>CDHK01000001.1:17440-617440 GCA_001048715.1 Penicillium brasilianum | reverse complement strand
GGCCCCTGTGTCAATCGTGGTGGACGAAAAGGGTAATCTCAGCTGGTATATCGGAACGCTTTTGGCCCTTTTTTTTTTTTTCAAAAGGCGGGGCTAAATTCTCCGACTCAAATGGTGTACATCAACTTATAGTACCAGACGGGGGAGGAGAAATTCAAGTGGTTCAATGTTCATGGAAGCGATCGGGTGCTGCTAGAGGAAGGGAACAGGATGTTCGGCGGCAACAGCACTGTTTCGGATTTGATGGCGGCTCGAGGACCACTCGCTCTTCGCGGGCGCTCGCCAAGGGCTTGTATGAGAGATCCCGTTATACCAGGTGCGTACTAAACTGTACCCCCCAAGGCTGGGCCGGGCGAGCTGGATCCGCCCCAGCTCGACCACACCAGACACTCAGAGTGACCAGACTCTTCAAAACAAGGCTTTTCCTCAGATATTGGGTGCCTCTGTCGTATAACAGGATAGACTGGGGACCAAGGCCTGTTCCTCGTGAATGGGTCCCTACCATGAACCGAAGAACGGATGGATACGATCAACACGGCCTTCTGGTCTCCTCCGAAACAACCCTGTCTGTGGTTCCGAGTATTCTCCCCATTAGGGTCCAGTCCTAACCGTGACTGGCGTGAACCATGACTGACTTTGGACATGCGTGAAGAATCTCCTTTTGCGCTACGACAAAGGGAGTTATTATGTATCTCCGACCAAGGATATGAAGAGGGACGCAGGAGCGGGTCGGTTTAGTAACCGAAGAATGGTTTACGAACACGATAGCAGCACGATAAACTACCAAGTAACAGGATAGACTCGTTCCCGCTCTGTTGCTTAAGGCCAGTCTAGCAAACCTTGACTACAGGCGGCGTTGCCATGAGCTAATGCACAGTTCGGGCTGACGCATACGACCTACTACTTGTGGCCCCCCGAGGTCCCAGAGCGCCCGACAGGGTGGATCGAGCGCGGTTCAGCCTTTCCTTCCTGTGCCGCTGCCCGTGGCTGCGATGACGTCCAGCGGCTGAGGCGCAAGTCTATGGAAAATCAAATCACTCGATTCCTTTCTCCTTCCATACAACGTGGATGCGTTGTGCCCCCATGGTTGATGCTCACTCGAATCACCAAAGAATGGGCCAAGAAAGACGACCATGACAGGTCAAGACGGCGATGGAGACATTCATGAAAATCCACCGAAGAGTCACATGGACACGGAGAAATACAACAATTACTCCTACCATTCCATGGTACCTCTACCTGGTTGGAGCCGCCGAGCCAAATTATCGGTATAGGCGAAACAGGACTCCCAAGGGCGCGGAAATGGATCTTCGCCAGCTCCCGCTGTCAGTCAGCCGAAGTAGCAGCAACTGGATCAGCGCCCCGGGGACAGATTTTCAATACCCTCATCACATCCGTCGGAGTGACTCCTGTCCCGCCCGGCCGCCAATATGCATCCGATAATTCGGTGCCAAGGTGGCTTGTTCAGCTGGATCCTGAGAGTCCGCTGGCCATGATGGCAGACTTGATTCCCCTCCAACCGCAGCTGAGTGGGGTTGGATGGCCCTCAGACCCGGTCCACGATCAGCAGCACCCTCGTTGGGCTCCGTTCCCTCGGGACTCTCTGGTGGATTGGTGTTATTCACCTTTTGTTGAAACCTCTTCCATTCTCCCTCTTCACCGCTTGTCTTGCGGGGCTATGGGGAGTACTTGGAATAGAATTAATACGGTTTGGGCTAACTCGTTTCTTTATGCAGATGTGCAACAGGGATACTTATCCAACTTATGTCCCTCCTCTCAAATTGACATGATCACCCATAGATCATACTTCTAATGAGTCCTTAGGACTACATAGTTATCCTTAGGATACCATGCGAAAAAAAGGAGACAGAATTGCTGAAACTAACATCAAGGAGGGGCTGAGCGGAAAATGATTCCATACGAATTTCTCGCTGTCCGTCGTAAAAGTGTGGATTGTGTGGATTGTGGATACTTCTGCCTTCCTTCTGGGGTGGGCGGGTGTCCACCTCTACCCAGTCCCTCGGGAATTTGCAAAACTCACGTTGCACCGTCCGCGCGAGCTGAGCAATGATCGTTCTCGCCTACGTCCATGCGTGGCCTCTAGAGGATCAATGCACGACCAGTTCTGGGCAATCATCCGGAAATCCCGAACAACTAATGAAACAACGTCTGGGGACCATCTCGGCGGAGCGACGAAGATCTCTGCCATGAATAACCGCTTTGTGGAAAAGACGGCCAAGTATTACATCTAACGTTGCAGCCATTGAAGTGACCTCGGCACGGTGACAGTAGATAGTTTTCAGTCTCTATGGAGAAGCCTGAATGTGACCCTAGTTTTGGGGCTTTAAGTCCAGACTGCTTCAAAGTTGTTACAAAATTCAGTGCCACATTCAACGTAAAAATGGCCCATAGCCCCCATGACTTGGCGAATCGTCGCCCTATGGCCTGGTGGTGCGCTTTTCAAATGATACTTAGCTGGATGCCTTGCAGTTGTCAGCCAGGTTCATGCACCATGGACCCAAAGAGGCACCGCGCCACGTTCCCGAAGAACGAGCATCCAACGTACCGGGTCTGGCGGCGCACGACAGGGGGGGGGGAAAGCAATCTGACTATTTAGTCCCGTGATGTGCTGTATACATCGGACCTGTCCATGCATGAAATGCAACTAAGCATGTACTGTTAGTCTGTATAGTACCCGAGGGGTTGAACGGCCGTTGACAAGGGGAACCCAGAGCCATGGTTCGATTCTCGGGAAGACAGGCCTGTTTAATCGGGGAGCGACGAGGCGGCCGGGCCCGTTAGTGTCCTCGGCGCACGGGTCTTTGGGACTATAACAAAATGCGGATTAGCATGGGAGCAACTACTTACTACTATCAGTAAGTGAGTCTTTTTTGGCTGAGAGAGCCTATGACTGGTCCCAAGTAGTCATAAATACAGGGAAATAATATCCTAGGGTAGCCACAAACAAGACAAATGGCTTTTTGACTAGAGCCACGGCTACAGATGGTTGGAGTCTCGTGATTCGTTGACGCGAAGAAAAACTTGAAATAACTGGGTCTCTATCCTAGCCTTCAGCCGCTAATCTGCAATGAAACCTAGGCGTATGTTCGCTCGTAGTAGACTACAGATTTGCATGATTTCCTCAACCCGAAGTCTTGGGAATTGAGAAGGAGCAGGAACCAGAGCGCACCTAACGTGATGATCGGCACTCAATAGTTAACACACCGACTCAGAGCCAGATACTCTCCCACTTACGCCATTGTTTAGGTTGTACTAGTTCTGTCTCCCACTAAACTACCATCTCGTCGTTTGCCTTGACCTTTACGTTGCCTTTGCCATCATCTACTGACTAAACTATGGCCCTTCAAGCCCTTTGAGCTTTAAAGTCATTGCATCAGCGCCACTGGCGGGGAATTAGTATGAGGAAAGAAGAAAATATTGTCACGAGATAATCAGAAAAACAGGAATGAATGGCAAAATCTACTACCAGTTAGGAAAAAAAATAATGAAAAGGTCATTGTGTTTAGTGTACCACTCTGTCGGGTCACCCGCCCCAAGCCCACACGTCCACTCTGGACGGATGCCCCTCCTCATTATTAATTGGGATAATAATTCGTTGTTGGTAGGATCGCCAACGATCGCAGGCGGTCTGGTAGTCGAATCGACTTGTTCATCATGAGTTGAAGCCGTCGTGGTCCCTTTCTCGTCATGGACCACTCTTGGTACATACAACGAGTTATTCCGACGGTGCCGTTTCTCTGCCTGCTCGTGGTTAGTTCCCAGAGTATGAATATAGGATCTACGCTGCGTGCTACACATACTATCAAGTTCAGAAATAGTGAATATCGATGTGAAGTCTCTATAGAAAAAGAAATTATCCCGGCGGTCCGTGGGAGGCTGTTGTGTTACTTCGGTTGGGGCAAGACATGCCTTCGTGTGGCTAGGATAAAGGATACCGGTCAATGGATGTGTACATCACGAATGGTCGAGCTTTGAGCTGAACGCAAGCGGAATAATATTTTCGTCTTAATAGAAGACTTCTGAATTAGCTGTTTGAGTAGTCCCTCTAGCTTGACCCGCTCATGATGCAATAACGTTGCTGTTTAGACTCCTAATACAGCTCTAATCCAACTCTAACCCAAGAGTTTTCCAGTGAGGATGTGGTTTTCTGCATCCCAATTGTAGTTTCAGAAGGCTATCTAATCTAAAACCTTACATTGCCCTCTAGTTTTCTCATCTATGAAATGGGTCAATTCGAGTCAAGATATCTATCGTCCTACCAATGCACTGATCTGAAAGTTCTATTCAGAATTTATCAAGGTATGTACGCATGCGAGGACCACTTTGTTGATTGCTGGCGGCCATGTCCCGCAATCAATATGGAAAGCCTCTACGGCGGACTATAGGAGGGAGAAGGCCATAACCCTTTGTTCGTAGTTCAAGAATCGGCAGAATCTCATTTTCATGCATCCTTTCCCCTATATAATCTGCGCATATCCTAAGTACCCTTTGTAAAGTGCGATTTCCCGCACCGAAACAATCGAGGTCGATTTAGATGAAATGACTAATGAGTTTACTAGAGCTAAAATGTAGATATAATCCCTAATTTAACACTAAATCCTCTTATAGTCTAACTTCTTTACTTAATCCTATTAATTATTACGATCGTAACTAAGATAGAGGGGTAGTTTCTTAGATAATTTCCTAGATAATTTCCTAGACGGTTTCCTAGACGGTTTCCTAGACGGTTTCCTAGACGGTTTCCTAGACGGTTTCCTAGACGGTTTCCTAGACGATTCCTCAGTTGATCTCTACGTCAATCTCCTAGTGATGTAGTAAGCATGAAATGTACTAAGGGCGGAAGAAAGCGGTGAATAGTCTTTAAAGAAATTCAGAGTGATGGCCTTCTCCCCTCTATAGTCCGCCGTAAAGCCCCTCGAAGTCTCTTAACAGGGACATGCACGGGCGGTAGCAGGCTGATCGCGGATTAAATCTCGAGGAACTCTTTTGGAGAGGTAGCTCTAAGAATTAGGATCGAGTCATCTTTAGTGATATGTAATAATACCAAGAGCATTGACGTCCTCCGCGGTCAGGCCGTAGAGAGCACTGAAATTTTGCCGTTCACTACTACCTTTTGTGAGGCGCGCGGTGACGAGCATTGCATCGAACCGTAGGTCGCCGGCGTGGACAACCTTGTTGAGACTTCGGATGGCCCCGGCCCGGCGTGGGGTGTCCTTGCCCACCGTATCTCGTACCCAAGTAGAATAGGTCCTTTGACGGACATTAAGATGGCTCAGGCGAAAGTCTTGAAGAAGGTCATCGGTCTCAGCTTGTTGAGCGGCCACTTTTGCGGTTTCAGCCCTAGCTTCTGCGATCTCTTGACGCGCAGTTGACGTATTTCCTGGAAGAGGCTGAAGCCGCCTATGTTGGCAGCTATATTCTGCTCAGGGTAGAGTCGGAGTGTCTTCGCCTCCTCGACCATTTTCTTGATCTAGGCTTAAGGGATGTTTTTTTTATCTTCAACGGAGCTATAGTAGAAAATTTCGTGGTGGTTCTGGGGTAGATATGGGTCAGTTAAAGCTTTAATAAAGGGAGACACGAAATAGACTTTACCTCTTTAGGTGGATGTATAGCCTAATCTCAGAAAAGACTGAAGAAAAAACTGTAGAAAAGACCGTAGAAAAGACCGTAGAAAAGACCGTAGAAAAGACTGTAGAAAAGACTATAGAAAAGACCGTAAAAGAGGGCGATATAGTAGGAGGAGTTGGAGCCTATCGTTTCTCATGGTTCAGAAATAGAGGTGGTTATATCGAACTTGAAAATATTGAAGAAGTCGGATAGATTACCATGACTGAATCGTAGCAGATATCCGAATAATTGTAGATCTTGATAGTCGCAAACATGGTAACTATTCATCGAGTGGGGGGTATAAAATAAGACGAGAAAAGAACACACTGCCAGAGCAGAGAAGCAACACCATAATCGCAATCCTTCGCGACAGTCCGCGGGGAGACAGATACGTACAGATTGTCATGTAAGAGGTACCAGCTTACCGAACATCCTCCCGTCCCGTCATAAACTTGACCGCGGCCGAAATAATCTCCAGCACAATCTCTATTTCTGCATCGCTGCGTGGCGCATAGATCAGGAGATATTCAGAGGGAATGTCGGGTATAGTACCCAAGCTGAGAAAGGTCATGGCGGATGTACCGGAAAACGCATGGCGCTGACCCCAACCTGCGTCGATAATTTTCTTGCCTTGGCAGTGCGTCAGTGGATGAGCAATATAGAACAGATGCTAGTAGAAAAAGCCTCTCGTGATATAAGAGCCCATAGCTTTATGACTTACAATCCGCCGGCGCCAGAACTACATGAAGCGAATAATCATTTTCACTGTGTATATGCGTAATTTCACCCTGCATTGTCGTCGCCAGATCCGTGATGGGGAGGTGATCGGCCAAAAACAGCGCATCCGAATGTTTTTCAAGATTGGACTGCTGGATTTTGACTAAATGGTGGTTGCGCAAACCGAAAGAGGTGAATTTTGAGTGGAATTTCTGCAAAAATAGCGGGCCAAGTCAATATTCATCATCATTCTATTGTCACGCGACACGGGCTCATTCAGACGAACCTCCATGATTTCTTCGTCGGGAATCTGCGTCAATTGTCGCTGTGGTGCGACATGCGGTCCAACCTCCGGTCTGCCATCCCCTTTCCTCGATTCCAACTGTTCCTTCGATAGAGTCAAATATCCCTCGTCACCCCTCCCATGTCCCTCGGCCCCATCCATCCGGCGCAGATATATCTCCGTGCTGAACATCTCGCTCCCAAACGGCTGAAACAGCGCGCGCACCGTCATCCACCCCAGCAAGTTATTGGGGACCCCGCCGGGTCCATAGCTCCTGAAAATACGGTAGTCACGATACGCGGCGGGGAGGATAATTGCGCTGCCTAGTACGGCCGCCGTCGCGAGGGCGAGATTTAGTCGCTCTTGTTGGGAGTGTGGGAGACGGATGTGACGCAGCGCGTTTGTGAGAGTCTCGAGCGACATTCTCGCGGAATTTGTCTGAGATGGGGGACTAGGGCCCTAGGGGGGTGGAGAGTTGGAAAGGGAAGTTTTGGGATTCGAGTACCGAGTCCCCTCCATGGGATGGGGAAGTTGAATAAAAAAAAAGGTTTCCGGGGCCGACGGGGCTGAGGTGAGAGAGTCCAAGCTGCTGTTCCCCTCCGAGGCGGAAGATACCCGCTAGGCTTCCTCTCCCGATTGGATCTTATACAATCCATTATACAATTTCCGAGGATTATCTGGAGACATTTTGAATCTCTTCTTGTCTTCTCTACCTGCTTATGTCTACGCAGACTGTGCAAAACTATCCATACTTGATACACAATTATTCGGGACAGCGCTCTGCCGGCTCATCCAGCTCGAAGCTCTCTATCTTATCGCTCTCGATGTCTCTCCGAGATCCACCGTTGGCCCCACCCGAACAGCATTTCGGTCCGATGGTGTGATGCTTGTGTGATGTGACGAGACCCTGGGAATTCCACGCGCAATCGGCGTCGCTCAAGAGACCATGAGCACTCCCTCCGTTTCGAGACTTCTTCAGGGGTCGGTATCTCGATCGGGAAAGAACCTATTTGGCCCCTCGAAACAGTGGTTCATGAAGCTACTCCAACTGTCTTGGCCTCAAAGACTATGCGGGTTTATGAAGAGGGAGGAATAAAATGAACATATACGTGTTCAGATTTTTGTGAGGAATGTATGATATATATAATATGTAAATATATAAAGGAAAATTTGCTACCTATGATTAGGGTAAGATATTTGCTAAGTATTAGGCATGTTTCAACACTTAGATGTTCGATTCATCTCTTTTCCGAAGAGCATAGTTTAATAGGCAATACTTACATTTCAACAGCCTACTGAATGACATGAAAGATGATTATTATCATCTAATCCAGCAAAAGATCCTGGTACTTTATATTTGATGTTTTCATTTTATTTTCAGGGATCGGCCCCATGGGGTTGGCTGTGATGTCTGCGATATCTGACATTTCTAAGACAATTGAGGCAATAGTCATTGTCATTCTTCAGTCTTCTTTGCTGATGGAGCTGAGTGAGTGTGCTAACTTCAACAATACTACGCTCTCGGTCGCGGCAAAGTAATTAAGACTAAGTTCATGTTAGCATATTGCGTTCCATCTACGGCTGTAGGAAAAACCACCAACCTGTCCATTAGAATTCGCAAATGGCGGTTGAAATGATCCTCATACCGCTTGAGAGTCTCTTCAAGTTTCACAATGCGGGATGGATCATAGGGGCGAGCATCGGGACCTCCAGCTTTGTCCCCTGCCAAGTCCGGATCTGCTGAGCTCAGAGCCCGCGAGAGCGATGAGGCGGTCCATTGGCCAAACATCGTGCAGCACGTCATGAGCTTGGAATGGATCTGGCAAGGCGTGGCAGTCAGCATTGCTCTTGTTCAATTCCTGGAGCCGGTCTTCCATACCTTCAACAACTTAGCCTGGGTCAGCATGCATTCCTTCAGGCAAGTGTCCAAAAAGTCCACATGATCCTGCATCAGCTCATCGACAGTCCGGTTGACTTGTTTTGACCCATTCACGGTCACCTCGGACCCATTGGCGTCGGCGCCATTGACGCGGTCCATCAATGCCACCCAGTTGGGCTCAATAACCTCTGCAGTACAGAAATACAACAGATGTTGAACAAATATGAGCATCTTGGCCCGCAAATTCCATGCACGTCGCTTCCACAGTTCAAGTCTGCGGTCTGACGGCTTGTGTCGCCAACTGGCCACCTTGTTCTGATCTGCCCAGGACGTGACCAGTAATGTTTCCACGTGTCGCAAGGACAGCAGATGGCGAAATATCAATTGGTATCGCAGCACTGTCTTACGACTGATGACGAGTGATAGTGGGAATGGCACCGAATAATCCAGCTCCAGTCCACTGAACCCAGTAATGTTGTTGTCATCGTCGGTACTCTGCGCAGAAGTCGCCTGCTGCTTTTCAAATGCGGATTCCGGATGGTCTTGGTCAATACCCGAGACACTGACCACTTGCATCAACCATTTCGTGAGGCCAACCTTGTTCATCCGAACCTTGACATCCTCCTTGAATGGATCCTGTGCAGCAATACTGCCGGGCTGACGCAGTACAAGATCCAACAGTGACTGAAGCTTGCCCTCATTTACGACGTTCACATTCTTGCGCAACTCGGATGCACCCAGTTCCAAGAAGTAGGAGAAGAAGTCGGATCGGTCGAGGAAGAAGTAGTGCTTCAGCGAGCGGAATCGGGTTGTAAGAGAGTTTTTCGTGAGGAGTAAATTCAAAAGAGAGGCGTTGGCGTAGGTATAAGCAGCATTGACATTCTCCAGGAAACGTGGATCATCAAGGGTTTTGGGCACGTCTTTGACTGCTTTGCTGACATCGACACCACCGCATTCTCGTACCACGTTGAGGTATTTGCCGGCTAGAAGGACTCTGTCCTTGACCCCCTCAAGTTGTGGGGGAACCTCGTCGTCGCGAATGGTATAGCGCTTCTCCCAGTATTCATCTGTGTAGTCTTCCTCGAGCTTTTCCCGCTTGATCCATTTTTGCTCCTTGACAAGGAACTCTGAGTGGGGGTCTCTGATGCCACCGTGGTGTAACCATTCATTCAACATATGCATGTACGGTCGACTTGCGTCACGCAATAGGGTCTGAATGAGTGCCTTGGTCGTCGGGTCGCCAGAAAAGGTCGCGAGACGCTCCGTCAGGAGTCTCAAGACATTGCCTCCTTTGCAAACTTTCCTGCTGGAGCCCGGTACAAGATCCCCTCCTTCCTTAAGTTGCTCAAGAATATTGTCAACATCGTCAAAGTCGTCGATCGTTTCGTCCAGCTCATCTGAATCCAAAAGCCCGTTGCGTCGTAGGAGCTCCTGACCGATTGAATATAATTGCGTGAAACATTGGCTGGTTGGCATTGTATGGAGGTGAAGTTGATGCAGAGTAAAGGAAGGATTGTTCAGTTGCTGCCCTTCCAGCTGAGCGATAAGGATCAAGTAGTCCTTGAGGATCTTGCGAATGGAGGCGCAAAGTGCATGGCATACGGCTCCATACTCGGCACGACTCTGAACTTCCACAAACGCCTCCATGGCGCTGTAGTGCGTTGCCATCTTGAGCATAGACTGAGTGAGGTCGCGCAACGTCGGGTCTAAGCCTGCGGCCAGTTGGAATACTGGACCCGTCAAGCGGTCCTTTTCAACAGAGGGATCGTAAGTACTGTGGTAATGTATGTATTGGCCCTCGAACCCCATAAAAACGAACAACAGGTCTTCCAAAATGGCAGTTTCTTGAGCGTCGGGTGAAAGCTCTCGAAGTGGTCGGGGAGAAAGCGACCGCGGAGCGGTCGACGCCAACGGAGGAACGGATACACGACAGGCAAGAGGAGCAGTCGAATGAGGAATCAGAGATGCATGGGGATCCCATGGTGCTGTAGACCAGATTAGAAAGTTAGCAAGGCAGGGTCAAAACATGGAATAGAATGCGCCATCAATGCGCGTTTTGGCATTGATCACGAACCAGCAGGCGTATCCTGTTCTCTCCTATTCCCAACTGGACTCATCGCCTCCGCCGTCCTTGTCTTCTTGGTCCTTAACTTGTCCCATTCTCCGCGATTAGAAGCGCTCGGCTCCTTAATAGGGTGCCTCCGCACCGCCTTTTCCTTTGTTGTGATCACACTCCGTTCCGTACGTTTTTCGGTCATGGTTTTCTGATCTCGGGGCAATCTCTGCTTCTGACTCGACGTGCTCGTGCGTAAGGAATCCATGTTGTCTGGCTGCTGCGGCAATGCGGCGCCGCGACTGGGCCTATCGGCATCGACGCGATTGGAGGCGACGCGGGGTCGCGGAGCGCTCATATAGCTAGCGCGACGGTCATTCACGGACATAATCCCTGGTATAGCCGGGCAATGTCATGTAGCGCAGACGACAGTGTCTGATATTGAGAAGTCGTGTTTCATAGGGAAAAGAACATTTACCCGAACGAGGCGCAATCGGAGTGCATCTAAACAAGCCGTCAGAAACTCCACCCGTGCCTTTGGGCAGCATGGCAAGTGGCTGCCTCACCGCCTGAGGCCACCACGGGCCAGGCACTCACGCAACTTGCGTAACTGCGAGAGCTTCCCGCCTGGAGAGCTCCCATCCTCATCCTCCTGTCCCCGGTTCTATCCAGCTCCTCCACCGCATCGCCCGAGTCCTAGACTTTCTTTTCAAGAACATCCTTTTTGCCTTCTGAATCTCCACGTTCCTGCCTTATTTCGGACCGCCCAACATGTTCATTGCTCGATCGGAATATGGTAAGCTCCGTCACGTCTCACTACACGGCGGCATTGCTAACAACTGCGGATAGACCGTGGAATCAAGTACGCATCCTCGTCTCAAAAAATGTATTAGGCCCGTTGTCAAGCGCTCTCGCTCACGATCATACCCCGATAGCACCTTCTCCCCGGAAGGTCGTCTGTTCCAGGTCGAATACTCTCTCGAAGCTATCAAGCTAGGTTCCACAGCGATCGGTGTACGTCTTGCCCTCTCCACTACCCCCGAACAATCTATCGCTATGCTCAGATGTGGGATTGTACTCCAAATCGGATTTCGCTACCTCCGCTCAACACCGACCAGACATCAAAGAGCCCGGTCATCTAACGCTGGATTTTAGGTTGCTACATCGGAGGGTGTCATCCTCGGTGTCGAGAAGCGCGTCACATCTACCCTGCTGGAAGCATCGTCTGTCGAGAAGATTGTTGAGATTGATCAGCATATCGGTTGTGCCATGTCCGGCCTGCAAGCCGATGCCCGCAACCTGGTCGAGCACGCCCGTGTCGAATGCCAGAACCATGCTTTCCACTACGCCGAGCCCCTGCGCGTTGAGAGTACCACACAGGCTATTTGTGATTTGGCTCTCCGATTCGGAGAGAGCGGTGATGACGAGGAGAGTGTTATGAGCAGACCGTTTGGTGTTGCATTGCTAATTGCCGGTTATGATGAGGATGGGCCTCAGCTGTACGTGACCTGTCCTCCAGGAGTTGCGTGATATGAGCCAATCTAACGTTTACCTCCCAATCTAGATATCATGCCGAGCCCTCAGGTACTTTCTACCGTTACGATGCCAAGGCGATTGGTTCCGGAAGTGAAGGTGCACAGGCCGAGCTGCAGAACGAATACCACCGCTCCTTGACGCTGGCCGAAGCGGAGACGCTCGTTCTGAAGACACTGAAACAGGTTATGGAGGAGAAGTTGGATGCGAAGAACGTGCAGCTGGCTAGTGTGACGAAGGAGAAGGGCTTCCGCATCTACAATGATGAGGAAATGGGCCGTGCCGTGGCACAGCTGGGCGGGAACCAATGAAAGACTGGCTGATATGGCGGTAGACGATACAACCTTTCAAGGATAGGGAATCTTAATCTTTTCATCAAAAGCAAGGTACCCTGAAATATAAACCTCATGATCTTGACCATCTTCTTGTCTATGGGCATACGCGTTGTATCGTTTTATGCCTGGCATACGGTACCATGTAACCGGTTATAGGCCGAGACATTTAGGGCTCATGCCCGTTGCATGAATTCTTGCCTGAGATGGTTGTAGTGGAAATCCATTCATAGGGCGTTAAATGTATCTGTCAATTTCTTCGATAGGGTTTGGAATATGGTTAGACCCACCGACTATACGCTCTCCTTCCAGAGCATGTCAGAAATGATCACCGCCTCGACCATGCAGCTTCGATAACTCTTTCTTATGCCTGGCTGAACAGCAAATACACATCTCATGTTTGCGTTGCAGCTCGTCTTCCGGATATTTAAACAACCGCAGACGTGTAATCATCCAAGGGGCGTAAAGTGTTCCAAAATCCGTTCCCTGGTATACGTTACTGGAGGGTAGGCGGATATGCCGGGTGGCAAGGATAATCAGACGAATAGAGGTATCCCTTTTGACCGAATTATGAACCCACTTGGCATATGTTTATCCGAGGAATAGTTGCTCTGAACCTAAACGTGGTCCGGTTAAATCGGCTTCATGGTCTAGTGTGCGGGGTAAACAATGGGATCGTCACAATTGTTTATTGGCGCGTCGAAAACCTGGGGCAATAGCGGAGCTGCCTCTGGAGATGGGAGAATAAGCCATCGACTGCTGAGACCAAATTCTCGCCGCTACTCTTACCTTCACTCGATCATTGTTTGTAAAGACACGAAACCCTAGCTTACTTCGCTCAATGGACATTCGTGCGACGAGAAAACTCAATGGACAACCATCCCGGGCACGGATCGCATGCCTTCACTGCCGGTCACGCAAAGTGAGATGTACCCTTGCGGTCAAAGGACCTCCCTGTACGAATTGTCATTTGGACGGATTGGAATGTGTTACTCGCCCTAAATTGCGCAAGAAACCGCAGGCCTTGACGTATACTTCACGGACTAGGGAGGGCATTCCATCCACACCAGTACAAGAGATTGAAACCCAACGCTCTGAAGTTTACGAAGTCACAGAGGATCAAGATGAGGCCCCGAGAATCTGTGATCTGAATGGTATGAACATCTTCAGACACCAAAGAAAAACAGCTTCTGGAAATCATGATGGGCTTATTGAAGCCGCTCTCAGCGTGGACTTATGTATGGCCCCCAGAACTTCCTGCTTCACTCGCAGGTTGGGACTATGCGCAAGTGGATAGCTCTGAGCCGATATCTAACATTTCAGATTTAGACTATGATTGCTCTGTTACCAATCGCGATGTCTCTTTCTCCTACTATCCCTATCTAAGAGCGCCCAATCTCCAGCGCCTACAACCAGCCGATCGGTCGTTTCTAGAATCTCAGAAAAGCTTCCACGTGCCTTCCGAGCCAATACTCGACGCCGTGATGTCACGCTACTTCCTATACGTCCATCCATGTTTGCCCGTCATAAATGAGGCGGAGTTCTGGCGGATGCTCAATCAAGAAGCGCCGGGAAAGGTCTCTTTCTCTCTTCTTGTATTTCAAGCAATGATGTTCGCCGCTTGCAGTGTACGTCCTCATATCCCAGTCTTTAAATGGCTTCGTGATCATTAGTCTATTTGAGACTGAGGCTTTATCATCAGTATATCTCATTGGACGATGCGAAGAAATGGGGTGCCGGGTCGATTTTGGAAATGCGCAATTCATTTTATCGGCGAGCAAAGGTATGATTGGGTTGAAATCAGACGATATGCGGCTCGTGACTGCTGAACGATAGGCTAATTTGAGCGCAAGCTTCTTTATGATTTTGGTGTTGAGGATGATCATCTGTGCATCGCTCAAGCCCTAACACTACTGACGTACCAAAGCTCGGCAACTGACCACCTGAGTAACAGCACTTGGCTTGGACTTGCTATTCAGCAAGCTCACCTGGTAAACGCACATGTCTACCATCGCTGTCCTGCCGGAGCTAGATATAAGAGATCTGATCTTAAGCGTTTATGGTGGTGTCTTATCATCCGTGATAGGATCATCGCTCTAGGCACGCGACGGCCGCTCCAGATTCCCCCAGCACACTTTGACGTCATATCCAGAGATCCATTGCTAACGGAGGATCTATCTGATGAGATCAAAACATCCCGCGTCTATGACCCCGAGACGAAAGAAAGGCTTTGCAAGATCATGACTAGCTTATGTCGACTTGCTGCCTCAATGACAAGTCTCATAATGACTCTTTACCCACTGGACCCATTCCCCGATTGCCAGGGAAGCCAGTCTGCTGAAATAGCTTCAATCGATGATATTCAGTCAGGAATTCAATACTGGGCAGCTACTCACATGCTACGGCCGTCCTCCGAGGATTCTGACTGTCATTCATCCGTTGCTTTCTTCAAGCAGCTGACAGCTTTGTACTTTGAGTAAGGCCTGGCCCTTTCTTTTGCGGTGTCTCCTTTAACAATTTACTCACACGATCATGCAATAGATCCGCTCGCTTGGCACTTTATCAGTACATTTCCTTCCGAATACATCGAAACCAGCGACCAGATGATTGGCCAGACCTAATGGATGCAGTCACAGCCATCCACGAAGTGGTGAAACGCTTTGTGGTCGACGGCACGGCTAGTCATCTACCAATCAGTGCTGTTGCGTATACAGCCCTCCCACAGATGGTGCTGAACCTGAACCTTAGGCTTTCCAGTGATACGACAACTCGTCGGCACCAAGAGAATGTCTTGAGTATCTACATGGAATTGAATCGACAATATGTCCTGCGTTACGACGTTTCACACGTCGGCACCTGGGTAAACAGAATTGTCCGGCTCTTCGAATTATCTCTATCGCCCATCAAGCCACAACTGGCAGACCTCACTCGACGACAGAGGTTGTTCCCCGGGAAGGACTGCTTGTATCTGCTTGAACTTGAGCCCGAACTGTATTTCAAGATTTCTGGAATGATGGACGAATCAATGGCGACTGGTCAGCTAGCATTTGAGTATTCGGGATCACAATTGGGGTTTCCCTCTACGGACCTATCTTCGTCACTTTTGCACAAAGAATATTCGGATTCTCATGCGGAAACTTCTCCGCAACATTATCAGTTCGGTCAGATCTTGCCACTTGAGGAAGACGCTATACAGGAGGCAGGCGACGAATCATATACGGTGGATCTCACTTCGATTGAGCTTCTTTCGAGGGGACTGGGGCTATTTGGAGAGTAGTAGCAAGCTAAGATTTCATGCGAGATATGCATTTAAGTGTACAATAATCAAAGTTTATTTGATCAGCAAAGGTCTATCTTCACCTAATCATTTGCTATTTCTGCCCTGATATCTCGTAAATTTAGTGTGCAACAATCGAACAAGAACTGCCAATATACTGCCAAGCTATGTGATGAATGAATTTGTTACCTAAAAGTCATAGTGTGAGCAAAATCCCAATATGGTGGCTTGAGAAGGAGAATGGAAGAGACCTCACCAAGGTACATCTAGCTCACCAACTTGAATCCTCAAAGCCCATTCTATACGTGCCACAGCAAGATATTTAGTCGGACCAAGCTCCAAGCCGAGCCGTTGTGATGATGACACCATAATCCCATCCAGAATATCGTACGCTCTCTCAAGCTGCTGGGCAAAGAGAGGGCGGATCAATAAATCTACCGCAGTCCGCTCTTGTCCAAGGAGCATGCCGTGGAGAACATCTTCGACCTGCCAGATCCGGTTTTGAAGAATGTCCTGACGAACCAGAGTCTTGTTCCCTGGAATCTCGGCTGCCTTTCTGGATACGGTCTCTTGCAGTTCCATTAGGTCTTCTAGGAGAAACCCTAGTTTGTTGGTAAACACTTCTCGTTCCTCCACGTCTCGGAGGATCTGGGCGAGTAATTGGCAGCCCGCCATGACTTTGGCTGAGGCTTGCCAGAAAAGTTCAATCTCGATAATAGCCATTTTTGCAATTTTGGGTAATTTTCCCCCGTATGAATTGTTAGTATAGTGGGGATGGCTCGGGTTTGAAGTCGTAATGGTGTTTTTGTTGAAGAAAGGCTGGTGAGTCGGTGTTTTTATAGTGGATGATTGGAAGGGAAGTTCAGTCTTCTGGAAGCTTTGAGAATCTGATATGCTTCCTAAATGAAAGTGCTCTGTCACAATATCTTTGTTTAGATCTCGTTGTTTTCGAGAAAGTGTTGAGATCCCGTGCTGCCGTGAGCAGATGCTTTGTTCCGGCTTCACAGTTGCAAAGGGAAATATAGGAGCAAACCCAATATCTGTGTTGAGACTTCCAAACCGAAGTGGTAGACTCTTATCGAATTGTCGGGGTGTGGTGTCTGTTAAGAGAATAGAGATATTCTTCTATGATCTGGTTTTCTGAGCTAGTGGTCTGGTCTAGGGGCTCCAGGAGAAGATGTTAACGGAGATTAGTCTTGGTATCCAAGATAGTACTGGATTTGGCATCATTAGGAGCTACTAATCTGTTTTGGGCCTTTCACTGAATATGGCCCGCGCTCAATTTGGCAAGACAAGGTGTTCCCGAGGAATCTGATGTTGATATGCTGTCATTGTATTTTGCTTACTCTAATCATATGTAGACACAGTTCACAAGTGCATATAGTACATCGCCGCTGCAACGATAAGACTACCGAATCTTATACACGCAAGGCTTCAGCACCTGAGCTTCCTGCTCATGAGTCATCCCACTCTCAGCCGCCGGCTTGCGGTCTACGAACCGCTTCTTTCCACCAGGAGCGGGTGCACTCAATCCAGTAGCATGCTTGCCCTTGATCGGGGCACCACTCTGTTTCACAAACTCCATCTTGACAAACATCTTATTGGACTTGTCCACCGACTCCGGGCGCAACACGAACCCACGAGTCCGGAAGACCTCGACAAATGCCGAGATATCGGTCTCGTCATCATCAACCGGAGGGCGGGCATCTTCAGCAAAAATATCCGCCTCGTCGATATCAGAATCATCGCCATTCTTGCTCTTCTTCTGCTTCTTCTGCTGAGTTTTGCTGAGCGGTTTCTGCGCCCCGATCATGGACTTCTTGCGGTTGACTTTGCCGAAGCGACTCTTCACTTCACTGACCCAGCACTCGCCCTTGCCGTCGCCACGGAGCACGCGCCATGCCTCCTCAACGAAGGAGACCCAATTGGTGCCCATAAGACTGAGACAGAAAATAGCCACATCCATGGAGCCGTCCTCCACCGGAAGTTTAGAGATGTCGGCCTTGGTGATGAGAGGGTCGGGAGACTGAAGGTCGTAGCTGTTCAGCTTCAGGTTGAGTTTCTTGGCAGATGGCTTCAGGTTGCGAGCAAGTGCGGCGTCACCACAACCCAGATCGGCAATGCTGCAGACTCCATTGGGTCTACGGGGCAGAGGCAGAGCCTTGTTGGGGAGAGGCTTGCCTCTTTTAGGCACAGGCACGGCTGCGCGACGACGAACGGCCTGGATATAGCCATCGACGGGGTTAGAGGGCCATGATTCCTTGACCTGACGAGAGAAGCCAGCGTGGTACTCGTCGAACAACTCGGGATTCGCGTTGAACAGTTCGACGGCTTTGGAGGAGTCGGTGGTGTACAGGGTTTCGTTCAGATGGCGGAATCGAGAGGAAATCAGCTTTTGGCGCATAGCCTGCTGGAGAGGTGTGAGGGTTGCGTTCGTCGTGGGCGGGACCGCGAGAGCGCTCGCAGGAGAGCCGGTCGATTGAGCAGACGCGGCACCGTCTGCCTTGTCCTCTTGGGTATCGTTGTCCTTGTTCTTCTTGTTCTTCCTCTGCTTCTTCTTCTTGGCCTGGCCCTCCTCTTGAACGGGATCAGCGGCGACCGTCTTCACCTCGTCATTGTCTGTCTTGGGGGAAGCAGCGGCCGCAGCAGCCGCAGCCGCAGCGGATGCCTGCTTTTCCTGCTTCTTCTTCTTCCAGGGCTTTTCGGACTCGCCCTCGATATGCTTGCGATACATCTCATTGACATTGCCCGAGGTGACATTGTCACGCTTGCGCTTCTTGTCCTTGTTCTTGCCATTGGGCGTTGCGCCATCGTTGGTCGCCTGTGACTCGTTTTGGGCTTGCGCTGGTTGAGACTGCTGCTTGAGCGCAGTGCTCTCCAGCGACCATCCAGGAACGGCGAACATGATGGTTGGTCGGTGAAGCTTCAAGAGCTTCTTCTTTTTGATTTGCCTGTGGATCACCGGCTGCTTTGCCGGGAGAAATCGTCGGAAGCGTGGTGTTGTGCAGCGACAGTCCAAAGCTTCGTCCAAAAAAAAAGTTATCCGCAAAATTTCGCCCAATCTCCGCATTAATACCGCTGGTAATTTTTTGGTCTAATGGTTACGGGTACATACCGCTGTATTGCCTTATATTACAGGCACCAAAGCATATCCTGCAGAAAACAATCAGGCCACCCAAGCTTCGGCCCATTCTCGTTGATCCTGCAATTGCTTCAATGTGAATTAAACTCCGTGGCGTCACATCTGCACTTGGGATACATCACTACACTTCTGTCGTCTGATAGGGCCTGAGGTCGGCCCAGTTGGCTCTGGTCTGGGGGTGACTTGTCAGCTGTGACAGGGCACAAAACTTTGTTCCAAACTGGCGTCCGTGGCCAGCTTCGGAGGCTCGTATAAGCATTTGGACCCTGTCCACGCAAGCCGGTGGAGATTATCTTCGTAGCATCGTAGGGTTCTGCATGTCAGATCGTGTTGCTGGTCTGGATTGAGAGCGCCGATTTAGTCCGACGTGATGGCCCGGGAATGCCGGGATCCTCCAGAGCCCAGCGCTTAACCAGTTCACCGTACGGCAGGTATACAAACCAGAGAAATAGGAGAAAAAAGTCAAAAGTAGCCTGCAATAAAAGGGTCGCACAACGAGGATCTCGGGTGATCTGCGAGGCTCGGCAGCTTTGCTCAACTTGTGGAGTCGACCTGGCCATCGATTCCAGACCGGCTCCTTTTTCCTTTAGATTTACCCTAAATATCACGACCCCTCCCTGTACATCCCGTTTCTCCTTCCAACCCCACCATGTTCGTGGATATCCACACCTCCCGATTGCCTTGATCTGTTTTTCAACTAGGGTCATCATGAAGGAGGATCTCGATCTCGAGGATGGACCTGGGTCGGCGGCGATCGCCTCTATTGACCTCGGCCAGTCGATCGAGCCCACAGTCAAACACTCCGGGCCCCGCAGAGCCCCAAAGAGACGCGTCAAAACCGGTTGCTTGAGTAGGCAGTGAAGAGAATATCCCGAGAGTGCAAATAATTGACTGAGGTCCATAGCATGTCGAAAACGTCGAATCAAGTGTGGGGAAGAGAAGCCCATATGCAGCAACTGCGTCAAGTCCAAACGCATCTGCGAGGGCTATGCTCGACAAGTGGTCTTCAAAAACCCTCTGGGACTCTTCGGATCATACGGCCCACCACCAGGACAGGACCAGATGCAAAAGCAGCATATGAGAGTGCCACTATATAATGAGTTTGGCGCTCTGCCGGCCCAGCACGCAGCCGCCGCGGCACAGCATCCCATGTTAGCTCCGCGGCCTATTGACCCCGCGACAATGGGTTATCAATCTTTTCAAACATACGAAACAACTCAGCCAGTAGATGGCCAGGGATCAGCCAATGCACCTCAATTTTATTATCCGGCACTGCCAACACATATACCCCCTCAGACATGGTCTGCTCAGCCTCCACCGCAACATCCCCAAGAGCCATCGCCTTCCGGAACATCCGATTATGCACAAGTACAGTCTCAACAAAGCAGCTCTCCTTCAGAGCCTGTGCAACCTCATGGGTCAAGATCGCAACATCCGCAACCCATCATCTATTGGTCGAATGTTCAGCAGGGACAGGAGTTTGTACCAGCCTCTCTCCAGCTGCCTCCGGGAGGAGCCCAGGCTGAAGATGGCCCCGAGAACCCACTGTTTCCCCAGGTATGTCTTGCCGTCATATGATGCGTGTTGTTGAGTTTTATTTGCTGACAGTGTCTATCCCAAGCCTCTCCATTCAACAGAGGCGGTGTTTCAGTATCAGCAGCCTGGCCAGGTACCGCTTCAATTGGATCCACCCGGGCAATACGCACAGCAATATCAACAACAGATCGTGTATGTCGAGGAAGAGGATGAAGAATACTATGACGTGGAATCCGATGAAGAGATGGTGGATCAGACTCAGGTGGAAGGCTTCAACCAGTTGAGCCTGATAATGGCCTCAGCAAACCACGACGATCGTCAACTTCGTTCGTTCACGACCCATCTGAACGAGCCCAATATCCTTGCCTCCTATAATCCCAGTCTCGGATCCAGTCCTCTCAATAATCCCAAGACGGCTCGCATCTTCGCCCACTTCATCCACTCAACCGGGCCATCTTTGTCCATCTTTGAACGCCATCCCACCGACTCTTCTATTGTTCTGGGGGCTCCGGTTCCACCTTCCCAGCAAGGACTTTGGACATATACCTTGCCCTTAAAGGCCTTGGAGAACCCAGCCTTACTTCAGGCTATTCTCGCTATCAGCAGTCTGCACATTGCATACCTGCAGGGTGCACCCACCACCGTTTCGCTAAAACATTATCACTATGCACTGAAGCGCATCGGCCGAGCTGTTGGTCTACCACTACGCCGCAAACAGATTGGGACACTGGCAGCCACCGAACTCCTAGCATACTACGAAGTCATATCCGCGGATCATTCTAAATGGAACAGCCATGTTGCCGGTGCAGCCCAGCTAATCAAGGAAATTGACTTTGTTGGCACGACTCGAGATCTTCGTGCCTATCGGCGCAAACTCAACCAACAGCGTCGCCAGATGGGGTGGTCTAACTCGATGATGTATCATCATGGGTTTGGTCCCGACCCAAGTGAAGATGACCCCTTTGCTGAGAAAGAGGGAAGCATCGACCAGGATCTCATCGGATCGCTCTTAGGGCGAGCAGTCAACTTTGATGAGTTTGGGCGCGTGGAAGATGATCATGGGCATAGCGCAAGAAATTATTTCTCACGCAAGGATATCGAGAATTTCCGAATCCAGTGCGATCTCTACTGGTGGTTTACAAAACAGGACGTTTTCCACAGTTTGATCAGTGGAGATAAGTTATTGTAGGTTAAGTCCTCTTCCCGGCGTATCGTTCTTCGCCTCTTACTGATTTTACCCTCTAGTATGCCCTACTATATGCAGTGTCAAATCCCACCCCGAGCAGGCATCGGCCGGATCGATGCGATCTATGGATCAGCTGACCACCTTTGGCTGTTGCTCGCGCGGGTGACTGACTTTGGCTATCGTGACCGAAAACGTAAGTTGCGAGCCATCCGAGCCTCTGGAACGGAGTGGAAGCCTACTCCAGGGATGTTCAAGTTTATGGGCCGGTTCTCGCGCGGTGATCCTAGCAAGATGAAAGGGCCGCCAGGAGGTGGTCCTGGTGGACCCCCGCCTTCTGGTCCCCCTGGAGGACCACCTTCAGCGGGTGCGGCTCCTCCCAGAGGATCAGGCCCTCCGTCAAATTCATCGGGAGGATCCTCTGGTCAACGCGCTGGTCCGCCCGCGCCAAACGGCCCTCCCATGTATGGAATGATCCCACCACAGGGTCCAGCGCGCCTTCCATCTGGATTCGTTGACGACCGTCGCAACCAACGAGAGTCCCCCGAGGAGGACGAGGTTAGTGATGATTACACATACACGGAAGCAGAACACGAATGGGAGGAGATCTTGGTAGCCATGGACACCTTTGCCAAAGCCCTCGGGCGTGACTTTGAGCCACTTCCTGCAGATGTCACGCAGGCTATTCCAACGCCATTTGGACCAGCCCTCCAGTACCGCACCCACACGATCGCGGTCATCTGGGGTTTCTACTACGCTAGCCGCATTCTGCTTAAACGCCTCCATCCTTCTATGCCCCCCGCCATGATGATGGCGGCCGGTGTGGCCGCCCCCACGACCGCCGAATATGCACAGATCGTAGGTCGAATCACCGGTGGCATATATTATCCACAGCGGTACAACCTTGAAGCAGGTAGCCTCAGCCCAACGCTAGGCTCATCACTAACGGAGATGACGATGCCGATCTTCTTCGCCGCCGTGCAATACATGGACCCCACTCAGCGTGGCTGGACCATCGCCAAACTACGGGACGTCTCGCGGCTGACGGGCTGGAAGACCTCGGACGCCATCGCCAGTGGCTGTGAAAAGGCGTGGATTGTGGCTGCCAAGCATGGCCGCGGTCCGCCGTATGAGCGATCATTCGACTCCAGCCGCGAACGTGCCAATCATGTAAGTCACGACTCGACTTTGAGTCGAGTTTTGAATCGGGCTGACCCCGTTGTGAGTGGCATGCTGACCCATTTTCCACAGCCGATGGATATCCTCGAGCGCGACCGCAAGAGCCCCACGGAGTATAGTGATGACCGGCGGTTTGTGAAGATTGAGCCACCTGATCGAGCTTATCTGGCAATGGGCCTGTTGAGTTTGGAGGGGGATATGCAGAACTTGGAGTTGTAGGCTGTGCGGATGTGCTGGCATCGTAGGATTCGGCGGGAGAAACGTGTACCTACATTAGGCAGCGTCAATGGTTGATAAAGTCTGTCACTAGCAGTATCACTAATATTACTTGACTACAATACAAGTCCAGCTGGAGTCGTGCGACGGGCTTTGGGTTTGGGGAGCTTTCCGCTCCACTCCCCACTTGGTTCTCCTCCCAAACGTCATCAGCGGCGCTTCTGCCTGAACCCTCTTGTCTTCGACGGGCCTTTTGACACTAGTAAGGCTGAATCTCGATCGACCTTTTTTTTCCCTGCAACTCTCTTCTTCCCACTCACTTTCTCGTCCTAACACCTTTTCTACCTGAGCCTCTTCTCTCATCTATTCTTCCTTCTCACCCACCCGTGGTTCTTCTCCCCCCCCNCCTCCCATCGGCCCGCAAGTCAGCCGCCCTCGTCATTTCCACGGTTCACACATCCCACCCTCCGCAGCTCTTCTAAACAAACAATTTACACCCCTCGGTCCAACCATGTCGCGCTATGACGACTATCGCTCGTCCACCGCGACCCTCGAATCCCGCGACCGTTATGACCGTCGTTCCTCTCGAGGACCCCCAGTAGCTGACCGACCCCGCCAAGTCGAGGACGAGCGCTTCGAGTTTCGCCTGCGCGAGGAAGACCGATATGGCCCTCCTGCCCGCGCTCCAGGTCGATACTATGAGGACGAGCACCTGTCTCACACATCTGGCCCCCTGGTGGCGCATGACCGGCGCCGTCGCCGCGACGAGAGTCCCTCGTTCACTCGGCCCCGTCTACTTAGGCGGCAGTCGTCCCTAGACACCTTTGATCGCATCCCTCGTCGTAAGATGGAGTCTCTCGAAGCTCGCGATCGTCCCCGAGGTATGCCTCGTGTGCCTCACCCGCCACCACCGCCGCGGGCATCGCCGGGTCGTTACCGCGAGCGCGAAGTGTATGAGGATATTCGCATCGCGGAACCGGACTACTACGGCGATGAGGAGTATCGAGAGTTCCGGGAGCGCACGAGTACGGATCATCATCGACGTCGCTCTAGTAGTACAACGCACTCTCGTCGTGAAGAGAAGCCATACCCGCGCAAGGGAAAGACTCGCATCCCCCGTAAGTGGGTGCATGTTCACGCGATCCTGGACTTGGGGTACCCGTTTAAAGAGGAGGTATGTATCCATCTACGCTGACCCATGAGATATGCGATATGGAGCGACTCGAATTTCTAACGACTCGCTTTGTTTTAGGACGATGTCATTGTCATTCAGAAAGCACTATCCAAAGACCAGATTGACGAGGTCATCAGCCTCAGCAAAGAGTTCCGACGGCCCGCCGAGCACGTGGAAAGTAAGCTGCTTCCTCGAGGGCCTCCTCAGATGGCCCGGAAACCCAAAAGTCGGGGCCCCATGTTAACATTTGCCCAATTAGCTGATTACCTGCGAATTCCACGATCCCCGGTTCGATCTATTCCCCGCGAGCGGGTTACAACCGAGCATCTTGTCGTCGATGCCCGCGCGCCTCGTCATGATACATATTTGATTGAGGCCTCACCACGCCGCCGCGCTGATTACGAAGAGATTGAGTATGATGAGTATGATGAGTACATTCAGAGACCACGACATGGGGTTATTTCTCGCCCTAGGTCAGTGTCTGTCCATACACATGGCCGACACTCGTCGCCCCTGCGACTGGTTGAACCCCGGGGCTACGCCGAGGAGCGTATTGAAACGCGGCCTCGTAACTCTGGCCAAATGGTTTTGGTGCGCCCACGAAGCAGTCATCATGAAGTTGATGATTATGTTCATGAACTGGAAGAGGAAGCCAGACTGCTGCGATTGGAGCGGCAGGGAGGATATGAAGTTACGCGGGATCGCGAAACCGATGTCATTGACAGCAAGGGAAATGAGACGGAGATCCATGAGGTTCGACGAACTGAGCGCAAAGGTATGTTTACGCAAGATGATATCATAGTATAGATGGTAAATGTGGCTGACACCTTTTTAGAACCGAGCTCTGGGGTGATGCGGGCGATGCTGGCCACCCTGACCTGAGAGAGGGCGGGGGGCAGGGAGATGACTTTCATGATTTTCACGGGCTACGATGATCTTTGCAGATATTTCTTTTCTTCTCGAATGTATTTTTCGATCATTTCATTTGGGTTTTCCTTGTATACAAACGCAAAGCCATATCTTTGTGGATGCCTGATGGAAGCCGTGGCGGTGCGCGCCGGTGGGGCGGTGCAAGCGGGATGGCACCCTCGTAGCTTAGCTGGCCATCCTATCATCACTGCTCACTTTCTTCCTTGTATTCTCCCAAGTCTCCATTCCTTCACATCTCACAATCATGGATCGAGTGCAGGCATTCGGTAAAACCTTCAGGTAAGCATAGCGCCCTTCTTCCCACTTCGAGTAGCCCTACCGCAAAAGGGCCCTCTCCCCTCCGCAGAAACCACTCCCCCCCCGTGGAGCCTGTTCTGGACTGTTGTCGACCTTTGACTGACATCCTCTTGCCCGTCGCTTGTACGAACAGCGCGAGCTTCACGCCATTTGCGCAGCGCACCCAGCAGATGATCAAGGAGCAGCTAGGTCAGGTTGAAGATAAGACCCAGCTCCCCGATGAATACATCGAGCTCGAGAAGCGCGTCGATGCGCTCAAGCTTGTTCACCAGAAGCTGCTCCAGGTGACGTGAGTTTTTCCGCAGCTGACAGTCTTATCCGTGTCAGCCCCCAGCTTTCGCACGCACCACTAACATCAGTGGCTCGCTCTTCGATCAGCTCGCAATACTCCAACGAGGCCTATGACTACCCACCCAACATTCGTGAATCCTTCAACGACCTGGGCCGCACTATCAACGAGAAGGTCAGCCTCCTCTCGCAGGCCAGCTCCCCCGCCGAAGCCCAGGCCGCCCTGGTTGCGCCGCCTGCTGCCAAGCCCCAGCCCAAGACATTCAACCATGCGATCGCGCGCGCTTCGCTCGCCGGTTCCCAGACCCTTGCGCAGAGCAGCCACATCGAGGACCCGCTCGCCATTGCGCTAGAGAAGTATGCTCTGGCCGAAGAGAAGGTTGGCGAGGCCCGTCTCGGCCAAGATGCGCAGATCCAGTCCCGTTTCCTGGCTGGTTGGAACACTACGCTGAATACCAACTTGATGTTTGCTGCCAAGGCGCGCAAGAACGTCGAGAACGCTCGTCTCACCCTGGATTCGATCAAGGCCAGCAAGAAGGCTGCTGCCCACGGTGACCTGGATAACCTGAGCGAGGACGCCCGCCAGGAGATTGAGCAGGCTGAGGATGAGTTTGTTGGTCAGACTGAGGAGGCTGTTAGTGTGATGAAGAACGTATGTCTTGCCAAAGTTTTCTCTCAATGTCGATTGTAAGGTGACCGCCGTTACTAACAACTTGTTCAACTAGGTTCTTGATACCCCCGAGCCCCTGCGCAACCTGGCCGATCTGATCGCCGCCCAGCTGGAGTTCCACAAGAAGGCCTACGAGATCCTGAGTGAGCTCGCTCCCACCGTGGACGCGCTCCAGGTCGAGCAGGAGGTAAGCCAGATGACCCAGTAGTTCATGAATCTATAAAGTGACTGACGCTGATTTCCCTCAGGCCAGCTACCGCAAGAGCCGTGAAGGCGCATAAGCATAGTGTCAGCCTTCTTTGTTCCTAGCCCGTCCTCTTTTGTTTACTTAGTTTTGGAGGTTGTCCCGGCCGTTTTGTATCTACAATCCTCTACCAACACCCCTTTTTTTTTTCTTCGCTTCTATGCCAAAGGATCGCCGTTGGCTTGCGATGTATCCCTTTTGCTATGAGGTTTGCAATGAATAGATTGGAAAGTCCCGCACTCTAAACCACCATAATTATTAAAATCTTCGAGTCCTAAGGACATCTGTATTCTCCCAACTCAACTCCGCAAGTAAATGACAGCCCGTGGTTGACACCGCCCTGGTGCCTGAGGCAGAACCCCGCTAGCTCCTGGAGCTCCGACATCCAACGCCGACGCAACTTGTCAAGTCACCGTTCCTGTCTACGTCTCGAGTTCTGAGCTCTGTGGAGGAAAATACCCCGGCTGAATCACCGAATTACATTTCCAGGCCTCCTGCCATTTCTATTTCAGCATCTACTCGCCCAAACGGCCACTCGATCAACGCCCGCCTGGCCGCTGTCCGTTACCCGCACCGATATCGTTACGAGTCTCCGGGCCAGCAACGAGCTCTTGAAAATTGAGAAAGGATAGATAGGTCCCCATACACCAAAATGGCGAGCGGGTACGTCTCACCTCCAGGGTTGAACGAATGATGTGTCAAACTATGAGACGCAGTCCACGTCTCGACTGGACTCCGTCGTTCCCCTCGCGACGTCTTGCGCCAGCTACAACATGTTCGATTGAATAGCTCGCTAACTCCATGCCCTCTTTAGTTGGAGTCTTTTTGTTGGGCTGATAGTCATCGTGGCTCTCTGTCTAGCTGCGTGGTTCTTTAGCCCCAAGGGCGAAAATCAGACGTATGTTTTCCAATCCCATTCACCTTTCCCGGTCGACAATGGTCCGCTGCTCGGCAATAGAAGCTAACATCCTCATTTATACATTACAGTGTCTGGCGCAGCACACTCATCCTCTCGATCGTCTCTTGTTACTTGATGTGGGGTATGTTCAGCCCTCCATCCCAATTCCGTACCCGATGTCCTGGGATTGCAACACAGCCAAAGTGTATGATACTAACCTGACATTCGCCCAAAACAGCAATCGTCTTCATGGCTCAGCTACACCCCCTCATCGCGCCCAAGAGAGCTGATATCCGGCCTGACCGGGTACCGGAGTAAATCCTCGCTGCGTCGAGGTTTTGCGTGGACTGTTATTTTCATCTTATCTCGGGCCGGGTCTTCTTTCTGTGACATACGATTTTTGATCGATGAGGGTGATTACTAGAGAGGTTGATTCTCTCGTTGTAGAAGGGAGATGGGTTATTCATATCTTTGGAATTGTATGCACTTGGGTTGCGGGTGTTTTTTGTATAGTCTTTTTTTTCCTGCGTTTGCCGTGCTAGATTTATCGATTCTTTCTAAGACTTTCGTGATTGTTGTGTAGAAGGGGTCGGTCTCGATCGACCCTGTCATAGAAGTGTATATTTCTAGCTCATTCAAATTGCACGGCAAGTTCATGGACGGTCCTATATAGCGGCTTCGCTGTCCAGGAGTAAACGTTAACATGGTATCCCTTCATTGATTATCTCATATGCGCATCTATACAAAATCACATCTATACAAGCTCTATTCTCAACAGTCCAATCTCGATTCATCCAACTCCAACAGCCCCCAATATCACCCTCTGAACCGCCCATCTGGCAACCTGCCCCGCAACCGCAACAACCACGGACCTCAAATACCCACACCCAAGCAAGATATAAAGCGCCTCGATATTACTCAACAGCACCAGATGCGCATCAACAACACCCAACGACAACAACGAGGCCAACAAATGAAACAACCCCGTCAGATACTGCGTCGGCAGATACGGGCGCAACGAGACCTCTGCCGCAGCGAGATACGATTCCAAGAAGGACGGCGAAGACGCAGCGTCGCGGGCTGATGACGACAGTGCAGCTTTCGAGGCGCCAAGATCTTTGCGGAACGTACTGCTTTCGGAGCCCGTGATGCTGGTTGTTCCACTGCCGCTGCCGCTCCCGTCGGCGCCCCAGATTACGAGGAGGATGGGGAAGAGCTTTGCGCAGCTGCTGACGAGTAATGCGGTGCTGATTGCCGTTGGGCTTGCGGCTGTTGGTGGGGGGAGGGGTTGGATGTTTTGAATAGGGGCCGTGGATGTACGTCGGAGTGGGGGAGGGGGACGTTGTGGGATTGTCGTTTGGGGTTGGGCCGTGGCTGAGGGATCTGGTGGAGAGGTCGGGTCGTTGGGGAAGATGGGGTTTGGTGTGAGTTTTGCTGCTGGTAGACCGAGTGAACTCAGTTGCTGTGCTGCGTTGTTTGCTTGTGAGGAGGGGGAGGGACGGATTGTTGGTGTGGGAGGGCCCGAAGGGAAGGGGGTTGTATCGCCCGGTGTAGCTGTTGTGTTGGCTTGGGAAGTGGTGGACGTTTCTGGCGCGCCGTAGCGGTGGGATTGCGGCACTAGCATTGAGGCTAGAAGGCGCACTGTGAGATGGTGCGCGAGCGTTGTGGCGGCATTAAGCGTTAGGAAGAAGAGGTATTGGACGATGATTGGGGCGCGCGCGATGAAGGTTGTTGCGAGGGAAGGGTCTTTCTCGAGGCGCGCCCAGGTTAAGTAGACGTCGAAGAGGAGAAGCAGGACTCCAAGGCGAATGATTGATCGCTAGGGTCGTAGCTTGTTAGTTCTATCGCGACTTCATGCTGTCGTGGTACTGGTGCTTAGCTCACATCAAATCGATTATCGTCGCGCCCAAGCCGATTGAACAGAAGATGTCGATACACCTTTGCTTCCTCGTTAGCGTCTAGCTTCGCTATCTCTCTTCCCGTTCGTCTTACCTGCGGCTTTATGAGCACGAGGTCGATAAAGATCACGACAAAGTCGTACTCGACATATTTGTCGGCGAATCGCTGGCAGCGCGGACACTGCGTCAGTCGGACGCCTTTGCCTTGGGAGCGGTCATCGGCACGACTGTAGGCGCTGTACAGGTGCGAGACCGGGTATGAGCATTCGATGCAGATAGGCATCGTGTCATGGCGCCATGGAGGAGAGCATGCAAAATAGAGGAAGAGGTGTTTGGTTGCGGGCGGTCAACCTTAAAGTCGCGACGATCGGCCAGGGGCCCAGAGCCAATGGAGGTGGGCCGGTGGGACACGATCTCAAACATTATGGAGAAGTGCTGAGGGACTAGTTCTTATGGGGAACAACTACCTGACTACACAGTAGCATCTTCGAAGAGCAGCACGTACTATTGGAGCAAGATTGGATATGTTGTTTGGTGCGTGGAGGATGATGGATTTTACTGTTCACTTTGGGTGTGCTGTCCACTAACAGAACTATATACACGGGGATATCCATTCTATATACAGTCTCGTCGCCTTGCTCAATCAATGACGCTTTTATTATCAGCCCAACTGGGCTGAATGTTCCGACAAACAGCCTCGTAATCCCGGAATCGCTGAGTATCCTCCACAAGTCCAGGCGTTGTCCAAAACATCGTCCAATTGCTATCAGACAATTTCCACGTCCCACTCGATCGTTCAAAGTACCACTTGTTCACGGGGTTATCCTTGCGACTGCGCCAGCAAACCCCATCAGGGAAACAAGTGCGCACCATCGCGTTGAAGACCACGTCTGCCACGCCGCCCGCACCCTGGCTACGCTTCAGCACGGCAAATTTGTCCAGGTACGGTACCATCCGGGCGGCGCTGGCTTCGCTGCCGTCGTCGACTACGCCTGGTGGTGCTTCCCAGGTTAGGATTGCACCACCTTCGTACTCGCCTGCGATGATCAGACCGGCAATGCGGTCATTCACCCGCTCGAGGTAGTTTGGCACGTCGAGCTTGCGGTCAAAGGAGTCTTCGATTAAATGCACCAGTCGGGGGAGATCGATGGAGGGGTCGTTGAGTTGCAGGCGGGACTGGCCAGAAGCTGTCCACATCTGTATGCTAGGGTCTGGGAGGATCGTGAGGGGCATGCCGCGCTTGACAAAGGTGGAGTGCGGGGGAAGAGCGCTGATTGCGCTTGCACATCCGTTAATCGATGCCCGACGGCCGGGAGGGAGAGAAGATGACAGGAGTGGTTTGTCAGTAAGAAGGTTGTGGATCAGGGGATTGCGCTGGCGGCGCGTCCCTACGGCAGACATGTCTGAGAGTGCATCTTGGGGTGCGCGGGCGGAGTTGGCGACTTCTTGTGGAGACGTGATGATGCCCGAGGAGGCAGATGGGAGCATGGTGAGGGCTTGTTGCGTGAGGCGGAGATTTTCCAGGTGGCCGTCAAGAACGTATCCCATTGCATTGGAGCCCGGGATCCTGATAGTCCTTCCAGGAAGAGGCGAGAATACCTCCTGTTCCACAAACTTGGAGAAGGGGTTGCTCTCCAAGATAGCAGAGGCCGGTCCTTCGTCTTTGCTGCGTTTGACTTTTGCTTCGCCAACGAGGTCACGCCGTGTATCGAGCAGCTCTTCCTCGATGTCGTCAAACTCTTGCTCCATGTTGATGAAGACATGGGATGACTGCGGGCCCCTGAATGCTGGAATTCCCCCGAGTGGATGGAGAAGAATGACCCGATCCAGAGAGACCTCCTTCTGTAGCTCACCGATCTTTTCCGCAGTCAGAGCCGGGTCCTCATCTGGGTCAGGGATAGTAGACAATCCAGCAAATTCTTTGGTGAGCGCTATGACGGCATCGTTCGCCGATACCGACACAGCCCTGGGATTTTCATCCACATAGGCAATTGGCGTGACAATCACGACATGTCCGTTCCGGAGTGGACGTAGTAGCCTTTGCCGAGACGTGACCGTAGGATGGGCTGGATCAACTTCAGAAATAGATAGAGCCGAGTCGATACGGAATGATTTTGAGTCCGGTTGCGCATCTACTGCATTTGCGATCCGAGTGGCCTGCTCAATGGCAACTTGTCGGATTGTGGCGGGGTCTTCCAAATTGCCCGGGTCGACTACCACACAGCACGCCATTCCCAGGCGTACGAGCTGAGAAAACGTCTTTGCCACACCGCTGAGAGTCTCATCATCGAGGGATTGCGGCGCAGTGACTTTGATCAAGGCCAAGTGTATTCTTTCCCAGGATTCTGGTACTTGAGGAACCGCCGTGGTGTTCTGCCGGAACACCGGAGTGTCGTACACTGCTCTGGAGGCGCCGTAAAACGAGCCGAGGTTCACACCGGATGGTAATGATTCTTCTTGTACAGACTCCTTTGGAGGTTCGGGAGTGGGCTTAGGGTTTCCATTTGCAGGATTGGTTTTGAAGCGAGATAGGTATGATTTTGCTTCTCGTTTAGTCGACGCGGAGCTTAACAGACTTAGAAAGAATTCCTGGAATAATCAAAGTTCATCTGATTAGCATACAAATCAATCACATGTCATTGACGCTGCACACCTTATCCAGCATTTTCTCCTTCGCACGACGCCCCAGACGGTCATAGTTCCGGCTAGTATTCGAGAACTCGGCAATGTGTTGGGCCCGCGCATCGCTATGCAGCAATTGCGCCGGGCGCATCACGGTAGGATCATTTGTACGAGCGACATGTTGCTGTAGAACACTCGTCGGTCAGCTTTCATGCAGCTCCATGGTGTGCATCTCTCTCTTCTTCTCGTCGGGGATTGCATACTAGCGAGGACTGAGCGGCCCGAGGCCAGTGCAGTGCTCGGGAGCCCATTGTCAGCCAGCAAGGGCTCTCACGGTCGGGGAAGAGCAGCCGAGCCTCGAGGGGGGATGAAGAGCCAGCTCACCAGAGAGAAGAAAGGAAGAGGGATTTAAGTTGAGTCGGGCCCACGAAAATAACGGCGCATGACGCATCCGCGGTCAATGATTCACCGCCTGAACCTTCGGGTGGAGGGATTAACGATCTCCGCTCGTGTCTCGCCGACGTGAATAGTTTCCGGTCATCCCGGGGTAAGCTGATCTGATTAATCTAAGATAATGGGATCGGATTGGCTATTAAATCTGCTCTGTTGCTTTTTCGAGAAGTCGGTTTTTTCCCTACTACTGTGCTGAAGCTCTACAAAAGCGTTCTACCTAACCGAGGAATTGAGCTTGGGCGGGGCAGCCCTATATTTCTCTGCTGAGTCTCTTATTCGGCGCTAGTTTCCACTTCCGACCGTCTGGCCCGGGCACGATGGGCGTAAGACCTAGTCTGTGATGTGGTTATCAATCTCTACCAAGCGAACTAGCGTCGGCTACTTCGATTTCGTATATGATATTCGCCAGCAACTACAGTAATTGCAACGGTATCGTAGAGTTCCTTCCCAACGGGGCAATTCTTCTGGTCGCGTGATTAGTATGCGGCAACTTCGACCTTACCATGATAGTATGGGTTATCCATACATATACTTGATCATCTTTGCAAGGCCAGGAAGATTGGAGTACAGACGTGGGACGTGCTGTTCCCTACAATGACCCCTAGGCTTTTTGATTTCTTTCTCCCCGTGTTGCCTACAGTGCTACGTATACTGCTCACTAATCTTATCAATCATCAGACAGTACCCCCACTAGCTTCGACTTTTTGCTCTAGAGTGGCTGGCGCTGCATGGCAGAGGATACCCCAATGGCCTGGTGCTGCACTTCGTATGGACACCATATCTCCTTGGCGGAAACGTATATCCACTCACTCGAGAGGATCCAAAGGTCCAAGTCGCTCTACATTCCTGAAACAATCATACCAAAGGTAGTACGGAGTAAGGTCAACAAGTATAGGGTCCCGACTCCGGTGTATATTGTAGGTAACAGTGACTGGCATCTGCAGTCGAATCACTATGACTTCGCTAAACCCGCCTATTCACTACTAGACAGTGTGGGTCCCACAGCAAAACAAGGTAAAGAGATTGGCAGAAGCAAGGACGCACCGATACATTAGGTAGGACTTGCGCAGCAGGAAGGTTGGCCATAGCACTTAGGGTGAGTGCCGAACCTGGATAGACCATTGAGAGAGTATCGATGAGCAGAAGAGAGAGAGCACTTCAGATATGTTGGCAATGTTCTAGCACGTCTTACAGAAGCACTTCAAACGTGAGCCTGCAGGTACAGATGGCCAAGAAGTATGCTGACCGTGGCAGTCTTTGGTAGGACAAACAGAAACCTGGAGGGCTGCTGCATCAGGTCATTAGTCGCATCCTGCAACAAGGGGAGATTCTAGAAGGCCGAGAGATCGGCACCGACTCGCTGGATCGGATCGAGAGAAATTCCCCGCTTATCCGCTCTGAGGCAGGCGGTGACATGGATCAGTTTTCTCAGTTACTTTGGGGGTACTTGGGCAGTACTTGCGAGTTGGCCGGTCTCTAGTGGGAGAACGATAGGAAGAACTCGGGCGGCTGCGGTACTTCCAGAGTCGCCCCCCATTTTCACCTCCCCGCCACTCGCTCGACCCTATTTTCGCTCGTCCTCTTTTTCCTTCCCTCACAACTATATCAATAATCACGGCTCATTCAGAAGTCGACCCTCTCTGGTAAGTTTGGGATTGATTCCGCTCGCCTCATCTCCGCTCCTTGCTTTCATTCCCCAGCCTCGTCCGGGCGCCGGTCAACCGGCCGCTACCCCTCCTTGCGTACCCGCACATTGCCCGTGTCGCAAATTCTTATCGCCCTGCCAGAACTCTCCCTAGTCCAATCGCAAAGACAAAGGAAACGGCAGACGAGAAGAACTGTTCTACGTGAAGGCTTTCTCATCCGAACCTTTTACCTTGTACTACTAGCATTTCATCCAAAAGTTCACTTGCATATCAACTAATCCCCACTGGTCTAGATTCATCCCCCCCCCCTCCAGTCTCCATCGACGCCACCCAGCCGGGTCCCCTTGCCAAACAAAATTCAAGGCGACTGTGCAGGTGCCTTTGATCAAGCTCGTGAGCGGATTCATTCAACTTACGACTACTACGATCATCGTTGTGATCAAAATTCCAACTCACCCGTCTTCACGATGTCGGATCTCAACGAGCAACCGTCGGAGTCGATGACCGGCTCGGATACCTCTGGCCTGAAGCCGTTGTCTAATGCCAACGATGACCTCCAGTCCATTTCCAACCCCAACAACAGCGACTTGGCCCGGGTTATGAACCGCGCCGGTATCGCGATGACAAACGGTGGATTTCCGCTCGACGATCTCGAAGACGAGGAAGAGGTGGACGAAGATTATGTCGCAGTCGACCAGGAAGATGTAAACGACTACCCCTACTGGTTCCGCCGGCCCCCAACCCACCACCGCACCAAGCTTGATGAGTTGCATCCGTTCGTTCAATTGCTCTCCGTATCCAACGTGGAGGACTGTGTGCAAGTGGAGAATGCGTTCCCCGAGCCGGAGCGCTGTTCGCGTGACAAGTTCACCTACCGCCTGACTCGCTGCCCGGAGCTGAGCTTGGGTATCTTCACACTACCCGTTCTCGATGAAAGCAAGCCCAAGCCTCGCGCGACTCTTATTGGACACATCATCGCCACCCGGACCTCGGAGCCTTTGGTGACGGACCGGGCTATGCGTCTGCCTCAAGACTGGCAGGCTCAGCGGTGGACGCTGGAGGATAACCAGGCCGTTGGTCACGAAGAGGGTGGTGGTACAATCGCCATCCACTCGCTGGCCGTGCTCCCCGAGCACCAAGGCAAACAAGTCGGAAGCACTCTGCTGAAGTCATATATCCACCGTATTCGGGAGGCGCAGATCGCGGATCGGATCGCGATCATCGCGCATGACCATTTGATTCCTTTCTATGAGTCGTTCGGCTTTGAGTCCCGCGGCCCTAGCAAGTGCCAGTTCGGCGGAGGTGGTTGGGTGGATTTGGTAAGTTATAATTCCCTTGCACAGTTCTGATATGCATCCAGAATCGGCTAACACGGCTTTCTTGCAGGTCCTGGAGTTTGGTAATGAGGAGATGAGCCAGTGACCCAGGCGACCTCTACTTTTGCATCTTTTTTGGCGTGGACCATGTGTGGCCCTTTTGCCGGTCTGCTTTTTTCTTCACTATTTGTTCTGTTCTTATATCTACGTTTTCTTCCCTTTTGATCTTCCCTCTCTCATGTCCTCGTTACGCACGCTATGTCCGGTCATCGGTTTTGGTCTTCGGGTTTGAAAGAAACTGGAGTTTGTTTTGTCTTCTGGGGTCGGGGGATGGCCAGTCTGACGGAGTATTCTCACGGAAAAGAGGCCTGGGCTTTCTTAAAACTTGGGCCCAAGGCGCTTATGTACCATAGTGGAAAAGCGATGTACATGAGCAGGCCTAGTCTCTCTTTCTACTATATTATATAATTGCAGAAAAAAAAAGATTAGACTGACGAAGTAACTTGGAAGAAACGTAATACTCAGAACTAGTGTTTATCAACCATCGTATCGCATTACAATCGGATCTCCTTGCTCGTGTCGACTTATCAGGAACGAGGAAAAAGTGGCTCGGTTACCGCATCCAATCCTGGTCCCCGCATTTGCTGGCCGCCCGGCAGAAAAATGTCCGACAAACAATTTTTTCGTGGAGAAACTCAACTGGACCCCCCAACAACCTCCCACTTTAAAGAGTCAATACACTTCTCAGTTTGACTCCTGTGGCCCATCATGAAGACGACGTGGAAGGATGTACGTATCTCGAGTCCTGTGATTCGGGTCTCCCACTCGAGAATTTCCCAGCTGATGAAGTTTTCACCGCTAGATTGCGCCTGTGCCTACCAGCCAGGAATTCCTGGACATTGTCCTGAGTCGCACTCAGAGACAACTGCCTACACAGATCCGTGCTGGTTTCAAGATCAGCCGTATCAGAGGTATGATCCCTACCTACTTGTTCTCAGTCGATTCGATGGGGTTTTGTGAAGATTGGGCGAAGGCCAAAAAATAAAATAAAAAGATGGTCGGGGTTATCGATAAAGAAAATATCGCTGATCAAGTTTTTTTTTCGACGGCAGGTTTCTACACCCGTAAGGTCAAGTACACCCAGGAGACCTTCTGTGAGAAGTTCCAGGCCATCCTCGATGGATTCCCCCGTCTGCAGGATATTCATCCGTTCCGTAAGTTTTTCCTCCAACTCGATTGCCTCGCGACGTGGGGCCTAACATCCGACCAGACAAGGATTTGATGAACACGCTTTACGATGCCGACCACTTCCGCATTGCTCTTGGTCAGGTCTCGACCGCTAAGCACCTGATCGAATCCGTTTCCCGCGACTACGTCCGTCTGATCAAGTATGCGCAATCTCTTTTCCAGTGCAAGCAGCTGAAGCGTGCTGCGCTCGGTCGCATGGCCACTATCTGCCGCCGTCTGAAGGATCCCCTGGTCTACCTGGAGCAGGTCCGCCAGCACTTGGGTCGTCTGCCCTCGATTGACCCCAACACCCGTACTCTCCTGATCTGCGGTTACCCCAATGTCGGCAAGTCCAGCTTCTTGCGCAGCATCACCCGCGCCGATGTCGATGTTCAGCCTTACGCCTTCACCACCAAGTCGCTGTTCGTCGGCCATTTCGACTACAAGTACCTGCGTTTCCAGGCTATCGATACCCCCGGTATTCTCGACCACCCTCTGGAGGAGATGAACACCATTGAGATGCAGTCGATCACTGCTGTTGCTCACTTGCGCTCTGCTATTCTGTACTTCATGGATCTGTCCGAGCAGTGCGGTTACTCTGTTACCGATCAGATCAAGCTGTTCCACAGCATCAAGCCCCTCTTTGCCAACAAGATTGTGTATATCGTTGTCAACAAGATTGATGTTCGCCGTCCCGAGGATCTGGACCCCGAGCAGCAGGCGGAACTGCAGGATATCCTCAAGTCCGGTGACGTCGAGATGCTCCAGGTCTCTTGCACCACCACTGAGGGTGTCACTGCCGTCAAGAACGCTGCTTGTGACAAGCTCCTCGCTGAGCGTGTGTCCCAGAAGCTGAAGTCTGGCTCCAACTCTGCCGGTACCCCCGGTGGCCGCCTGGGCGATGTCCTTGCACGTATCCACGTCGCTCAGCCCATGGGTGGTGTCCAGCGCGAGACTTTCATCCCGGAGGCTGTCAAGAACCTCCAGAAGTACGACAAGACCGACCCCAACCGCCGGAAGCTCGAGCGCGACTTGGAGGAAGAGAACGGTGGTGCTGGTGTTTACAGCTTCGACATGCAGCGCGACTACACCCTGGCCGACTCCGACTGGAACCACGACAAGATTCCCGAAGTGTGGAACGGCAAGAACATCTACGATTTCGTGGACCCGGATATCGAGTCCAAGCTCGCTGCTCTGGAGGAAGAGGAGGAGAAGCTGGAGGCAGAGGGTTACTACGATTCGGAAGAGAGCGTCGAGGATGCCGAGGATGCCGATACCCGCATGAAGGCAGACCTGATCCGCGAGAAGCGCACGCTCATGCGCAACGAGGCCAAGATGCGCAAGTCGCTCAAGAACCGCGCTCAGATCCCCCGTTCCGCCAAGGCCAAGAAGCTCTCCGAGATGGAGCATGGTCTCGACGCCGCTGGTTACGATGTCGATGCTGCTGGCAACCGTGCCCGCTCTCAGAGCCAAGCCCGTGGTCGCACTCGTACCCGCAGCGAGTTTGGTGATGACGATGCCATGGACTTGGATGATCCTCACAAGGCCCTTGCCCGTGCCAAGAGCCGTGCCCGCAGTCAGGCCGCGACTGACCGTCGTAACGATGGTGTCGTTGATGAGACGGCTCGCTCCAAGGCTGAACGCCTGCACAAGTTGGGCCAGAAGAAGAACAACCGTATGGCCCGACAGGGTGAAGCCGATCGTCACACTACCGTTTCCCTGGCCAAGCACTTGGTACGTCCCCTCAACAGTATTATTAACTTGATCATATCAAGTACTTGTTCGGAAATGTATGCTAACCCATCTAACACAGGTTGCCGGAAAGCGTGGTATTGGCAAGAACCAGCGCCGTTAAGGCATCCCCGCGTAATCATTGTCAAATTGGTTCCAGGTTCCATTTCTCCATACCGGGTGCACAATGGTGTTGGGCGTTATTTTGCTCTTCTTCTCTTTTTCTGTTTCTTTCCTTTGTCTCGTTCATTTGACACGAGGGGGTTTTCCCTCATTCCATACACTACTCGGTATCCACATGCTCCGTTGAATCGGGGCGTGGATCGGACGAAGGGTTTAACAGCTTATACGATTTGTGGGGGGATTAGATTTTTTTGATTTAACTTTTCTCCCAGTCATTAGGACCAAAAGTTTTGGACTTGACATGATGAATGTTGCATATACCAATACAGATGAGATTTTTGGTTATGATGGAACTACTTTCTTAGTCCTTGTCTTTGTAGGTTACAGTGAGGACGATGAGGGTGAGTATTGTTCTTCTATACATGAGACTCTGCGAGCTCATATTGCTTTGAGACTTGGTTTTTTCTCGTATTCTGATTGGTATTCTCTGAGTGCTTTCGTTCCAAAGTAAACATTGTTCAATCTACCCAATAGCGGAACAAAGGGAAGAAGGCCTTTGAATTATCACTACAATAAGAAATCATACAATGGCACCAAAGTCTAGTGCTCGAATCCCGTCAAGACCGACCTCGACGACCAGAAATCTATAAAACACGGGCAAGTTCCTACAATCCCATCATTAAACTCTCAGTATTGAACTTTCCCTCCCAGCTTAAAAGCTATATTCCCCCACCTTCTTCTCAAGCTTAACCCAACATCCAAAGACCACAGATCTATAGAACCTATCCACCCCCAATTACCTCCCCCCCCCGGTCCCTCGATCGGACCCATTATGAACTCTGGCTCGCACAATGCACAACAAGTACTCCAATCCAACCAATCCACTAGATAATTCTAATGGTCCACCCCAGCGACGACCGGTGCATCTGGTATCTGGTACCACTCCGTGAACGAAGTCGGCCACGAGGAAGCCTACGAAATACTACTCGAACCGAACAAGCGCTTCGACAGCCGGAGCTTTGAACAACAAGTTGTTCCTGGGTATGTTCCCTACCGAGCAGGGAGACGTGGTAAGTTGGGAGGCGTGTAAGATTCCGCCGCAGAATCGTCAATTTTGGGCTGCTCATGTTGTTATGAGACTTGGGAGGGTGGGGTTGGTTTCTCCGGGTCTGTATGGGTAATTGATTGGGGAGGCTAGCGAGCGATTGGGGGATGGGGGGCCGGGGTAGTCGCGGCGATGTTAATGAAGGATTTGTGCGTACCCCTGCTCTTTTTGGCTTTTTTGTGCATTTTTTCGTGGGGCCAGTTTTTGGCTAGCTAACGTGTAAAGAATCCGATTATGATCATTTAGATTTAGGGAGGTGCAAATTTGATGCTGGAGATGGAGCTCGTTCGATTTGTAGACTTGGATAACCTTTGATGGCGAGAAGCCATTTCGAGTCTATAACGCCTATGATTGTCCGACGACCCAAGTAGATTACCCTGCGCTCTGGTGATAGACATTCTCAGGGGTTGATGAACGCTGCAGTCGAACGAACTTCGGAATACAATCTCTCTCGCTCGAAAGAGACCTAATTGCATTCACGAGAAACGATGACCATCAAGCTGGGAGAAATGTCTTACAACCGTCTCGACCAGCATGACCCAAAAAGCCGGAGCACAAGAGCGAAACATGGAACCGCAAGGACAAATCGGCCTCCTCGGGGTATCTATGACCGCTCGAATAGTTTCTCCTACTGGCTGCTCAGAGTATTAATCCTGATCCGGTGGAGCCATCACACCCCGGATTCACCCTGCTGGCCATCCAATCAAATCACTCAACACATATTAAAGTTGGCTCGCACTTCTCCTCCTCGCCCTCCGGCTGCACTCGGCTGCACTCGATTGGCTCAACTGGCACCAGGCTGGACAGTTACGAAAACCTTCGCTTGGGCTAGGATCCTTCGAACCGAAATCGCAGTCCAGGTTCCCAAGCCCATCCGAAACTACCCCGAATTCCGGTTCATCTCGTCCTTATTCCCTTTCGTCTGCTCTTTTCTCTCCCATCCTAACCTCGCCGTTGCACGATGCGCCGCCCTGCGCGACAGAGATGGGCGCCCCCGCATATTTCGAGCTAAGTTGGTCGATTCTGAGCACCATCGGCTTGTTCCTGACCGTCATCGGAGTGTGGGCCATCCTCATTACTCGCGTGTCACCCCTACACCTCGTGCCAATTGTCGTATCCATCGCATGCGCCGTCGCAAATGGGCTCTGCTACTACGCTTTTTACGCCGAGCATCCGACAAGGCAGCAAGTCGTTGCCAGCGTCTTTGCCGATATATTCTGGCTGGTCAGTCCGGACAATATCGACCGACGACTGCACATTGCCGTACTGACTGAAAGCCCCCCAAAAATAGATCCAGGAAGCCGGCCTGTCTTTCTATAGTTACCAGATCCTCGTCCACACCCTCAAAGACCGGGCTCTCATCATCTTCCGCACCATCTTCTGGACGTTAATGACCTGTATTGTCGCCATCCGCATAGCCATCGCCGCTACCCGCGCCATTGAAATTGCCACAGGCGGTCCTCTCCAACAGCGCGTCGACTACCTCCACGTCGGCTACTTTACCGCCATCGCCCTCATCGAAACCAGCAGCTCCGCATTCCTTATCTGCCTCCTCCGCGACGCCTACGGAGTGTCACCCTGGAGATCGCCAAACCACGATCTCTTCCGTCATCTACTCCAATCAACCGAGATCCGACTCGCCAGTCTGTGCTGTATTGGTATCCTGCGCGCGGTTACATTCTCGCTGCGTACCACTGCCCAAAGCGCGACGACTGTCGCGGCCGAGTTTGACCGTTTTGCGTATACGCTCGAGTGTCTTTTTCCGATCATTTTCATTATTGATATTCTGGCCTCGAAGAGGTTCCGCTTTGACGGCCATACTCTTGTCTATTGCAGTGATCCCCCGGAGGGGCATCCGAGCTGGGTTGGCCATCAAACAAGGCGGCATTCGCGGTGGGCCGCTATGTCGCCGGGGCATTCGTAGTTGAGGGATGCGTGGTTTTGACCAACGAGTTGTATGAGATTGATGGGTTCAAATGCAAAAATAAAAACAATTGTATACTTTACTTTGATTCCTTTAGGCTTTGAGAGGGAAATTGTTGATTCCGTCTCTGGCGTAGTTGTCCAGCCTCAACCCTAACGTCCAACCTGATATGCAGTATGGAGTATGGTCATTCTGATGAGAAAGTCGAGGTTCCTCATCTGGAATCGAGAGACAGCATTGGAAAGAGACAGTCAAGTTCTTGTCAGTCTGAGGTCTCGTCCATTCTAATATCATGTAGACATTGAAAGTCAGTGATCATCAAGTCTATGTTCCGGCAATGTCGGAGCGTGGGTCAAAATAAATTTGGAATACAGAGTACAGTTCAATTACAGTGAAAGTGATTGCATCAAAAGAGTCGATCTACTTCCTATAGTTTGATAGGTCCCTGCCTGCCCATCTCAATGTGGCCCATCTCAATGAAGAATTCCTCCTCTTGGGATGAACTGACTGTCCACGTCTTTCGGCATACCCATTGAAACACAACCGTTGGAGACATTGGGCTTGATCTCCAGCGCGTCAGCATTCGTCCGACATACATCACAACTATCCCAGCGATACCCACTCCCCGATCATCCAAATATACTGCCAACGTTGTGAGCATGTTGGCCGCCTCTTCTAAGAAACCCTCGGCTGTCCGAGCTAGAGCGTCAATCGCCTCTTTGTCTTCCCGTAACTGAGCCCTCGGGCGCCTGTACTCTGCTCGAACCTCCGGGTCTGAACTGGACAGTAAATCATCGTGATTTTCCAGAACCTGGTTCAAGTGCTCTAGGTGCTTCCCCAAAATTTCTTGAAATTTCTTCAACTCTCGTGCCTTATCTTTCTTGGTGGACGAGCTATTTGGCATGTTCTCAAGCTCTTTGACGCTCACCTCGTGAAGAAATCTGCAACGTTCCATTAGGCTGTCGCGGGTTTGTCTTAACTTCTCGATCTCACTGCCGGAAAAAACATTGGGGTTGCTAACCGCACCTTCCATATACCGATCCACAATGTCTCCAGAAACGTTCAGAGGAAAACGAGTGACAAAGTCTGGTTTGAGGGACAGCAACAGCTCCCTGGCACAGGTCGCTGCTGACAAAGCGGCATACAAGTGCCACTGATTGTTCTTGTGCGCATCTGCATAGTCTGCAATCCCTCGAATGGGCAGACAAGGTACACAGTCCATGACCGAGGTGGCTTCCATCTCGTAGCACAGGATGTTCATTTCTCTGGCCTCATCATCGCGTTTTTGAGCGTTCTTCATGACGGTGTTCTCTGAACCAATACAGCCTTGGAAAACCTGAACGATATCTCTCTGACGATCATCGCGGTGTATCAGCTGTCCCCGTTTAAGCGACTGGGGCTGTTTACAGTCGCACTGGTCGCCCTGGTGCCCAATTTGACCCATATAAAGATGGTCTTGCAGAGGACGAGCAAACGCAACTCCACCTCGTCCGGCTCTTGAACGAATATGTTCAATTGATTCGGACAGAAGCAGTTCTTCCGGCGCCCAGAACCGCTGCATCAAAAACATGATTGCCCCAAGGAGCTCCCTTGGAGGAGTTCTGATCATGCCAGTGTGCTGCTTGCCCAAACTGGGTATCTTTGCCGGTTGAGAAAGGAAACACCTGCGTGCCGATAACGACATCCCCAAGGCGAATATCTTCCGCATATGGGACGCCACCCCCGATCCCGACGAGAAGCACAAATCGTAATCTCGGAAAAGTGCTTCTCATGTCGAGGGCTATTCTGGACGCGTGAACCTGCCCCTGCCATCCTGCCGGCGGCATATTGATCATCACGTTATGAGGTCCAACCCGCCCAAGAACATAGTCGTTTCTGTCCCCGTGGCCACGAACAAAACTTGTGTTATCGTACTTTTCGTCTAGGATCGCCAAGGCCCCTCGATATTCAGCTTGAAGCACGCATAGCCAGCCGACCATGAAGTCCTCAGCCCGAGGAGTCTTGGAGGGTGGCGCGGGGGTCGATTCGGTAGCCATTGAGAAGGAGGGTTTCAAAGAAGTAGATAAGAGTCAGTTTGGCTGCGGTAGCTTGACTTGCGTGATGACCGCAAGCTTGATGAGCAAGCAGTCTATGTGCTCGTAGAGTCGAGCCCTCGAGTGTAAACATATTTCAAGAGAGGGCTCGAGGCGCTTTGTAGATTTCAATCATTGAGTGTCGCGACTCAGTCAATGGCTAGAGCCACGCGCAAATAGTCTGGAGACCAATCATAAATCCGCACTTATTCGAGGTCTTTCGGTGTTTGCCGGGCGCAATTTTGACTTGGCGCATGGTCGGGGCAAAGCACCATCACATCCAATTGGCTTTGTCGGCCGCACTTCCAATGTCTGGGGTAAAGAGTATGCAGATCTGCATCAGCTGGATGCTCACGACTACGTAGCGTCTGCGAGGGGAATGTGGCTGAAACCAAAAATTTGGGGATCTTCTCCGTAGATGCAGACATCCAGGAGGCAGTTTCGGTAGTTGCCTAGATGAAGAGATGGACAAGGATTGATGTATGTATATGTAGTGTGTCTCGTTGATCCAAATTTAGAAACAACAAAATTGTGACGCATCGAGAAACCTTAGTTTCAAGTACCGTATGTGCTGGGAACATCCAAGATCTTGACAATCATAACAGATTATTGAAAGATGTTGCTAGAAACTACACGGATGCTATGATTTACGACAATCGTGCACCTGCAAGTTCGATTCACGGTCAATTAAAAGCCAGTGGCATTTGTCCTCTCCCGGACTTGTCTCGACCACCACGACGAATGTGACCGTAGTAAATAGAATAGAGCCAAACACTAACAAAGGGAATAGCTAAATAAAGGAAGGGTTCTCGGTAGGATCGGAAGGGCGCGAGGATACGAGGGCCCGAGGGCTTGAGGTAGCGGCGTTAAGAGGTTAAGGAGACTTAACAACTACGGGGGCGGCGATTTCCCCTTCCTTCATCAAGCTATGTCCTTTATTAGTATTTATGTAGCTTGTTTATCTTTCTTTATTCACTACGTTTACACTTACTTGCTACGTTTACACTTACTTGCTACGTTTACACTTACTTGCTACGTTTACACTTACTTGCTACGTTTACACTTACTTGCTACGTTTACACTACTTCCCTAATTATACGCGTAGGTAGTGGCCTTAGCGGCCTAACCTCTACGGCCCGCGCCGTGGCTATGGCTTCCGCTATAGCTCGCGCTATAGCTAGGCTAACTGGCCAGTCACAGAGCCTGGCCTCAGCCCGGCCGCAACGCAGATATCTAGGCCTCCCATAGGCCCGAACTTAACAAACTTACCACCTCTCACCGATGGCTTAGTCAGTAGGACCTGCCACCATATTCTCTCGGTCTACTGCTGGAAAAGCAAGATAGCAAACCCCCGCATAACACCTGTATGTAAAGGAAGCTAAATCGGGCCAATGAATTTCGATTGATTGATTGATTAATCGTCTCTTTACATCGCTGTACTAGCTATTCTTGCCAAGGCCAATTCCCAACATCAACACTAATTATCGGCGAGGACGTTATGGTCAACCAAAGACAAGGTCCGCGGTCACAATGATGCCATCCATATACGACGCCGTGCCAAAGAAAGACCAGATATTTTGTATCGAGTTACTCGAGATTGCCCCAACGCCCATTCTCGCGTAAGGCCCTTCCTCTACTTGAAGTGCCGCTTGATGATTACGTTTTGACATCCTGATAAAGCGACCGTGTCTTCTTCGTCTACCTGCGCGGTTATCTGCCTAAATCTAAGAAGAAGGAGCTGGCACTTCTTGACGAGAGCCTCGTCAATGCGACCCTGTCTGTGAGCTGCTCTGTCATCTACGCGGATGGTAGTCACGACGACGAAAAATCCAGTTACAGTGCCGTTGAAGACTACGGCCTTTAATGATCTAGCTCACCTCACTATTCGCGATGCTCGTGGAGTTCAGGTCGACTACATGCCTAGTAGCGACCGCAGTGACATTTTACTAGATTTTCAGATTCCGACAATATGGTTGAAGAGCGGTATGTGGACTTTCAAGGTCGACGGGAGAGTCGGAGATGTAGACAATACGTGCCTATTTTCTATGGCGTTGACACAATGGTTAGAGGGGAGGCTTCAACAGGATGTTTGAAATAATCTATAAGCTTACAGTAATAGTATGACTTTCTCACAAATTCTGTATCCTCCTGTCAAGATTGGGTGGGTGGGGAGGTCTCCTTCCTAGTTGAGATTAGGATCTAGAAGGCTTGCTCGAAGGCAGACGTAAGGGTCTGCTGCGTAGTTAGTGAATGATCAGTGTGTAGCTAGCGGATACCTGTGCGTATACCGGGCCCTATAAGATAATGCTAGAATTAATTGGTGGCAGCCTGCCTCTATTGATGCAACTCGCTGAATTATCAAAGTTCAGCACTGTTGTGGGCAGTTCAACAAGGGAAGAGGCGACAGCTCGGAAGGAGCTAATGTTGATGCAATCGATAGCGCGGACAGGAAACCGCTATCTCTCCAAGTAATGAAACTTTTATTGGAGACTTGAAGGGTAAATGTCAACTCAGGCGCACCGTATGGCCTCACGCCGTTGTCTACAGCCGCGTCCAAAGACCACGAGGCGGTAGTGAACCAATTCGAGGAAGCTCTTGAGAGGTATGTTCGACTTTTGATCATAAGAACATCGATTGTGAATACCTGGAATTGCTCTTACCCCTTCATCTGGACTCCGACCTTATATTGCATCCAGGGTCTTCAGATCTTCAGATGCTCACGTGGAGAGGTTCCAAAAGAATTGGTTTGATTGTAAACAAAACTTATGTATGAGAATTCGTCCTTCAATACGCGATATAAATCTCATTTCTGGCGCATGTCGAGCAGGAAACACCACCCTGGGTGTGTTTACCGCTTGCATCAACATCCGTCTCACAGCTTTTAGAAAATTCGGTTCGAGTTACCTATACAACTCCTTATTCTTTTAGGTCAAATACTATCAGGAAGACGTGAGACCACATAAATGCTTTTAGCCATCATGTGACATGCTCTGGGTGGTGAATTGGTGAAAGCATGACCAGAGTGTATACGGTATGCAAGTTGAGTGGTTGTTGTTGTTAGTGCAGTGGCTCAAAGACAGTTTTGATCTGTTGTTTTGGAGTCTACGACTTCAATCAAAGACGATTTGATTCTATTGGTTACAATGGTAGCAGGGTTTCTATTTTAAACCCCAGTTTTTATTCGCTTTATTTGACGATTCGCTTCAAAGGAAATACAATGTGTTTCATGATGGGAAAAAAAGGTACTATAATGATATCCAGCTCAGATATATGTTGCTCTTAAAAGCGATTTTTAACATTACTCAGTAGGAACAATCTATCTTTGGCACATAATATATATCACTATTTATCTGCCTTTGCATCGAATACCGCCAGAATACTCGTGCCTTTCGATGACCTAGGTGCTATTACTTGGTCTCAGAGGCGACCCTCTTAGCGAAATGAAGGAAAGGAATAACCACTAAAATTTGCACCATGACCCGCGACGCCCAAAGCGAAACACGGCCGAGAAAACCGAGAGGTCTAGAGCCTTTGACTCTCCCTGTCCATTCGAACACCTGGTCACCGCAGTCCTGAAAAATCTTACCATTCCAGCACCAAGATAAGAGCTTTATCCATCATGATTGGATGCAGAGAGATGCCGTGCAGGGAGCACCTGAGAATCCCATGGTTTAGGAAGGAGCGTTAGAGGTAGGGCCCACCATGTGCCCCTTTTTGGATTTTCCTTGGTCAATTCCGTTTTTTTTTGGGTGGTGGTCTGATGGAGTCGTGGTCGGATGGCATCAGAGATTTCCCTGCCGGGTTCACCGCAGATCACGGAAGGGGCTTGGGAGGGGTGGGGCGTGTGAAAATTGAGACTCTGGTTCCGCCGAGGATTTTGCGCGGCTGGTCTCCACTTGCCTGGGAGATCCCGTGTTCGGCATGCCGAGTGTGAAGGTTGGACACGGTCGGGTTCTGGCATTTGAGCTTGGAATGGAGGGCAGAGAATTGGATTTTAGCCAGTATAAGAGGCTATATCTATGGAATAGAAAATGGTATACGACTTTTGGGGGCCATATCGCACAGGAACTATCTTCTATCGGCCACCGGCATCGTGCGTGAGATCCCGAGTCGGCTCGGTCTCGGCATGGCAGCACACAGGACTCGGTGTGCCGATTTGGGCCAAGAGTGGACCCCGTTCAAGGCTCTACTGATCGCAAATATCTACACGGGAGACGCCCGAGGGCAATGTGGCTCACCGATAGTGGGTCCGGCCACTTTTGAGCTGAGCAACATGTCCGACCGGAGCATGCATTCAGTTCACCTTCTTATCAGTACAGTTTGGACGCACACGCCATCTGGAAAAGACCCAAAGCTGGTATATAAACGGGGCCCATTCCCAGATGATTCCGGATATGTTGTCACCGTGTTCGATATTGCCTTGGAGATCTGCTAGAAGAGAGTGCTACTTTGCAGAACCTCATTGAGCCAAGCTTTTGTTGCTCGGCGATCGTCATCGACGCTGAGACCGGCTCGGGCGCCAGCCTTTTCCAGCGGAATCCACGCTGCCCCACCCGGCGTACAGTAGACTTTTTTTTTCTCTGCAATATCCGTTATGAACCAAAACCACTACGTTTCAGGAGTAGTAGGCTTGAATGGCAAAGACGGAAGAATCCGCTCAGTCTTGAAATAAAACTCTTTCCTACATTGCTCAACGTCTTCTGCAAGGAGCAACAGCGGCTGAGGAACCTCGCGAGTTAAAGGCAACTACCATGTACAGTGTACGAGGTACAAGACTATAAAAACCTAACTAGGAAGCTCCCAGTTCGCACTATAGAAACTATGGGCTTCTCGTATTCACCCATGACGCGCCGTCGCTCGGTTGAGTTACCCGTCGTAACCATGCTTTCGAAACTAAACAGGGCCAGAGGTCATTTCTGTTTCCGTCATCGACCGTAGCCGATCCCAACGTATCCACGGAGTCCGTCCGTCCTCATCCAGACACGCCCTTCTCATTCGCCGGGCCAGACCCAGTTCTTACTGCATCGCGCAGTTTTCTAGAAGGTGGCGAGGAAACTCGGCTATACTGCCAGAATGCTGGACACATTACACATTCCCACGATCGTGGTCTATCCTTGGCTGGCCTCTGGCATGTTGCCCCTGAGACATTTTATGTCTTGAACATGTAGACAGCATCCGAGTTCAAATGCCGTTCTCCAAGACGTAGGGCCAATTCTGTTATGCTTCAACTTGTCATGTCAATTTGCTCGCACCGCCTGGCGATTAAACTATGATTCCATGAACTGTCCTCCGGTGTACTCCTTATACTTTGAACTACCTACAAATAGACTGCTGTAGTCTACAATCTCATCAAACCTAGAGTATTCATAGAAAGACCCATTCTGACCCTCTTCTCGTCTCACGTGGACACTCCCATTTCGGCTTCGCGCCCTGGAGAGCTTCGAATCTCTCTTCTCCACCCTTTTTCTCCACCCCAAGAAAACCCTCCAAACGGTACGGAGAATGCCCTGCATTGCCCATGGAGTCCGTTCGCTCATGGAGATAAATGGAGTCAAGCGTGAAATTTCCTCCGCCCCAACCCGATAACGTGGGACTCGAGATCCGGGCCCCCATTATGCCTGCCATGGTACCCCGAGGGGCAGTCCGATTCTCCGTGGTGATGGTCGTATTTATTTGACATCACCCTTCCCTCCTCCTGACCTCTCTTTTTTTTCTTTTTCTTCTTCTTCATTCCTCTTTGATTTCTTATCCCCCGTTTGCCCGGTATCTTCCACCGCCTGGTCCGGACTATTCACAATGGGTGTTGGAAACCTCATGTCCCGGTTTAAGCCCGGTGCGGAGTCTCAATTCTCCTCGCAGGCCCCTACTCCTGCTCGGGCTGACTCGACCGTGGAGAAGGATGAGGGCATCATCGATGACAGCCCCGTCAAGTACCTGACCTGGCGTTCCTTCATCCTGGGTCTGTGTGTCTCCATGGGTGGCTTCATCTTCGGTTACTCCACTGGTTAGTCTTGTGCTACATATCCCAGCCTTGTCCACGGCATTGGATATTCAGTCCAATTGGTGCATGGTCAACTGACTCGGTCGTAGGTCAAATCTCGGGTTTCACTACCATGACCGACTTCAAGCAACGCTTCGCTGAGTACAACGCTGCCACCGGTGAATATGCCTTCAGCAACGTTCGCAACGGTCTCATTGTCGGCCTGGTATGTTTCACCAATCTATAGTTCTCCCAATGGAATAAACATGGCTAACTCAACATCTTCTATAGCTCTCTATCGGAACCATGATTGGCGCCCTGGTGGCTGCCCCTATGGCTGACCGCATCGGCCGCAAGCTGTCTATCTCCTTCTGGGCCTTGATCAACATGGTTGGTATCATCGTGCAGATCGCTACCACCGACAAGTGGTACCAGATCGCTCTCGGCCGCTGGGTCATGGGTCTCGGTGTCGGTGCTCTGTCCAGCGTGGTCCCCATGTACCAGTCCGAGTCTGCTCCTCGCCAGGTCCGTGGTGCCATGGTCAGTGCATTCCAGCTGTTCGTCGCCTTCGGTATCTTTATCTCCTACATCATCAACTTCGGTACTGAGCGTATCAACTCCACTGCCTCCTGGCGTATCACCATGGGCATTGGCTTTGCCTGGCCCCTCATCCTCGGTATCGGCACCCTGTTCCTGCCCGAGTCGCCTCGTTACGCCTACCGTCACGGCCGTGTGGAGGAAGCTCGTGAGGTCATGGCTAAGCTCTACGGTGTCCCCCTCAATCACCGTGTCGTTGCCCAGGAGATGTCTGATATGAAGAACAAGCTCGACGAGGAGCTCGCCGTCGGCAAGGCTCCCTGGCACGAGGTCCTTACTGGCCCCCGCATGTTCTACCGTACCATGCTCGGCATTGCTCTGCAGTCCCTGCAGCAGCTGACCGGTGCCAACTTCATCTTCTACTACGGTACCTCCATCTTCCAGGGTGTCGGTCTTTCCAACTCCTACGTCACCCAGATCATTCTCGGCGCTGTCAACTTCGGTATGACTCTGCCCGGTCTGTACATTGTCGAGCACTACGGACGCCGCAAGTGTCTCATGGCCGGTGCCGCCTGGTGCTTCATTTGCTTCATGATTTGGGCCTCCGTCGGCCACGAGGTCCTCCACAGCAACCCCTCTTCCCACCCCGCCGGTGTCGCCATGATCGTCTTCACCTGCTTCTTCATCGTCGGCTTTGCCACTACCTGGGGCCCCATCGTCTGGGCTATCTGCGGTGAGATGTACCCCTTCCGCTACCGTGCTACCTGCATGGGTATCGCCACCGCCGCCAACTGGACCTGGAACTTCCTCATCTCCTTCTTCACCCCCTTCATTTCCAGCTCCATCGACTTCAGCTACGGCTACGTCTTTGCCGCCTGCTGCTTCGCCGCTATCTGGGTTGTCTTCTTCTTCGTCAACGAGACTCAGGGTCGTACCCTCGAGGAGGTCGACACCATGTACGTCCTGCACGTCAAGCCCTGGAAGTCCGCCAGCTGGGTTGCCCCCGAGGGTATCGTTGCCGAAATGCACGCCCCTGCTGTGCCCGAGCCCAAGGAGGGTGCCGAGGCTCACCAGCACCACGACGAGCCCACTGAGATCCCCGAGCAGCAGTAGATCTGCCGTGAGTGGGATTCGTGTGGGCCCTGTCTGGTTTTCACTGCCAGCTTTGTCAATAAAAGTTAGGCCAACTGGCTATGGCCTGTTATGTATTTTATAGTCTATGATTATTATCTGTGAATAGTTCACTCACCTCTTTGCTACGACGTCCTAATCGGAGTCGAGCCTCAATAAATATGGCTTTTGAACCATAATTGCATCAACATTATTCCCTCGGACACTGTGAATATATCCGAGTTCTAGTTTCATTTTGCCCGTCTGCCTCGTATGCTATGCAATGTTGACTGCGCTTTCAACTAGTAGGTACGCATCCATAAAGTCACACGGCTTAGTTCGAAGCACATACCCGAGGTATTGGCGGGGCTCATCCGATTTGCGAGCCGATGAAATGCACGCTCGTCTCTAGGAGAAATACTGATGTTCATGATTGCCCGCCAGTGAAATGTAGAATTTGTTTCTAGGAGTATGAATTGATACTTTTTCCGTATACGAAACAAACCCAATACCATCAAGGCATATATGCTCCCATCTTTCTACCCAGTATGTACAAAACACCGCTTCGCTAGCATCACTGATTCTCAAACTTCAAGCCAGCATCCTTTCGTGCCGCACCATACACAGCGGCAATATCACCCTTCTCCCCCTTCTCGGCCTTGACCTCCTGCAAAAAGTGATCGGTAACCTCTACATTGCGCATCCGCTGACCACCCTCCTTGGCAATGTTAGACGCATGTCTCAAATCCTTCCGCGCAAGATCAACCGCAAACAACGGCTCCTCCCGCTGATAGTAATCTCCACTAATCATTCGATCCGCATACTTGGCAAACGGCCCCGGGTTGAACAGCTCCAGCCACTGCCGGAACGGAGCGGTTCCCAGGCCCGTTGCGTCCGCGGCGGTGAGAGCCTCGGCCAGCACGCCGACGGTGTTGAGGATGAACGTGTTGCCGAGGACTTTGAGGGTGGACGCGCGGCCGACGTCGATGTCCGCGCCCGTACCGGCGGAGAGATCAATCGTGGCCTTGGCCACGACGCCTTCGAAGAAGGGCTTCGCCTTGGCGATGGCGGATTGTTTGCCGGCGGGCACGACGATCATTTGACCTGCGTCGGCCATGTTGGGGGCACCGAAGACGGGGCATGCGACGAAGGAGGCGCCGCGGGCTTCGTAGGCGGCTTCCGTACGGCGCGAGGTGTCCGGGTGAACGGTGGAGCAGTCGACGAAGGTCTTTGTGGAGAGGTCGAGGTCCTTGTCGGAGAGGATGGTCTCGGTGATGGAGTCGATGGCTGGGTCATCGCCGACGCAGGTGAAAATGAGATCGGAGGCTTTGACGGCTTCGATGAGGGAGGTTGCGACGGTGACGTTGCCGCCCAGTTTCTCGGCGTGTGCGGTGGCGCGTGAGGTGGTGCGGTTGAAGAGAATGAGGCTGGATTGGGGTCCCTTTTGAGCGATATTGCTGCTCATGCCCTGTGGTTTTGTTCTGTTAGCTTGTTGTAGCAATTGGTGATGGAGTGTCTAACTCACCCGGCCGATGTTGCCGAGGCCGATCCATGCTACACGAATACCAGCCATGATGCCAATTTCTTTGAAAAATGTTTCAAGAGTTGTTGAGGAGTTAGAAAAGAGAAAGTTGGCGCGTAATGGCTCTTGAAGGTGAGCTTCGTGGGGCAGTTGTGGTACAACGTGGGGTAAAGGCGAGGATCCGTTTCCGTGGGGCTCAGTTCTTATCCGCTTCCGGTCCGATGGGCTTGGAATTTGTTGTACAGCTTCAATTGCGGGGCGTCGCCCTATTTATGCTTATCGTGTACGAAAATTGAAGCTATTGGCACGACTCGTCACTCGTTACTCCGGCTTCACCCGCTGCTTTCGGAGTATTCGGGGCGAAAGTGCTTTATGTCTAAGCAGTGAGTCACTAAGCCCGAAGGGCCGAGATTACAAGGCCGCACGCTCCGATGGGGACAGGTGGACCTGAATCGTAAAGGCAAAAAAGTTTATGAGCTGAAACAATACCTGGGTCATTGTTCATTGCAACGATGCGACAAGAATGCAATTTTCTATCTTGCTAGTCGATAATATACATCAAGACCTGAAGTCTACAGCTTGGCCTTCTCCATAATAGTCACATCCTGGAAGGGTATTCCCAAGTACTGCCACATAAATGCGAAGCTGTATCACCACTTAGTACTAATCACCGAGTGGATAAAATTCTAAGTTAAACTCACCGATCACTTCCAAAGAAAGGCTCTTCTTTGCCCTCCTTGTTACGCACCCAGAACCACGGCGCCCCGTATGCGCCCTGATCAAGCGCCTTTTGCGTATTGGCAGTCAGCGCGTCCTTGTACTCGGGGGTCTTGGCGGATTCTAAGATCTCTTTTATTTCCTGGTCGGAATAGTTGTGTGACTTGAGAAGTTCTGCTAGCTTCTCGGGCTTGCTGATGTCGATGTTTTTGTGGTACATCCATTCCCACAGCGAAAGGAATGTGGTTTCATAGCGCTCTTGGGAGTAGTGGCGCTTGATGTAGATCATGCAGCGTTGTGGCTGGGAAATGGTCAGTATAGAATAGATAAGAAGAAAGCAGTGGATCGAGAAATGAGATGATCGCATTTCTTTAAGATTCTTACCATGATTGACAAGATTGGGAAAAAGTCGGGCGTCTTAATTTGGGGAACGCCAAAGTACTTGCACGCCCGTTCGGAGTCGAACTTGGAATAGGATGCCTTTGCCGGCAGTGTCCATGGGGGCTTGTTTCCTAAACGGCACGTATAAGCGGTTGCTCAAATTAAGATTATCGTTGCGTTGCTCAAAAAGAATGACTTACCAGAGCCAACATTGATACCGCCCAAGAAGACGGGGTGGAATCTATCTCCAAGTCAGCGCTCGTACCAGGATGAGCTCAGGTCCACAAGCACACTGACTCAATCTCAACGCCATGCGACAGAAGCGCCTTCCGATTTTGTCTCAAATAAAGCGTCGCATAGTACGAGTAAGGCGACACTGGCATTTAATTAGCGAATGAACGACCCGTTAGATCCGGGGTGCGCCTCATTCCCACTTCTGTGGGGACGGCTGGGGGGAGAGGGAAGGACCAAGGGGTATCATACCGCAATCAACGTAGGCGGCTATCTTGGCAGCCATGGGGATGATGTGTGGTTAGAATATCAGCAAAGATGTCGTGATGAGCTGATCACTTGCACATTGTAGGAGGAAGAGCGTGGTCGTATATACGCTAGAGGAGAAGCTGGGGGAAGAGCTGGTGGCCCGAGGTGGAGAGGAGCCGAGGCTCTTGTGGGGTTTGATGAGTGATCACGATTTTCGGGCGGTTGGTGATCTTTAAGCCTCCCCTTGTGAGGTACATTATTTGCATTGAATGATAAAGATTCTGAATTATTGTTTATGAGTAAAAGATAACAGATTATTTATTCATAGAAAAGAAAACCGTTCGCGGGCAATTACTCATGACGATGACCGCTGACAGCAGACTGGCGAGTGTTCACCAAATCCAGATCGTATGGATTCTCCTCATACTGAGTCGCCGTAGCAGTCCGACGCAATGACCGTCCAGACTGGCGAGACGCCCGTGACGCCAACCGTCCCAAGGTGATTCGCGACGGAACCGTTGATAAGCTCTCGGTATCACTGCTACCGTCCGAGACATCTTCAGAAACCCCGCTCTTCTCCGTCTCATTCTGCGCAGTATTCTCCTCACGGCGAATCTCGGCCTGGTTCTTCTCAGCAAGACGTCGCATGAAGGCGTCCGCCTCTGCAGCATAAGTGCATCGCTGACGAATCTGAGCGCCGTATTTGTAAAAGATGAATGGGAAGGGCACACAAGCCAGCGACAAGAACGCTGGAATAGACGATGCCCAGTGTATACCCAAGTTTTGGTACATGTAGGTGGTGAACAAGGGAAAGGCCATGCCGAATAGCGATCGAAGCGCTGAGTTTGCAGCGAGCACCGAGGCGGCATAAATCGTGTACGAGTCGATCAAGTAATTGAACACACTCAAGAAGACCAGGACCATGCCAAAGCCAAACGGAGCCCCGGCAGCGATGGACGCCATCCAGTGGATACTAGGGTAGTTGGTCCAAGCGAACCAAAAGAGCCCAATGGGGAGGGCGATGCCACCAACCATAGAGGGAGGCAATCGTACCTCTGGTGGAAGGCGGTCGGTGGTCTCGCTGCACTTCTTTGCGTATCGCATGTTTTCAGGGAAGGTGTATGCCACAGCGATAACCATGCCGACGAGAATACCCAGGAAAGCAAGGCCGCCGATACCTTCGCTCCAGCCGCGAACCTGTTGAAAGACAATCGGGTATGCGGCAAACAGCATATAGAGTGTCCCATAGATGATAGACATATAGATAGAAAATAAGAAGACGATAGGCTCTCGGAATAGCAAGACCCAAGGGCGCGAGAGAGCCGTTTTCAAGGTCTTTCCCATCGGGATAGGGCCGCGCTCGATATCAAGCTTGCTGCGGTAAACCTTGCCCGTGATTTCGGACAGCTTGGCTGCCCGGCGACGCAACAAGACCGGTGCGTATGTCTCTGGCAAGAGGAAGATGATGCACAGCCAAAGGACGCCAGAGAAAGCAGCCAGGAAACCTTCCACCCAGCGCCAGCCGGCTCCAGTAGCTAGGAAACCACCGATGATAGGACCGATAGTAGGACCCAGGAAGGGCGCTGCAGCGAAGAAACTAATGGCAATACCACGCTGCGAGGCAGTGAACATATCGGCGATTGTACCACCGGCATTACCAAACGGAGACGAACCAAAACATCCCGCGAGGAATCGCAAGATGATCAAAGTCTGGATATTGGTCGCACCAGCAGCACCAGCATTGAATGCTGTCAAGAAGGTAAAGCTGATTGTGAAGATATGGCGACGGCCAAAGATCTCACTGAGAGGCGCCCAGATCAATGGTCCAATTGCGAATCCAAGTACGAAGAGCGACACGCCTAGGATCGCGATTTCTTCCTCGACCTTGAAGTCGGCAACAATTTGGCTCAGACCTCCCGAGTATGCTGATGAAACGAGGGCAACTGCCAGTGTGACGAATGAGACCAGGAAGGTAATAGCCCATTTCTTCACGGCCGTAAAGTTCATCGGGTTGCGAGGATCGCGTGGTAGCCAAGTCACGACATAGGGGTCCTCTTGAGTGCCAGACCCTAGATACGGAAACGAAGCCACTTCTTCTGTGATGACTTTCTGGTCAAACACCAGACGCCAAAAGGGGATTTTGGAGGGCCGAGGGGTCTCACCCCCAGCTTGGACGGTGGTCATTATCAAAAAGACCCTCTCGTGATGCTTTCCAGATGAGAAGAATCCACCACGTCAATGTATTTAGTCCGAGCAGCACTTTTCCATGAGTAAATTGGCAATATTGATGCCGATCAGTTGATACACGACATGGAATGAGAAAAAATCCATCGTGTCGATATGAGAATAGAAAAGAATCATCTCCAAAATCCAAGTGACCCACTTTGATACCCGGGAGCCTCGGCTCGCTCCCAGTCCGGTTAATGCTATCCAGGCACACATTGAGCCACCGCTCTCATTGGCTTGTTTCTAGCATCCATTGCCGATTACAAGGCGGAGTGGACCATTATCGTTGCCGGCACAGAGTTTTTCAGTGGGCCATTGTTGGGCATGCTTTTATCCGACCCAGAGATTCGGCCCGAACGCCACTCGTTGCCAAAAGCTTGAATGGACACGGCTTCCCGAGAGCACTGCCTTTGCCGAATTTCGTCATTGGAGTGAATATATGGTTTTTTGAAGTCAAGACCGGTTTGCTTTTCCAATTATTCAAGTTGAATGCTCGGCTGGAATAATTGGCATGGCTGTGGATGTGGAGTACATACAGCACCTATGACCAAATCCGATATCTGTTCGCAATTGGGTGGCTCATAGTAGCTCGTTACTTGACCTAAGTACAAGCAAATATAGTCTCATCATCAGGAGCGATTACAGTAGATTTCTCATCACATTCATATGTTGATTACTACGCGGAGAAATAGTTCAGAGTTTAAGCGAAGGGTATTCATTGTCATTAGATGAGAATGAATCAAGTTTAATCATAAACGAAAAGTCGAGTCAATCCGGGAGCCTTTTATAGGAGTGTTCAGTAGTATTCGTGGGTATGGAGAGGTCCTGGATATGAGTTGGTCGTCTGGTAGAAGTCTTTTTTGAATTTGTCCTGACATGTAAACCAAATTTTATCTTGTTTTTCTTTTCTGTGCGGTTTTGTTTGCTTGGTTTCCTATTGTCTTTTTTTGTGATTGGTGTGGTGCCCTTGTTCTGTATGATTTGTATTTGGTTTGCATGACGCCTGTTCAACGGAGAAACCGAGTGTCCATTCTCCAAGATTGCATCTTCAAAGTAGGGGGATTTCTAAAGATGATGATAATTATTACCTCATTTGTTCACATCCCAGACATCCTCGTCCTCCACTGTTATCTTGTTCGCTCATATTACCGACTCTATATTGAGTGGCTTATCGCTCACACCCTGCTGACAGTCATAGTGGATAGAGCGTGAGATGGATGTTTTATCATTTTCTTGGCTGACAGCTGGACGGAGATTAGGATCTAGTCTTTATCTGGGACCCTGACACTTACCTGCCATGATGGTTTTGAATCACCTTTGGGGAGACGGATTCCAATTGTCGTGCATTCTCCTCTGTGTGGGAAGTTTGACCGGTTAGTACCGGGATTCTCCAGTTTCACAGTTTCTGTCGATGTCGGTACCTATCAAGAGAGTATAGAAATATTCAATTACTTGTCACTACGAAGACTATTAGAAGAATCGGTATCAAGATGATAGAAAATAGGAGCAGATACTCAAGTTTTATAACGCTATGATACTGAAGGTCTCACTAACCTAGAGGATAAAGTCACGCTTTGCGTAGACCCGACCCAACCCAACGCGCTCCTCCGTATCACAAAAGTTCATACCACCGAATTAATTATTTCCTCCAAGGACCGCAACTGGAAGTCTGATGTGCTCAGTAATTCGGTTACTCGTATCCTTTGCCTTTTCTATAGCCATGAGTAGACGGGTGGCACAGACATGCAGTTCTCAAAGATAGTCAGCTCTATTTAACATCACTGTGAAGGCTCGGTCTTACCAGAAATGCGAATCGCAAAAGCTGCTTCAGCACTGGCGTCGGTTTTCCGTGCTTCAATCAGAATCCTGATTGTGTCTTCGGGGTCAAGAGAGATAAGCTTGGAACTCTCTTTCTCCAGCCAGTCCCGCTGGAGCCGAATCACCATTTTTCCACCGATCTTTGTACCATCCGCGATGAATGCAGTTGCCAGGGTCAATACCAGTGATAGATTGCCCATAAATTGGACGAATTTTTCCGAGTTTTCAAAGGCTACCTCTAGTCCCAGTGATTCGTCTGCAATTCAAAAATGTTATGTTAGTGTTAGCTTTTGAGTAGATAGCATGTTAAATGAAGAGGTTATGCTCTCTTACCTGCTGATCCTCCGACAGGCATCTCCGCAGGTGAGTACGGTGTGGGATGGAAAACGGCAAACGCATCTGCCAGCACTTGTTGGCTTTGCAGCGGGTCATTGAGTCCCGAGATGCCCAAGTATTCGCATTTGACACTTTCTAGGTAAGTATCCGGGGCTCCGAACTTGAAGAGTAAATTCAGCTCGGGGATGTTGAAGGCATGGGGCATTCTGGTACGGAGGACGTAGGCCGCAGCCTCCACGAAGGCATGACAGGTGCTCTCGATTCTGATCAGAGTCTCCGCGGGCAGGTTGAGGAATATCATGGTGAGAATCATGAAGTAAGTTAGCTGGGCTCGGCTGGGTGGACATGTCTACCTACCTCGAATGGTAGGTTGATGATAGTGTTCCGAGGACTTGGCCATGGGGGGCTAAGCTCTGGGTCAGTGGATCCCATTGCTTCGTCAACAGGTCTGTTGGATATCTTGATGATGGGGTTATATTGTGGATGACTCTGAGAAGCGATTAGTGCTTAGCAACCTGGGAACAGTCGCAGGCAGATACTAACACATGTGGAGAAGACTGAGGGTGGAGATTGGGGAAGGGAAGGTGCGAGGAAGTTCATTTTGAATCTAAAGATATAGGTTTATGTCTATCGATGAGGTCTTCCATATGATGCAAGCAGAACGGGCAAGCTCTCTTAGCATGCTGCCAATGCCGTAACTATTTGCAGAGTAACGAGACTCGAGGCTCGTTCTTATCGCATCGATAAGCCCGGCTCGGATAAATGCCTGACGTCATTGGGTCAATAGATTTTCCACGCCAGTGCCTTAATCGGCCTATCATTAGTTAATTCTAGCATACTCGCATGGACTGCATAATCTTCATCGAGAAGAGTTATGTTCAACCGATAGTTTGATAACTACCAAAAATCATTGGGGAACGGTCTCCACAAGTGTCTGTGCCCGCACCCTGGCTTGCCCGAGCGCGGGATCCCGAAGTGATGCCTTTACAGCTCACCGAAAAAAGGGACATCTGCGCCAAGACCTGGAGTGCTGATCTTATACTTGATGTTTGTGCTGCTCACAATGCTTCTTTTATGTCAAAATTTTGTAGAGGATAATGTCACATTTCTCAGGATTATTTCCATATAGATAACATGCCCTTCACCTTTATAAAAGCTATTGCGCAGCATGTTCTGTGTTATTATCCGGAGACCCCGCGCAACCCCCACCGGAGCCCTTGTTGCTGTCCTCCGCTAAATTACCCGGCACCCGACTTGGCGGGGTCAGTTTGCTATTTAGGTCCCTTTTTTTTTCTCCTATTCATCCTCAAGGTACTCCTCACAGACGGTCAGCTCTTGCTAGCCTCTTAGCTCAAAATGGCCAACGTATTGGACGACATTTCTCACCGCCGCTACAACCCCCTTCGAGGCTCGCACATTTTGGTGTCTCCCCACCGCACCAAGCGTCCTTGGCAGTGAGTTTTTGACCTCTCTACGTACTCAATTGAGATACAGATCTGGCTGCTAACCACTGGCAAATTTTTGCCTTGCCTAGAGGAGCGCAGGAGAGCCCTTCCAAGACCACTCTACCCCACCATGATCCAGAGTGCTACCTGTGCCCTGGTAACAAGCGAGCCCAGGGTGACGTCAACCCCAAATACGAAAGCACCTTTGTCTTCGTCAACGACTACAGTGCTGTCAAGGAAGAGCAGGCTGCATATGAGGGTTCAGGCGGCGATGGTGCGAACAAGAACAAAACATTCCTCTCGTCCGATATGACGGTGTACTGATCGCATCTAGATCTCGAGTCGCGCTTCCTCAAGGCCGAGCCCGTGACCGGCAAGTGCTACGTCCTGACCTTTTCCTCCGCGCATAACCTCACCCTCGCCGACCTGTCCCCGACCGATTTTTTTTTTTTTTTTATTGCTTTTACCGAGATCTACACTGCGCACTTGTCGCCCAAGTCTCCACTGGCTCAGAATGCGCCCCCAACCCACATCCAGCCTTCTGGGTCCCACACCAGCATTACCAAGCCCAAGGAGCAATACCGGTACATGCAGATCTTTGAGAACAAGGGCGCTGCCATGGGCTGCTCAAACCCCCACCCTCACGGCCAGGTCTGGACCACCAGCACACTGCCGGAGGAGCCTGCTGCGGAGCTGGAGCAGTTGCGCCGGTACCGTCAGGAGCACAGCGGTAGCCACATGCTGGAGGACTACGCAGCGCTCGAGAGCCGTAAGCAGGAGCGAGTTGTCTTTGAGAACGAGGGTTTCATCGTCGTCTGCCCCTGGTGGGCAACTTGGCCTTTCGAGACGATGGTTGTCAGCCGCACGCACAAGCGTGCTCTGGTTGATCTCTCCGATGCTGACAAGGTTCTCCTTGCTGAGGCCATCGCTGAGATTACTCGTCGCTACGATAACCTCTTCGAGACTCACTTCCCTTACTCTATGGGTATCCACCAGGCTCCTCTGGACGGCACCGATGAGGAGGTCGAGGCCTCGTATCTGCATCTGCACTTCTACCCGCCTCTTCTGCGGAGCGCAACCGTTCGCAAGTTCTTAGTCGGGTATGAGTTAATGGCCGAGCCTCAGCGCGATATCACTCCTGAGCAGGCGGCCGCTCGTCTTCGTGGATGCGGTGGTGAGCTCTACCGCAAGAAGCTGGAATAAATACTGGTCTTTGTGGGTGAGGGGCAGTCGAAGATTAGCGAGCGAGTAGTATTATCAGAATTCTTACCTTACATATCTAAGGTTGTTGGACATATGCCGATGTACCTAAAATTTAGCTTTTATCCATGGGCCATAGCATCAAGCCTGCGGGTTTAATCGTTGATTGGTGTTTCTTCGCATCGTCGGCCCGGCACTCCGAGAATTACTCACAGCTACCTCGTATTTGGTCTTGGAAGCATCGATCGCTATTGATCCCCAGCTTCGTGATTAGACTTGTCTGGAGTTATCGTTTCATTTGAGAGTAGTGTCAATTAATCCTGGCAGAACCGAGACCTGTATATGATTTGAAATCAAAGATATACTTCACACAAGTCTTGTAAGCCCTGGACTTTTGGCTACTATGTTGGCTATTTAAACCCGACATCTTGCTACAAACATGGTTTCTTCGTATCATGCGAAAAGTGCCCTCCAGCTTCTGAGTAATTAGATCGAAATATCCCTCTCAAATACTTTGATTCCCGCAAAAATGGCTCATGAACTTCCTCCATTGCTTAAAGAATCCAGAGAAAAAACCAAAGTTTCCTACAGACGACTCGGAAGCAGTGGACTCTGGATTTCAGTCCCCGTTCTGGGTGGAATGAGTCTAGGGTCTTCAGAATTTGGATCATGGATTCTCGAGGATGACAAGGCACTCCCTCTGTTAAAGGCCGCATTCGATCGCGGAATCAATACAGTAAGATGGCAAATCCCCGCTTATGACTCGGCTGGAGAACGTGTCGCTAACTTTGAACAGTGGGACACCTCGAACAACTATTCGAACGGCAGATCAGAGGAGATCATTGGCAAGGCGATCAAGCATTACCATCTCCCTCGGCATAAACTTGTCATCCTCACTAAATGCTGGGCACCTGTCAGCGAGCATGAAAACGTATATGTTGTCCCCTTTATGGACGAAATGAGAAAAGACAAAGAATACGTCAATCAATTCGGTAAGCCCTTCACATCCCTACTTATGCCCAGGCCTGAATTTCTTGGAAACTGAAATTGGCAGGCCTTTCTCGCCAAGCCATCTTCAACTCGGTGGATGCCTCACTACGACGCCTTGGCGTGGATTACATCGACGTCTTCCAGATCCACCGATTTGATCCGAATACCCCGATCGAAGAAACGATGGAAGCACTTCATGATCTCGTCCGAAGTGGTAAAGTTCGCTATATCGGAGCTAGTTCGATGAGGACCTATCAATTTGTTATGATGCAGTTCTGTGCTGAGAAGCATGGCTGGACCAAGTTCATCTCTATGCAGAATCAGTACAGTCTGACATATCGCGAGGAGGAACGGGAAATGAATCGCTTTTGTAATGAGACGGGCGTCGGTCTTATTCCGGTATGGTTCATGCCCAGACTCTTAGTTCGTTCATGCTAACTTCGGCTATAGTGGAGTCCGCTCGATGCTGGTCGACTCGCACGGCCTCTACGGCAAGTTGGGGCAACCGATCGTCTAGGGACGACCACTCCGAGCGAGATTCCGAGTGCGGATGCAGAGATCATCAATCGAGTGGAAGAGGTAGCTAAGCAGAAGAGCTGGACTATGAGCCAGGTAGCACTAGCTTGGGTCAGCCGTCGCGTTGTAAGCCCGATTGTGGGCTTCAGTTCGGTGGAAAGGATTGATGGAGCTCTAGATTGTGGGGATAAGACTTTGACACTTGAGGAGGCGGCTTACCTAGAGGAGCCGTATGTGTCGAGGGAGATAAGTGGTCATGATTAAGCAGATGTCTTAAATTGGGCAGTATCTTTTCGTTCGAGCTGTTAACAGCATTATCTGAGCTTCTCCATTTACGAATAGTTCGGGCTGAGACTTGCGATAAGAGTTTCCCGCCGGAGTGGAAGATTTCCGCAGGACTTGTAGATTCTACTTGCTTCTATGTGCGATCACAGAGCTTTGAGAATCGACTTGTCCCTTACAAAATATTACATGATTTGGGAGGCCGTCCAATAAAGACTTGATTTGTGCCTTCCAGGCTTTCCAAGTATTGATTATTAGCAATTTCCTGCCAGAATCCGTGAGATTGTATCGCTTTTAGTTACACCCAAAGCGATGTCGAATGATTTAATAATTAGACAATTTATCCAATTCAGAGTTTGAAACTGCTGTAACCAAACGGCCAAAGTATTTTATCCAAGTTCTGAGTAATTGGCTCTCCCATCCTCTCCGGCTCCCTCCTAGCGGCACTTGAGCTCTGCGGGGAAGTTTCCCGGCGGATTCGCTTACTTTCAAGATACCAGCACAGTCAAGTCATCCCAACCTTTTCGAGCACGAAACCCGTAGGGTGTTGCAATTACCAGTCATGCCACCCGCTCCGTCAGCTTCTCGCAGACCTTATCGATCTCACAAGACTCCGGCCTGTGATCGCTGCCGCCGGTTCAAAAGACGATGCACCGGCGGTGGACCGGGCGATCCCTGCGTGCTCTGTAAATTGCAAAACGTCCCCTGTCAGCCATCAGATATTGCAAAGACCCATACACCATCACGTCGGTCCTCAAGGACGGTATATACACTACCAAGGCGGAACCAGGTCCAGGAACAGCATGACACTCAGAATCCCACCCATAGGACCCCCATTCACCCGAATGTGAGGAACGGTCTTGGCGACTCGGAATCGAATGATCACAATGCCATTCATTTGGGTGATGCCAGGGCAGATTCATCTATTGTGGTGAGCCCAGTTCTCACTGAAGACATTCAAGCACTGGAACGGTACTTCTCTTCTGGGGCTCCTACGGGAGATCCCGCGCTCGTTGCAGATGGCGTGGAAAAATCCTTGGTGTATATGAGGGTGCCTCGAAAACGGGAAGGTCTGGCCATGGCAAAAAATCCGGGGAAATACCAGAAAGAAGTTCTCTGGCAGATACTGAGGCCTTTTGCCAAAGAGCTTGTTCGGTTGTGGGTTGCTCTCCAATACAATGGTTGCGAGTCCCAGGCCTCCATTGACCATAGCATACAGGTACTTTGAAAAGTTTCATCCTGCGTTCCCAATTCTGGACCAAAAAACGTTCCTCGAGATATACGAACGCAGTGACAAAATTTCCTCGCCTCTGTTCTGCGAGTTCTTCGCTCTGTCTCTGACACTTTGGGACCATTCAGATGTTCTTAAACAATATCCCAAGCCCGATCCCCACTTTATTTGGAATTTAGCCGTGGAGTCTTTACAACAAGACTTTCTAGCACCAGGCCTTTCTACCATTTACTCCGTTCTTTTTGACATGACGGGACGACCTATCTTCTCGATTCTGGGTAATACTATCAATAATGGACGAGCCGTGGCGCTTGCCCGAAGCCTAGGGCTTAATCGTGACCCTACAAATTGGAGGCGCCCAGAAAGTGAAAAGGTTCTTCGTATCCGACTTTGGTGGGCAATTCTGATTCATGATTACTGGTAACCCTTCCCTTGCATATGTGTTCAACAGTATGCATCTTTGACAGTTTCCTCCAGGTCAAGCTTCGCCCATGGGGTTTCTCCGAATATCACCAATCGACAGTATGATGTCCCAGTACCTACGCTGACAGATCTTACTCACGACGGACAATCAGAAGAAGGGATCAAAGCCTCCGAATGCTTTATTCACCTCTGTACGCTTTCTGTCATCTTGGGAGAAGTACTACCGTTAGTATATGACCTCGAACAGAGGGATATCTGGAGGGACATTCGTCGCCGTGAAACCGAACTAGATATTTGGGAGCAAAATGTTTCTCTGCCTATCAGTGGTCCGAATGAGAAATTCCCCTATCCTATTTCCGGTCTGAGTAGCCTCTGTTTGAGCTATCTGTCCGTACGGTTACTGCTGTGTCGTATCGCCTTTCGTGTGAGTGTCGCAATCTCATAGTCGAAGGGCCCAAAGCTGATTATCCCAGGCTGCAAATAAAACCAGCACTAAGGACATGGACCGAGCCACTAATCTACGATATCATCTTGGAAGACTTCGCCGCTCGGCTCAAGATATCGTGGAATATGTCTGCTCTTTAGACAGGGTGCATTTACAAGAGTTCTGGCTCGTTTGTGAGTGAGCTTCCTTTTCCACCAATATCCCCACAGTGGAACTGATGAGACGTCTCAAAGACACTGCACATCATCTTACATTTACATTCATCATCCTACTGCGGTGTACCATCGAAGCCTCCGACGCAGCTGTCACCGAGTCATGCAAAACCAGCCTAATTCAATTCTGGGCCAAACTTCAAGACGCAGCAGAAAATGACGGTTGGGATCTGGCCGCAATGTGTATTACACGTTGTGGTGAATCCATGTCCAAACTGATGAGCTATCTGAATGCGCAGGGCTATAAGCATGTGGCGTCCAACGACGGGGTCATGCAGGGAGCCGGCTCTGATCCCGAAGCAGTTGATCGACAGGGTACGGCCGGGGAAACCGACATATCAGGTCTTGAGGAGTTGATTCCAGATGCTTTACCATTTTCGAATCTTGACTTGCTGTTCGAGAATTCGGCAGATACGTTTTGGAGCGGGTTGGATTTCGCTCCACTGTATGAGGAGGTCGATACGGGGCAGGTGTATTTGTAGTTCTATAATCAGGGTGAAACGCAATCAAGAAACAAAATTGAGAGATTTCTGTGGTTTCCTATGTCATGCTGCAATTGTGAGGTGTATTGTACTGCGTGTTGCCAGGGTAGCAATCGGCAGTGTCTCGACCCCTTCCAAGTCCGAGTCCACCAGCCCTTCCGGCGGAGAACTTTTGTCCGCCGGAATCTGACCTCAAGTGAGTCAACCTCACGATTCTCGTACCAACCCATTTTCCTCCGTTCTTTATATTCCGGGACTGGAACCACTTATTTCGAGCAATTATCTCGCCCAAGTCCTCCACGGCAAAGTACTCTCAACTTCGACATGTCAACGTACAACATCGTGGTTGTGGGGTACGAGACAAAGCCACCTCTCCTTCCGTCCATGGTTAACAAATATCCGATAGTGCTGGAGTCACCGGCCTCACAACTGCTCTATTGCTCTCCAAAACCCCGGCCAACAAAGTTACGGTGATCGCCAAGCATATGCCCGGAGATTATGACATTGAATATGCATCTCCTTGGGCCGGTGCTAGCTACATGCCGTAAGTATCTGGCCTTCTGCCCTGCAGCGGCATTGCGGTTGACCAAATTAGCTTCGGTAAGAAGGGAAGCGACCACGCCGAGTGGGAGCGAGCCACCTGGCCAGCGCTGCGGGATTTGGCCGAGCATCAACCAGAATCGGGCATTCACTTCCAGGGTATACCTTGCTACCCAAGAATCCAACTCGTGCTCGTTCGATTCTGACGTTTCTAGATATTACGATTCACAATCGCCTCAAGGATCAGAATACCGCTACCGGTCAGTGGTCTGCAGAGTTGACCTCGGCCAACCCCTGGTTCAAGGACTTTGTTCTCAACGTACGTGATGTGCTAGCTCGGCCCGAATGACCCTAAATTGACCTCTTTAATTGATTGAAACAGTTTCAAAATCTGCCTCGCGATCAGCTACCGCCAGGTATTGACAACGCTCAAAGGTTCACATCCGTCTGCATCAACACTGCAATCTACCTTCCATGGTTGGTCAGTCAGTGCATGAAGAATGGCTGTGTATTTAAGAGAGCTGTGTTGAAGCACATATCCGAGGCCGCTGAGACACATCATTCTGGTAAAAAGGCCAATGTCGTGGTCAACTGCACTGGATTGGCCTCTCGTACTCTCGGTGGAGTGGCCGACGATCAAGTTTACCCCGTCCGTGGCCAGATCATGATCGTGCGGAATGACCCTGGATCAATGACCTCTATTTCCGGCTCCGATGACGGCGGAGATGAGGTTTCTTATATCTTCCCCCGTGCGGCAGGTTCGTGCACATTCCCAAACAAGCATCGCAGAACTAACATCAGCCAGGTGGTGGTACTGTAATTGGCGGAACTTATCAGAAGAACAACTGGGATCCGCTGCCAGATCCGAACTTTGCCAACAGAATTATGCAGCGCGCCCTCAAGCTTGATCCTCGACTCGTGAAGGAGGGGCAGGGAGTCGAGGGTTTGGATATTGTACGACATGGAGTTGGCCTGCGTCCGGCTAGAACTGATGGCCCTCGGATCGAGAAAGACCAAGTTGACGGCGTCAAAGTCGTGCATAATTATGGCCATGGAGGGTTTGGATACCAAGTCTCTTTCAGCTGCGCTGAGAAGGCTGTCGGCCTGGTCAACGAGATTATCCAGCAACAACACGACCGAGCAAAGTTGTAGATAGGTTGCCTGTGGGGATGGTCTTTTAGATGATTAAAGATAGCAGCAATCAATAATCTCGATGACGACGGTGCTATCTACGTCTGATCAGAACTACTACTCGGTAAAGCAAATTTCGTTAATCTCATACCAGCTATGTGCATTCTTGTGACGCTATTAGTACTCTTTTATGCATTGCCCTAGGGAATCCTTTGCATACTTCAATGTGGGTATTTAAATCTCATATTGATACCTACTTTTCATTGTAATCTGGATGAGGCAATATTATGGGCAATGTGACTAAATGCATGTATTGGTTTGATATCTCAGGAATAGCCTCCGGCCACCCTATCATCTATCAGATGGATACCAGCCTCCTTATCGCTCATTAACTGTCTCAAAGCCTTGAGCAGCCTCAAAGTCCCATCCTGTGACGTCTGATGATGGAAAACTAGCCTTCCATTTGGAAAGACTGCAATCAGGTTGTTCTTGCAGTACCCGACAAATGCAGCGGGAGGAATCCCCACTACTTCGAGGTCAAGAACGATCATGTTGGTTTGCACCGGAAGCGCAAATTTGTATCCCATAGTCTCTAGTTCTTTTGCTACACTTGCGGTCATTGCATGCACTACAGGGAGTCGAGAAAGAGTCTGATCCAGAGCAGCAGAGGCAGCAGCAGCCATCATACCGGGCTATGATTGTCAGAGTTTGTCTTCTCATGGGCCAGGGAAGTTCAGAAGGAGCTATGCTATATTACCTGGCGAGTACCACCACCAAACATCTTCCGAAACCATTTCGCCCTCTCGATGAATCTCTTGTTTCCAACGATAACACTGCCCATGGGGGCACCGACACCTTTTGCGAGGCAAAAGCTGATCGAGTCAAAGCAGGCACAATACTCTTTGAGATCCACTCCTTCTGCCACTACGGCATCAAAGAGTCGTGCCCCATCCAGATGCATGGCGATGGGCCTCTGATCAGCCGAAACGGGAAAGCTGCGTACAAACTCCGATATCTCCTTTGCATCTTTGAGGGGAAGAATCGTGCCGCTGAGGGTATTCTCCAAGGAAACCACGCGAGTCGGTGGGAAGTGGACTACAAACTCTACCTTAGTGGTTTCCATATTAGTAAATTCATTTCATGACTCACTATTCCCGTCTGCGATGATATTCCTTTTCACATCCTCGAGTGTGAGATGAACCCCATTCTGAGGGTGGACTTGGGTTACTGCCGCCTGAGAAAAGACAGGAAGTGCACCAGACTCCCAGCATTGGACATGCGCTCGATGATCGAGAAGGACCGTATGCGGAGGCTGAGTGAGATGAGTTCGCAGGCATATCTGATTCCCCATGGTCCCAGAGAGTGTCCATAGAGCAGCCTCTTTGCCGCTCAGCTCAACGAGCTTGTTCTGCAGGGTATTCACAGAGGCATCACCCTCCGGGTCGTAGATATCGTCTCCAACGGAAGCTTCTATGATTGCCTGGATATTGGTAAGTCGCAACTTCTGTGGCAGAGCTAATCATGTCTGATCTCACCTGCATCATTCCCTCGGTTGGAACGGTGACCACATCGGACCGGAAATCGCGGCCAGCTTTTTCGAGTGCATCCTTCAACTTGGGAGTCTGGTTATACCGGAATGAATATGCATTCTGCTCGAGTCCCAGCAGCTGAGCTAGACGGTGAGGATTCATATCGACGGTTGAAGAAGTCATATTGTGCTTGATAGCAAGTAAGATAGTATTGTTTGAAAATACAGCTTTCTCTTCACCAGCTATAAACGGTTTCAAAGGTCTTATAAGGCCAGTTCTCCAGTCAGGTTGACCCCTCACGGCTGCACGATATTCCTTGGGGGTCAGGAAGTGGTTATGCCCATACATCAGGGAGGTTTCCGCCGGAATTTGCCCCAGGCCGCCGGAAACCAATCGCACTGTCGAGTCCCCCGCCGGCAGATGATAGTTATGGGGCGAGATGACTCCCACATACTGACTCCAATGGGAAGTGTCTTGAGGTGGGATCTCAATCAAATCTAATGACATTTCACAGGCTGGGGGCCCGTCGGACGAGGGCCTGTGCAGACCACCCTTCTTGTATTAGGTACAATCCCCTGAAGTGTATGATATGTGAACTATTGTTATAATGGGTATATTTGCATGGTCGATGACCAATTTCGCCCCCTCGTTATCCAAGGCCCTTGAATACGAAGCGAAGTCAATCACTCTACATTCAGTGTCCCTTTGATTCCACCTCAACCTCAAGCACCCAGGTAGGCCGCCCGTTGAGTCAACATCCACGCCAGCGTTGACGAAGCCACGATCAACGGGTTCAAGAAGCGACCGCGCAGAGAGGCATTACCAAAGATAAGCTCTCCCACAAAGTGTGTCAAGGCAATTCCGTAGGTCCACAGGGCGAGATCGTACGCGATGGGCGAGTTGATGTTGTAGGCGGCAGTCATGCGAATGACCGCGGAGAGGAAAGTCCAAGTGCCAAAGATACGACCGGAGAGAGGCTCGACGGCAAGGGCACCATTAGTGTAGAGCTTGGAGGTGTAATCGGCAGAGGTGTAGGCCTGTAAACTGTTGGCGGCGGAGACGACGGAGATCTATGATGTCGTCAGCAGAGCTACCACACAGTGGTCAGGGGGGGCAAAGGCATACGAAAACGAGCCACTTGGGGAGTAGACCCTCGAAGGGAGGCAGATAAGACAGGACTTGCTCCATTTTGCAGGGTCAATTGGGGGGGCAGTGCGACTCAGCTTATCTCGAGAAAGGTTGAGTGGATGGGGTTTGTCTTGTGAAGAAGGAGGCCGAGGATGTTTGGGCTCTTGGCGTCGATCAACCGGCCCCAACAAGCTGCACGGTCATCTTTTTTTTTGTCCCATCCTTTCCCCCTCCATTCCTTCCACAACCATTGAATCGCACATTATGGATTTGTCAAAATACACTCAATGCCTTTCGCAATGGCCCGAGCATCTGGCTCCGGGTCTGCCGACTATCGGCGCGCTGCTTCTGCTCGGAACCGGTGGGCTGGTCGTCGCGTGTAAGGTCTGGTCCTTCTTGCGCGTGCTTCTCAGCCTGTTTGTGCTTCCTGGCAAGCCGGTAAGTGGCCTCCCCCTCGCGGAAGGATTCCGATTGAGCTACACAGACTAACAACCCTCTGTCCGGTTCTAGCTTCGCTCGTTCGGTCCTCCCGGTAGCTGGGCCGTCGTCACTGGCGCCTCGGACGGTCTCGGAAAGGAGTTTGCGCTGCAGCTGGCTCGTGCCAAGTTCAACATTGTGCTGGTGTCACGAACGGAATCGAAGCTAGTCGCGCTGGCGGAGGAGATCACGAAGCAGTTCCCTAATGTCGAGACTAAGACTTTGGCGATGGATTTCGCGCGCAATGCGGACGCGGACTACCAGGCTCTGGGTGCCCTCGTCTCCGATCTGGATGTCTCCATCCTCGTCAACAACGTCGGCCAGAGCCACTCGATCCCCGTTCCATTTGTGCAAACTTCCGCCGAGGAGATGACCAACATCATCACCATCAACTGCAACGGTACTCTGCGCGTCACCCAGCTTGTCGCTCCGGGCATGGTGCAGCGCCGTCGCGGTCTGATCTTGACGATGGGTTCTTTCGGTGGTCTCCTCCCTACCCCTCTGTTGGCCACCTACTCCGGCAGCAAGGCCTTCCTCCAGCAGTGGTCCACTGCTCTCGGCTACGAGCTTGCTCCCTACAACATCGAGGTTGAGCTCGTCCAGGCTTACCTGATTACCTCTGCCATGTCCAAGATCCGCCGCGCTTCTGCTACCATCCCCACCCCTCGCACTTTCGTGCGCGCCGTGCTGTCCAAGATTGGACGTAGCGGTGGTACTTCTTCCTACGCCTACAGCTCGTCTCCTTACTGGAGCCACGGTATCATGGCTTGGTTCCTGACTTCTGTCACTTCTCCTTTCAGCAAATTCGTCGTGTCTCAGAACGGTGCTATGCACGAGACGATTCGTAAGCGTGCTCTGCGCAAGGCGGAGCGGGATGCTCAGAAGAAGAGCACTTGAAATTGCTCGAAAGTGTGTCAATAATGATTTGCTGCAAGTGGATTACACTGGTGTCACTCCCGGTTGGAAATGTTTTGGGATAGAACGAGATGTAGGACTACAAAGAATTAGCTTACGAGCTTGATGATTGGGATGAGAAAGAGCTGAATATAATACTTTATGATTACTTCGCTGGTGAATAGAAGCAACCAACTGAGAGTAGACCCTTGATCTGGTTCAAAAGTGCAATCTACCCTAGCAAGCTAGTTCAATCCTATCTTTGACCGCCGTCTTTTCGCTAGGGACTTCTGAAGCACAGAATACCGTGGATCTTCATGATGGTCGAAACGTCGAGGACCGCTTGATCTAGACCTCCACTAAGGGTCCAAGCACATTCTGCTACATTTTCATACTGTATCCTACTGCCAAGGCAGGACAGTGGAGATATAGACATCTGAAGTTTGACTCTCTTCGCATCTCTAACCGCCAAAGATTTCACACGAGACCGAGCCCAAGCCCAAACATGAATTGACTAACCATCTTGCAACAGATACGCAAGGTTGAGGTTTCACAGCCGAGCTTCGACCACGACGTGAGATGCACGGTTCCGTCAGTAGCCGTTTCGAGATTTCTGAAATCCAAGTTGTCTGGCTCCGCGATTCCGCACGGACTCGAGTAGCAGCCCTGTCTCGTAGCTTTTCTTACCTAGCTAAATTCACAAGCCGTGTAGCCAAAATAGGATCGTTTCTCAATCTCGGCCCTAGCTGTTCATATGATTTCCCGGTACAAGCTACAAATAAACGTCAGACTAGGTGAATCCAAATAGAGACAATGCAAGAAACGTGCCCAATGCATCCACATCGGCAATCTAAAACAGGCCTTTGCAGCGGTGTGACACGCGGATGTATGAGATAAAGTGAAGTGGATCCCGTGTCGGACTGACGATTAGCCTCTCCGACGGCCGTCCCCCACCAAACAAAACGCCTGCCTGGATATTCTTATTTCTTTCGGGAAAACCCCGTCTCCAAGATCCAATTAGCATCCATCTTCTTGCTGACTGCAATTTAAATCGCTCGTTGTACCCGCGCCATGGCGATTTCATGACAACAAGCGCCGATCCAGCCGGCAGCCTGCGTGCAGAGTCCCTCCCTGTTCACCCGTTTAGCTTACTTACTCTAATGCAAGGCCCGCATTTCTCCCCCTCTTCAGTTATCGTAGACCCGAGGTCTCGATGGGGCGTCGGCGGGGCGTCGTTGGACTTTTTAAGGCATGATATATGGGGAGGTGGTGCCCGATGCTCGGCGACGAATTTTAGTGATTGTCGAGTTTGGATAGCGAGATGCCGGCTCCCGTAGGGACACTCGTTCATGAGCTGGGCCATGACTGGCTGGGCAAGGCGGATATTGCTGTGCAGACGATTTTGCTCGCAATAAGCTTTGTTGTAGTTGGGTTACGGTTGTGGTCTCGTCGATTACAAGGAACTTCTTGGCAAGGGAATGACTGGTTGATAGTTACGGCGACGGTGCGAATGTCCCCGTAACATATACTAAAGTGGTCTACCCTGGGAACGTACGCTGACATCGTCTTTTCCAGATCTTCATGGTCGGCCGTTATAGTGTGGAGCTCGTCTTGATCTTACTTTGTGGAATGGGCTTGCATGCAGCAGAGGTTGCGAGTATCGGTAGCCCCGATCTCCTCGTCCAGTTCGACCAGGTAAGTGGGCGTGCTTGTCCATTCAGAGATTGACACTCATTAGTCTAACATCCTCTAGCTCACATACGCTGGTGACCTTCTCTGGATCACGATACTTGCCTTGGTGCAGCTGTCAATTCTACATTATTACCTCCGCAGATTCCCACATCGAAATATCATGTGGCCAACTTACACCACCATGGGCCTGTGTACTGCCCTGTGGATTGCAAGCACATTTGCAACCGCATTCTTCTGCACCCCACCGAAGAAGATCTGGCTGTCCGACGTGCAAGGCCATTGTGGTAACCGCAAAATGCTGTATTTGGGCTCTTCCGTGGCCGAGGTGATTCTCCACGGAGTGATTCTTCTGCTTCCAATTCCCGTTATACGGGACATGATACTTTCTCGAGCAAGAAAGCTTGCTCTAGGCTGCATATACGCCCTTGGAATTGTGTAAGTTTTGGCGTTTCCCGTCCATTGTCAGACAGGAGCTCACCGTACCGACACAGTATCATCGTTGTTTCTGCAGTCCGAATCAAAGTCCACTTCGACCTTGACCCGGAGGATCCAACATACGGTTCAGCGCGAAACTCCCTTCTTACATGTGTCATACCTCTTTTGGGTCTTATCGCCGCGTGTTTACCAATACTACCACCTGCAATTCAGAGAGTCTGCGGAACGTCAGTATTCTCATCAACAGCGGACGGTATTTCTACTAGTCCAGTATCGCCAGGGTACTGGAAGACTACGGTCTTGTCGAAAGGACAGATGGAAGAACTCGCGATACCATTGGTCACTGTCACAATGCCTCCGATGGCAAAAAAGCTGAGTGAGCTGGCTCACGGGCAGATCAAAATTACTTCACACTGGGAGATTCATTCGGCACGTAATTCGGCGCGACTGGAACGCGATTCTATACGTCGAGTATGATTAAAAGATATAGTCCCTGAGGAAATTTGAATAAATCGGACAATTGCTGTTGAGAATCAAAGCATTACCAGTGCTGACAATAGGACGGGAAATATGCCGAATCCCGTGTTTCTGCGATGTATGATTTATGTATTCGTCTAACATATTGTATCCAGCCATTCCAAGTACTTTCCAATCTCGAAGCCCCAATGTATGAGAGAGACTCTCATCTGATAGGTCTTTTAGTTTCAGAAATATGTTGTGAAGTACATTAGCGTTGTTATGAGACGCTTAATATTAACCGGATATAGTGAAGATGTGGAACGAAAACGAGATGAAATGAGGATAATTCAGTGTCACGTCGTAGCTCCAAAGCTGGACGGAGAAGTCATCAAACCGGCCAACTGGCCTAGTGGTAAGGCATCCGTTTCCGGTGCGGGAGATCGTAGGTTCGAATCCTGCGTTGGTCGTTTTTTTTTTTTGATTTTGTCAATCATCTGATATAGTGGAGCAAAAAGGTCCACACGGATAAACGTTTTTTTGTTGAATACAAAAAAATGAGTACCATTCAACGGCAAAAAAACGACCAACGCAGGATTCGAACCTACGATCTCCCGCACCGGAAACGGATGCCTTACCACTAGGCCAGTTGGCCGGTTGATAAAGAAAGTTGTCCGGTTTTGACACTATGAAGCTATAGTCATCTCTACATACGTCGGGCTGCGCTCTATTCGATATGTTCAAGAACGACTAGAGTTATTATCCGTAGGCGTAGTTTAGTGGGTTTTCAGATCAGACTTGCGTTTCTTCAATAGAATCAAAATATGAATTGTCTTGCGTCTCTCACTGTTCCATATTTAGAATTATTGAAATACCGTAGTCGGTGTGTGTCGGAAGGTCGACTGAATATATATACAAACGATCGATCACCATAGCCACGATTCCAAAGCGCATCGATAACACGGAAAGGAGCAGCAAATACTTCCATCTAGTCCAATAGACAATTACCCATTACCACAGAATAATACTAGACAACCAGGAATCTCACGTTTGGATACGTATATCTAGTCCACACGGTCTCATCGATGGGAAGTCACATTGGACCCTTTTGAATTAGCGAGCCCCGGTCAAGTGCTGTTAAAAGAAAAAGCAAGATCTACTCTGGTATATAGAATGTTGATCTGCCGAGGCTCTATCATTTCGTTACTATGTGGGGATGTTATCTTGATGCTACCGAGACCTCAATGTAGAAACGCTTCATGGGTGAACACCAATCCATCCCACCATACTAGCAAAGACCTAAATTGCCAACTAGAATAGAGACGGAAGGGCAACAGAGGACAAAGACGAGGGATAACTAGCTCCATCCCCTTCATCGTAGTAGATCATGCCAACAGCAGGTCTTATATATTATTCGTGGAAGGACAAGCGCGCTGTATCCAAACTGTCCTATGATATTGTGCGCACCAGCGACAATTTCTAAAAAAGCCTCATATACCCACGAAAAAGGTCTCAAATGATGGAAGTGGCTTCGTGTGCGAGACCATCAGCGACTGTGTACAACAGCTTCGCGCACGATCCGGTGTCGATCCCCCTTGCATCAATGCCCTGCGACCTCGATAGACGGAGAAATCAGACTAAACAAGCATTGAAACATTCCTCCCGTAGGACCGAGTAACCAAAACACCCACTCCTCGACAGCGTGGAAGCCCACCACATTCCCCGGAAGGGTTGTCGACCACTGGATGGCTCGTCTTATCCGTGAGGGAGACGCGAATGACTTTCACCCCCTGTACTCCCAAGTTATCCTAGAATGTCACCAAGGCGATCCGTATAAAGCCAGGCCAAGCCACCATATCCCTCGATGTTTCGCATTCCGCAGTTCTCCTTCCTTTCTCTTGCTCGCCCTCTGCAGACATACCTCGTCGCTCGCCGGCGTTTACTCTCGTTTTCTTTCCCCAGAGGATATCCACTGAAACGGTCGACAAGATGGTCAAGACTACTTATGCGCTTACGGTCTTTGCTGCCGTGAGCATGGCGGCTCCCATGGCACCAAATGGCAATGATTATACGGGCGTGGAGCCGATGCGTCGCGATGGTTCCGATACTCTCATCGGCGCGGGTACAGACTCGGCTCTGAACCAGCTGGTTGGCCAACTCTATTCCGAATTGCAAAAGGAAAATGCTGATGCAGCCCTGCAAAAGACACCTAAGCAGAAGGCTGAAGTCGCCGAGGCGTTGAAGAACCAGAAGCCTAGTATTTTGCACGGATTGCCCTTGATCGGCGGTCTTTTCACTGGAGTGAGTGCCAATCGATTCAGAAAACGGAAGGGAAACGGTGACAGAGAGACGAGACTAATTTGTATACAGCCTCTGAAGCGCAGCGTTGAGAAGGAGCTGCACGCTCGCTCTCTGACTGGCGATTTGAGCCACTTGCCCCTGCTGGGTGAACTATTCGGTGGTGTATGTGGAAAAAAGGATTCCATTGGAATATAATCTCAAGCTGACAGTATCAACAGAACCAGGACAAGAACCAGAACAGCAACAAGCCTCTTGGTGACGGCGATGCCATGCCCGGCAAAGCTGCCCGTTCATACCCCGGCCAAAACTACGGTCAGAATGCCGGACAGAACGCTGGTCAGAATGCCAGAGAGAACGCCGGTCAAAATGAAGGCCAGAACGAGGGCCAAAACGATGGCGAAAATGAAGGCCAAAACGAGGGCCAGAATGACAACCAGAACTGGCTGCAGAACTACGCCCAGAACTACGCTCAGAACTTCCGCCGTGACCTGACCAGCGACCTGACGGGCGAGCTGAGCAGCCTGCCCCTCATTGGCAGCCTTCTCGGTGGTGTAAGCTTCCAACTTCACTCGGATATGTACATCTACTAATCACATCCATAATAGGGTCAAAAAAAGGACGCTACCAAGCGTGACACCGAGGCCAAGCCAGAGAGCCTCGGCCTGCTCTCTTTCGTCAAGCAGCTCACTTCCGGACGCGTAAGATGACCCTTTAGCACCATTGAAGTATCTCCAGTTAACAATGTTATCATAGCCCGAGACTATCAGCCACCGCCGCCGCGAGGTAGGCGAAGAGTCTGACGAAGGCGATTTCGACTACGATGTAAGCCTACCCTTCCAAGACAGATACCCAAGTGAAGTCTAACCCGATTGCTCCAGGCTGAGGACTCGCGCGATCATTACAATGGGCTCGAGGGCCTCGACGCCGCGGCGGATGCTGCGGACGTTGATGCCACGCCTGCTGCCGACGTTGATGCTACGAATGCTGCCGACGTTGATGCCACGAATGCTGCGGACGTTGATGCCACGAATGCTGCCGACGTGGATGCCACGAATGCTGCCGACGTTGATGCCACGGATGCGGCTGATACTTCGTTGCGGGTATGATCTCCAATCCATAGACTGAACTGCCATGCCACAAAACAAAACCGCAAGGACGATACTTACGCATTCCCGCTAGATGCGCCGTGACTTGCTCGACATGCTCAAGACCCCGCAACAGGCCGAGCAAGCTCAAAAGCCCGGTCAAGACGCCAAAAAGGCCGCCAAGAGTCCGTTGAAGGAACTCCTCGACGAGAGTGGCCTGGGCGAACTCGTTAAACACAAGGACCACGGTGTTGGTATCCTGCCGGTATGTGAACGTACTTTCTGTACTCTCAATAACGTGTAGCTGACAATTGTCTGATATGATTTAGATGAATGGCCGTCGTGCTGTGGCTGTTGAGCCTCGAGGAGGTGAGCCTATTCAGGGATCCACTCTGCCGGAGGTCCTTTTCAGTGGCGGTGTTTTGGGGAGGCTCAAAAGTATCTTCGTGCCCAGTGCGCCTGCTCCTGCTCCTGCTGCCGCTGATCAGTAGGGATGATTTGGAGTGGTGGGACCCTTGAAGCGTAGCTTCCCATTTTTGTTCGATTGGTGGGAGGCTGTCAACGTGATATGAGGAGTGCCGTTGGTGTCGATGATGTATTTATTGAAGTTCAGTTACAATATCATTTCATTCGAGTGAAAGAGGCTTATGGTCAGATTGATAATGCTGCTATCATATAAAGCCTTGGAAGTATAAAAAGCTCCCCTCATTCTGCCCATTTTGTGCAGGGCCTAAGAATAATAGAAAGGAAAGCAAGGAAAAAAAAAACACCGGGATCGTAAAGTCGTCAAGCGCGTTCAGCTAGTTCAACTTGGTGCGAATAGCCAAGTCAACCAGCGCGGTTGGGGTATCGAATCGTGAGAAGCATCAGCAAAAAAGAGAAAAGGCCGTGTCAAAACCAAAAGAAAAGAAAAGCAAACAACAAAAAGCCAAAGAGGAGAGGTTCGAAGGACGACGCCAATGCAATAGTCCAAATATGGCTCAGTCAAAGTCCATGTCCAGGTCGTCCACCTGCACCGTTGATCCCAAAGCCTGTTTACCTTCTCGGATCATTGCCTGGAGTTGCCGGTTCAATCGCTTGATACTGGCATCCTCTTCACGTTCCCTCCGGCGTATCTGCGCTGCATGTCGTTGCATTTCAGCCGAGCCCGGCCCCTCTCTCAATCGAGGTGAAGGCAGACCGTGATGTCTCGTAGGCGTAGAAGGCCGCATCGTCGAAATGGGTCTTTTGTTCAACTTCGGCATGACAGCTGGCCGACGGCGGGGGCTGGATGCCTGATGAACCCGACGAGGGCGCGCGGAGGGACTGCTGGCCCCATCACCGAGGAAAGGATCAGTCGGATCGGAGGGTATCACGACCCAGTTACAATCAATATCCTCGTCGGGATACTGGCCGGGGATTGGGGTTCGAAAGATCCGTTCTTTCTCTGCTGGACTCGGCCCGGCCTCCCAGCTGGCGTTGAACGGTGCTGGTGAGCCGGTCTGCATGTTGTAGCCTTGTCCGCCGCCAGCATAAAAGCCCCGGAATGCACCCGACCAGCAGAGATCGATGACCTTTCCGACGACGTTGATCACGGTTCGCCCCCATCCGACGGCTCTTGTGTTAGGGCTGACATCCTCAGCGCATGGTGAGGTGAGGATGGACTCGCGGCGACTACGCTTGCGACTCGTCCCGTGGAGGTCGCCATCCAAAGCATCAACGCTGTTGTCGAGCGAGGGTGGTAGAAATGACTCGCGGTATCGGTTGGGACGATAGTCGAGATCGGCAGAGTGGAGAAACTGATCGTGTCCGTTCCTTTTGCTATAGTCGGCTTGGAGAAGTGGAGAAGCGGAAGCTACTTCGGTCGAGGCCTCGAATTTGGAGGAGAGTTTTTCGATATCGCGACGAGCTCGCTTCCGACTGACAGATAGCGAGTAAAGTGACGACGAGGCCGATGCAGATGCAGGGACTTGGAAGAACTGCGAGTTGGCGCTGGCGAGGTCGAGTTTGGGTGGGGAGGCCGACTGGTGGAAGAGAGCCGGCATGTCCGGCATATTTGGAGGAGTTGAGGGGGTGAGGAGAGGAGATGAAAGAAAGGAGGTCAGAGAAGTACAGAGGAGAGATGCAGCAGGGAGTTTGAGAAAAAAGAAGAAGAATAAAATGGGAGCGAAAGTCGAAGACAGGGAGAGGAAAGGAAAAAAAGTAACGAGGTTGGGAAACTCGGTCGGGTTAGTTGGAGAAAAACAACAAAGCGTCATTGGATAAAGCTGACTCCAGAACTACTTTGTTGAACTAATGGCTAATTCAAAAGAAGCCACTGGAAAGTTTTTGAAGCTCGTTACCTTCTTTTAAATATAATCAATAATAATAAACAGCTACAAGTATACTCGATCGTGATCTGAGACACCGTCACTAGTTGCTGCTTCCCCCTAACATCAACGAACATCCACCACACGTCCCTCTAAAGATCAGATCAGATCTTATCCTCCACTCTTCTAGTCGCTTCCTTCGGGAGTCCATCACAGTCGCTGACTGGTCCACTGGACTCCAGCGGCCTCTAGTCCCTCATCGCCATCAACCAGCACGCACCATCCCTCGCCACCAGCTCCACCATCACCCGCAATCACCGCTTCAAAGTGTCCGTGGGCATAGTCTAGCACGGCGTCGTCGAAGGTCCCGGGCTGCAGCCAGACAGCGGGAATCCCGACCGAATGCGCTTCTTGCAGCACCTGGAGGGTCACCGGGGGAGGAGTGACCACGGACAAGGAGGTCTGGGTGGGCGAGGGCAGCTTACTCGGCGAGGGGACGGTGTCGTACGCACGCGAGGGGAGGTTGATCTGCGGTGCTCGCGGGTTTAATGGGGTCACCGGCAGCGAGTGTTGGTGATACCATGCGAGGACTGGAAAATGCAAGTTCTTTAATACAAGAAAATAGAAGCAGAGAGAATTCCAGAGGGAGACGCACTCTTAAAACCGAACTTGGCCGGGTCGTTGCTGGCGCCCGCCACGGCGAAGCGCGGGGAAGAGAAGAATCGCTTGACGGCGTCCATTTGGCGAGGAGATTATGGGACAACGAAGGTTGCAGGCCAATATCGGAGATTGTCGTAGAAATTGTGAGCTCGAACCAGAGATTGTGGAATCTCTCTGTCAACGTAGTGAACGAAGTCAAACGAGCCCAAGTGGTTTGACTCAGCTCGACCTCGGCATCCGCCGACAGCGTCATCCTCGCCCTTCTTTGGCTCATCGCGCATCTCCTTCCCCCGACGGCGAAATCCCAGCTTGTTAACGACGCTTTGCCAAAAACTAACCTTCCACCCCCCCCACTCTACCCTGTACCTCTTTCTCCAAGCCACTCTTCCGGCAATCACGTTCCTTTCCCGCGCATGCCGCCGTTCGTCCCCCGCAAGCGCGTCTCCTCCGCGGACCCGCCCCCAGCCAAGCGCCAGGCCCAGGCCAAACCGGCCGCGCCGGTCCCCATCATTGATGATTCTGACTCCGACTCCGACTTGTCGTCGCTGAGTGATGCTCCCGAAGGCGACATTGAGACACCACAGGGACTACACGCAGCTGATTCCGACGACGAGGAAGAGGAAGATGTCGACTGGGAGGATGCGATCGACACTAATACGACCAGCGCAACGACGCCCACCGTCGCCGGGCTCCAACCGGAGCTTCAAGATTTGGAGCTGACACTGGACAAGAATGAACCACATGTATCAGACCTCTTGGATGGCAAGAAAGGGCCAAGCAAGATTGAACGCCAGATCCGCATCCAGTCTCATTGCATGCACGTCCAGTGCTTACTCTTCCACAATGCTATTCGCAATGCCTGGGTAAATGACAAGGAAGTCCACGAGATATTACGTCATAAGCTGCCGGAGGGGATTCATAAAGAAGTCAAGAAATGGCGCATAGCGTCCGGGCTGGAGCTCCCCGAACCCAAACCGCAGCCGCCCAAGGGTAAAAAGAAAGGGAAGCAGGCGCAGAAAAATAAGGACTGGAGCGAAGATTCTCAGCGACTGGAGCCGGGTCAGCCAGATATGAGCAGGGGTGATCCTTTGATTGGCTTGCTCAAGATTCTGGTGGCATATTGGAGGAAGCAATTTCGCGTTACTGCGCCCGGTCTGCGGAAACATGGCTATCGCCCGATTGCCTCGCTGGAAGCGGTTATAAATGATTTCCGGAATGAGGAACATGACCCCGAGCGGCATGGAGAGCGTATAGCCACTAGGGAGGAGTTTCGATCTGCCGCAGAGCGTATGCAGGGCTCTCGAGATGTGGGTGCTCAGCTTTTCACGGCTCTTATCAGAGCTTTGGATATCGAGGCTAGGCTCGTGGCTAGTTTACAGCCACTAGGCTTTGGCTGGACCAAAGCGGAAACCTACACGCCATCAAAGACGGAGGCGAAGCCAGAGGGTTCTGGTTCGGGAAACGAGTCTGACGAGTCCGAAGGAGACACAACCCCTGAAGACGGAACTGCGTTGAAAAAGGGCAAAGCCCAGTATGACAAGGATATGCCCTTCCCTATTTACTGGACCGAGGTTGCGTCCCCAGTGACTCATGAGATCATCCCGGTCGATCCTCTCGTTCTCTCGAACCCTGTGGCAACAACGCCCGAGCTACAAGCAGCCTTTGAACCGCGCGGTGTCAAAGCTGACCGCGCCAAGCAAGTTATATGCTATGTGGTTGCATACTCAGCCGATGCGACTGCCAAAGACGTGACAACCCGGTACCTCAAAAGACGAACTTGGCCTGGAAAAACCAAGGGCTTACGCATGCCGGTCGAGAAGATTCCTATACCAGGTCATCGTCGGGGCCAATACCACGAATTCGACTGGTTCAGGGTAACCCTGCGTCCGTATACAAGACCCGCGGACCGGCGGACTAAAGTTGACGAGATCGAAGACGCAAAAGATCTTCAACGAAAGCAACCAGAAAAGAAAAAGACAGCCCAGACGACGGATACCTTGCAAAGTCTCCGCCAATCCACCGAATTCGTGCTAGAACGATTTCTCCGCCGCGAGGAAGCCCTCGTCCCCGGTGCGGAATCCGTCCGCATCTTCACCTCTGGAAAAGGTGACAAAGCCAAGCAAGAACCTGTATTCCGCAGGGCAGACGTTGTCAAATGCATGTCAGCGGAGAGCTGGCATAAAGAAGGACGACAAATCCTGTCAGGCGCAGTTCCCCTTAAACGAGTTCCCATTCGATCCGTGACTCTTCGGCGCAAGCGTGAAGTCGACGAGTTACAGCGCGAGACGGGCGAAAAGCCCATGCAGGGATTGTACGCTCGTAATCAAACAGAGTTTATTATCCCCCCGCCCATCGTCGATGGTCGAATCCCGAAAAATGATTACGGTAATATCGACTGCTTCGTGCCGAGTATGATTCCACGAGGAGCCGCACACGTCCCATTATCGGGCACGGTACGCATCTGCAAGAAGCTCGGCATCGACTACGCAGAGGCAGTCACTGGCTTTGAGTTCGGCTCGAAGATGGCAGTCCCCGTGATCCAGGGTGTAGTCATCGCAGCCGAGAACGAAGATTTACTCCGGGATGCGTGGCGAATTGACGCGGAAGAAAAGCGGAAACGCGAAGAACTCAAAGCTGAGAAACGCATTTTGCAAACTTGGCGCAAGTTCTTGTTCGGATTACGTATTATGGAGCGTGTGCAGGAGGAGTATGGAGGGTTCAATAATGCGGAGGATCGTGAGAGGGACTCTCATAATCCCTTTGCGGCGCGGAAAAAGCATAAAGAGCAACATAATGATTCTGAGTCCGAGCTCCAGCCTGAGTTTGTGGATGACCATCATCATTTTGACGAATCTTCCCATAACCCTCTCGACCACGGAGGTGGCTTCTTGCTACCCGGCGAAGCAGACGCAGACGCCGATGATGGCTTGATTGTCGAGCAGCATCATGATAACCAACGGACTGCAGATCCTACCACTCTTTCTGGTAGAGAGAATGATGATTCAAGCTTTGGGGATACGGACGAGGAAGATGAGGCTGACTCTGGGTCTGAGTAAGCCCCAGGCTAGCTAAGGTTGGTATATGATGCCGCTGAGATGGGAACCGTTATTCAAACTGTAAATTTAGAATTATCGTTACGAAAAGTTATGAGTGATGTGTACTTACAGGCGTTATGGAGGGAGTTCCACATCTATGGAGTGAACAGAATTTCACTCATTTTCGTATTTATCATTATCCTGAATCTTGTAGAGTTGCTAGCTGCTGTCAGGTTGTCGGTTCACCTAACCCTGACAAGGGCTCTGTCGCCACGTCTACATCTCCACTCGAAGCTCGGTTGTCATCACGGCGTATTTCTCAAGTCATTCAGGTGACGATTAGATGCTGCCTAGTTCACTAGGCAATGAACTCTCGCGGACAGCCGCATAAATGTAGAGACAAAAGTTGTCCGATCTCGCATCACACGACAGACTACGATGCTCCCAACAGACTTTGCTGCTTCGTTAGTTCTCGCTCTGACCCTCTTGCCATGACCTCTTAGTATCGGACCTGTCCTACATCTTTCATAAGCACCCTGAGTGAGATGGCAGCTCTCTAAGCAACTATGGGTGCTCACGGAGCATACGAAAATAATGGACAGGAACACACCATACAGAAACGTTAGGACTAAGATTTTGGCAGAAAGGATGCTGAAAGCAGCGTCAAGAGTAGCCTTTTCTCAGCGTCGAATTCCCCGTTACCTAACGTTGCGGTGTAGTTGTAGAGGCCGGTGGCTTTTAAAGAATCTGGGCCACATTAGCCGTCAATTTTGGTGAACATGCTGCCGAGTCAGTCTCTCGACATGCGGCGGGCTTCTCAGTGATCATTGGGATGAGCTAGTTGAACAAAGCGAGAAGCAGGGGAAAATGACCTCGATTGGGTGAGATCAGGTTTTTCATGTTGGTACGACGAGGGAGAGGTCACGAAGGAGCCGTACTACGGCATCTAAGGAACGGCAAAGTCAACCAGCTGGTACATATCAGTATTTCAGAGGTCCCAATATACATTAAATTATCAATTATCTATAGCTTCCCCGCTTTGTGGAATAATCACAATTCATCGCTGTTCTTTGATCTTTCAATCACCCCCGAAACCGCGACGTAACCAAAGGCGAATCCATGTCCCTCAAATCCGCCTCGTCATACTCCAACTCAAACCCATCATCTTCATCCACCGAGGGACTGACATGCACTGCCGGCGAAGAGATGGGACTGTGAGCAACACGAGGCCGTGATTTGAAGACGCTCGCATAATCAGCGTCTTCTTCAAAGAGTTTATCCTTCGGCGTGGAGGAACGTGTGATCTTTGGCCGCGAGGATTTGCGAGGTGTTTCGAATTGGTTCACTGGGAATGAGGGGCGAGGACCACGGCGTTTTGGTTGGAATTCGTGGGCTTGGAGGGGTGGGATGAGGGACATTGATTTGCGGGTGCGTTCGACAAGGGTGTAGCTTGAAGTTGAGGGCTCGGGGGGTTCGTGTGCTCGCTCTTGTTCTCGTTCTTTATCTGGTTCTTGATCTTGATCTTCGAAGTCGTCGGATTCAGAGTGATGACCCGGTGGCAGGTGGACAGTCGGAGGCGAAGAATAAGCAGGCTCCGCTTTTGGCTCGATTAGCATCTCTGGCGAATTGCGTATTGAAGGCATGGAACGTTGGGTATCCTCTGATGTTGATATTCTCGTTGGTTGAGGGTGGTTCATCGCCGAGGCTGGTGGGGACACTGTCTCCGAAAAGCCCACCGATGGCTGAGCTTGTTCAATGCGAGACTTGCCGTTTACGCGTGTAATGGCTTCTCTCACACTCGACATGAGAGAACGATCGGCTTCGTTCAGGGTTCTCCCACGGTCTGCTAATTCTCGAACCGTCTTGGATATGCTAGCTACAGTCAATGACTGATGGTTTCGGAAGACTAGACGCGGTTCTTGAAGAGCGGCATTCGTTGCACCTTCGCCCCCGTCACGTTCTTTGCGAAGGGAGTCACTGAATTGATGCCATCTGCGCAGTCGACCTCGCAATCGCAGCACTCGAGCCTCTAGATCCCCCACAAGGTCCGATTTGACGCCACTACTGAGACCATCCACGGTCGATTCCGTGGCCTTCTTCCACGCTTTGGAAAATGGGAGCTCCAGAAAAGCATCGGCGCTGCATTGGGCTCCACCGTTGAGAAGAGCGGTAGCCCATTCCTCGCTGCCCAGCCAATTCGTTTGAAGCTCGTGCGCCAATCCATTTGAATCTGTCTGTGGCTGATCAAGATTTTGAGCAGCAAGATTGTTCGCCCGATCTCCAAGCTCGTCTTGCTTATCATCAAGCAGCCGCGAGAACTGCTCGTTGGTCTCCTGTACTCGCGAGCGGCGAGCTCCCGTCGCATTGAGGGAGACTTGGTGGGCGAGTATCAAAGGTATCAGATTTTGATAATCTGTCGGAGAAATCGCCGACACGGTAGATAGTGTCATTGCAGGATTCCAGATCATTTCCGAAGCCGTTGCGGTAATCAACTTCCGTAGGACTGCCGTGGAAAATACCGAAAGCAGTTCGTCGAATTTCTCCCCTTTACAATCATCCAGCATAGTCTTCCGAAGGATTGTTTCTCGTCCAAGGTCGCCATTCTTCTTTAAATCACTTAGAACTCGGAATATAGCGGCGCGGAGGTTGACGGATTGGAGGGGTTCTAGTGGTGGGAAAAAGGGACGGAGTTTCTGTATTGAATTAGCAATTGGTCTAATATGCTTTGTCAATTATAAGATTGTGTAATACATTATGAGCAACCTCAGGATCCCAAATCGTAAACAGATAGTATAAAGACCATTCTACCAGGCGAGTTCGCTGGCGCTGATTTTGTGACGACGGCGACAACGCGCGAAGGTTGATACCGGGCCAGTCATCGCGCTGATCTATTTGAAGAAGCTTCAAGTTGCGGATAAAGATGGCAAGGTGAGATGGGCCCGACCAGTCCAGGGCCTTTGGCCGTGCGGGCCTCGAGGCAGCCATCTTGCTGCGAGCGAATGAGGAGGTCGTGGTTTAGATCTTAGTCAAAGGCGGCGGAATGTCAACAATTGATAACGGGGGTTTGCACTGTTTGCTGCGCCTATCAGTCCCGCCCGCATCATTTTGGGTTTATTTCTCTGGTTCTTCTTCCCCTTCTTCTTCCAGATCTCTTTGCCTGCGCTCATTACAACTCTCTTCTTTCTCCTCCATACTCCGCAGAAATGGGATCCAACACTCTCCAATGGACCCCACAGACAGGCAAGTAGCTAGGGTTCCTCCGGTGAAGTGCGCCAGGACTAATATCTTATCTCCCTCAGTGCTGTCTACTCTCCCCCACCCCCCCGAGGAGAACACGACCTCGCCTATTCCCTTCTTCCACCTCCTTGAGCGCCTGAAGACCACCAAGCGCGAGGGCTGGCGCCGCTTCGGTATCAATGGCGAATCAATCTCCGACCACATGTATCGCATGTCGATCATGACGATGTTTGCCCCGCCCGAGCTGGCTTCCAAACTCAACATCCAACACTGCACCAAGATGGCCCTAATTCACGACATGGCCGAAGCGCTTGTCGGCGATATTACCCCGGTGGACAAGGACGTGACCAAGGCAGAGAAGGCGCGTCGCGAGGCTGACACTATGGACTATATCACCGAGACCCTGTTGGGCAAGGTTCCCGGCGGCGTGTTGTCTGCCCAGGAGATCAAGCGTGTGTTCCAGGAATATGAGGACAACGTCACGCTCGAGGCTCAATTTGTGCACGATATCGACAAGATGGAGCTGCTCCTTCAGATGGTGGAGTACGAGCGTGCCCATGATGTCGACTTGTCCGAATTTGAGCGCGTCGCCAGCCGCGTGCAACTACCGGAGATCAAGGTCTGGGCTCAGCAGGTCGTTGCAGAGCGCCCCAAGCGTGGTTGAATCAACCTGACGGGGTTATAACGGCCTTCGGGATTTCTCCGATTTGAGAATTCTCAGTTTGTGGCTTGTTTATTTCTTATATTGGTCTATCAGTTCGGAGGGACCCTAGATACCATAGAGTGGAACGAGTTGGGAAGTGTTCCTTACGAAGAGAGATGTGTGATGATGTACGACTGCATGGTTCTGATTTTTCGGGGCTAAATGAGCAAATACACTTATTAGAATGCTCTATTCTGCTTGGTCATATCTTCGTATGTAGCTAGTTGCATGATTGCCACTGGGGCGGGCCGCTTGGGATCGATCCAGTTTGGAATCCCCTTACACCTAGTCGAGGGACTCCTTCTCCATCTCGCGCTCCAGCATTTCCGCCTCGGCCTTCATTTCCTCCGCAGTACGAGGCTTGCGCGCCTCGTTGTCAACGACGGGGAATCGCGGGCGGTTCTTGGCTCGCTCAGAGTCGGCAGAGGCCCCCGTCTGCGCTTCGCGCTGCGCCTTGCCTACATCCCCCTCTTCTCCATCTAGCATGTCGTAGACGGCATCGACCCGGTCAAGATCCGCAAGTTTACGGGGAATGATATGCGCATGGACGTGTGGCACGCTCTGGCCAGCATGCACGCCGTCCTGCACCGCGATGTTGAGGCTTGTGGCGCCGTAGAGCCGCTCGATCATGCGGCCGACGCGCCGGACTGTCAAGAATAGGTCACTGGTTTCGGCAGGGGTGAGGTCTGCGACGCGGGGAACGACTCGGCGAGGTGAGACAAGGACATGGCCGGGGAGGATGGGTTTCAGGTTCACAAGCGCAAAGGAAAGTGGTGTCTGGTGGAAGACCTGTGTTGATGTGTTGGTACCTCGGTCAGTTTTGCTCATGTTTTGACACGCGATTGAACACGTGGAAAGGGAGATTTACTTGAGGGGTCACCAGGAACGAGCCAAAGTAGATTGGCGCCGAGGCGCTCTTGACCGAGGACATTCTTATCGAGCGATTGAAACTGAATTGTGATTTTGCCGGTGGTTGGAAGGCGGTGATGCGGAGGTTGGAGGATCGGAGATGCGCCACGGAGATAAGGTTCTTATCAGTGCAGATCAAGTACCTGAAGCCCGTCTTCATCTGATATCTTGACCTTCTCCAGAGCTGGTTATATTCGTCTCATGTGATATTCTCCGAGTCATTCTTGAGTGGCAGTTTCCAGGAGAATGGGTATCATTGGCATTGACCATAAATGGTATCCTGAGCTATATTACAAAATAATGATGACATACATAAACACCTGTATAGCATTGGCGTTGGTGATAAGACATTAGTGAGACAAGAAGAAATGGGATATTACGAGAGCCTGAAAGTCTTCATGACTCTGCTTTCTGTTCAGTTGCAGCTTCAGGCTTAGCCTCGGCCGCCTGCTCCGGTTCTTCATTGTTATCAGCAGCAGAAGTAGTGGTCACATCGTCCGCTCGAGCTTCATCCTCAGTTTCATGAGGTTTGGCTTCACTGTGACTGTCTTGGGCGTCAGCTTCCGCTTCCTTTGGCGTTTCGTCCGCAGTCAGAGCTTCCTCTGCGGGCTGTCCGAGCTCAGATGCCGCAGACGGATCTGCAAAGGGCGATGCATCTTTAGAAGAATCTTCTGTAGCAGTCGGCGCTGCACGCTCGGTAGGGATGTCCTTTGTCTCCTCTGCCAATGGGTCCGCTGTCGGTTCAGGCTGAGCCTCCTCCTGCAGAACTTCGCGTAGCGGTGCAGAGATTTGAGTGGACTCATCATTGTCCTCAGCACTTTCTGTAATCGTGCCCACTCGTGATCCTGTGGATGGGCTGTGCTTGTGACGGCGGGTGGTAGCACCGGTGCTGATCGCGGGATCCATTCCCTCCACACCAGATCCAAAGGGACCTTCATTTTCCTTGCGTAGAATTGTCAACCGCTTGTTGTCAACAGCTTCGTCCACGTCGGGCTGGGGCTGAATGGCATCCGGGCCCTCGGCCTCTAGGGGAATAGTGTAGTTGTCCTCCGGAATCAGGGCGAACATATCACAAACGGTCTTGAAGAAGACATAAAGGCCATCATGTCCCTCCACAGTCCAGAAAACGTCACGATGTTGGAACCAAGCGTGCGCAAAGATGCGGTAAAGCCGGCGGAATATATTTGTCAAGTGTCGCATGCTAGCTTGGGGCCCAGCGGAGCCCTCGGTGCCTAACGTCAAGCGGCTGGGGAAATACTTGGGGGAGGTAAGGGTATTGGTAGCCCAGTCAAGAGTATGGCAACAGTAGTCGATAGCACAGCATGATTTGGGTGGGTCGTGCACAGCGCAAAGGTATTGCCATTCTGAAGCGCGCATCTCCGGGCAGGTCTGCGCTGAGCAGGGCGGGTTCTCGGCAAAAAAGGCGATGATGAGATTATTCACTTTCATGGTCAAGAAGCGGCATAATTCGTATAGCCAGAGTGATCGGTCAACTCCATCGGGAGGGGTTGCGAGCTGACTTGCGACTTGGCGAGTAATTGGGACCACCGTGTCTGATCCTTCAGGCTTGGTGAAATGATGGTAGAGCGCCTTGAGGTGTTCCTGGAGCTGGAAAGGTGAATCAAGCTGGTAAGGTTAGCAAGATAATTCCATCTAAAGCTTCAAAGATGCGCATGCGAACCTGCGAAAGGGGAATCAGTGGCGGACCGAACGCCATGTCGGCTGCCTTGGTACCCGGGCGGATGCGGCGCGTTGGACCATCATCGTCGTGGGCCGCACCTCCGAGAAGCTGCTCCGCATCTTTCCCAAAAGCCTCACCGATTGAAGGCGACTGAGGTCCAATCTGGACCTCCGTGAACGGGGGCGGACTGGGAAGACGCGGGGAGCTAGACGGGGAGACTCCCGCGGCAGTCATGACGAATGGCAGAAAGGTAGATAGTTGGGTGAAGAGGATGCGAGTAGAAAGGAGTGTGGTTGGCGACTGCAAAAAGAGTGAAAGGGGGCTCTGCGACAAGACGAGTCGATCAGAGAGACGATGGATTGGCAAGCATACTCTGTTGTCCCGTTGTCTTAGAGTTGTACTCGCAGATAAGCTCACGGGGCAACAAAACAAATGACCGCCCGGTGCCCTAAGCCCTAATCGCCGCCTTGGGCGACAACGTCATGCGGCGTTTCCATGCGGGTTGCATCGGCCTGAAGGAGCTAATAGCTGTTCTAAGCTACAGCGAATATTTGGGTTGCAACAATGTCCACCAATATAGATGATGATGATGCGCCTCCAGAGCTGGTGGACGTATCCGCCATGCCGTCTGATCAGCCGGGGTCTATAGAGGAAGAGCAAACACCTCGAGTTCCAATCACCTTGGTCACAGGTATGTTCAATTTGAGAGACTGCGGAATATAGAGCTAATTTTGCCTGATAGGATATCTGGGAGCGGGGAAAACAACCTTGTTGAACTACATCTTGACGGAGAAACATGGAAAGAAGATTGCTGTGATTATGAATGGTTTGTTTCAAGATGTTGGAGCCAATGAAAAACTTATGTATGCTAACCTATTCTAGAATTTGGTGACTGTAAGAATGTCTTTTCAATATGACACATGACCGCAGTCTAAGCTGACTTGCAATCTGGATAGCCTCGGACATTGAGAAGCCTCTGACGGTCAATCAAGGTGGCCAGGAAGTCACCGAGTGGATGGAAGTCGGCAACGGCTGCATTTGCTGCTCGGTCAAGTACGCATTCGAACCAGAATCTAAAGTTGATTCATTACGCAAGTTCCGAAAAAACTGACAATCAAACCAGAGACACCGGTGTGATGGCCCTAGAGTCCCTCATGGAACGCAGAGGCACATTCGACTACATCCTGCTGGAAACAACAGGACTAGCCGACCCGGGTAATATCGCCCCAGTATTCTGGATGGACGAGGGCCTAGGTAGCTCTATCTACCTCGACGGAATCGTCACACTCGTCGACGCAAAGAACATCCTACATCTACTAGATGAACCCACCACGGAGGAAAAAGCAAGCTCTCATAGCGAAGACCATGACCATGGTTCCGGGCCTGTACTATCCATGGCGCATCTGCAGGTCTCACATGCCGATGTTATTATCCTCAACAAGGTTGATCTTGTTACGCCCGAAGAGCTGGAAGTTGTCCGGGACCGAATTTCGGCTATCAATAGCGTGGCTAAGATTCATGTTACGGATCATAGTCGGACGCCGCAGATTGAGGGTGTTGTGTTGGATTTGCATGCCTATGACCATCTTGATGATTTGGATTTTAGTAAGAAGGGACATAGTCATATTGATCCGGTATGTTTATTTAGTTCGTCGTGTCATTCTCCTGGTGCTAATGTATTGACTCGTGATGGCAGGCGATTTCAACCATTGCAGTCGTGGTACCCCCTATTCCGGCGGACAAGGTACCCCAAGTCGACTCCTGGCTACAATCTGTTCTGTGGGAATCCACGCTACCTGTGCCGGCCAATTCATCATGTGATGCACACCCGACGAGTTTTGATATTCATCGCCTCAAGGGTATCTTAAGGCTTGAAGATGGGTCGAGTAGGATCATTCAAGCGGTTCGGGATGTTTTTGAGATCAGAGATGCCGAGCCTACTCAAGGTGATGAGGACCAGCCGTCTCCTGTTCAGTGCAAGATTGTATTGATCGGCCGAGGGTTGGGTCCTACTGTAGATCCCTGGAGGGTTAGTTTTGAGTCATTCATCCGTGAGAGATAGACAGCGCATCAAGTCTTCAAGAAGTATACGGAAAGTTGTATTTGCACAATAAGAGCGTCAGATCGTACGACATTTGAGGCACAACCATATGGGATAAGTCATGTGTCGGTGGCTGTCTTTATCCTCGACACCTACAGTCAGCGTTCATAAGTATTTGGAACATGGTACCTGCCACGCTTATCTCTTTGCGCGTGGGCGGAAGTACTGTGTTCCAAATACTTATGAACGGCCACTGTACATATTATCCTACTCGCTCACGTGAAAAGACCGTTTGAATTGAGATTTCAAAGACAAACCGAGGGCGGGATTTCATTGAAGCTTTTCAGGGGGTCGTTTCTAGAGTCCTTTAGTAAGATCTTCTCCAAAAAATGAAGTTGAAGCATATCCCTTATCTAGCTAGTTTTTTTCTACGATCTCTTAATTCAGGGGTTTGAATACATAGCCCTCTATAGTGAGGGCATGCGAATAAGATCATCCCTAGCTCGTCGTACGAGTAATATGATCCAATATCCATTGCATTCAATCAATAAAAAATAATACAGCCATATCAACCAAAGGAAAAATAACGAATTCTCCAAGTATATCAAGATATTCGCTAAAACGCCAAATAAAAGAATGAAAACAACCTCCGTATATAAGCCGAAGACGTCAATGTAGATAACAAGTAGAAACGAATTCAAACAGAAAAAGGCAAACTAAAACCGGAAAGGAAAAAAAGTGTATTAAATCAGAGTCATGAGAAGAATGCAAAACGCAAAAACAGAAAAAGGGACTTTTTTGACGCCAAAGTTCGCCGGCATATGCCATCGGGGCATATTTCCCTGATAAAGAGCTATGCTGAAAAGACATCCAGACAATGACGAAAGGAGGGCAGGGCAACTATACAAGCGAGAAAGGAGGAATGAGAAAGAAACGAAGTGGGTATCGAGCACTGGCCCCGTAAATAAAATGATAGGGGCTGAAAAGACTTCAGGTTCTGGTTCACGTGGTCGGAGCGTAGATTGCTGGGAATATAGATTTGCGCTGAAAAGATGGTAGGATAGAGGTTAAGAAAGGTTGGTGAGTTTTTCGCTGAAGGCGGGATTGATGGGGAGACGGGATTCGGAGAGGAAGGTGATGAGCTTTTGATGGGTTGACTTGGATTCGGCAGCGGCGGCGGTGGGTGCCCGTGGTTGCGTATGGCGTGGAATGGCTGGGAGTGACCGGCGCTGAGAGAGTCCAAGAGCAGGATTGATGGGAAGCCGGGATTCGGCGAGGGAAGAAACAGACCCAATGGGGACTCGCTCATCAGAGTCTTGTGCCTCTTTCAGTACTGATGGGAGTGACCTGCGCTTTGAGATGTGGGCAGGATTGATTGGCAGTGCTGAAAGCAGGAGAGAGGTTGTCGAGTGATCATCTTTATTCGTTTGATTTTCGAAGCTGACATGTTTTCGAGTGGGTGAGGGTATCTGTTTGGCATTAGGAATAGTTTCCGAAGTCGACTGAACGAGAAGGCTGGGCTTCGAATCATCACTCGTGTCTTGATCTTGAACGGGAACAGGCGTGGTTTGGCTGGGAAGAGGCTCCAATGGTGGTAACTCTTCCTCTGTATTGGTACCTATTCCAGTTTCCATGTTGTTGGCCCAGAAGATTGGAACTGCATTTTGCACCTTCTGATCTGGAGTGGTTTCAGACTTTGAATCGTCGAAAGAGTACTGACTGTGATCACAACCCTGGGTAGTGCTATTGGGATCATTGTGGTTCAAAGTGGACGCAGATGAGTGGCGAGGCGCAAAGTCGGCCTCTCCGGTTGATTCTGCTAGGGTAATGGTCGATCGTTTCCCATCATCATGGTTATCTGCGAGCATAGACCGTGGCTGACTTTCGACTTGATGTTTGGGCGGTTCTTGCTCGTAAGAGTCCTTCTGGCGTAATCGGGGTTGTGGCCCCCGGGGGGATAAGGGATAAAGACCGTTCCTCGTTGACAAGACAGGTGCAGGCTCGATCCCGTTGGGGAGTCCAATTCGACTGAGAGGTCGCGGTCGTCGGAAAAGAAGGTCTGGTGGGAAGAAATGGAGAAGCTCCTTTGCTCCTAATCTGTGTCGGGGTATTGGGCTGAGGCAAATGTCAACTAGGCGTCGATAGTACTCTGGCACGTCCACGTCGTATCCAAGAACGAGTGGACGAGGTTGTCGTTCGGGCTCATCCTCTCCCGTGGCCAGGGCCCACAGTGTCATGCCCAGCTGGTAGAGATCCGTCTTGACTCCAATATACATGGAAATCCGCTGATTGCTCTCGATCTTTGCGGCAATCTCAGGGGGCTCCCAGCCAACCGGACAGCCCCTGCGGTTGATATCAATGATATGTGCATCATCATCTGCATCTACTACAATGTTCGACAAGGTAAAGTCACCTTGAACGTAGCCTGACTCGTGGATCTCACAAAGACCCTGCACGATCTGTTTGGCCCATCGCTCTCGCCTGGCAAACGAGATTTGCCCCCGCTGCTCGTACAGCATGTCAACGAGTGCACCTTGCTCTGCATAGCTGATCAGCAGACCCTTGACCACCTCCTGCTGATCATCCACCACGATGCCCTCCACTCGAATCACATTCGGGGCACCGTTGAGAGCATGGAGGGCATTAATTTCATAGAGAAATTCGTCTACCGTGTCGGGGCCTGGGATTTCTTTTTTGATATATGGCTGCCCTCCCAGTCGAACCTTGTATACAAACCCAGAAAGATGAGAGTCGAAGTGTAGGAGGTGCTCAGGCACTCGTCGAGCGCCTCTCAGATGGCGAATACTGGCGATTGGAGGGTAAGGTATCGTCTCATTCACATCCTCCGTAACATGGACATGCAGACGGCCGTCAAGAGTCTCCACCTTGAGATTCGTCACCGTATCATAGAATTGAATCTCGGCAAGCGATTCCCGAATCGATTCGTATATTCGGGCACACTTGTCCCGCTGGTATCGCAATTCCTCCAAATCTCGCTCCAGAGAGTCTGGCGGGGCACCGCGGTAATCCATCGAGATTGTCACCCGTCGCCATTTTGTGGGTGTTTCGGCATAGGTAACGAAAAATTTCTCCCGGCCTGAGTTGTCCCGGAAGTGCATACTCAGATTCAGGATCCATCGCTGCTCCAGCTCCATTTCGAGATCGTTCTGCAGGGGTGCCGATGCCGGCACTGGCGCCTGCGTCTGCGTCTCCGTTTCCGTCTCTGGTTCTAGGTCGGCCTCGATCTCCGAAGGGGTGATTGTCACGTCCGGATACGAAGGATTCTCCCAGTCGGCGTGGAGACCACTTTCATCGTTCGTTTGGGCGGCGTCGTCGACCGTGGTTGCGGGTGTCGGCCCGAGCCACTGAACCTCTGGCGCGGAGAGTCGGGGGCCCACGGCTGGCGGTGGAGAACGGGTTCTGGTTCTTTGGATGCTCAACGGCTGGCGGTCGGCGGACTGCGCACGGCGGTGTTCAGGCTCGAGGGGGGCTAGGCGATCCCGACGTTCGGCAATCTGACGTTTGAAGGTAGTTGATCGGGGGAGACCTACGCCGACTTTGCGGGAGAGACGGCGGGTCAAGTTATCCTGCTTGGCGCGGGGGAAGTTGTCGGCAGAGGAGGCGCGGTGATTGTGGTGGCCGTGGGAGTGGTTGTTGTGGGGGGATAGGGGAGAAGATTGTCTCCTATCGGCCCTCTCGGGTGAAGCGTCTCGATCATCGCGGCCCAGCCAACGTCGCAGACCCAAACGATGCCACATACTCTGCTTCTGCTGAGGCCCCTTTTCGTCCAAAGGGAAACCCAGCCGCGTCGGGCTATAGGAGTTATTGGCAAGCGAGATGGCCATTCGGCACGCAGTTGCTCAGTCGTGCAAGGAACGACTCGAACACCCTGCCGGCCGGAACGCCGATGGCCATAAGAATCGAGCTGATGTTGATCAGGCTCCTAGTGGCGGGGTTAAGGAGGAGAAAAGAGCCAAGGTGAGGAGAAGAAAAAAAAAAATTCGTTTGTACCTGCACTGGCCACACACTACGGGGGAGGTGTGCGTTGTTGGCGCCGATTTTCCCTGCTCTCCTGGCCCTTCTCTAACTGAATGGTTCCCCCTTTCCTTTGGCTGGTATCTTGGAAATATCTCTTCCGCGGGATCTCTGAGAGACTGAGAGCTTCCGTGTAGGACCGGGTCAAGATTCAACTTGGCGTGTCACACAACGTCGGGTCGCAATGGGCGCGGAGGCTGGGAGGCTGGTCCGTGACAAGACCAGCATGGGAAAAAGGCGGTGCACACAGTGAAAAAAAAACAAGAAGATTAGAGGTAGATGTCGGTGAAATCGACTTGACCTTAGATAATTTTGATCTCGTTCATCCCAAGTCTCCCAAAGTCCAGTCTTCCCAAGGAGAAAAAGTACCGAGAAAAAAAAACCGTTGCTGGACGGCGTGTTGCGCTGATCCACTGCAAGGCTTCAATGTCTCACAGAGAAGAGGAAATCAATTATAGCGAATAAACGCCGCAGCAAGAGAAAAAAAGACTCTGCAGGGGATCAATCAGATCCTGCTGGCAATAACAGGAGGGAAATCAAGGGAGAAGCGAGAAAAAAAAAGCGCCAGGATATGATTCATCGCGCACAGATAAAATTGGGAAGTCTGCGTTGCGGCCTGACAGCTTATGCCTGATTGGAAGGTCTCAACGAGAGTCGCTAGATTGGCGAACGATCTATAAACTACATGCCGATTGCCTTGGGCCAGTACGATCGAGAACTTGTCCAACTTAAGATTGCCATCGGTGGAAATATGAATTGTGGCCCTGCATGGCGGTTATCCGTTTCGTTGGGCTCGAGAGTTCATCGACTTTTGTATACTCCGTGCATTCCACTCTCTCCACAGCTCGTCCAGAGGCCTAGGCCTGCCCCCTGTCCATATACATCTCGTCCGCGTTTATTTGTTGACCGAATGGAAGAGAGATAAATTGAAAAGCAAAAAAAGGAATTCAATAATTCAGGCTGTGACTCGCGTAGCACCTAGTTAGTTAGGTAACTTATAGCTAGAAGTCATCTTCAATAGCGCTTACTCACAATATCAAGGTGAACGGGATCGCTCTTTATCCTCTGATCAGGCAGGCCGTAAGTCAGAGAGTAGCATCATGTAATGCAAATGAGGTTTCAAAAATCTATTCCTTGATAGATCTAATATTTCAACGAGATCTCGGGGAAAAAACGTGTGCAAGAGGCAGAAACCTGGAGCGTGGGAACCTCCAACGGACGCAATACCTTGATTTCCACCGCGTAGGCACTATAGATTAATACCTCCCTGCCTTATATACTTCGTGTGCACTGTATCTCCATATGAATGTTGCTCTTCCTGGTTAGTTACTTCTTACAGCTCATCGCAACTCCGAGTCAGCGAAGAAAATGGACACCTATGTATCTACCAAATCCATTTATCAAACCGAGAAAAGAGAAATCCTTTGCTTGGCGATCAGGTATCTAAATATCCTATTTCATCAAGCCATGATCCAATACGTGCCTCACTTTGACTGGCAGACTTTTGAGTAGTGTCATCATCAGCCTCATCGGCTTCCATGTCACTCTCGTCCCATTTATCCTGAAGCCACTCATCTTGATAGATCTTTTCAGCGGGAGTTCCTTCTTCACCAATACCGAACCAGTGAAAGAGAGCCTGCGAGGCTTCTCTAGAGGCAGTTTGATCCAGCCCTTCAGGAATGGAAGGGTTTTCGGCTGGAATGGGTGATCTGGAGAACCCACGATCCTGAACAATTGTCCCATCTGCCAGCTCCCAATTCCAGTGGTCGTATTGATATTCATGTCGTGGGCATTCCAAGTGTGAGGTGATCCGAAGAGCACAGTCTTTTGTTAGAGATGCTCCAAAGGGTGCCCAAGGTGTACTGGGCTGGCATATGTAGCAATATTCATCGGCCTCTGTCTAAGGGAGATGCTGTAAGCGCCACACGTCTGTCCTTAAAACGTACTCTGGGCTTTCACAGGTATATGGACCGGAACCAGCGAGGTCCATGAAGCTTTGCGGATACCCAGTCCAAGGATGGCCGAGTGGATCAAGAGGAGGTCTACCTCTCCGGACTTTTTGGAGAATTCTCGGGCCCGGGCCACTTGCAACTGCTCCGATCCAAAGTGCACTTAAACCTGGTCGGCGGATTGAGCCTATCAAGGCAAGAACTTCTTGATCATGCCCTATTGTAACCGACGTTTCGCCTAAGACCTCATTCAGAACCGGATGTAACCAGGGGCTGACGAGATTGCAAGGAACCTCAAAGTTCCCAGAATGAGCCACAAAAAGCTGACATCATTACTTCCGGACTGCAACTCAGAGTTATGTAGTATGGGAGCTGGTTATTCAAACTCGCCCACGTTGACGGGATCGCATCGATACAAGTTGTTGATTTCTTCCCCCCGGCTGAGCTTGGAAATGGCAGTTGGACAGCCGAGGCATAGATTCTGTGTCGGAAAAGTCATGGCTATCGCCAGAGCAATGGGGAATTGACTCCCCAGTTCATGTAGACTTGCGAACCCCGCAAGGACTTCAAAAGCTCGATCTGAATGTAAAGGGGTGTCGAAGAAAGCCGAGGAAGGTCTTTTCTGTTTGATACCAAAGGATTTTTTGCATGTGCGAGAGATTGTCCAGGGGGTGAGGACTTTGCGATTTCCTTTTTGATCCACAACGCCTTCCCAGCCTTCGTGTTGAGCGAGTATCGCAGACCACCACCGGATCACTTCTTCATCCAATTCTCCAACATCAACAATGTATGTCTCCGAAGACTGCGGTATGTCCTCACTGTAGCATTCGGCCACGGATTTTGTGTATCGCATAGAAGCGCCCTCTCCATGTATTTCAACGAACCGTGCCGAGAGTATGTAACACCAACCAAGTGTGAGGATCCCCAAATAATTAGCGCCGGTGGATGTTTCGTCCTTTGTACCGATCCATGAATTGAAAACCCTCCCATCGAAGGTGTAAGGGATGGCAACACTGATGCCAATCTGTAACAGGGTCTGATTTGATTTTTCTCTCTTGACTCTATCACAGTTTGAACTTCCTACCTGCTTCCAAGTCGAAGTCATTAGTGAGCAAAGGGCAAGGTGTGGAGAATCTCCATAAGGGCGCACAAAGGTTTCTCTAAGCCGGCCTTGGAATTTAGGCAGACTATGAAGAGCATGGCAAGGGTTTGTGCACTCCGAGGCCAAGCCACGACGCAAAAGGACATCTGCCAGTGATGCGACGTGATACCAGTAATCCCGGCTCTGTTCTAGTGCATCAAGAACTTGCTGATCGTCAGGTTGAACGCTATCATTATTTTCGACGATCTGTTACGTAGCAAGTTAGCCAGGGCTGTCGTGGGAACACAGTTTAAGGCACAAACCGAGGAAAGACGCGGTGGGTGAATTGAAAGACTCCGCGGTGGTCTCAAAAGCTTGACTGGACACATGGTGGGGGTGGGGGAAGAGAGAGAGTAAGAGAGAGTAAGAGAGAGTAAGAGAGAGTAAGAGAGAGTAAGAGAGAGTAAGAGAGAGTAAGAGAGAGTAAGAGAGAGTAAGAGAGAGTAAGAGAGAGTAAGAGAGAGTAAGAGAGAGTAAGAGAGAGTAAGAGAGAGTAAGAGAGAAAGAGATATTGAGGAAAGAGAAGGGCGCTCGGCTACTCATTACTGGCGCCGTCTTTCCTTAGAACGCGACACATGCCAGAAAGACTGCCAGTTCACTCAATTTGGGGGCAAAGGGGGGCTTAGAAACAAGCGTGGGTGTCTTAAAGTCCAATGCTTTCATTCGACGGTCTGGTGTCGAAGCACTCCCTTTCCGAAATACGTCTATTGGATGAAGATTCTAGCTAAGGTGTACCGAATAGCCAGTGACTGATATATTGCTGCCCTCATAACTCGGTTATTGTTAGCAGCAGAGGGATTAATTTGGCATATCTACAAGCACTCAATATCATAAATCCGCTTTACACGCTGGCGTAGAAACCAGGTGAGTACGATATAAGAGCGAAGGGGTGGTGATTTGATGTCATTGATATAAAGTAGAATGCCGGCTTTAACCTCTTGAGAAATAGTCAATACCCGCTTAAAGCCACTGTTAATTGTCCACATTTTAGCCGCATGACTTGGCTTGGCCAGCAACGTTATACTAAGCGGGGAACTCTGTCTAGGAAACGCAAATACTACGACCAAAGAGGCGCGTCCAGTGCTGCCCCTTATCTGGAGCCACCAATTATTGGCTGCAGATAAATTCTCAGAGCGAGGGGATGACTGACATATTACCGTTCATACTCATCTCGGTCCGACTTGGATGCTTGATTACAGAATGAATTTTCACAATTTCTGTCCTATCCAAGCTATCTTGCCTAATTTGCCAAAAAAATTTTTTTTTTCGCGCAAAAAATGATGCATTATTACGGGGCACAAGATAAAGGACTAGACCCAGTAACTAACCCACCACTCCATGTGCGTGCACTGGAAATGTGATGGATGGGTCGACACACGAAGTGAACAAGAGCGGCGAGGGGCTAAGCACCAGTCCGGAAGGGGAAAGCCAAGTGGCATAGGCAATCCGGTACCTAGAAGGGAAAAGCAAGAAACGTCTAACCACCAACAACTCCAATCCATGCATTGCGTGTCGGCAACGACACCGAAAAGACGCCATGTACAATGTACATCCCAAGGTTCACGTAACTATACAGGGGCAAATCGCCAAGAAAAGATCGCCCGGCACAGGCATATATGTATATCACAGGCTTCCAGGCCCGGACATTACAAGATCATCAGATCATTTTCATTCGTCATCCTCACCTTCTCGCTCGCCCTTCTGGTTGGCGGGCTTGGCAAGGGCCTTCTGCCAGATGGTGCGGGCACCATCGCGATTAAGGTCGGCGAAGAGAATGTCGAAGACTTCAGAGTACCAGCTGACCGGGTGGCCTTGGATGCCCTTCTTGATGTTCTATAGGGTAGTGTCAGCGCTGATCGGCGGAGGGAAAAAAAAGAAAATCATGAAGCAAAACAAAGAGCCTTACCTCGGGCAGCTCGAGCCAGTCAGAGAGATTGTCAGCTGGGAAGATGACCTCAGTTGCGCCAGCCCGACGAGCAGCGACGGTCTTCTCCCGCAGACCGCCAATACGCAAGACCTTGCCGGTGACAGTCAGTTCACCAGTCATGGCGATGGCGGGGTCGAGAGGGTGGTTCAATGCCAAGGAAAGTAGGGAGCTGGCCATGGTGATACCAGCAGAGGGCCCTATCGAGGAGTTGTTAGTAATTGAACAGACGGAAAGTTCGTTATCAAGGGGACGTCGAAAACATACCATCCTTGGGAACCGCGCCCTCAGGGCAGTGCAGGTGAACCTTGGCTTTTTCAAAGAAGAGGTTCTCGGAGAAGTCGCGAGCCATGACGGACTTGGCGAATGAATAGGCAATGTGCGACGATTCCTTCATGACGTTTTGCAGATTACCGGTGATCTCCAGACCGGGGCGAGAGGAGTACTTCAGAGCGTTCTCCAGGATACATTCGACATACAGCGCGGCTCCGCCCATGCTAGTCCAAGCCAGACCCATGGTGACACCGGGTGGGAACTTGTCGTACAGACGGTCAGCGGTGAAGACTGGGGGTCCAACGTAATCCTTCAAGGTCTCCTTGCCAATGCTGAGGTGCACACTCTCGGGAACCTTGAGAGCAAGACGAGGAGTCTCCGTGGTTGACTTCTCGGGCTCCAGAGGGGTCTCTGCAGGATCCGCAGTCTCGTGCTCCTTGGCTTCTTCTTGCGCGGCCTTGCCCTCATCGGTCAAAGCAGCCTCTTCGGGCAGAGCCTCCTCGCCCAGGTCCTGAACGATCTTGAAGGCTGCCTTCCGGTACACCTTCTCAATCTGCTTCTTCAGGTTCCGAACACCGCTCTCGCGGCAATACGACTTAATCAACTCTTCAATGGCGTCCTGCTCGAGAATCACGTCCGCATCCTTCAACCCGGTCAACTCTCGCGCCGCCGGAGCCAGGTATCGCTGGGCAATGGCCATCTTCTCGTCCGCCACGTAGCCAGAGAGCTCAATCAGCTCCATACGGTCGAGCAGAGGTCGAGGAATGGTGTCGGTAACGTTGGCGGTGCAGACGAAGAGGACCTTGGACAAGTCCACGGGAACATCCATGTAATGGTCCAGGAACGAGGAGTTTTGCTCGGGATCAAGTAGCTCCAGCAGCGCGGAAGAAGGATCACCCTGGTGGCCTCGGCCGATCTTGTCGATCTCGTCAATCAAAATCAAAGGGTTCTCCGTCTGGCACTTCTTGAGAGCTTGAATGATGCGTCCGGGAAGAGCACCAACGTAGGTTCGTCGGTGACCCTTGATCTCCGCAACGTCGGTTAAACCACCCACGGAGAACCGGTAGTATTGCCTGTTCAGAGCACGGGCGACTGACTTGCCAATACTGGTCTTACCCACACCGGGAGGGCCAACAAGGCAGATGATTTTACCCTCGACCGTGCCGCGGAGCTTGCCAACAGCAATAAATTCAAGAATACGATCCTTGACATCTTTCAGTCCGTAGTGATCCTCGTCCAGAACGCTGACAGCGTTCTTGATGCCGAAGTTCTCCACACTCTTCTGGCCCCATGGAATCTGGGTCAACCAGTCCAGGTAGTTCCGGGTGACATTGAACTCCGAGGCGGCAGGCTCCAAGTGAGCCAGCTTGTTGATTTCTTCTTCAAAAACTTTCTTGACAGCCTCAGGCATAGCTAGCTTCTCGGCCTTCTCCTTGAACTTCTCCACAAGCTTATCCTTGCCATCGGACTCAATACCGAGCTCTCGCTTGATACCCTTCATCTGCTCCATAAGCCAGTACTCACGCTGGCGTTTTTGGATCTTAGCCTCCACATCCTTGGTGATCTTGGACTGGAGCTGTGCATTCATCAACTCTTTCTTCAAAACAACAAGGGCCTTAGGAAGACGCTCTTCAATGTTCATAGTCTCGAGCACCTCCTGCATCTCATGCAGCTCACCGGCAGAGACTGCGGCAGCAAAATCGGCAAGCTTAGAGGGTTCATCGCTGAGATTTCCGGGGAACTGATCCGTGTAGAAGGCGGAGATCTGATCACGGAATAAGGGGTTCAGAGTGGCGATCTCCTTGCACACGTTTACAATCTCACTTGTCACAGCACGGATGATGCCGTTCTTCTTATCATATGGTTCCTCCGCCAGATTCTCCACGTTGACCAAGCTGACAGGATATTTTCGAAGGAACGATGTAGGCTCATAGTGGTCCTTTGGAGCGTTTTCGGGCGTTCCTTCTTCAAAGCTGGCAACCACGTCGCCGTGCTTCTCAGTAGTCTTCTCTTCCGTCGCAGCGGCATCCTTCTTCGGTTCGGCGGGTGGAAGTAGGGAGGAGATCTTGATACGTCGGTGAGGGTATAGGACAGCGGTCACACCGCTAGCCTCGCCGCGAAGAGGGTAGGCTGCAGTGATCTGAGCAAAGACACCGGTATCGTAGACATCTTCCAAATTTTCAATCACATCGCCATCGGCATTGTCATCCTTGAAAAGGAATGCGCCAACATAGGGCTGACCCCGCTTCATCATATCCTGGATTGCTGCTGCAACATTCGGGTCCCGAATAGTGATAGCTTTGTAGAATCCGGGGAAGAGGGGCCGCTTCGCAATTGGAATGGCCATGACCTGAGGGTATACATCTGGAACTGCTGGCTTTTGTAGCGCCTTATCTCCGGTTCCCTTCTTCCCCTTCTTGCTACCATCATCGTTGCTGCCGCTACCACCGCTACTGGCCGAGCTTGGCTTGGAGTCAGCTGAACCACCGTTTGGCGGGATGGGGGATGGCGTCTGGTTCGAGTCACCCTTCCCATCTGCTGCATTGGCGTCTTTCCTTGATTCCTCCTCTAAGCTCCGTTGCTCTTTATCTCCGGAGGACCGATCCTTTCTCCGCGTGGAGCCTGTCTGGTCCACGGTCTTCCCCGAGTCGAAGGCTTTCCTTCGAGACTCAGGAGCTCGGTCTATCTCCTTGCCATTTCGCGGTGATTCTTCCTCCTCCTTCTGTTCCTGGTCATCTTTCTGATCCTCTGGCGGGGGCTTCTCTTTCCGCTGAATGGAGCTCGATGTGAACGTGCGGGGGGCTGATGGAAGAGAACGAGCGAGCCGGGTCGATGTTAATGCTGATCGAAAGGTCGCATTGTTCCTTGGTGCAATCAGGAATGGCCGGCGAAGTAGAGGGCGAGGTGTCTGGTGGAGCGCAGCTCTCCAGGGGAGGGTCTGCCCGCGGAGCATGCTATAGAATGAAGTCGCGTGATTCGGGGGAGCTCGAGTTAGGATCGAATAGGGCAGGGATTCGGGTATGAAAAAGAACCCAACAAGCCCCGTATGTCAGCTCCGGGAAAGATGAAGTAATGAGAATAATTGAAGAGAGATGGGAAGTGTAAGGAAACCCAGGTTCCGGCCTCGGAACACCGCTCTGTAAGCAGCTCCATCTTTCATCATCCCAGCACGGGCCGACGGTTTCTCCGAGGAACGAGCCGCCTGGAAGCTTCTTCAGCGAACATGAGAAGCCGACTGGTTTACAGGCTAGCGGGTTTGCGATTTTTAGGACTTTACCCGTGTATCTGCTCGTCTTTCGCTCCTTTTCGTTCTCATTTTCCTACTCCCATCGCTTGATCTTTAGCCAAGCACCGCTCGGCGATTACGACCCCATGAACCCATCCGCAGCATTCCCCAAGGCGGCGGCGGGCCTCCCCGTGCGCCTGCTGCGGGCACCGTCGACGTGCTCGAAACAGACGCCCGGACAACATGTCTGCTCTGCGAACCAGAACCGAGGATATCATGCAACAACCTCCGGGTCTCCCGCCAGACGACTGCGAGAGGGTATTTATAAGAAGAAATCGTTCATCACACCCTCGGTTAGAGTAGGCGACCCTTTCGGACAACCATGGCTTGGTATATTTCTCCCTTTTAACAATTGATTGACCGTGTTTATAGATCTTCCACACAACGTCTCCTCTCTCGGCGATTCCCGATCCCTATAAAGTCCTCGGCGTGGACAAAGGCGCCTCCGCCAGTGACATCAAGAAGGCATACTATGGCATGGCCAAGAAATACCACCCGGACACCAATAAAGATGCCAATGCCAAGGAAAAGTTTAACGAAGCGCAATCTGCCTATGAATTGTTATCGGATGCGAAGAAGCGCGAGAATTACGATCGATTCGGCTCCGCAGCCTTTGACCAGAATGGTGGATTCGACCCCAATGCTGGCGGTAACCCCTTCGCTGGGGCTGGTGGATTCGGTGGCTTCGGCGGGGGTGGCTTTGGAGGCGGTCCATTCGGCGGAGGCTTTGCGCAGGATATCAACTTTGAGGATCTCTTCGGTGCTTTTGCCGGAGGTGCTCGCCGCGGTGCTCGTGGGCGGCGCAATCCCTTCCAAGAGCAGATTCTTGTCGGCGAGGATATCGAAGTGCAGAACAACATCTCATTTATGGAAGCCGCCAAGGGGACGTCCAAAGAGATCAAAATCACCCCTCTGACCGAGTGCGGAACCTGCAAGGGTGATGGGCTGAAGGCTGGCGCGAAGCGATCCCAGTGCAAGCAATGCAATGGCTCCGGAACCCGTGTCCACTTCATGCAGGGTGGTTTCCAGGTTGCTGCGACTTGCGACGCCTGTGGAGGTATTGGTATGATCGTTCCCCGCGGGTCTGAGTGTGGCGGATGCCATGGAAACGGTGTCGTTCGGGAGAGCAAGACCATCAAGGTGGATATTCCCGCTGGTGTCGAGGATGGTATGCGGATGCGAGTCAGCGGGGAGGGTGATGCGCCACCTACTGGAACGTCCGCTGCCGCCGGTGCTCGGACTCAACGGGGTGATCTCTATGTTACTATTCGAGTTGCCCCCGATTCTCGCTTCAGCCGCAACGGATCTGATATCCTTTATACCGCCACCCTCCCGCTTACCACCGCTCTGCTCGGTGGTGAGGTGACGATTCCCACTCTCGACAACGCAGTCAAGGTCAAGGTGGCTACCGGTACCGGCACTGGTGATCGAATCACTTTGTCTGGCATGGGTATGAAGAAGCTTGGTGGTCGGGGCGGCCGCTACAGTCCTACGGGTGATCTGAAGGTCGAGTTTAAGGTTGCCATGCCCAAGTACCTGACCGGCAACCAGCGGACCATCCTGGAAGTCCTTGCGGATGAGATGAACGACAAGACGGCTCGACGAACTATGAATTTCACCAAGGAGAGGTAAGCTTTTGTGTTCACCGCAAATCTGTTTGTAGACGTATGCTGACCTCGGATTTCTCCAGCCCTCCATCGTCTTCCGAATCCACCGGCAACGACAACAAGAACGAAGGGTTCCTCAAATCCGTCTGGAACAAGCTGACGGATAAGAACTGTGACTCTTCGAAGCCCGAGGCCAAGGATGCCAAGGATAGCAAGGATGCTGGCAAAACCGATGCCAGCAAGGACGACTCGAAGAAGTCCAGCTAAAAAAAAAAAAAAACAGCCATGTAAATCTCTGTGTATTTGTATACCATCTTGGGCTTGTATTTATTATTTTCTTCTCATTTGTTCTATTTGTTCACCATGTCATAGCGCCGGCGAGATCGGATGGCCTGGTTTCTGCCATTTTTGGGGGAGCGAGGCAGTCGACTTTGTATTACTACTGTTGCCACTACTTGAAGCTCTCTACTATTTCTCAATCAAGGACATAGAGTTCGTTTTTCTGCCTGCATTAGATTCGAGTAGATAGCTGTGACGATATAAGCGAGTACCAAGCCCCTGGAACTATATAATCTGCAGAACCTAAACTGGCGCGCGGTTGGTCATCACAACCGCCCGTCACTTTCCTGGAGATCACATCCCACCTGTCACCTCCCCTAAACTCAACCCTCTCCCGTAAGCATCTCCTTTCCCCCCGCCGTTTACATCCCTTCTCGGTCACCATTCAATTCTATCCCGCCTTTCTTCACCATTTGCTGGTGAAACACTTCGGACCGACGTCATTGACCCAACCAGTGATCACCGTTAGGCCCCGACCTCCCGCCCTCCGTTTACCCCACAGCCTCGATCCCGTTCCCCTCAGGAGCACCCCGTCGACTTCGCATTTTCCACCCCCGCCAGCTCTTCGCTCTTTACATTATCGCTAGTGGATGGGAGCGTCTTGCTCCTCACAACCACCCGACCATGGTTCAGTCACCCATGCTTTCCTGCCCGTTGAAGCAGACCAACGAGATCGATTGGATCCAGCCCCTCAAGGATTACATCCGGCAGACTTATGGCGAGGACCCCGAGCGTTATGGCCAAGAATGTGCAACACTCAACCGGCTTCGACAAGATATGAGAGGCGCTGGCAAGGATAGTGCTACTGGACGTGACCTGCTCTATCGATACTACGGCCAGCTGGAGCTGTTGGACCTCCGCTTCCCCGTCGATGAGAACCACATCAAGATCTCCTTTACATGGTACGCCCCCGACTCGCGTTGCGTAAGGTTTTTAGATCGACTATTGACCCCTCTTTTACTCTAGGTATGATGCATTCACTCACAAACCGACTTCCCAATACTCCTTAGCCTACGAGAAAGCTTCCATAATCTTCAATATTTCGGCCGTCCTCTCCTGCCATGCCGCAAATCAGAACCGCGCAGAAGATCTTGGTGTCAAGACCGCGTACCACTCCTTCCAGGCCTCCGCGGGGATGTTCACATACATCAACGAGAACTTCTTGCATGCGCCCTCGACCGATTTGAATCGAGACACTGTCAAAACATTGATTCATATTACTCTGGCACAAGCCCAGGAGGTGTTTTTGGAGAAGCAGATACAGGACAAGAAGAAGCCTGGACTCCTCGCAAAATTGGCTGCTCAGGCTGCCTACCTTTATTCCCAAGCCGCGGAGACAATGCAAGAAGTTGTGACCAAGAGTGTCTTCGACAAAGTATGGTCGATCATGGTGCAGGCCAAGGCTGCACATTTAGGCTCCACCGCATCCTACTATCAGGCGATTGCGGACAGTGAAGGTGGTTCGCACGGTGTGGCTGTTGGTCGATTGCAGATGGCAGAGAAGCAAGCTACAACTGCACTCACCTGGGCCAAGTCCTTCCCTTCCTCGGCTTCTGCGACCTCGAACCTGCCGGTGGAGGCCGGAGCCAACTTGGTAGACCTTGTGAAGCACAATTTTGCAAATGTACAAGACATGCTGGCTACGATCACTAAGGACAATGACTTTATCTACCACCAGCCTGTTCCTAATGAAGCTGGCCTATCTGCAATTTCCAAACTGGCCGCAGCCAAGGCAATCCCCGTGAGCGAGCTGTACCAGGGACAGGATATCCAACGTATCATCGGACCCGATATTTTCCAGAAACTTGTTCCCATCTCAGTGACGGAAACTGCTAGTCTGTACGATGAGGAGAAAGCCAAATTGATTCGCGCCGAGACCGAGAAAGTTGACACCGCTGATGGCGAAATGGCTGCCAGCCTGGATTATTTGAAGCTTCCAGGCAGTCTCAACATTCTGAAGGGCGGCATGGACCAAGAAATGACTGTGGATGAGGAGTTCCGCCGTTGGTGTTCAGAACTCGCGGGCCACAAGCCGTTCCACAAGGCTCTCGACGAGCTGCAGGAGCGTAAGGCAGATGTACAGACGCAATTGGATCACTGCTCCAAACAGTTGGATCTGGAGGAGAGCGTGTGCGAAAAAATGCGCTCAAAGTATGGGGCGGACTGGAGCCAGCAGCCGAGCAGCCGCTTGAACACAACGCTCCGTGGAGACGTTCGCACATACCGAGATACAATCAGCGAGGCCAGTGCTAGTGATACTCAATTGTCGGCCACGTTCCGACAGTATGAAGCCGATTTTGATCAAATGCGGTCGGCAGGCGAAACGGACGAGGCGGATGTGCTCTTCCAGAAAGCAATGATCAAAGCAGGATCTAAGCATAACAAGGGCAAGAACGGTGTTAGTAGTCCGGCTGAAGGTAGCCTTTTGGATGATGTCTATGACGAGGGCAGTGCATCTGTCGCAGAACAGATCGCAAAGGTGGAGGGGATTTTGAATAAGTTGAGCCTCGTCAAGCAAGATCGGGCGACGACTTTGAAAGACCTGAAGGAGAAAGTAAGATCACCAAACTTCCTTTTATCAACTGCTGCTTACCGATTCTTAGGTCCGCAACGATGACATTTCAAATGTCTTGATATTGAACAAGAAGTCTATCGCGGGCCAAGAGAGCCAACTATTCGAGACTGAACTTGAAAAGTTCCGGCCGCATCAAACCCGCATATTGCAAGCGAATCACAGACAGTCCTCCTTGATGAAGGAGCTCACCAAAATATACGCAGCCTTGCTTCAAGATAAGCGAGTTCAGTCTGAACAGTCCAAATACGAGTCCATCTCAAAACAGAGAAATTCTGTTATGGCTCGCTATAAGAAGATTTATGAAGCATTCAATGGCCTCTCGTCTGGTATTCTCCAAGCTCGCACATTCTACGGAGACATGACCGAGAACGTGGAAAGTCTACGGAAAAATGTTGAGACATTTATCAGCAATCGCCGGTCCGAGGGTGCACAGCTTCTAAGCCAGATCGAGCGTGACAAGGCTAGCGGTATTTCAGAGCAGGAGGATCGTGAGCGGGAAAAGCTCCGCCTGTTGATGGAGCGTCTCTCTACGGAACCAAAAGCAACATCAATCTCTCCATCCACCGGTTCTGCTGTGGCTCCCCCATCCAAAGTCAAATCACCGCCACCTCCTGTGCAAACCCCATCTTATTTGATGACAGGGCCATCACCCCAGATGTCACCTCGTTACCCACCTAGCATGCCAGGTGCACCGCAACAGGGTGTCCCACTTTCACACTCTCCAGCACCCTACGGACAGTACAATACTGGCAACCCTGGATATGTACCTGGGCAGCCTTTCCAACAGGGTGCTGCTGCTCCGCTATCCGAGGGGTACAACCCCATGGCGTACCCATACCAAACACCTGTTTCACCACCCCCAAACCAGCAATTTTTCTCTCAGACGCCTACTCCGTACAGCGGCTATCCAAGTGCTAGTCCGGCACCCACCGCTGCTGGTATGACCCCGAACTATATGACTCCTCAGGGATACATCCCTCCTCCACCTCCCCCACGCCCGCAACAAACCAACTACCCACCCTCAGCTGGTGGAGCATACCCCTCTGGACCCGGTGGATATGCGCAGACCAGGCCGTATGCACACCAAAAGGCCCCTTCTCAGTCTCAGCCGCAACAGCCCCCAAGCGCTAGCGACCCCTGGGCTGGCCTGAATGCATGGAAATGAGCATGGCATATGTGGATAAACTTTGGTCTACCAAGGGTGTGGACAAAGTCGTGGGAGGGCCATGCTTCTTGGCGTTTATAATCCTTTACCTTTTGTGGTGTGAGCATGGCAACCCCTTTAAGTGCAAATTTAGTGTGTCTTGGCTTTTTGAGAATATGTTCTACACCGTCCGCTATTTTGGGCCTGATTATTGCGCGTTGAGGATGTTTGTGCTTGTTTTTTCTCTTCATAGAGAGCTCATGCTGTTATGTACATGATGAATGCCAATCAATAGTAGCAATCGCGTCTTTGAAAGCAAGAGCGTTCTTGTAAAGAATACGTCCCGTTTAATCGAGCTATTCCTGGGGTTATTAGGGATGATATGGTTTTGGGACTACTCTTAATCACTGTCACTTAGGTAGTTATACGACCTTGAGTTAAGGCCGACCTTACCACTCTCCATCGCTAACAATGATGACAGAAACAAAGGCCTTCTTATAATAAATTAGGAATAAGGAGAGGCACTAGTATTGTAGATAAAGCGATCTCTTTCAGGGGCATTGAAAGCCTTCATTTTCAAAACAAAGGCTTTTCAAAAGGTTCTAGCACAGAGATGGAACACAGCCTCGTTCTAAAGTATAAATTGAGGAAAATTTCCTTTACAAGTAATCTCCACCGTTAAGCCTCCTCGACCAAACATCACATCCATACTACCTGACACCCATATTCCCCTAATCATTGACTCAATCTGACCCATCAAGTTACATTAATCTAGGTAAGCATTCCACATATGTCCCAGTCCAACTCTCCAGGCTTCTACGCTGGCCCCATCGAATTCTTCTGGGTCCACCAAGCCTTCATCCTCGCTGGACTCAAAACTCTCTCCAGTGCCACTCTCCGAGCAGACTGGAGCGATGCGCTCACCAGCACAAAACTACTAGCCCACGTCGAAAAAATCTCAGCAGGAATGACACACTTGAGAACTCTCGCCGAGGCACTACCTATCGGTCAGATCCAGGTTACGTATGATATGATTGAGACGAAGCTGCAGGATGTCGATCGGGTGGTTCAAGCGGTGCGAGATCGTCTAGGAAATTTAATTGGTCCTGTGTTGCCTAGTTCGTATCTTGCGGATAGATTTGATGAGGCGTTTGAAACTCTGGAGGGCGTTTGGCTGGTTGAGAGACAGAGGGGGAATTCGGGGCTTGGACCTATTAGGTGGATGGGGTATCAGGGGAGGAAGTGGGATCGAGAGATTGTTGAGTCACTTTAAATGGATTACAGGTAGTTTTTCTTGTGGAACGTGGTTGAGAGACCAAGAAAAGATGAGATCCAGGTATCTTTGAGTGAGTGAAAATTTGAATTTAACATAGAAGCATCGAAATAAAGTGTCCAACGTACGAGCTAGTATACACTTTAGTCACCATACTGCTATCTCAGTGTTGAATATTCTCCAGGGCTCCTCTACTCATCTATATAAATCTCAAGAAGCCTCAGCTCCTGCTCCTTTAGAAACTAGTTTGAACAATAAATGCTTGAGCAAGCCATCCAGACCAAGAGCCTCAGGTCCCCCTTTCAACGCAACCATCCTGAGAGCTCCTTCCATATGATGTTTCAACATCTTTGTGTCGTGCACAAATAACTGACCCTGTTAGAAACAAAACACTTTGTTCAACTCTGGGATAGACTCTACCTCATCATAAGCCAACATTATCGCTTTTGCAATTGTAGAGTCACTAAAATAGGGTGCCTCATTCGAGATTGCGTCGCGTAGTATTCTCAAACATGTGCTTTTATAGTGAAATGCCCTTTGAGTATAGGCTGACCTCTGCTGTGATTGTGTATTGATCGCAGATAGGTGGCGAGATGATAGAAGGAATATTATATCTAGAAGACTTGCATCGGTGCGTGCGAGAGGTACCCAGGTCCTCGTCATGCGTTCAGTAAACTCAAGGGTCGGCTCCTCACAACGCATAAGAGGGACAATAACGGTCACATCTACGGAAATATCAGTAATCGGTGGTTAGACACGGACTATTGTATACATACAGTGGTCAAATAGCATTTCTTCGACAGGCTTTAGTGGTGTTGCAAAGCTCATGAATGGATCTTTCCGATCAGCCGGCAAATTGCGGATAATCTGGGATGTGGGAAACTCTATCGGGGATCCCTCTTCATCACAATTCTCGGCTGGATCACTCTGCTTTGCGGACCTTTTCTGGGCTTGGTATTGTATTGTTCGTAGACGTCTTGCCTTGGCGTGTGCCGAGCGAGCAGCGTGTGAATGAGCAAGTTTTCGCTGTTGTGTACCTGATATGGTAGCTTCCTTGGGAATATTGGATGAAATCATGATCAACTGAACTCTTGACGGGCCCATGGTGCCGGATATCATATTTCACGGAATTTATATCGGGAATGCTGTAATTCACAAAGGAGGAGAAGGTCATGGCTTCGACTGATGCGAAGAATTCTGAAATCTTCTGACAAAGCTTGCGGAGCTAACCATTACCAACGAAGTGAATATAGCCTTAGACATTTGCTTAACTCCGACGCGTGAGCACTAAGGTTGCAAATCAGGGCCACTTTTAAGACGCCAAGACTTGCGCCTTCCCGAGATGGTTAAGCCTCAGATCTGAATAACAACGGGTAGCGTATCAGACTCAGCCCCTCCTACTGTTCGCATGGAGATCGAGAATGGAATTTGAAAATCGACCCCAAAGTTTTACCATTGCCTTCAAGCTAAGTATCTGTCGAGAAGTAATCACTAAACTCTTGCCAAGTGGGCACTGCACTATCAAATGAGACGGGAATTAGACCCTTATATCCGGCCGCACTTAGGGTTCGTACAAAACCCGAATATCCACCACTCATAAGGCCAGCTACAGTCAGCGGGAGCTGCGTACAGTCGAGGATTATTAGTAATGTTAAGTGATCATCTTTACAAGTAGTTATTTTTGAACACAATAGCCGCGCTAGATTTGGACATACTGTCTTTACATATTTATGCTTAAGAATGGATCGTTTCCATACCACGAGCCAAGACTTGCTCCTCCCTCTTTCGAGATCTTTTGCGGAACTCACGTATAGGCTCTGGTACCAATGCCTCCCAAGGAAACAGCGATGGACGGAGTTAGGAAGGGTATCGGATGTGCAACCAGGGCTAGCTAGTACATATAAAAGCGATGAAGCATGACGCACTCTGAGCAATCTAAGCAGATTCACGAAATCCTCTACGAGCTCTCTTACTATGGCTGGAACCGTCGTCATAACAGGAGCCAATGGCTCTCTAGCACTCGGCTTCGTTGAGGCTCTTCTGTCGCGGTATCCTCAGCATACACTCATTGCTACCGTCCGAAATGCCTCACCAGAGAAAGATCCAAACACTGCAGAGCTTGTGAGAATTATCTCCAAGTACCCAAATTCTAGGGCCAGCGTGGAAGTTCTCGACCTCGGTCAGCTTGCCAGTGTGCGCACCTTCGCGCAGAAACTAGCAGGCCTGGTTGTTTCGAAGAAAATCCCGCGCATCACAGCGATAGTCTGCAATGCTGCTACATTGTCACTGGAAGCAGGGCAGAAGTTTACATCTGACGGCTACGAGGCAACCTTCCAAGTCTGTCACTTATCACACTATCTATTGGTCTTGATGCTGCTTGACTGCATGGACCCTACATCTGGGCGTATCGTGATGCTAGGCTCAATTACCCATTATCCCGAGAAATCAAACCCGGTATCCTCACTTGGTCCATGTTTCCCGGAGAATCTGGAAGAGCTGGTCAAGCCAACGCCTGATCCACCGTCGCTCGTCCACGATAGAGGTTTCCAAAGATATGGGACCGCAAAGCTCGCAAATGTGACCTTTGCTCTTGATCTCAATGAAAGACTGAAGAGAGTAAGTATTTTTTCCCACCAACACAGGAATCCATTTGCTTACTCTATTCAGGATCCCAGGCTTTCGAATGTGACCGTCACAGCCATGGATCCTGGTGGACTTCCGGCTTCAAGGGCGCAAACAGAGCAGAAAAAATCCACAAAACGGATCATGGCAACCATAAACTTTCTGATGCCGGTTCTTAAGTATGTTACCACGGCATTTCGAACGACGGAAGATGCTGGTCGGGAACTTGCCGCGGTTAGCGTTGATCCCAGCTTTCATGGTAAAAGGGGCTATTTTGTCGGCCAAAAAGAGGGTGCTCCGGCGGCGGTTAGCAAAGATGTCGCAATGCAGGAAAGGCTCTGGGCGGCGTGCTGGAGATGGTCGGGTATGAAGTCGGAAGAATCAGTCCTGCAAGATTATGCTCATGGGCTATGAGTAGATGTTCAAGCTCATTCCTGTGTCTTGTGTCAATCAAGGAAAGACGATACCTAGGTGGTAAGATAGATACCTTTCTACCATCTATCTAGATTCCTCTCATGTACATGAATACTCCTACGAATCCATAATGGCCCGTCTCATCGTGGTTTCACAAAGTGACGCTGCTATCCTGTACCCGGCGATCAAAGTCGAGAAACGTTTATCTCTTAATAGCGGTTTTGTCGGATCCTTTCCATCTCCAGCTCTTTAGGCATTGGATCAAGGAAACTATCAATTTCATTAGCCCAGTAAGAATTCTGGGGGTTCACTTGGCAGGCAGTTGTATATTCCCACTAGGATGGAAACCAACCGGCTGTTTCCCAATCAACAATGCCAACAATGCTATCGTCGCGAACAAGAATATTGGGTCTGCTTAGATCGCCATGGGTAAATTTCAAAGGCCATGTTTTATCTTGTTGTTTGATCAAGTCCTAGATGTCAGGGTCGAGCCTTGAATCACATTCCACCCCCATACGTAGACGCCGGTGAAACTCCCGAAGAGTATTGAATGGCCCAAAGTGAGGAGGACCTGAAATGCGGCAGTCATAGAGTGTTCCACCATCAACGGATGCAACTCCCATATTTGCTGGTGGCTGAAGCTCGCGCATCTCGAGAATCATTGCCTTGAGCTGTGACAGAAATCTGGCCCTAGACTCCTCACTCCGGTTCACCCAGCCTTTGCCTATCCTATCACCTTTGATTCTTTGCATCACAATATAAGTCTGGCCAGAATGTTCAAATGCGCAGAAAACCTTAGGGACCGGGATATAGGTATGTTCCGATATAGAACGCATGGTTGAGGCTTCCGATAATTGCAGGAGGGGTCCGTATTTGACGCATATTTTATCAGTCAACATCAGGACGCTCCCTTCATACATTCGAAAGCGCTTCAGGAGTTTGATAGCTAAGAGGGTTGAGAGCCGACGGAACGCAGTGGCGTTGATTGGCTTCGAGGCAGAATTGGGGCTCTTTTGCTGCGGCGACATTGCGAGTGACCCACGGCTTCAAGGGGTACAGTTGTTGGATCAAGTCACCAGTGCCGAGCCGTAGTTCCCGACAACCAGAACAGGGGCTAATTCGTCCGATACTATCTGGGTAGGCATACTAAAACTGCCCAAGACGAAGGTCAGTAAGATTGAGTATGTAGATAAAGCTCCGGAAAGGAGGAAAGGAGGTTGGTTATGGAAGGGACGGCATAGCGAGCTAGACCTTAATAGGCAAAACTAACCTCTTTAGGAAAGTTTGAGGTCGCTAGTTGCAAATTCTTGCAGAGGAGATGCTATTTAAGAAACCATGGAGAATCAATATTGAAATGTGAATTTCCGATTGACATGGTTTGATTGCAAATATGTTGCATAATAACTCCTACCCAAAAGACAAAGAAGACTAACAAGAAACCGAGGGAAGCGAATTCAGAACAGAAAGAAAAACATTTCTATGTGCAGTTGCCCTAACAAACTTTTGCTCGTAATCGAATCATGACAAGAGAAACAGGTCCAGTCGGCTAGACCTGAATGTAAATCCGAGTCAACCCCCAAACGATTTCGCCAACGAGGGGGTATTATGAGGAATATCGTCAACAACTAAACATGAATGTGAAGAAACCTGAGATGGTCCAATGGTAGAAGAGTTGAAGAATGTCGGAAGACTCAGAGACATTGACTGTATCAATTCTTCATATTGATTGAAGGAAAAGACATTCTTCACCATCGGCCACCTCCACCACGACCACGGCCAGCACCACCACCACGGCCAGCACCCCGACCAGCACCACGACCGGCACCACGGCCAGCACCACGGCTAGAGAATCCACCACGGCCGGGGCCACCGCCACGACCAGGACGAGGACCACCCCGACCAGTCATACCGCCAGGGGTACGGCGCTTGTCGATACGACCAGCACTGGAAGCACCGGGCGTCTTGGGAGCACCAAGACCGCGACGACCCTGAGCCTGGGCCTTGGATCGGAGATCTTGGCCAATTGCAGCAGCATCCTCATCCTCATCCACATCCATTTCATCACCGCCGCGCTTCTTAGCCTGACCCATCTTGACCTTACCCTTCTGGCCTCGGCGAACAGCATCGGGCCCGCTGACAGCAGCAAGGTAAGCATTGATGCCGCTACCACCCTCGGCAGTGCCGCTCATTTCAGCGTCGGCAGTCTGGTCATTGCCAAGGAGAAGACGGCCATCGGCGTCAAATCTGGCAGCATGCTTCTTCTTGGAACCAGGGCCGGTGTTCAGGAAGCGCAGACTGGGCTTGGTAGTGGAGATGTTGGCCAAGGCATCGGGAGCGAGCAGATCCAGCGGGTTATCTTCGGGAGACATCTCGCGGATGTACTGGTTGCCCTGAGCAGACTTCTTCTTGCCACCGGCACCACGGCCCTTGATGCGAGCCTGTCCCTCGGTGTCAACGTCAATGACGCTGGCGTCATCATCGTCATCGTCGGAGTCGTCAGAGTCAGAGCCGTACACAGCCTTATCGAAGGCGTTGCCAGACTGCTGTTGGCCGTGAGCCTTGTCGTCGTCCTCCTCTTCATCATCCTCGGCAGCACCCTCCTTCTTCTTGCGCTTGTTACGCTCACGTTGCTTGCGAATGTTCACGACAAGCTTGCGGTCCTCCTCGCCAACGAGGTTCTCCATCAGAGGAGCACCGAAGCGGCGAACCAGACGGTCAATGATACCCTTCACCTTGCTGCGCAGGCGACCCTTGTGCTCCTTGTTCCAAGCCATGAGGTTGGGGACAAGGGCAGACAAGCGAGGACGCAGAGCGTCTTCGGGAAGAATGACAACGGCGACCTTGACGAATCCGAGGACAGACCGGACAATTTCCCGGTTGTTGCTAGTGAGGAAGAGCTCAACAGTTTGAACAAGATCCGAGAGGATCTCAGAACGCAGGTCCTTGTAGAACTCGAAAAAGAGACGTGACAAGGCAGTGACGGACGCAGCGACCATGTGAGGCGATGAACCAGCAAGACCAGCAGAGACCATAGTGAAGAACTCTTCGATAGTGGCTGGGGCGTCGGGCGAGTCGTCGGGCATATGAGGCACCAGGGAGTTGCGGATCACAGTACCAGGAGGGTTGCGATCAGAGTCGATGGTGCGGCGAGCAAGATGAATCAGCAGGTCAAACGCAGCAGTGCGGGCCTTCTCATTGCTCTCCTTGCAGCCGAGGACAACCTCTGACAGGATTGAAGGAATGAAATGCAGGTCAGATGTGGGCAAGTTAGTGACCAGCTCATCGATGGCAAGCATGCGGTCTCGGCGACCAGACGCAGGGGTCTTGTCAGAAGTGGCAAGCATGAGAGCCTGCAGCTCACCGCTGCGCTCCTCCAAAGCAGCACGGCCGGTCTCGGTGGAGGCAAGGCGAGGGATCAGCTTGTAAGCCTTCTTGATGAGCTGCTGGTCGGGGTTGGGGGAGGAGCTGTTGAGAATTGTCGCGGCCATGGCGAACAATCCGCTGAAGCTGGAGCGAGGCAGGTAGATAGACATGGCGATAACAAGATCGATCAGGGTGTGAGAAGTGGGTGGCATCTTGTCAGATGCTTGCTTCGCGGGCGCATTCTGCTCCTCAATCAGAGAGGATTCAAGCATCGTGGTAACACGAGTGAAGGTCTCGTTGAGCTCCTGCAATTTGAAGTAGTTAGTACAGTTCAGTGACTGGACGGTATGTTTACTGGGGGCAAGATCTGACTAACATTCTCGGGAGTGATGCTCAGGTAGGCATTAATGCACTGCAGGATATAACCACGGTGGTGAGGAAGAGTCTGACTGTAGACGTTGAACAGCACGGCCAGCAAGTTGCTGGCAAAGCCAGCCAGATGAGCAATGTTCTTCGTTGCAGCCACTTTGGTGATACGTCGCTGCAAGATCAAGTCATCCTCATCTTTCTCCACGGACAGAATGGCCTGGTTTGACTCCACAAGATTCTGGAGGGCCCGGCAAATCTCAACGCGCAACTCAGTCTGCTTGTAAAGGACGTTGGACAAAAGCTCCGCGAAAGTCTGGTCGAAAGCCTCGGTAAGGTCCAGTGGCAGCTCACAGTAGCCGGGCAGAATGCCCCAGGTCTGCTGAACCAGGGTCTCGAAGATTTTCGTCTCCACAGGCTTCTCGGCGGACTTGTAGTCGGTCATCTTTTGGTAAAGGGCCTCACTTAGAGGCACCATTTCGGAGCGGAAGTGGGCGAGGTTGGTGTTTGTGACGTTATCACGGAGGATAGGCAGCATCCAAACACGACCGGGTTGACCATTCTTCTGTTGGATGATGTTCAGCGGCAGAAGCTCGAGAACGGCCTCGGGACCCATAGCCTCGATGGCGCTGCCGAGAACGCTATCGGCCTCCTTCTTGCCATGGAAGGCCTCGTTGCTGCGCAGCTCGCCGATAGTGGTGACGATATCAACGAGGAAGGGGCTTGAGCGCCACTTGAAGCAGTCAAACATGGCGGAGCAAACGTTGAACACCTCTTGCCAAGCAACCTGGTACTTGACAGAGAGCAGATCAGCAGCCAATCGGGCAAGCTTTTCCAAAGTCTTCTCATCATAGACGGAAGCATCCAGAATAACGCTGTTAGGGATACAGTTGTGCAGGAATGAGATCAAGCACTCAGAAGCCGAGACGCGAATGTTGTGCGAAGGGGAAGCCAAGAAGCCAGAAATGAGCTGGAACAGGTCGGGCAGCTTCTCAAAGGTATCTTCGGGGTTGATCTGAGCAGAAACATCGTAGCCACGAGACAGAACGGCGATCCAAGGAGGAAGAAGCTGCGAGTCGTTCTGCGCAGGCTTGAGCTCGGAGATGGCGTCCAGCAGACGGGGGAGCTTGGAAGACGAGAATTCGTCGGCCATGCCTTCGAAAATGACTTCGAAGACCTCGAACGCACCCATGGTAATGTATTCGTTGGTGGAGCGGGAGGCGTTCATGAGCAGTTCGCAGAGGGCCTCGATCTTCTTGCTGGGCCAGCCGCCGGACGCGGTAGCAATGGTCTTGACAAGCTGCAGGGAGTGAATGATGAGGGGCTCGTGGCTGTCACGGTTAGCGTCGTGTCGGCCCTTCTTTTGCTTGGAAGCGGCCTGGATGCTATCACCAAGAGTCTTCATGGCAGACTCAGCGCACATATCTGCGGCCGGGTGGTCGAGGGAAGGACTCGGAGGAGGTGTCTTGAGAACCTTGATGAGCGCTTCCTGTGCACGCTTCCGAACCTTAGGTCTGTGATCGACCGAAAGGCTCAGCAGGCCGGCCGTCGCACGCCGGGGGCCGATTTGAGTGTGAGGCAGATTCCATGCAGCAGCATCTTGGGCAATGAGGAGCGACTCGAGGCAGCCAATTGATGGGCGTAGAAGGGGGGCTTCGACTTCGGGGAGAGAGAGGGCCGGGGCGAGGCTGGTGAGGATTTGCGAGAATTTTGAGCGAAGGATCGGAGCAGGCACGTAGCTGGTGGTGATGTCGAGCAGATAGACGACGGAGGTCGCTAGATCCTTGTTGACGATGCCCTGCTCGGCGGACAGGGACTGGGAGAGGAGCGCAAGGAGCGCAGCAAAGTATGCGGTCGCAGAAAAGTCGGCCTTTTGATCACGAAGAGTATCCTCTACTGCAGATAGCACCACGGCAGTCTATAATTCGTCTTGGTTAGCGGTCTGCCTGGTGCCCTCGGTGCGATCGATACGAGGGAAGGGAAAGGGAACCACATACATGGTGCTGGTTCTGCAGTTTGGGAGACTTGATCTTCTCAAGCTTCTCCGCCAGAGTCGCCATGGTGATTGTGGACGACGAGGAGGAGAAAGACTAGAAAAGCGTGCGGGGAGGCTGTTCTGGCGGTGATGGAGAAAACTCGTGAGGAAAAAAAAAAGGTACGGCGGGCTTGGCGGGTTATCGATAAGCATCTATGAACCGCACCGCCTTTGATCTACAAACTGTTCATTCTCTACTCCGTACTCAAGCATAACTTGGCCGAGGAAATTATACGATATGGACCGTCAAATCGTGATTGTTACTATTGAACATGAGAAATCGAAAAAAGAAAAAAAAAATTATCCCATCTGGAATATGTTGACGGCTGTTCACGCCTCTGTTCACCAGCGTCCCACCATCTTTCAAGTAGCCAGTGGTATTGTATGTATGCGCAATCGACAATGCGACGAACATCATGCGCATCGGGTTCGAGGCCTGACACCTTAACCCGATTTGAAAATGTTTACTCCCTCTACAGCCGTCCGCAAGCCGGCGTGCGCAAAACTCATGAGGCCTTGAAAATTCTTCAAAGCTGATAAGAAAGCCGGCTCTGACAAGGCAAAGACACACCTTCTTATCATCCGCATCTGAACATCTGAACACAAACGGTCGGATCACGCCTTAGTTTGTGTTCATCCCCAAATCGAGACCATCGCGTATAAAATTAACCGATCGTTCCCAATTTTGCGGCACTTGGGGTCAGGGCCTTCGGGACGGCTGGCAGGAGCATGGCACACCGCAAACATGCAACAAAGATGCCCTAGAACAAAATTTCGCCACTATGCTCAGGCTCAAATCCAAGTGCCTGGAGTTCAGTGTTTCGCTTCTTATCTCCAAGCTTGCGCTTGGTGTCTTCCTTCTTCTTCAATTCGAAGACCTCCTCGAATGGGGCCTTGGTGACGGAAGTGGGGATTTCGTCCTCGCGGTCAAGGTCCTACATAATTGTAGATTAGCATGGGTTTCCAGAGCGATGCAATTCCCGATTCATATGCAGGTCTCGCGTATTCCTTCCACATACCACTTCGCCCAGAAGGAGGACGTTCTCGCCGCGCACGAGGAAGATTCCGCGCGGGACATCCGCGTAAAGACTTCCAGCGTAGATTCGCTCAATTGTGTCCTGTAGAACAAGGTTCGCTAGAAATTTGCGCCAACGGAGAGGGCTTGTGGTAAGCCAATGCTTCTTGACGAGGCCATTGCGACGTTCATACCGAATTGATCCCAGCTTCGCAATACACCAATCAATTTCCTCCCATCGCGGAGGACCAGAACAAGTTTCTCTGTACGACAACGCAAGCTTCAGGTTAGCGTGAGGTGGTTTCAGAGCTACCGTGCCGTCTAGACCAACGTACTATCTGTCAAATCCAACAGTTGTGCGGCGGTCGTGAACATCTGAGGGGGAAGCTGTGGGGGACCGGACGTCGGGGCTGAGGGACCAAGCGCATTCTGCTGTGGTTGCCTCTGTTGTTGCTGTTGCTGTTGCGATTGTGGCTGCTGTGGCTGCGTGTTGCCCGCGGTTTCGTTTAAAGATAGCCGCTCCATGTCGGCGGTTGGTGGAAGGTGGGGGTGGTGGGAAAACCGGTGAGGCGAGCGCGTGTGCGATCAAGGATTCGGGAGAAGGTGGTGGTTTCAGATTTGGCTCACGAAGACCACGTTCTCATTCTGGTTCGAAACTGCGTACGTCGTATTCGAGATAGCAGTCAAGTCCGCGACAGCCAGTGCAAGTTCTCCGAGCCGGAGATGGACATCAAGGGCGGTGAGTTTGTCTTGTTTGCTTGGACGCCGCAAGCACATACAGTTATGGGCCTGATTCTCTCATCAGGATTCGGTCAGGTGGTTAGATCACAGATGAAGAATTCTTTGAATTCTCTTGCGGCTGTCGTACTTTGATTGCTATCTTATGAATACTCGAGGTTCTCCTTTTTTTTCTATTATGTGGAGATTGGAGTTCCAAAGTTGCTAGAACATGGCGCTAGATGATTCAATCTAATCGATCGTCAGATACATCTAGACAAATAACCCCTCTAATCTCCGATTGAACACCAATATCAGCACCAAACAAACCCAATGACAAGTATGAGAAGGACCTTGTTGCATCGAGTGTAGCGGTGAGGCAGATGGAGAGATTGATGTACCCCTCCACCCCTGCAACAATGCTCCACGGCAGGTGTTGTTTGCTTCTCTCCTCTGCATATAAGCGACTCACATGCTCGACTACATGAGCATTTCTTTCTCATCTTTGGATCGGCCTAGTATGGTCAATCGACAATCTGATCTATCGAGATATATATGTCATGTGACCTGGGCGTGCATATCAGGTGACTTGCCTAGACTTGTAATAGATCTCCCAGGGAGACAGAACAATCTCTCAACCTGGCGATCAAAGGTCTCAATAGGGTTTGTCTTGAAGCATACTGACAAATCCCCTATATCTTCTTCGTCGATAGAGCCGCTCACTCGACTATCACGTCCATATCAATATAAAGCCAGCACAATGTTCAAGTGCAACACCACGGCACCAAAAACAAACTTTACAAGAGAATAAAAGTCGAAAAACAAATTACCAACAAAGACAAAAGGGGGAATAATTCAAATCAAATCAGAAACAAAAGACACAGCCGAGTCATATCGCAAATTACTCAAGAGAATCCATCACAAACCCCCTTGTTTTTTCTTGTCAAATCCTGACCCTCACCTCATCCACTCATAACACCACACTAAACCCCCTCTGCTGCCCACGCATCCTGTCCTCCCTCCGCCGGCTATACGGCGCACAATACGGCTCATCCGCAGACCCGATACTAGCACGCACACCATCCTGCGAGCGGTGATATGCCGGGCTCGACGGCGCCGGCGCAAGCTGCATCGCCTTGAACTGTGCATCCGAAATGATCCGTCGTCCGTACAGGTAGCGCATCAACTCGAAATCGGGTCTACTCCCCGCCAGCGTCTGGCCGTGCTGGTAGTGGTCTGCGGCGACGTGGTTGAGCAGCCGGTCCCATGCGGAAGGGTGGTCTTGTGAGTAGACTTCTTCCGTGCTGGGTGGTGAGGTGTTAAATACGCTCGTATCAGTTTGTGATGCTGGACTGGATATGGAAGATTGGTCTGAGTCTGATTCTTGGTCGATGAACTCCGTGTCTGGGCAGAGAGGGCATCGTGCCGTTCGTGGTGGGGGATGTGCCCGGAAATGACTTAGGACATGAGTTCTCCACTGCGTGGCGTCGTCGAAGGTATCATGGCAGTCCAACATGTGGAAAAGACATGCATAGATCCCGGACTCGACGGGACTCGAATCCAGATTCGGATTCAGATTTATATCTGAATCCGCCAACGACGGCACCGCAGAGCTCACCGAGGGCGTGGCTGTACTCCATGATGAAGACGATGCTTGTGAGCGCCCACGCCCACCGGCCATCCCCGTGATAACGGGCGCCATTAAATTCTCCTCCAGTCGAGAGTCCAGCTCACCTCTCGCAACAAAAGCAGGACCAAGTACCCGACCAGAGCCAGGTCCAAATATCACGACCGACCCGCCGTCAGACCTTGTCTCCACCGAAGAGATCGACGGAGATTCCGACCCGCTCGTAAGGCCTGGGACAGTCGGCGGGGAAGAAGAGGTCATTCGGGTGGCACGGATGATCACCTCACTTTGCTTTTTGCGGATCGGGTTGCTGCCAGGCATCTGGGGTAGGCGCGCGGGGGTGGTGTACGTGTGAAGGCGCCGATATGCAGAAACTCGATCTCGGACTGGTGAGGTACTTCTTTTTCGCTGTTTTCGGGTGACGGGACTTGAGGCTGAGGTAGGAGATGATCTGAGGCGGGGTCCCTGTCAGCTTTCTTGACCTTGCTGGTTGCGTGCTGCCCTGCTCCGACATGCTCCGTGTGATGGCGCGGGGAATTCACGGGGCCCTCTTTTTGCGCCTGGGGGGAGGGGGGCGCTCTGCTGGATTATTCGTTCACCGGAGGGCCGGAGACAGGGTACCATGAGTATTTACCCAAGGTATTAAGTATTGGGTATTGGGAAGGGGGCCTTGTACGGGGTACAGTAAACCTCCCGATTGTACATGATAGGGGAGGGGAAGAAAGAATGAGCGGATATAAAGACGAAGCCCCAGCAAGAAAGAAAGAGAGACTTGATATACTTACATCTATCATCCAGCCCTACAACGATACACCCGTCAACACTCGCCTCACCAGCCCCACGCCGAAAACACAATACCCAAAGGTCCAGTCCAGACCTCGTCCCAAGTCAAGGGTACCTGTGACCTACCCAACAGACTGCAGATGCAGAAAAACAGACGTAGGTACAGTACTCCTACCTTTAGTCAACAAACACCCGTGAGCATGCACGACATCCAGCACCACCTTACTGGCAGGGCCCGACCATGCCCAGGCCGCGGTCACGTACCGCGATGAAGTGGAGCCCGCGGCGCACAGAAAAGCACTGATTCTAGCGTTGTAGAATGCTCGAGCATGCAGGCACGTTGTTTCTGGGTGGAATGGTGAAGAGTAGTGGGGTCGAGCTGTTGAGGTACACTGCGAGGATTGGGTGCATTGGGCTTTTCGTGACGGAACTGGTGGTTGATGGGTTCTTTTTTTTTCGGCGCTAAGATGGAGGGGAGGCGGGGTGGAGGGGCTAATGTTTGAGGATGCGCTAATATTGTATTGTACTACAGTGCTGTGGTGTATGTTGAGGGATGAGGATATAGTATCTGGCTGATATGGTCTGGGGAGGTGAGGTAGTCTGAATTTATTTGTAGGAGATTAGACAATCCCAAGATAATACGATGATATTCCTAAAGCTGTCACAGTCACATGTGATATTGGCATTGTTGCCGGCCGTAGGGGGCTGAATGTCAGCCCTAAGCCTGTCAAATTATACTCCGCAAGAAATAAAGATTCCCGGACAAGTTTACATTGAGCAGTGAGATATTGGGTCAAGGAGATTTTCTTTCGTATTTCCAAGCCGAAGCTAGGAGAGCTAATTAAGAGAATTGAGGTAAGATAACGAACATCATAATAGATGTATAAAATAGAGACCACAGGCCTCGGAGAGGAGAATCACATGAGAAAAGAATTTTGGACGCGAAGGGTAGGAAGAAAAAAAGTGGTGAAAAGGAAAGAAACACCCATGGAGAATTCCCAGCCAATCTATTTGGTAATGAGACGCCTTGATGAAGCAAAGGTAAAGAAAGGGGGGAAAAAAAATTGGGAAGAGAAAGAGGTACACCGATCCATCCAAAACCGACACCGTTGATGCCTGCAACCCAGAAAATGCACAAGTCTATATCGTTTCGTAGCGCGCATAACAGCAAATTCAAAGAAGACATAAGAATGTGGGACGCGACGAGGGCAGTCGCACGAGGGGAAGAGAAAGATCAGAAGCGGTCAGCAAGATCTCCACCCGCGACGGAATTGTTCGTCGACGAAGACATCGAAGAGAATCCAGTAGGCGGGTTAAGCATGTCCTGTACCGCAACCTTGGGGACCTGTGGCACGGGCAACTTGCGCTGCGTACCGTCCGGTTTGGACATGATGTCTGTGATGCTGGGACCCATGTGACCCTGGCCGGGGCTGTAATAGTTGGGGCCCTCGGGTGCGGGCTCCATGGGGGCAAGCGCAGGAGTGTGCTGGAGAGACAGGTGGCGGATGGAAGGCAGGTGAAGCTCATTGGCTCCTAGGGGGCGCAAGCGAGGAGAGTGCGCGGGAGTAGCGAGAGGAGTGTGGTCAGGGGTAGGAGAGAGCGAGTCGTGAGAGAAGGTAGGAGACGAAGGAGCAGTAGAGTTGGGAGAGTTGGGACGCGAGCGCTTCACGCGGTGCCCGTACCCATCATCGTCATCGTTGGAGTGCGACCGAGTCATGTTCTGAGAGATCGCATAGGCGGAGAGCGAAGGCAGGCCACGGCTGTGATGGCGCGATCCATACATGTGGTGTCGCGATCCGTGGAAGCCCAGGTGGTCATCTCGCTCAACTTGCGAGGCTGCAGTGGCCAACAGATTGATGTCCATACCGGAAGAAGCGCGCTCCGAGGTGCGCGAGTATGGGCCCAGGTTGGAGCGCATGTGGTTGGCATAGTTGGAGAAAGAGTGAGGCGGAGAAACATCCGGAGAACCAATCTGGGAAACGGGCGCAGATCGAGTGATAGGCTTGCTGGGAGGAGGCATCATGTTGGCCGCATTGACCATGGCGGCATCCTGGCCAGCAGCCGCAGCCGCCGCCGCAGCGAGGTGCTGGGCCTTGTTGCTTCGACGGGAATTGGGGTTGTTGTGAATGCGCGAGTGACGAGTCAACTCATCGGAGCGGCTGAAGCGCTTCGTGCAGCCCGGGAACTGGCAGGCATGGGGCTTTTCGCCGGTGTGAGTCCGAATGTGACGTGTCTGATGTTCCAGGCGGTGGAAAGCCCGGTCGCAAAGAGGACATTTGTAAGGCCGGGGAAGATCCTGACGGACCTCCTCGTTGGCGGGACGAGCACCCTTCATGAGAGGCGGCAGCAAGCTGACGGAAGAAGCCATGGAAGGCTCTGAAGAAGGAGACGAGGTCGGTTGGGCAGTGGTAGGCGAGGCCGAATCCGCTGCTTCTTGAGGGTTCAGTAGATTGGAGAAACCCACTGAAGCCGGGGGAGACATGTGAATATCTCCTTTGCGGGGGGGAACAAGAGGAGAAAAGGCCGGATATATAGACCGGAAAATGATTCCAAGTTATCCTTTCTCGTGTAGAGAGGCGGGCGAGGGAGGATGTGCCGAGGCGGACAATTTATTGCAGGGGTGGTGGTCCAGAGCTATCCGGTCGATCAGATCAGCGACGGGATGATCGTTAAAGGATGTTGGAAACCTTGGGTTGAAACGGACAGGGGAGTGGTGTAGTGGTAGTGCGAACAGTAGTGCACAGGGCAAAGTATGGGGATGCAGGAAAAGAAGGAACAAAATCTGGAGACGGCAATCTGGGGAGCAGGAGATGATAAAGGAAGGGGGAAGGAGGGGAGTATGAGGAATGGAGGGGAAAAATGAGGAAGGGAGAAATCGGGGAGGGCTCGGAATCGGCGCGAGTTTGGTTTTTGGGGGAGAAAGGGAAAAAAAAAAAAACTCGGAAATTCAGAATCGAGAAAAAGGACGAGAAAAAAAAAAAAGAAAAAAGAAAAGTCTGAGTCGAAAGGAAGCAGAACTTATCGGATCGTAACAAGGTTGAGGACGGTGTGGGGGAACAGGGACTGGGGGGGCGAAAAGGGAAAAAATCGGTGAAAAAAAATGGGAGAAACATCCGAATCGGGGGAAGAAAAAAAAAAAAGGCTCAAAAAGGTAGGCAACGTGCACCGGGAAGATCGTCTTATGGACCATTCCGGCTAAGAGAAAATTGTTCTTCTAGGAATTTTGATTACTACTTCGATAGTGCAACACTTGAAAAATTATCCAAGACAGTAGCATCGACTCCGATATTTCCAAGACGTTAGAGCATCGAATTAATTCAACTATCAAGATATACGGTTAAAAGCATAGGCATACATCAATGACAAAGTGCGGAAGGGAGGACAGTTCGGCATAATCTGATGGCCGGCTGGGATGCGATGGCGTGTCGGGGAAGGGGGATAGAAAAAAAAGGATAAAAAAAAGATTTTTTTTTTAAAAAAAAAAAAACGAACCCAAAAAGGTCTGGGCAACGCACTCCATACCGCAAGATGTGGGGACCAAGGGCGACTTTCCGGACTACGACGACGAAGGTCCTCTTGATTAGCTCATGCGTGCCCATTCCTGAAGAACCGTGGCCTGATCCCGCAGTGCGTGGCCTTTTCCTACTTCCCCCTCCTCCGTACTCTCCGTACTCCATACTCCATTCTGTACTCCGTACGACCACTTCCGGCTATCGCGCGTCTGGAGAAAGCTGGGGCTTCCCCCCCCCTATATTGGTATCTTTGGAGTAGGCGGAGGGGTATGACCGTGATGATTCTATCGATTGCGTGGATCGTTGCTTTGTTTCATTCTCCCCCTCCCTCCTTTTTCTTCTTATAGATACTATTCTTTTCGTGACTCACCCGGAGATAAATAGGCTTTTCTTCATTTGCCTATTTCTGTAGAGCCTCTCCGGAAGAAAGGATGGCTAAATGGATGATCAACGATGATGGCATCACCTGTGGCGATGACGAAGAACGTACACTGATAACCATTCTCCGTTCCTCGAAAGATCGGATCATGGAAGGACCAGAACCTCGCGAACAGTCCAGACAACGTATCTGCACAAAGAAAGAACCTTAACAAGAGATGTACCCTCTTGCAACGATCCCCCTTTCTCGGTATAGAGGAAGCGTTGTACAGTCTACAGTCCGGAGTACATGCCAGAATCTACCGTAGAGATAAGGAGGAGCTCTCGTCTCCCCCCAGCCGATCGGACCACCCCCAAGCTTCCTTCTACCCGCCTTCCGCCCAGTGATGAAGGGGCGGATCATCGATGATGTCGACACATGATACATAATTTGGGCATGATTGAGTCATGGGGAAGAGGGAAAAATCGAGAGGGTCATCTAGCTAATCCTCCCCGGGGCTCGCACGAAAACAACTCGGGTCACATTGGAATTGTCTTGGATCCGGTCGATCTGATCATGTTGATTTGACATCGTTCTAATCGTACTGATCTTCCAATTTGTGCTTGGCTGCGATCGTGACGACTCCTCCGTTTCGGACATTGTTTATTGATCCAAGGGTTACGCGAATCAGGTTCGCCGATAAACCACCGGCAAGCTACCGTGTAGTATGTAGTCTGCTCGTGGTATGGAATACCCCGGATTTGGTGGAGGACCGTGAGCACTCTTCCCCGTCTTTGAGACGGAGTATACGGAGAACTATACCTGTGCCACATATTTGATCACCCTATCATGCTACGCAGAATGGCCAGAACGAATCTGACCCCAGACAGATCAAGGACACAGTCAAGATTACGAAAGTACATGCTCGATGATGATCCAGCGATACGCTCACCTTAGATACCAACTGATAGGCGCGGATCGTCCAATTATTGACGATTGGCGACGCACCCTGCAGCCGCAAAGCCGCATCTCGCGCCGGCCAAATGCGAATCTATCTGCGAATCGCATGCGCGCAGGCTGTCAGCTCAGCTTGGGAGAATGTCGTTCTCTGTCAATGGTACTCTTTCCCTTTTAGCTCTCACTAAGTACAGTACACTCGACACGTTCCTATCCAGTAGGATTCCGTGTTCTGGAGTACATTATTGAAGAGTCTTTCAGGTTGCACTGCCCACGGCTGAATCGGACAGTTGCAAAATAGCCCCTTCTCAGCGACCCTAGCGCCCACGATGTCTCTCCGTCAGCCGTGGCTCGAAGGGTGTGATCCCCACCGTCATCGAATTAAATCCTCCTGTGGTGGCATAGTTTCATGCCCCCCGGAAGGCAGCCACGCAATTCCTCGAGCCTGGGAGCCTGGGAGCACCCTGATCTGGAGTACTGCGGATAGTGGGCCGGAGATTTACCGGTCGGGATGATTTGCTATCTCGCAACCACCACGCCCAGTCGCAAGTACCCCATACGGAGGAAAAGCTAGACGGCTCATCCTCCCAAGCAGTAACTATCATTAAGCGATAACTCCGGGCGCCTGACCAACCTGGTGGGGACGAAGGACCATCTCCAGTTTCTCCCCGTCCCCCAAGATGCGACCCCATGGGATGATAGTAACCGCTCCCTAGGCCCAGTGGATAAAGAAAGATACGCCCGCTCGGCAAGTCCATCCCCCACAGCCGAGTTGGTCGGCCCAATTTCGGTAGGAGGATATCCGCATTACCCCCTCCCATGTGCCGAGGATTGCGAATTTGGTTGGGTCGTGACCAATAGAGAAAATGAGGCGATCGGTTGACGGCTCAGAACCGCAATTTCAGCCCCCGTTCCTGACCATGATACTTGCCAACACTTGGGTATATGGAGGTAGAAAATCAATAATTTATTATTTCCGTGCCTGCCTAAACGTCTACCGGGCAAAAAGGCCTCGCTAATTGCTCTAACACCTACGCAACAAGAAACCCGTGCGTGCACGTCTTTGCCCTGGTTTCTCCCAAGTATACCCCTTTCACTACTAGAATTGTCCCCCATGCTCCGGGAGCAGTTCGAGATCCAGGACAGTGGGCGTGACCTGCATACGTGCAGCAGGGATGGATCCCATTAGTCGCAGATCTTAAGCAACCGCTGGTTCTGGCCACTGCAGTAGTCCCCTATGTATGAACTAAAGATGTAGCTCCTGCTGTGTCGATATTAATCTACATCAACCACCCCGGACGAGCATCCTATTGGCCGAGCAGCGACCAAAGATAGTGGCGACATATTTGGCAGCTTTCAGATCCCCCTTTGAGTCGGCGGATCTCCGCATCCATGGAGGTTTCTCCGTGGCGGGATAATTGAGGGGAGATTTTTCCCTTCGGTCGGGGTCCCCGGATTGGCACTCACCGTCGTTGAATCGAGGTGGCTTACTTCGGTCGTATCTACTCCGAACTCCGGGGGGTTCTTGAGTGAACGTGTTATGGTTAGTTTGGTCGTGGGGAATATTCAAAGATTGGGATAAGGCCACATCTCCACATAATTATCGTCGCGAGTCCTGCATTACGGAGACGAAGGGGTAAAAGTACTGTGTGTACGGAGTCCTTTTGCTTCGTCCACCAAAACCCGCCTATTCAGGTTGACCCCACCGGACACTGCCACTGTCATACGTTCTCTTATTCAAATATGACCAAAAGAAATTATTCCGCACAGTCTACACTTTGGTGCACAGTGTGACCTAAAGTAGGTTTAAATCCTCTGCTTTTCTCCACGGGGAATGGCGCCATCCTGGAGAACCGCCGGATTCGGCGCGGTCGATCTGCAAAGAGGGGCGCTTTATTGCCCAGCACAAGCAGGTACAGTACGTGTAGTTCGATATTACCCATCTATCGGCCAATTACCCGCATTTCGCCGAGGAGGAATCCCCCCCTTGTGGGACGAACTAAGGCCGGTGTCTATTCAGGCGTTCTTGTAGGCTGAGGTCCTGAAACCGTCTCGTTTCTTCTTACGCGTTACTGCAACCTGTTCAACCTATCTTTGTTGGAGATGCGATAGCTGTTTCAGCCAACTGACGAATAGCTCTGGATATATCTCCATTCTTACATTCTGCCCTCCGTATCTCTTGGAGAACTTTGTCCGTCTGACACCAAAATATTTCTTCCGTTTGGCCCGTCAGCCGGAATCTAGCTTCCGTGGCTAAATGATATCTATATCCATAAACGAAAAGAAGATGCCCCCAAAACAATTCTGATATTTCTCGCGTCTTACTTCTGCCCCCACGAATCGTGCAGAGATTTCTCTCTAGTCCTGGAGATCTCGCGCCCCGCCATCGCACGGATCGACATAATAACCCACCCGCTATAGCCTCTCGAGCGTGGGGAAACGGAATGGACCACCCTACACATTTTTGGGTCAATTACCGACCGAAGCGGGCAAGGACTCGCCGAATGCGTCGTTCTCGTTATCATTCGCCAAGTATGAGCGACGACTGGGTAAACGCCAAAATAGTCTGAGTTTTGATCCTTGGGTTTCCTTGCCCTTCTCCCTTCTTCTTTCCCTTTTGGTCACGACTGCTAGACCCTCGCCCTCTTCCCCCGCCAGTCTGGTTCCGGTCGGGGGGATGATCGCCCCGACATAGTTTGGAGCGACCCCCAAATGATCTTCACATTCAACTTTACGACACATGTCTACCCCGCAATCTCCAAGTTTGGGCCCTTGTGGAAAATGACATTATCTACCATGATCGATGATCAGATCCCTCCCGATAGCGGTTTACTCCAAAGTCATCCACTAACTCTCTCTCATAGGACTCCGTATAGATACTTTCAGGTTGAATATTCGAATGTCACCACGTATCATGCTTATCATTCCGGCAGGGATAAACCTAGTCGTGCACTATGATAAGCAAGAGCTTCCTGCATTCCGCGATCGCCGGGCCTGGAGGCCGTGTGAGGCGAGGGCGAGCATTGACTGGTTCGCATCGTCCGACATCGCTATAACACATGATTGGGGAACGAGCCAGAGGGCGTCAAGAGAGTGCACGACACGTCCGCGGAAACCGAAAGACGGGGTAAATTAGAGATATTGACCTTCTTTCCCCCGCAGTGGCCATGACGCCATTCCCGGTGCAAAGTTTGAATGGCGAGTACCTCATTTTCTTATATCATTTTTTATCTAGGATTTCCCTTCCCGCATACGGCGGATAGTTCGAGTGTTCACATCATGATCGTATCAGGTGGCAAGACCTTTTTTTTTTTTCCTTTACCGTTTTTTTGGGCACTGGAACACGGTTGGATGATCACAAAGAGAATGGGAATTGGACAGTCATGAAAATGACCAACGCATCCTGATCGCGTAATTGCCAGATCTATCGAACCAGTCCGAGTTTTCCGAGTCCCGTCGTGATTAATGCCTGTCCGTTCTACCCGCTATTGCGCAGACGTCTCACAGAAAAACCAAGGAAAAACGACGCCAGCGAAAAGTATATCACCAGAAATCAACGGCAAGGTGATATACTCTTAGTCATAGCCCAGCACAATCCGAACACCAGAGTGAATATCCTACGTTATCAAAACTAGTCACACCTCCACAGTCCGATCCCCCAGATTATCCTGCAGGGCGGGAAACGAACGATAAGTGGGCCATCCACATTCCACCCTCCAAGGGAAAAAGGCAAGCTCAGTTCAGCCTATCTCGCCCCTACGAGGCCCCTTCATAGACCACAACGCACAACACTGATGGCCAGAACAGGGCGCAATTCACACCCAGTCAAGACAAAAGCTGCGTAATCCCCGAAACCAACATCCAACCGGTCTCAGCCTCACCCCCTTGCGCTCCTTGCGGTCTGAGCTATGACGTACCGTACTGGAGACGTAGACATCGACCGGACCAGACCCGACCAGACCAGGATCGGGGATTCGTCGCCCTCCGTTTCATTTCCAATCGCCCCGATTACTCCCCGCGGGCTGTGCGGGCCTACGGGCCCTGCGGGTGAAACTCGCAGCCCGCGCCACGGGGGGGGGGGGGGGGGGGGGGGGGGGCACACGACAGTTCATGGATTGGCATGGACACGGACTGACTGGTGAGGGTTCAGCCACGCCTGCACTCTGCACTGACGTGACAGGCATTGACCGTAGCTGCCAGGTGGTGGGTTGATAGATATCGTTACCTAATGCTTATCTGTCAGGGTAGACACCCCAGTGTGCTGTAGGGTACACCCTAAACCCTGTGCCCTAGACTATCCCTTCCTCTGTCGTAGCTGGCAGCTGCAAGTCCAACCCGAGCTGCCAGGGTTCAAACTTGATAGATTACATTCCACCTCCCTGACGCATTTGTCGGAGGCCGCCAGTGCTCAGGTGGTATTGATAAGCCCAGATTTTTAATTTTTTGAAACAAAAACTTTCTATTATTTTCTTTTTCGGTGCGATCATATTGTAACATACCTTTCTCCCTCTCGAGACGAGGGTAACATTTCGCCGTGCTTGGCAGGTTCTCAATGCGGGGGAGACGAGTTTGCCTCAAATCCGGGGTAGGTTTAGGTTCGCGGAGAAAGGGGACGGAACCGAGAGACCAACTAAAATGGCCCTCCTAGGAAAATTATCCGTGGGCATTGTAGGGGGGTATTTTGTCTAGATTTACGAAGAAGTTGGTGGTAATCTGTTACTACCAGTATTATCACAGTACCCTGATTCGTTGACACCCAAAGAACGAGGGGTCGAAAGATAGCGGTCGGGTCCAGTTACTCTGTGTGGGCGTAGGGAAATGCCACCGGATAGGAAGTACACGGTAGTAGGCTACTGGGCCTACCTAATTGGGGGGGCCGATGCAACCCGGGGCGCTTTACCTAAGAGAGTACCCCCCCCAAATCCGGGTGGACGGGATAGACGGCAAAAGGCCGATGAAACCAGGGACGGTAGTACAGTATCCTCCGTACAAAGCTTTCTCCCGGTCGGAGTACAGTCATGCTATAGCCACCCACCCTCTGCGTCTTATGCACACGCCCTCTTGCCCCAACGCCAAGGCGAGCGATCCGCGATCCACAGCTTCTGGAACAGACTCCCTGGCCCAATAAGCGCTCGTAGGTGCATCATGCTGATATCACCGTCCCCGAGATGCGGGGCGTGCCGGAATTCGAGATCGGATTGGTTGATTGTGTACAGAGGGGATTTCCTCCAACACGCAATGAATACGAAGTAATTTGTAGGAACATGGACTGTTGAGCGGGAGTTCATTTATGACGATAGATGTGAATGAGAGGTGGAGGGGGCTAATTGATATGCAGAGGGAAAAAAAACAGAATTCCTTGGCGGCACCGCAGAGCAGCGGAGGAGTGGACACTCAAGGCCCGCATTTTAGGACGGTGCTAAACAGCTGCTTCCGTACAATTCTTTTGTATCCAGTTCTCGGTGAGCGCCGAACGAGTCCCTCTCGCTCTGCGTTGCCCCGCTCCACTTTTTACGTTCCCACTTTGAGGCAATTGTTTTCTCTAACTGGAGAGATTTTAATGCTTGACTAATAGCGAAGCAAAAATCAAGAGAATGAATTATGGATGATTTTTCCAGATCTATTTTGGCTTACCCCATACTCCCAGCGCGGGTTGGTTACAGTACGCTCTATCTTCTGCCCGCTTCACGTCCTAATCTGGTAATGTTACAATCTAGCCCACCCCGGGCCACTTACTCTACTAATCCCGTCTTAGCCTCCGCGCGGCGGGGAAGGGAAGAGGAAATAGTCCCTGGCGGTCGCAGCGATCGACACAGAGGTCCGCTAAGCCCCTAAAGTTCCTGCGAACTTGCGGTTAATTATCACGCTCTTACGGAGTACTATTGTTCGTATGGGGTAGGTACTATTGAACTCACCGGAAGGATCATGTACGCAATATACACACGGAGAGAAGACTACTACTAGCACTTGCATTTGCCCGGTCCTCCACCGAATAGACACGGAGATGGCTTGAACTCCCAACTATAGCTTTAAGATATGACAGGTCGCCGCCACAGTGATATCAAGCACCCGCTTATCTACCAATGAACACCTCCCCCATGTCCACCACCACTTTAGTCCACGGGGGCAGTAACAATGAGCTGATAAGGCCAGAAATCCGGCTTTTGACTCGGATCTAGACGTAGCAATGGCCTAGGAAACCGGGATTGAGCACAATCCAGAATGAACTCCGGTCCCAATTGGAAGGGGGAAGAAGCAAATAGAGATACGGTTGCATGCTGGCCATGCTCGCTTTCACGTGTCATGCATACTCTGGCGAGTATAGCGAGCTTTGCGAGCTATTATCCTGGGGTTTTGTCTCCCAGCTTCCTTGACGGATAGGGTTCCCCCCCCCCCTCCCCCCTTTCCCCTGACTAACGAAACTAGTTGCACTTCTCTAACTAGATAGGGGAGCCCCGAACTAGATTCCCCCAGAGTTCTCCACGAGCTAGCAGCAGAGCTTCTGGTTGGGGAGGGCTTTCACATGCAAATGTCTCTCCGCAGTAGCCAGGCCCAGCGCAGCGAGCGCATGTGTCTGCTAGGCTCTCCGACCGCAACATGTGCTTATCGCGATTGATGCGCCCTGTCATCAGTGGCTTCTTCAGAGTTTATGGTCCTACGGATCTGGCTGGCTTGTCCTTGCTGTTGCAATGAAGCCGGTCGGAGGTCCTGTTGCCGAGGTGGTTTTTGAACCGAAGCCCCCGGTATATTGTTGATTGTGCGGATGTTCTGAAGATGATGCGATGATTATTTGGTGGACTCGCCAGATTTCCTTGTTGAAAATGACAGGGTCTTCGGATCGTTGCTGTGATGATCGTCTGATCGGTGCTACGTGGATGATCGACCGTCTTTCCATCCCGCTGTTAATCTATTTCGCGTAGCATGAGAGACAAGTTGACTGTTCGGGATGTAGGCTGAACTGAGTAGAAATGACCGCTACTACGCAATTCAAGGTGTATACGGAGTACTACTAGATGAATTACGTTGCGATGGTCATACACTAGGATACATATCTCAGCCCGTCATTGTTATCCACGGAGATTGCGTGCTGAGAGCACGGATGATTTGCAGTATAGCATACGGTACTCTATACCGCACCGCTCCAAGATGACGGAATGACGACATCGGGGGCGCCAGCTGTCGAATAGACAAAGAACCCCTCGCTACTGCAGGTACGCAACTACGACTAGCGTACCACAAATCGGTCCAGGCTCTTCGTTCCATCAGCCCATTGTAGTAGGTACGGAGTACAAGTACCTCCTGTAGGGCTGGGATTGGAAACGATCGCAATGTACTCCGTACCTGGAGTCCTGGACGGACTCGGAAAAAGTCGGAAGACGAGGGTCGAGGGGCAATTGTGCCATTCTGGCATGGTTGCGGGGCTTAGCATGGCTTTTTTTCAGTCTCCACGATGATGGTGGAGGCTGGCCCGTCGAGTGTAACTCGGCCCAAAAGGAACTGTGGTTAACGAGTCGTCTTCCGCGAAGAACAACTCAGAAGCAGGCCATCCACGGATCGCGGGCCCGGCTATTGCAGATCTCACGATGGGCGTTTTGGAGGGTTGGAGTAGGGATGCAAATTTTCACCATCACAATTTTCACGATGGTCGGAGCAAATACTTCACAGAGTCGTGAGGCCAAAAAGGGGCCGACCGGTGAAGCCTTTCTTAGCAGGTTTACCTAACACGCCCGCGGGGTGCTTCCGCCACGCAAATTTTTTCTCTTCTCCTCCACTTTGAAGATGATGGGGATATTCCGAGCTGCGGGCCCGACAACCCTCGGCGACTTGACTCGGCACGGCGATGCCGAGTCTCGGGCTGGCGTGGTCGTGAACTTGGCCCTGTGTGGCTCGTTTGTCGTGCTTTTCTCTCCACACCTGGCTGGCACTTGGGACTTGGGGGAATTGACCCTCTTACCACGTTGAATGTCCCGGCTCGGGCGCACGCTCAGCTTTCAGCTCTCCCCTGGTCCGGTCTGGGAGAATGTGGACTGTTCCCGAGATTCTTCCGAGCCTCTCCTCGGTGGCCACCCGCGCTGAGGTTTGCCCCTGGCATAACGCCAATGAATGAGGAAAATAGGAAACTCTGAACGGCAGCCATGCACGAATTCCACTCGGTTCACTCCAAACTACCATGGACTAATTAGATGTACGACTACCCACCTTCGTCTTACCTGCCTTGTGAGAATTTATCTAGATATCTTGCACCCCCAATTCCGCGGAAGGCGTCTTCCCCCCACTCGGATATAGACGATTGCGGTGGTCCGACGGTCCCCCACTAGACCATCGTTTTTCCCTTAGCCGGCGTGCGGAGGTTTCCTTGTCCTCTTCTCCGCATCCAGCGGTGTGGTTTTTTTTTTTTGTTTACTGCGGGACCTGGTGGTGCTGTCTTTCGTACGGTGGATGTGGAGGGGCTGTAGATGATGACAAAGCACAAAACACCCGTCCACTCTCTGACTCGACTCTGGGGAGTGCCTGATTTACATGCAGTACACGATAGAAGACGGCAACTCTCTCTATTCTATGACGTATGATATGCTTTGTGCTGAATATCTCGTCCACGTCAATTGCTCTAAATCTAATGTCTAAACGCTTTCGAGCTTCTCAATACACTATCACCTTCAACGTGGACGGTTCTCCCATCTCCCTCGATAACTCTTATCAGCCGTTATCGCGACTCCGGAGCAATGTCCGGCCGCACCAAATGCGGACAGGTCATTCTGCCAGCCTCTTCCGCTCTAGAAAGCGGAGAATCTGCTCGAGTCCAGTGCGCTGCGACCAGCTTCTTGGCTCAGTATAGCAATCGAGCACGGCATTGCTCCTATGTGCTTCCTCCTAAACCTCCATTGATATCCTCAGTGTCACTTTCACGCTTTCCAGCGGGCCCTTGACACCATGGCACCCCCGCGCCAGCGCACCGCGGCGCTCGTCGACGACTCGAGGTCCGAAGCCTCCAGCGGCACGCGAGAATTCAAACCCAGCGCACCAAAGAGTCGAAAGACCGGGGCAGCAGCCAAGGATAAGACTTCGGTGACGAGCGCACCCATAGCCACTGAACAGCCAGTCGATGAACAGCCCAGGGTATGTACAGCACCGAACAAACCCTGACCGGGGAAAGGAGAGAGAAGTCTGGCAGAGCGGCAACCGGACGACGTCAGAAGGGAGAACGGAAAGAAAAAGGCATTCAATGCTTCGAACAAGACCTTGCTAACAAACTACCCCGTTCCCTCGACAGGTCCCCTGGTCCGATCTCTCACTCGATATCCTTCACGCCTACCGCCACGTCCACAAACTCCCCACCCCCTCCGCCTTCTCAACAGACTACTCCCGCCTCATCCTCTCTCAAGGCGTCGGCCTCCGCTCCCCAACAGCCCTCGCAGCCCGCCGCGCCCAATCCACCCGTTCATCTACCCGTGAGCGCAACGGTATAATCACACAAGACGCCGAGCCCGAGTCCTCGCTGCATCGCATCGTCGGCCAAGACCGCGTGAGCAAGGACCAATTCGCGCTGGTAGTTCGCAAACACTTTAACAGTGCGGGCCTGTCCGAACAAGAGACTATTGCGCGGTTCTTGTATACCGTTCGTGAGGAGAGGCGGGGTCGTCAATTTAGATTGCGGTTCCAGCCTTAGGGCGTGGTCCGGGATTTGGATGTTGTGTTTCCTTTTTGTGAGATTCGGGGCTGCTTCGTTTGAGTTTGGTTTCTGGTGCCATTCGCGCTGGTTCTGCGTCTGTGTGACATCTTCTTTTTGATACCCATTGGCGTTTTGGGATTGGATTCTTTTATCTTTTGATTCGGGTGGAGGCGTTGTGTACAGATGCCCCTAATGCCTTCCGCGATGTATAGCTAGTTGTGGTGGTTATTGTTACACGGAGTAGCTATAGCGATAATGTAAGACTCGCTCTCTTCCATCGCCTTTCCTCGGTATCTCAATGTGAAACTATCTTGGCAGCTATGGCTGGCCAATGGATTCTCCATTGCCGTCTCTGTGTCGCCTGCTGATACCTACGATGTCATGCAGATCAATAAGTTTCCTATGATGAAATGTTCATCTCCTGTTCTGATCATGAGTAGAGTCCATAGTTTCTACTGTTCACGCTTCGAGGGGAAAGTGCCAGTCGTTGAATGTAACGTGACCCTGAAGATATATCCTAATTGTAGATGGATTCGTACAATTTCAACTCAATAGGTATACCAGTCCGCTGGTTTCCCTACATATCAAAGTTAATTTGATCAATCCCACCAGCATTTATCTTCTTATCTTCACTTTGTGCCCTCTATAATTCTCACCCACCCGCTCGCTCTCCGACAGTACCATTTTGATATTCTATCACTCAAGCCAACCACACCCAAATATGTCGATATCCACATCACGGAAGATTTCTGTTCAAGCATATATCAAGGAATTAATCGAGCCAGGACTCTCCCCGAACTCTCACCCCAAAATCTTGCATTGTAAAGCACATTCTAGACTCACTAAATTCCCCGCTACCCCACACCAAAACAATACCCCGGATCGGAACCGGCCACCAGAACAACCCCCCGAGCCTTAAAATTACCAATCAGATCACCTTATCTAGAATTTCAATCACTGTAGCCTCATTGGATCAGTGAATTAGGTTCCGTGGAGTGTCAAGCCCTGAAGAATTTGGTCCCCCCATTGATGTGCTGCGAGGGGGAATTCTTTAAAGGCAGGCCGGGACCGAGAGATACCTACACGTGCATTGATTAGGCGTTCATGGAATTCCGTATTTTGATTAATGATTGCATATGACTTACCATGTTCGATGAGTGTATCCAAAGTAAGGAATTGTGCCGTTTCCCGGCTCAGTTGCTCTGTGGTATAATTGTGCATCCCGGTACAATGAATTCGATACATTGCTCACCAACTCGATTTGGATTCCTAATCGAGGGCTACCAAGCTGGAGTCCTCGGTGGCGTACAAGATACGAAACTAGTATTCAATGCTACAGGGGTGAGACTCCATTACCTGCTCTTATAGAGATTAGTATCTTACTTTACTAGAATCCTACCGGAACGGAGACAATTCCCATGAGTGCGTCTTTGTATACACTGGCGGCGGCATTCATTTCAAATGTCGTTATGCTTATCGGAATGACTCTTGGTCGTCGTAGGTACATTATTATTGGTAATGTGTTTATTGCGGTTGGTGGGGTTGTACAAGCTGCGTCCTTCTCGGGCCCTCAGATCATTGTCGCTCGAGTTCTTTGCGTAAGTTGTGTGGTTACTGAAGTTGCCTTTCTGGTGTCTGAGCTAATGAGTGAACAAGGATTCGGTATTGCAGTAAGTCGAGGCGAACTAGTTGCGATGTGGCGTTATCTAATCATTTTCCAGTTTACTACCTGCAATGTTCCAATGTACATGGTGTGTACTCAATGGGCTTCTTTGTTTAATTCCAACTAACTTCACGCAGTCTGAAATGAGTATCGGAGACCGAGAGCGTGGTCTTGAAGTTGCAATCAACTGCTCATGTTTACTATTTGGCGTTACCCTATCCTACTTGATAACATTCGGGTTCACTCGCATGACGAACCAGATCTCTTGGGTTGGTAGATAACCCATTCACTTCCGATCCTTTGGATCATAACTGACACCTTTACAGCGCATTCCGGTAGCCTTTCAAACTACATTTGCTAATCTCTCGGGTGTATCAATTATATTCCTCCCTGATGCCCCTAGATGGTACTATGCCCGCGATAACATCCCCGAAGGTGACAAAATCCTCTCCCGAATCTATGGTGTTCACTGCAAGGGTGTCATCAACCATGGTGATGTTCCCGAAATCCAGGCCATGGGACAGAACATCATGGAAAACTTCCACATCGAAGAAGAATCTAGCAATCGCTTGACAGTCCTGACTCTCGCGTGGGACAACACTCCACTGCGTGTCGGGCGACGAGTGCGAATTCCTTTCCTGATTCTTGCTATTTAGCAATCTTTGGGAATTAAAATGTTGATCTACTTTATGACGCTTGTTTTATAAACGTCGGGCTGTCAGCTCTCTTGGCGTCTTTTTTAGCAGCTATCTTCCTCATTGTCCAATAGGTCGACTCGCTGTTACGTGCTGTTATCATGTTGATGCTGTCGCTGCATGCTGCTAGATTTTTTTTCCATAGCGTCAAGGTACGTGCTATTCAGTGCACAGCGGATGAAATTCGGGATCATCGCTCTCGAGAGTAAACGTGCGCTACTTGGGGCGATCGAGGATGGACTGGAGCGGAAGGGTCGAATAGCCAACTGGCGTTTGGTGCTTGGTGGAAAATTCCTTTTGCCCATAACAAAAAGGTTTCCACGCGATAGATAGAACTTCTTGTTTTCTCCTCTAGATTTAGTTGCTTCGTGAATGGCACCGAATTGATTCTTTCTCTTTGCCTGGCCTGTAACACTACTATCCAGAATTTTATGAACAATATAAAGAATTTCGAGACGACACCGAAGGCTGTGGCACTGAAAGTTGGGAGCCCCGACAGGCAGGTATGTATATTCTAATTCTGTTGACTGGACAACTTCAAGTAGACAAACTGCGGTGCATGTGATGTTTAACTTGCTGCTTTTCCACCAATCAGAGGAGATCCTCACCCGCTGCTTTCTAAATGGGAAACCATATCCTTCTTCTTGACGCTCACATAGTAAGGAACGGTTGGAAAGCGAAACATATTGACACATCTCGAAACCATTGTCGCATCCTTGTCGGACGGAGATAGCTGTCAATTTGTTAGAATATGACCAACCCGAAAGCACTTGTCAACTTACATTCAGCTTCATGAAATTATGTGTGTGTACTTGCTGTGGGTCTACTTCTATATACAGCGGCCGTAGTATGTTTCATACACGAATTTACACCATTGTTATTTCCCCGTGTATTTAACTTCATGAATTTGTGATCTTGGTACGTCTCCGCTGCTAAGAGTTTCGCTTAACTTAATATTGTCGTAACTCACATCGTTTTGATGGCCTGAAAAGATGATGGCCGCGATCGTAATATTATACTCACGTAGGATAATCCTTCATACTTATCTCTGATGCTATGGTGGGTGGTCTTGGCGTCCTAGTCGTCCACTATAGGTTTCCTGGTAATATATTATGTCTTGTACTTTAGCATTGGGACCTCGTATTTACTTTCTTTTGCAAAAGCAGTGATACTAAAAATCATCTAATTGATGTATCCTCTATCCACAAATAATAATTGACTGGTTGTTAGAGGATAAACATGCTGGATATGCCAAGTACCTCGCGGGTGTTTCACCACGTAGGGCATTTCATGTCACCGGGATGGGGGTTAGATAATTATTCAGAGACTTTTGTAGGCTGCTAGTCGCCTCTTGTTTGGGTTTATATGTGTCTGTATCTAGTCTTAACGGGTGCCCGTGATCGCTTAGGCTCTATAGAAGGATAATATGTGATCCGATCCGTTTTTTTTAACCAGTGTACCTGTTCGTACGTGGATAGCGGTCTTTACCTGACCCTGATCAGAGCTAATCACGGAAAATAGATTCACCATGGCGAGTATAACCGCCTCTTCTTGGTTGTCTCTGTTTTAAGGGACGCTGTTAATACTCCGACCATAGCAGAGCTGTAGGGGCGAAGGGCTCGTTCCCATGGTAATAAACATAATCGAGGAGCCCTCTTATTAATGCATGGGATACTTGACGAATTGAAATTGGATCAACTGCTGATTTAAACTCCCAGATGTGAAGGGCCTAGGGGCTTATTATCCAGTGAAAGGATACACGCTTTTGCAAACGTCTATTGGGTCTTAGGTTCTTGTATTGTCTCCTACAAGGAATCAGTAGATTTTGATTCGCTAACGTCCGTAATTAACTATAGGCTGGCCGGTCCTCTACTTATTGGGTGCTTGTCCGGTCTGTGTATGGAGACTTTTGCTGGCTGCGAGTTGGCTCTTATTTGGGCTGGAAGATAGGTAGTAGCTACACACTTTGGTGTAGGCTAGGGAACGTTTTTTTCAGAATTTAACCAAAAGGTCCAGAGTCCATGAGACGGAGGTTTTCCGTATGGTTGTTTAGAGGCCTACAGTTAGACCGCTTAGAAGAGGGTATAGTGGCGCCCCTTCCTCGGAGTAGTTTGACAATCTCACGATCGCCTATCCTATAGGCGGCATACAGAGCATTGCTGTAACCAGGACGTTTACCGAGTTTAAACAGCATCGTCCTTGTCGCATCCTTCTGATCACGTGCGTAACAAATACGCAATGGAAATTGCACTTTTCCCATTGCGGGATAAGGGCGTGTTAAGCAAAGGGATCTAGCTGCTACGAGCGGTGCAATCTATTACATGGTATACCAGTGCCAAGCAAGGGGACGACTGATTGAATCGTTGCGATCGCTGTTCCTAGGGACCTCAATATCTTAGCAACGAAATGAAATTAGTCCTGATATGCCCTCGCTCCACGAGAGATTATGTTCAATATAGGGTAACGGACACAGCCGACACATTATTGGCGAACGCGGCACTCATGCCTGCAAAGCACACCTACTATGCTCTACGCGTGATGCAATCACAGAACAAACCCTAACAGCGTCTACTTTCTTGATCCGGTCATGAAGTCATATTATTTTCAGCTCTTTAATCACCACACCTAGTTATTAATCACTACAGAGTTGCCATTTCCTGTCGGCGTAGCCTGTCGATTTGATCAATCGATGCGGTCGAGACCAAACAGTATGGACTTTTACCAACAGACGGGAACATACAGCTTCGGGTTAAGCCTAGAATAGGCCGGTGTGATCCAAATACTAGCATCCAATCGGCTTACAGAATTAGCCCCTAGTGAGGCAGGCGTCTAGGGTTTCTTTGTTTGCTCGTCAAGATCAGTCCTTCCACTCCCATCTTGTCCTCGAGGATATGCTCAGAACAACGAAAGAGAAACGCCAGCGCGCTACCAGAACAACATAAATAGACTTACCCTCATCCATTCCATAGTTGTCCAAAGTAAGTTTCTTAGAATTCCTAGGCTCCCTTGAATCTGCCAAAAATAACATAATTAGAGACCGTGCCAAGTGCGAGAATACTCCATCAAGCACTTACGCCGTATCCAATGGACGCGTGGCCAAGTTTGGCTACTATGAAAATCGGAAATCGATAAGGATCTGCTTTCTATTGAGCACGCAGCAATACCTTTTCCAATATGTTGCGGCCGGGGTTGCGTCAATAGGGCAGGTCTGACAACCTCGGGTGGTAGTGTGGTAGGTAGATTCCCGAGGTCGAAGATGTATCCTGGATCTGCGTAACCTTCTGCACACCACACCATGAGGTGCCAGCAGACGGGCATAAGTGTTGGAGAAATAAGGTTAAAAGAATAGTAATTTGATGGTGTCTGAAAGATAAATGGTATTTTGTTTGGGTGTGTCCGTGTTGCACCTAGCGTTATGGAAAAAACCAACTTGTACCAGAATACCAAATTGAGCTCTGACAGCAGCAAAACCGTAGTTAAAACGAAGCTGAAAAGCTCCCTCCCCAACCAAAAAAAAAAAAAAAAAACCAGTCTTGATTGGAATACCGCCTTGTCAGAGCACTGCTTTCAAGAACACGCATTCATTTGACTATTCATTTACTTATCAAGCACTGAGAGTCAGCACAGACGCACAACCCCTTTACACTTGGCTTCCAGGCCTGGCAATCTGATAGGGAGAGGTTCAAGAAACCATTGCGAGAATGCTAGGATCCACTACCATTTCCAGCGTGAGGTATCCTTATCCCAGTGTTTCCATCTGACTGGAGCGTCCGGTAATGCAAGCTCAAAAGTCGCGAACCGTTGGGCAGGCTCGGCCGAACGTCGGGGTTGCCCCTCTACGCCAACGCTGAAGCGACCGATGAAATAGCTATATTGAATCAGTAAGTAAGTAAGCCAAGATAACGTGGTTCACATACAGTGTTTGAGTCTCTTGGTGCCAGACCAGACTTCTTGCCCTAGGAACGGTCGGGTACCACCCATGCTCCTTCAGCTTGCTAGAAATATCATAACAATTAGATTCAGTGATGGAGATAAAAGGAATATCGAACTTACACAAGAGCCTTAAGAAAGGTTAGACGGACTCGCTCTCTTTCATCGCTTTCAAGACTCCAAAATGGACCAGCGCCGTTATGATCGCCAAGGCGTAGCCCCGGAACAATTTCCCAAACAAGCCATATGATGAACCCACCCGGAACTAGCCCTGAGCGATCATGAGTACCAGTCTTGTATCCGAGGAGCTTTGGTGTGATACATGAGCCCTTTTCGGTTAGATCGAGTAGGGAAGCCAGTTCTTGCGGGATCCATGATATGGCTTGTTGGCCTCTAGTGTCCGCATTATCCATTTCAGTTCTTCGATGGGGAATTTGAAAGTAGACTCGCATAAAGGCGTTCGGTGTACGTCGTTGAGGATCACAACATAGAAATTTGGCTGAGGCAAACGAACGAGAGCCATATGCCTTATTTTGCTCCACTGTAGCCTACGAGTCATGCTCGTTCAGATTCTCGACGATCCTGGAATGGGACGAGAGGGTCATGCCTGATCTTCATGCTCATTCAGCTTTTCAAGAATTTTCCACCGGGAAGAGAGGGGTTTATCAAGGGTAATAATAGTCCCAGGGTCGGTGCCCTTGCGGAACCAGGGCAAGGAGGATGTCATTGTGGGTGTTGGGGCGGGAGAGAGTCGCTTGGAAGGTGGACCAAAGCCTAAAGTAGAGGGTGAGGCTCTTATGTGGGTCACATGTGGGCCAAGACGGGAGTGATCCGGAGGCGGTCAGTCAGTCATATCATGTGACTGTCATTGGAGCCAGACGAAACGACCATGCACGATTACGCCGGATTTCCGCAATCAGCGTTAACGTTTCTTATGTGGCTTTATTACTGCCAAAGTCCCTTGGCACCTCTGGACCCCATAAAGACAACGACCCACATGTTCTCTCCTTGTTGGATTGTCTTGGTTAACGACGTCCCCGTCTGCATAGTGCTCAATCTTAAAGCCACTGCTGTCGTACCAGTAGTCAAAAATCTGGCTACCCAGGATATAACGCCCCAGCCCCAGACAGCCTTCCAGCTCTTCTTTGCGAGGTATTAATGACCCGTTAGCTGCTCATTAAAATCGGCGACCTCAAACGAGCTGTGGTGAAGGTATATTGTGCGGACGTTCGGAGGTGCCCGCTGGAGGAACGGACTATGATAGTCGGAGAATTCAGGTCCAAGGTCGAGGTGCATAAAGGTCAGAACGTCGACATATAGGAATTGTGGGAGATTGAGAATGTCTGAATGCACAAAGTTGAAATTAGACGTGTAGAAGTTCAGTTACATGTCGAATTCACGACACACGTAACCATAATGCCCGAGTTTGTGGACCAGCGCGGGACCATCACGGTACCGCTGTAACTGTCCGAGTAGCTTTATTTCGAAGGGGGTATTGTATAGTCCTTAGAAGACGTGCGTGGCCGACGTAAGCTCTTTGGATTCAGTGTTAATGCTACGCTCCTCCTGTCCGAACACGATATAAAAGAATGACCCGTTCGGTTGGGGGAAAGTAATCATCTTTCCCCCTCCTGGAGCTTCGTCAAGTTCCTTAAGGACAGCGCCAGGCAAAGCCAACGCTTTCTGAAAATTAGCGTCGTCCTTGGCTACCTACGCGCCGCCCATAAACCTGGATGATTGACCCGTCGCGCTCTACGAGGCGACGTAGACATATGGGTCCTTGCCGTACCTGCGATAGTAGATAGTGTTGCCTTTCTGCTCGGCCTTCACGAAACCGAAGCCCTTGGCGAACCTGTCGGATTTGTCAAGATCCTTGTGTTCGAAGTAGATGTGTGTGATGCGAGAGAGTTGTCCTTTGGATGGGTCGTGGGTTACAGTGGGAATGAGGCCGGTGGGAGTATCTAGTCAAGTCTAGGACTTGGGTAGGCAGGCAATAACGTCAAGAATGAAAAGGGATATTGCTCGCGTGGTATCACTTTGGCCGGCCTTTGTGTCTCGTGTGTGGCTAATCCCTGCCCTTCTGTGATACTGCTAATGGCAGTAAAAGAACGAGGTTATGCGGTCTTCTTTTCTTGTCTTGTGCTTGATCTGTGTGTTTTCGTGTGCTTTGGGTGGGGATGTGATCTTGCAAGTGTCACGGCAATGTTTTATATTTCTCTCAAGTCAAGTCGCCCTGTCGTTATCAAATGTGGTGGTCGGAAGAACTCAGTTTCCTCCGGCGCGGGAAGCAAGACACTCCGCGGCACAACGTCGGCAGTCAGTCGACAACATAGGTTTCTCTGCCCGCCTTCGGACTCGGCTCTTGGGAAGTGGACACCCTCAACTAATAAGAAGAGTAGAATTCTGAAAATCTTGGTCAGTTTCTGTCCGAATTTCACTTACTTTCTATCGGTCCAACGTGCCCAGTTCCCCCCGCCCCCTTCCAAATTTTCGATAATTCTATGCCTCCAGTCAATGTCGATGTGGCCATTGTAGGAGATGGACCTTCTGGTCTAGCCCTCGGTCTTTCTTTGGCACTACACAATATTAAAGTATCATCACCCCACAGCGGAAGTCTAGTCTATTGGCTGACCGTGACCCGTAATTGACCCGATAGTTATTCCGCGGACGAACATTGGTATTCAGAAGCACCCGACTGTGTAGCCAATGCAAACACTAGGAGCACTACTATCGCGTCCCTCTACCTGCCGAGTAAACCGAATACCGAGGCTGGAGCCTATGCAGACTCTTCACGGAATGGGGTTCTGAAGATCCTCCGAACGAGTTGTCCCGAGATCAAGTTGCCACCCAACGGTCATTAGCAGTTCCACCCCGGAGACTTGAATAATATACTACTACTATGTTGTAAGTAAGCTGGCTGCCCATTTTTAATGCTTGTCCTCCATGTGGCCATTCCCAGCTCGTGAAACCCCCAGAATCAAATTTCCTGTGCCTGCGGTGCTCTCAACACACCCATCACCCGAGACAACTGCAAGCAGTCACCGTCTTATCATTATTCACCATGTCCAAACTCGTCTCCGTGGTAGTCGTCGGCGGCTCGCACGCAGGCCTCGCAGTAAGCCACAAGCTCCTCCGGCAGAGCACGCGAGCAAAGATCACCCTGATCAACCCTTCAGATGAATACTACTTCAACATCGCCGCACCGCGCTTCCTCGTCAAGCCCGAGAGCCTGCCACAAAGCAAGTACCTATACTCGATTCCCGGTGCATTCCACGACTACCCAGCGGACAGATTCTCTTTTGTCAAAGGCCTGGTGACCAATATCGACTACGCGACCAAGTCCGTCACCGTCACCGTGGCTGCAAATTCTGCTGCGACTACCACTACTACTACTCCTCCTCCGCCGACTGAGACCTCGTTCGGCTTCGATTACCTCGTGATTGCCTCTGGCAGTACGACCCCCGCGACTATGGGTCAATCAGGGGTGCGGCTTCCATTCAAGTCGACTGCCTTTGAGGATACAAGGAAGGTAATTCGCGAGGCGCAGGAGAAGCTGCGCGCCGCAAGGCAGATCCTCATCGGTGGCGCGGGGCCCCTCGGGGTCGAACTCGCCGGGGAACTGGCCGAGGTCGCGGGTCCCAAGAAGGTCACCTTGGTGTCCCGGAGCCGCGAGCTGTTGGAGGGGGCGACTACCCCTGTGCAGAAAGCGGCGTCATTGCTCCTTCACCAGCGGAATGTCGATGTCCTGACCGGGACCACAGTCGTCAATGCGGCGTACGAAGCTAACACCCAGACCTGGAAGGTGGAGCTGTCCAGTGGGCGCTTGTTTACCGTAGATGCCTATATCGCCACAACAGGCACCATTCCAAACAACGCCTATATCCCAAAGAGCTTCTTGAATGCGCAGGGCTGGGTCAATGTTGACGGCCAACTTCGTGTCCTAGAGAACCGGGTCAGCCGGACCGATACCTACGCTCTCGGGGACATTGTTTGCCATCCGTATCGACTGCTCTCGCGAGTGCCTCTTCAGGCAGAGACCGTGGTAGCGAACATTGTGGAGGCGATTGAGAAAAGGGGCCAAGTTAGAACGTACTCGGCAGACGCGCAGAAGAAGATGATGGTCGTCCCCGTGGGGCAGTCCACGGGGACGGGACACATCGGGGGCTGGACGCTGTTTGGTTGCCTGGTGTGGTTCTTCAAGGGCAGGGACTTTCTGACGTATAAGGCTCCCAAGTTCCTGCGAGGGGAGGAGCGTTGATTCTGCGATGATATGTATACTATTTCTAGTTCCATTGTTCTCGCATCACATCCCGCCCAATAATATATCTATCTACTTGGCCTTGTTATCTCCAAAGCGATGGATTTGATTACCGCAGCCCTTGCCTGCAATATCCGTCAAGTTGCCATCTTGTAGTAAGTATCACGAGCCAGTCAGAAAGGAAACGAAATCGTCAATTCTGGTGCATTCCAACGAAGAAACTAAGTCTAGAGAGAAGAAGAAGAAAGTTCTGTCCGCCAGGCGAAATCGCTTTTGTAGTCACTCTCCTTCTTCCTGGAAAGTTCCATATTCGCGCATGCACACAAACAACCGCTCGCCAGTTGACTTCCGAGGGCTTCAGACCCTCACGATCGTAACAGGAAGAAGCAGTTTTTATCTACAATATATGGACTTATCATATCTGAATGTGAATAGACCCTATAAGCCCACCAAGGCTGGATACATTAAGTGTCAAGCACCGTTATCAGACGCAAACGACTGAACTGAGGCTACTAGTGTAAATTCTGGCTGACAATCGCCGCTGTCTTCATGCGTCACATCGTTGGTCGCCGTAAAACAGCCACGTTCTCACTATTTCCAAGGTTCCTCCGCGGCGGATCCACCAAGGAGCATGGTTTGCTGCCACCAGGCTGCTTTGTCATAGTGCAGTCACGTGGTTTACGAAATGTTGAGTGTGAGTAGCTGAGGGAGACTCTCCGTAAAGAAAATGATCCATGACTTCATCCAACAGTGCCGTGTCTCGTAGAACGGGATTCACATAGTTATATAAAACCCTACAATCATCCCATAAATTGTCTACCAGAGCTTCCCCTTACAATCACTTCATTTATTTATCTGCCCAACACCAAATTGTCCGGTCGCAATGTTTCAAGGCCTTGTTCCAGGTCTCGACGTCCTTGCTGTCGGGCTTATAGCTCTCCTGATTGCAGACTACGTCCGAGTGTCTCTTCGTCAGGGCCTCAGAACGCTCCCTGGGCCAGTGCTCGCTCGATTTACCTATCTATATCGACTTCTGATGGTCTATAATGGCGATGCTCCTGCTAATTATCAGAAAATTCACCAAAAATACGGGCCCATAGTGAGAGTCGGACCCAATGAGGTCTCTGTCGCGGATCCGAACATGATATCCGTTATATACGGGATAGGGAGCAAGTTTACCAAAGTAAGTAGTACATCAGTATTTTTATTCCGCGGTCCGCATACTAAATGTGTTCCATCTGGAAGACCCCGTTCTATGCCACAATGGCACCCGTTTATCAGGGCGAAATTATGGACAGCATGTTCACTACCCGTGACCCCGTTTATCATAAGCATCTCAAGAGTTCCGTGTCCCAGATCTTTTCAATGACCAATATGAAAAATTTCGAGGTCTACGCAGACGAATGCACCCAAATATTCATGGACGCGATGCTCACTCTCGAAGGTCAATCACTTGACTTTTCAAACTGGCTCCAGTGGTATGCTTTCGATGTAATTTCTGCTATCACATTCCAGAGACGTTTCGGGTTTATGGAGCAGAGACGTGATGTCGATGGTATGATTGGTAAAATCGATATCGGCCTACAATACGTGAAGATAATTGGCCAGTTGCCGCTTTTGATTCCGTTATTGCGCGGTGCTTCGCTGAACAGGCACTTTCAGCGGCTGAATTTGCTGCCGGATACATTGGGCCGGTTCATGAAGGTGAGAGTGCAGAGCTTGTCGCCCGGGGGTGTGTTTTATTGGATCTCAATGCTAACATGAGCAATTGATGTGGTTGATTTAAGATCACAGAAGAGGAAATTGGTCGATATGAGAACAGCGCTGAGAATAGGAAAGCTGGACGAAAAGATTTCCTTGCCCAATTGAGAGAAAAAGAGGAACGTTCCGGCAAAATTTCCCACAGGGACATGATGAATCACCTATCTAACAACCTGTGAGTTGTATTCATTTCCAAAGCGGCTACTATTCAAGGTACTGATTATGCCTCTGCTCGTAGTCTCGCTGGGAGTGACACCACTGCAATTTCCCTACGTGCTATGATCTATTACATAGTTCAAACTCCTCAAGTATACGACAAGATTCAACGCGAAATAGACGAGGCAGACTGACAAGGCCAGCTTTCGAAGTTTATCACATATGAGGAATGCTTGAAATTGCCATACTTGTAAGGTTAACTCCCTTATCCAGGCAAGAGCGTGGTTGCTGTCTAACACAGTATATGCTAGACAAGCAACAATGAAAGAAGCAATGAGACTACATCCAGGCGTCGGATTTCCGCTGGAGAGGTATGTACCTCCTCCAAGTGCAGAGATTTGCGGCCATAGATTACCCGAGGGAACAAACGTCAGCATCTGCGCCCCCGTTATCCATCAGATCAAAGATATCTATGGCGAAGATGCCGATGGCTTCCGACCTGAACGATGGCTTGAGGCATCACCAGAGGCGCTAAAGGCTATGGATCGGTATTTCCTATCGGTGAGCCAATTATCCCAGCACTTGTTCCTATGAACTTTGACTGATTCCTCTTAAACTCTAGTTTGGGCATGGCGCGCGGACGTGCATCGGCAAAAATATATCTATAATGGAGATGGGAAAATTTGTACCACAGCTACTGCGCCATTTCAAAATTTCATGGGCATCACCTTTGCCTGAGTGGCAAACCCATGCATCCTGGTTTTGGAAGCAATCCGGGTTAATAGTACGTTTAGAGAGACGGGCAGCTGATTGAGATATAAATGGTGTCAATATAAACTGTGTCAGTGCTATGCCTTTGTGCAGTATCAGCTCAATCGTCTAATGAATTAATGGGTGTATCATCCTGGAAGAGATTATTCCGACATGTTCAGTGACTGGACCTGCTGGTAGCTGAGTTCTACTCGTTTGCAAATTCTTCAATTTGCAAATTTTACCGAACGGAAAACCGCTTATGACTCTCCTATATCAAGATGGGAAAGTTCGATTTCTCATAGGAATTGTACTTCTCAATCTAAACACAAAGCGGTAGCCAATGTTCCAAGCATAACTCGGAATGCTTCAATCATCCGTCGATTTGTTTTCTCTTTCCTGATACATAACATGGCCAGTATATTGCCCTTTTTCATCATGGTAGATATGAGCCGTTTGAGCCTTGTTGTTTTTGAATTGTTCCTCGGTTGCAAACAATGCTGTGGCGTGCGGTTTGAGGTCGGTATGGCTCGTGTGCGATGGGTTTCTGTAAGATTAAGACTTGTGAGATACTGCAACCCTGATCCCACAGTATCTATAGTGGCTTACTTGAGGATGGCGATGGTGAAGTGCGCTAGGTCAGGTTTCTGAGAAGCGTCTTCGATAAGACTGAGGGTGAGATTGCGCAAAGTAGGGCTGCGAATCCTTTGGGTGAGCTTCACAGCATGCCGGGGATTCGGGAATAGGAGACATGATTATCTCCAAATTTCATATAGGGTCTGTAGAACATTATCAAGATACGTCTTCTCAGAGAGCAATATGGCACAGATTTATATATTCTTCCTGCGTAGGGTTTCTGGCATTGTGGTCCAATTAATAAGTCAGTGTTACGCTCAGGCATGAAGATACAAGAAACCAACATGGTAGCATTGACGAAACAACTAAGCATGGGGAAAGGAGAGAAGGAGAGAAGTGAGAGGACGAGAGACGATCTAAATACATGAGGGATGCCTGCGGCAGCAGGCATCAACACCAGGCATCAAGCATCACCACATGTGATCCGTCACAGTCAGTAAGTTAGTTAACTAGTTAACTTAATATGGTCTTTTTGAGAGTACGTAAGCGCCCGTTTCATTGAGTTATGTTATAATTCATATGTGTGATGCATGAAAGATGGTGAATACAGGTGAAAAGATGCATATGTTTTGTTGATGCCTGGTGCATCAGGCATCCACCAGATATATCAATCACCATCTTCCTCATCTCACTTCTTCCCTTCTTCCTTCCCCATGCTTAATTATCTCGTTTAATGCTACTACATTGGTTGAATATCTTCCTCTCGTACCTGAGCGTAACAAGTTAACTATTTTGGTCGTGCGCTACTGACCAATCACTAGCCGCTCCAGAGTTGTTAAGGAAGTATCTACTTTACAGGGTAGATGGCCTGTCAACTAGGTAGGAGAGGAAAGCACCAAGTCAGATTGAGACAAAGACTGTTTCTTAAGGAAGATGAATCCCACTTCCTTAAGCATCTGTTTAAATACATCATCTTTTGTGCAAACAGGAATCAAACACGAAGTGTGGGGGACACCATGGCGAAAGGCCACCGCATGGCCAACGCATGGCACATACTGTGGGTGCGGCCTGCATGCAGCGTGGCTGTCGCGTATCGCGGCCGAGGGGCCACCGACTGACCGCCGGATGGCTACCGCCTTGGCAGAACCCTCGGTCCACGCATGCCTGAGGCCCCAATATCAGTGTGTGAATAGTCTCATCGAAATATCATAACAAGAGTACTGGGCGCTTTCCCAGATTATATGATTAGGTATTGCTGCCAAGCTCTTGCCACGTGATATATCTCTAGGCGCGTAGCACGCTCGATCACTCTAAGGACTGATGATGACACTCCGATAGTACACGGAAGCCGACTCGATAACCCAATGAAAACCGCTCGAGTATTATCGACACGTACTTCGCCCTTGAGGAGCATCTTGAGACTTCGAATTTTTTCTAAGTCTATTGCTACCTATCTAGGTAAGGGTTAGATAGAGCAGCCTATTTATACGTCTCCGGTCGACGCGGATGTTACGGGCCTCAAAGAGGCGCGGGGGCCGCAGCTATTTGAGTAGCAACCGTGAGCCAATCATTCCACGGACGCTAAGGATTAGCGTCGTTACGTGCGTTTCGGTATACTTGGGTAGGCCCCGGGGGGCACCAAGCAGAAGGGTTCAGGGCAGGAGCTAGAATCGGCCTACGGCTAACCGTCACAATTAATACCCGCTTACTCTATGGGACGGTTAGCGCGAAGCAGGAAACGGCAGCTTTCTTACCCGCACCTAGACTACACCCTAAATGCAAGAACACGGTAAACCACGTGACCACATCCTATTAGCGATAGGATGGACTCATCAGTGATAGGAAGAACTGGATATATAAGGACACTCATTTGGCATTATGTATTTAGTTCTTCGCGATCAATTATATATTGTTACTTGGTTACTACCTTTAGTACTTTGCACTTCACAGTTCACCTTTAAGACAACCCAACCTATAAGTAGGGGATTCACTTAGTAGTAATACTTAGTGATTGACTTACTTGGCGCGCACTTCTGGCACGTTCTGCAAGATACTCAACAGGATCTATCCCGCAGTAAGGCCTTGCGAGGCAACGGTACGATTGAGAGATACTCTTGGAATTCGAAGTTGTGCCGAGAGGGCCGGAATCAGCCGTGACAGCATATATCGTTATTGTACCCGATCACAACAACGACTTAGGTAACTATTGCCCTTTCTGCACTTACTCACCGTGACCAGTCGGCTACGCGTAACAGCGGAGCCACTTAATCACTACCAATAAGGCGGTTATCATCTAGTTACTTTGGGGGAATCCCTTAAAGCTGGAAGGTATATAGTGCTGTATAAACTAGGATAGGGAGGCTACTCCACGGTTTGGGCGGCGAGAGATTAAAGGTTGTACAAAATCGAATACCGAGTAGTAGTGCTAGCTAACTAAAATGCTATCTACTTATAGAGAAGAATCTTATATTGCTATTAAGATTTCTGTTACAGAAACGGAATATAATAGGGAGGCGCGAGGGCTCTAAATAATGAGAGAGTTAGCGTCTTATCACCCCTCTCTGAAATATACGGTGCATATACTAGATGACTTCGATCTAAAAGGCCCAAACGGATCTTATAAAAACCTAGTTTATGAGCTTCTAGGGCCTAATATCCCGGACGTAATTAATACACACTTTCCTAGTGGTAGACTTCCTGGAAGGCTCGCTAAAATCATTACTAAATAAAGTCTTATCGGGCTTAATATTTTATATTAATAAAATATAGGATATAGAGGTAAATCATTTTCTTATTAGTACTTTGAACCGTTGTCGGGAAGTTCTAGTGTATCCGATCGGATCCGAGAGGACTGGATCCACATAGAACCTTAGGATGACCAATCAAGATAGAAGTTCTTCTTCTCCTGGGACCACAGATCGTTAAGGGTCCTTCGATGCATAAGATCTTCTTCGAGTATGAAAAGGTCAAACGAGATCAATAAGATAGATCAAAGAGAGTGTATTGAATCTGTGAGGATATTGAATCTTCTCTGATAATATTGAATCTGAAAAGTTATTGAATCTGAACTGCTAAACTAATGAACGAATGGGTGTTTAAATACACGATTGGGACAGTTTAGACAGTTGAATCTAGACCAAATCGTTGATCTAATCGATAATCCGATCATATATCGATGATCTGATGAATCGATGCATTAGGAAGTTATTAGATGTTAGTATCCGTGGCTAGATTGGCCGATTTCTCATATAAAACTCTCTGTTGAAGAGATATGGCTTTTCCCAGGAGAAAGGATAGGAAAAACGATGGTCCGGTCCGGGCCGTTGGCCTAGCGGGCCGCACGGTCAACCAACTTCATATAGCCACACACGCTCACATAGGCTGACAACCGTTCTTATCTAATATAGATTTACACACCCGCAATTTAGCCTTCACTATGCCTAGAGTGGACAATATAACCGAAGAGAAGTTTATTGAGATATTAGGTACCCCAGAAATTAGCTATATCTAAAGGCGCGATAGGAAAAATCTAGAGCCTAGTATACCTAAATACATTAAGAAGCCTATGACAGATCCTAGTGTATCGGGGGCTGATCCACATAGGACGAAAGGGGACTAGGCAGTAGCTTCCTCTTGGTCATAGGATCCTACTGTCTAGGAAAGGAAAGAATGTCTTAAGAACAATAAAGTCGATTGAACTGCTGGCTAAACAGTGGTGTAAACGAGCGTTTAAATACACGATTTGCAGTGGTTTAGGCAGCAAGGAAATAGGGCAGAGATCTAATAATCTAATAGATCTTAATGCAGGATAGAAATGTGTAGAAAGGACGTCGGGATCCTTAGTCAAATAGCCAATTAGGCCATGGTCGATATCTCTGTTGAAGAGATGCATATAGAGGGGCTTTCTGCAGGGGAAAAACAATGGTCCGGCCCGGCAGGCTGCCGGGCCCTCAGGCAACACATAAGCACACACACATAAGCATATACCCCCACACACCCACATAGGCTGACACACCCCCTCAGGTCTTCAGATCGGAGGACTGATGAGCTGGAGATAAAAGCAACTACATAAGGTCGTGTGGTAAGTACTCCATACCTATCTGTCTCACAAAGATCTCATGTTTCTGGCGGCTAAGTGGCTTGGTCAGGCCATCAGCAGGCAGGTCGGACGAATTCAGCCATTCAATACGCAGGCGTTTCGCCTGAACTTCCTGGCGAATCCATAACTGATGAATATCCACATGTCGAAGCTTGGTCTGGAAGATAGATCTCTCTCTTGTTAGGAGGTCAATCGTCTGCTTATTATCGCATTGCATCACATCCTGGTGGCCAGGGTCGAATCGGATGAATTTAAATAAGCGTCTCATCCAATAGGATTGCTTAGCCGCGTGGCTAAGCGCAAGCAATTCAGCTTCTGTAGTCGATATAGTAACAGTCTTTTGTTTCCTAGCCTTCCAATCGATAGGGCCACCAAACAGGCAAAAGAGAAAACCTTTAGAGCTTTTACGGTTAGCATTATCAGCAAAGCTAGCGTCTAAGCAGGCGGTATATGTAGTTATCTCTTTCTGGCCATCAAAACAGATTACCAGGTCTTTCGTCCCATAGAGATATGAGATTAGGTGGTCAACGGCCTCGAGATAGCGGTCAGTATAGCGTGTGAGCGAGCGAGCAAGTAATTAGTTAGCAAAGGCAGTCTCTAGCCTAGTCCAAATTACTAGGTAGAGCGTTAAGCCACACTTCTGCTAGTATAGGTTAACCAACCTAGGATTCGGAGGGTATTCGGTAGGATAGAGAATGCCGGAAAGGTCAGATAGTAAGGGCGTGGCTAGAGGTTTCCTAGCTAGAAGGTTGAACTTACTAGCAATCTTCTCTATATAGGCACCTTAGCTCAGCTAGGTCTTTCGAGATAGTCGGTGACGTATGATTCGAATTCCTACGAATTAGCTAAGTTCACTAATATGCTTTATCTCGAACTTCTCCTCGAGAGATTGTCGAATACAGTTAGCATGGTCGGTTTAGGATACATAGTATATAGCCAGGAAATCATCAACGAACACCATCACAACAACGTGGCCATTAGTATATAGGGTAGGATCCTCTAGGTAAGGGCGGAGGCCAACAGTAGAAAGCACCTTTCTGATATCCCCTTCCTATTTCTTACTAGAGATCCTTAGACCATACACTACACGTTTCAATCTTAACACCTTGCTAGTTGACCCTAGGCCTAGTAGATACCGGCAGAAAACGTCCTAGTCCAATTAGCTATTCAGGAAAGCGTTCATAGCATCCATCTAAAAGATCTCGAGGTCGAATTTAGTTATTAGGGCTATAAGCGTACGGAAGGTCCTCGCGGCAAGCGTGCTGGTCCTAGCGTCCTAGAAATCAGGTAATTGCTGGTCGCCTCGCACACACAATCTAGCTTTAAAGCGCGTAAGATTGCCTAATTCGTCAGATTTATAGTCAAAAACCCATCTCATTGGTATAAATTGGTGTTTTGGGTAGTGTTTCTGGCTAATTTGATGGCCACAGTCTCTCACATAAGCTTAATTAACTAGATCGGCAGAGATCGGTTCAAAGGCGTGCATATCAAGAAGCTTATTGAATTCAACCTACATAGCCTATTTAAACTCGCGTTAATAGGGGTAGTCTCGCAGATAGCCATAATCAGATAGTGCCGGCGGCAAGGATGAGATAGCCAGCTATTTTAGTAGTAGCTAATTAGCTGAAAATACATAGTAGAAAGCAGCGAGGGCGCGATAGCGCTTATCGTCGTGGTCGTTGTCAGATAAATCATCTCTAGCGTGCTTACCTAAAGAGGAAGGTAGGTAGGCTAAGTAGTCGAAATCAGAGTTATCTATTAAAACAACTAGTGAAGGAGGGCGGTTAGGGACGTTAATATCAGGGTTAAGGGCCTTATCAGATTAATAGGCATCCTTCTGCTTAACTGGCGTGAGCGGTAGGTCTCCAAGGATTTAGTCGTTAGGAGCAAACTGGTTAAGATCGTCTAATTGGTTAACAGAATTACTACCTATACCCCCTTAGCTAGGTTGGTCCTCTAGTAAATCCTCCTGGTTGGCTAGATTAGCCGGTTCAGGTAGGTCTATCTTATTAAGAATTCGTGTGGTAGCTAGGTCGTCAAGGGTGAGTAGTAATTAAGATGAATCGTCAATAATCTCAATGCGATAAGGAGGGATTTCGTCGCTATAGAAACGTGTTTCATCGAATTTAACGTCTCGTGCACGAACAATTCTTCTCTTTAAGGGTATCCAGATTCGCTATATATTAGATACATCGTAACCAACAAGATAGCCAATAGCAGCGCGAGGGCTCATCTTAGCTAGTTTCGGTATATTATTGATTCTAACGAAGGCTTTACATCCAAACACACGTATATTGGATAGGTCTAGCAGTCTCTTTAGCCAATAAGGGGCTTTATCTCTAAGGTAATTAGCGAGAGCTTCGGATGGAGATTTCTAGTCGAGAGACCGGTGAGGTATTCGATTCTAGATATAGATAGCAGTGAGAGAGGCCTCATTCCAAAGATAGCTTAGTAGGCCAGCACCCTAGGTCATCTACCTAGCCATCGCGGTTATAAGCGCCCCATAGCGCTCGGCAAAAGGATTTTAAGATAGTTAGTAAGGAGGAGATAGCTCTAGGTTCAGACCACGAGCTCTAACCTCGGCAGAAAGGTCTAGTAGAAGGGCGGTTTCACCGTCGGCGTACATAGTAAGAATCTTTAGGTCGAATTAGGTCTTAAGGAATTGGATTTGGCCAAAAAGGGAAGTGGTCGAAAGGGTCTTATCGGTAAGATCCTCGCCAATCTGATACTTCGTGACAGGATCAACACAGTGGGACAGGTATTTAGTCCTAGCTAGAGATGGCGGTTAGTGGATGAGATCCCAATAGATAGATTCGAAAGGCCTAGTATACTCGATTAGTCGTCGAGAGATTTGCTGTTTAGCCTTAGAAACTTTACAGGTTTCACACACATAGCTAGGTAGGGTGGTTAAATCGATCGAGACATTAGATAAGTAGTCAACTAGATAGGATAGGACCTCGTGATTCACATGACCTAGCCGCTAGTGCCAAAGGTCTAGCGAGGCTATCGCGTGGCGAGGTGCGTAGGAAGATATAAAGGCCAATTTACTAGGGTCCTCAATAAGGTCTAATTCGATAGGATTAGATAGGGTAGGAATCCTAGAGACCTGATTGGCTGTGTTGATAGGAGATTCGGGAGCCATACCATTAACTATTAATTGGTCCCATTTAATGAGGTATAGACCAGATTTCTTATTCAATCGGCAAATAGGTTTACCGTTCGATTCCTCCAGTATGCAATCTCTCCCTCGTAGGTATAGGCCTACACTAGCAGCTTTCTCAGCAGAGAGTAGATTCATATAGAAACCAGGCGCGTAGGCAACATCCTTAAGATTAATCTTAGTCCTATCTAGGCTATCGGTAGGTCGGAAGCTTATCCTTCCAAACCCTAAGATGGCAGTCTCTGTATTACCTACTCTCACAGAGGAGGGAGATGGCTAATAGTCGGTCAATAGGTCGAGGTTATTGCAAATATGTAGGGTTAACCCAGTGTCAAAACACTATACATTATTAGCCGGTTACTTAGTATGAAACGAATTGAATACGCGGTTAGCCTAAAGAAGAGATGAGACCTTCTACTTAGGGACGTACGTGCCAAACGCTGCCCTAGTAGTCTTATCTTCCTCTAACTTAGCCGTTAGATTAGTCGAATTAGTCGAATTAGTCGTTAGTTAGTGCTTAGCAATCGCGCGCTTATAGGCAGTTCTGAACTTCTAATTCCTATAGGCCTCTTTGAAACGGTCTTCTACTGCTTTATCAGATTACCAGTTAGGTGGCCTAGCCTATAGGTTGACGTATAGGCAATCGTTGAATCGGTGGTTACCATCGTTTGGCTAGCTATAATAGGGGTAAGTAGGTCGGCTGTGGCTATCGAAATTGGTCTGATTGCCACTACTATTATTAGTAGGATTGCCGCTGCTGGCGTCGCTGTTAACGCCGCTAGCGCTAGTAATAGCTTCTGTCCTATCTAGATTTCTACCTTAGAAGGTCGTCCCATAAGCAAATTTAGCCTAGTGAATTAGCGGAGCTAGGCGGATAGACTCTGCATAGAGATTGATAAGGGCGGGAAACTCTGGTAAAACGCCGAACGAATAGACGCCGCTTTGCTCGTAGATACGATTCATCCAAATAGTAACAAAACTAGGTGACAGTGGGGCAATTACCTCAAGGAACTCGTAGATGATTCGCTTAGTATCCTCGAATTCAGATAGGCCAATCTCTCTAGCTTCAGTGTAGCAAATCAGCCACTTCTAAACCCATACATCGTAATTAGTCTTTAGCGGCGGCTGTGTGCGCAGATTTGACTAGTTCTTAGAAACCTAGCGCTTACGAGATAAATTAGTAGGCGCATACATTAGACGAAACATATTGATAACGTCACGCAGAGAGGATTGTGACAGGATTAGTCGTTTGTTATCAGTTAAAACTAAGTTACGAATCCCTTACTTCAGACGGTCAATTAATTTCTAGTAGTGACGGAAGCGGTCTAGTTAGCGGTCATAGTCGCGTAGGATAAGATTATAGCGTGTGAGAGCGTCACCTGCCAAATTAGGAAGATCTCCTAGTAAACTAGCAGTAGGGTACTCTGGTTCTTCAGGTAGCTGCCTAAGGTATTCGACTACCACTTCGGGGTTTATATAGACCCATAGTCCCTACGTAATTGCTTAGTCTTTAACTACTGCATACCACTAAATCCAATCGGCTGAGGTCCTCAGCTAGAAGACTAGCCAGTTGGTTTCTGACATAGTGGCAAATAGTAGGTAGGAAGCAATTAAAAAGATAGAATGGAACAAATTGGTCAAGTAAACAAGATAGAAGGTATAAGATTAAAGGTCAAAGGTATGCGACCGGCAAGAAGGGCCAAACTAACAGAATTCCGCAAATCGTGCGATCTGATTGGTCAAAGTCAAGGCCGTCGGTCGGGGGGTTAAGGTCTTTAGTCTAGTTTGAGACGGTCGGGCTCATAACTAACAGATCCTAGTATATCGGGGGCTGATCCACATAGGACGAAAGGGGACTAGGCAGTAGCTTCCTCTTAGTTATAGGATCCTACTATCTAGGAAAGGAAAGAATGTCTTGAGAACAATAAAGTCGATTGAACTGCTAGCTAAACAGTGGTGTAAACGAGCGTTTAAATACACGATTTGCAGTGGTTTAGGCAGCAAGGAAATAGGGCAGAGATCTAATAATCTGATAGATCTTAATGCAGGATAGAAATGTGTAGAAAGGACGTCGGGATCCTTAGTCAAATAGCCAATTAGGCCATGGTCGATATCTCTGTTGAAGAGATGCATATAGAGGGGCTTTCTGCAGGGGAAAAACAATGGTCCGGCCCGGCAGGCTGCCGGGCCCTCAGGCAACACATAAGCACACACACATAAGCATATACCCCCACACACCCACATAGGCTGACACACCCCCTCAGGTCTTCAGATCGGAGGACTGATGAGCTTGAGATAATAGCAACTACATAAGGTCGTGTGGTAAGTACTCCATACCCATCTATCTCACAAAGATCTCATGTTTCTGGCGGCTAAGTGGCTTGGTTAGGCCATCAGCAGGCAGGTCGGACGAATTCAGCCATTCAATACGCAGGCGTTTCGCCTGAACTTCCTGGCGAATCCATAACTTATTAATATCTATATGTCGAAGCTTGGTCTGGAAGATAGATCTCTCTCTNCTCTGTTGAAGAGATGCATATAGAGGGGCTTTCTGCAGGGGAAAAACAATGGTCCGGCCCGGCAGGCTGCCGGGCCCTCAGGCAACACATAAGCACACACACATAAGCATATACCCCCACACACCCACATAGGCTGACAGCCTATCTTATATCGGACGCATTCTTAGAATTCGACCCAAACGATCAAAATAATCGACTTTAGAGAGTTATTTTTACGCACTACGGTTCCTCAAACGCTACACACACCTTTATCTATGCGGGCTCCCGAAGTTATCTTTCAGGATTATATTAAGTATCGTGTTAACTTATAGAGCATAGGCTATATAGTGGGTGAAGTCACAGAAGCTAAATAATCCGCAAAACGCTATAAACAGCGAACTAATAGGTATAATAGCTCTTTAAACTTTTCACGGGCCAGCCACCTTTCGACATCTTCTTTATAACACCCAAAAACCTAATTACCTAGATACGGGAGATAGCGAGTGACGATCTACCCGAAAGATGGCAAGAGATATAGGATACGATGAACGTAGGGGATGACACAACCACATAAAGCCCGGGACCTAACCTGTAAGAATACATAGCTAGAAGAAGTATATTTTGGCGGCCCGCAAAGTCCAAATCTCACAAGAGGGGATATAGCGAGGCTGGGGCAAATAATTAGAAGATTATTATGTTTTAAGCCGTCTGCCAGAGCATTAGCGAGAGAAGTTTTAGATAACCCATGGTTTAATGAATAGTTAGCACGTAAAGCATGAGTGATCGTAAGAAACTTTCCTCTAACTAAGCTTATACTTAGTAAGTCTCGGTTAGTCAGATCTTGGATTGCTAATATATAAAGAGAAGAAATCGTTACAAAATCTACGATAGGTTTATCTTTCACGTATTTAGTTTTGGAGATACGGCTTACCAGTGTTTGTGGCTAGTCTTCTATAACTATCGCCTAATGCTTCGTCTGGTTTTCTCAGGAAAATGTGCCTAGTAGTCATTTGAGTGGGTGCTGGTGTATCTTGAGGCTTTTTTGTGTACACTAGCCGTTGTATAACCATGATTTATTATAGGCACCCGACCTAGTAAGGACTACACAAGAGTGCTCTAACACGAACAGGTCGAAGGTGCCAAAACTAGTGTTACTACGTGACGTGAATTTGTCAATCGCGGAATTTAGTTACGCCGTGCAGGATGTTAATTATTATCCAGATTATTAGCAGCCTAGACACTAAACAAAGGACTTCGGCCCAAGGCGTCATTGAAGTCAGCCTCACCGTTCATTTAGCTAATCGTGGGTTGGGATTCGACGGTGTGTTCAAGTGCCAAGAACCGCGGTTTCAGCCGGGCTAAGGTAAGCTAATAACACTATTTCTGAGTCCAGCTGAGAGGGTTAATGCGGTGGTCGCGCGACGGAGGGTGAGAATCACCCGCTCTCACCCGGCTTCTCACCCTGTCTATTACGCACCCACCCTATCTCACCCTGGTCGCCAGTTAGTAGTATGGTGGGTGACCACATGCGAATCCTGGCTGTTGTATGTTTTTATTTTTGATTATTTGACTTGCTGAGATTGCCCTTGCTGCTTCACACTTCAGCCTTATTCACCTGAACGCCCTGAACGCCACTGAAGCGCGGAGGATGGAGACTTAAGAAAGATGGGCTCCTACATTAGCCGCTGTCATGGCAATATCCGTTCTATTGGGAAGCCTGATATCACTGGCAGGTATCGATGAATAAACTTTTGGTTAATAGTCCATGAAAGCTAGATCTATTCTAAATCCTACTCTTCAGCGTTTCACCCTCAAGTCTCACAATTCCCCAGAAAATTTCGTCGCTCGTTCATGTTATTTATGAAGAGAGATAGGTTAACTCCATGGAGTGGTGCGAAGGTTCCTCCGCCAACGAGAGCAATTGCAACTTTTTCTCTGAAGAGTTTTTTAATGTACCATAATTGTTTCTAGTCTCAAAGGAACCATGTCCACTAGCTATATCGTATAGCGGTCTTCCTCGGTGTGTAGATATATTGAATGTTTGTGGAAGGCGCCGGTGCGATAAATAGTTGACCGGACCAACCCCGCAACTGATTACTGTGTATCTCGACCTCCTCTCAAACTAGTCAGTGTCTTAATTACGTTCTGCTACACTCCTTCGATATTACGCAACTTCCAGAATGGATACGCTTCGTGAGTCTTTCCGTTACGGGACCTCGCCTCTGACCTCGCCATCGCTCTCGCCCCCTTACAATGCCTACCTTTTTGGCAGTCACATCTCCAAATCTCTGTCACCGCTCCTCCATGGAATACTCTTCCGATCCTTGGGTCTATCGTGGAAATTCCATCTAGTCCAGACTACCGACAAAGGGAAGTTTCTAGACAAGGTTAATTCTTCGGAAACTATCGGCGTCTCTATCACAATGCCGAACAAGGTCACCTTCGGCCTACTTTTGGAAGATTTTACCGATGCCGCTCAAGTGATTGGGGCTGTTAATACCTCCTTTGTCCGCCTTGATTCGACCGGCAAGCGTCGTTATATTGGCACAAACACCGATTGTGTTGGAATACGCGAGGTTATTGTGCAGTACGATTCCACTGCTGTTGCCACTAGCAAGGGCAAACCAGCAATGGTTGTTGGAGGGGGAGGAGCCGCACGAAGCGCCGTATATGCGTTGTGGAAATGGTTCTCACCGTCAGAGATTTACATTGTCAATCGACTCAAGTCAGAGGTTGACGACATAGTGAAGCATTTTACTGCGGCAATGCCTGGTATTCAACTACGATATGTCGCGGACATTGCAATCGCGCAGTCAATTCTTGCCCCATCCATCATCGTGAGCACGATCCCGGATTATCCACCATCAGAACCCGGGGAGATTCTTTGCTGGCAGATCTGTGAGAAGATCTTTGGAAAGGTCGAAAAAGGTCTATTGGTTGACATGTGTTATATGCCGTCCCCGGGAACGAGACTCGTGAAAGCAGCAAACAAGGCGGGATGGAGGACTATCCTGGGTACGGAAGTGCTGGTACGAGTTTGTGTTGCGCAGCAAGTTCTATGGACGGAAAGACTACCGAATCAGCAGGGTGTGAGCGAGGCTATTGCTGCAATCACTCAACCGCAAAGTGCTGCAAAACTATAGACTCTAAATTCGCAATAGAATCAATCTTGTCCATTAATGCCGGTTGCACTCAGTATCGTCACATCCACGAAGTAGCTACAGAGGCCGTCATAGTATCGGAGGGCTGCCAAAGTTAACTCAGAAATCAAAATTTGATGCCAGAACCGGCCTAACCTAGAAAGGCCTGGTTGTGCCCGAGCGTAGATACTTTGAGGAATGCTCCACTTGATATTTGACCCCGCAAACCGGCATTCAAATCAATACGCCGGGTGTCAAGAGAACAACAAGGCGATCCGAGCTAACCAAGGAAACGACAATATTCAACATAATCCAGGGAAATTATTGTAAGGCTCATTCAAATGCCAATTTGACATCATTCAACTTACACGTTCTTCCAAATCTCATCATGGCTCACATCGCGCCCTTGGCCCAGGTATTTTTTTTCCATGATTTGGCCTAGGATAATGGATAGCTAAGAGATTTCAGCCGATTACCCTCAAACTTTCCGGAAAGGTGATCAAGAACCGTCTTTACCGCACTCCTCTCAGTGAATACGCCTCGACCTACGACGATGAGAACGTTGAAAATTGCGGTAAACCTCTTCCTCAATATGCAGAACTGTACCAATGAAAGTCAATAATAATCCATAGAAACTTTCATGCAAGTCTTGACTAATAGAGACCAGAGCTTGCTGATGGTGGCGCGGGCCTTATTTGCACTGGAAACATCCCAATCCACCGTGATAACCTTGAGAACTACAACAACGCCGTCCTCGATATCAACAATCCCTGGGACCCGGTGGAAGCCTTCCGTCCTGCCGTGCAAGCAGCAAAATCTCGAGGGGCACTGTTTCTCCCACAGTTGCAATTCCCCGGCCGGCAGGTCCCCGAATTTCTGAATGCAAACCCAAAGTCCTCGTCGAGCGAGCAGTTGCCGCCTTGCTTGAACAATACATACGGGAAGCCGAGTCCATTGACCAAGGCCGATATTGAGGATTTGAAGAGGCGCTATGTCTGGGCTGCACAGGTTCTAGCTAAAGCTGGAGCTGATGGGATTATTGTATGTCTGAGATGCTCCGATAGTGTATTCCGGAATAAAAAGCTAACCAACATGGATAGTTGCATGCTAGCCATGGTTACATCATGCAGCAGTTCCTTTCTCCGTTAATCAACAAGCGAACTGACGAGGTATGTTGCTCGCTCTAGCATGGTGAGCCCATGCTAACTGCTCAAAGTACGGAGGACCTCTCGAAAATCGCGCCCGTTTCATCCTCGAGGTTGTGAACGCCGTCAAGGAGAAGCTTCCATCGGATAAATTCGTCATTGCTGCCAAGCTCAACTGTCAGGACTGTATGTTCACTAAGATGAAAAGTGCCAAGACCTCATGCTAATGAACATAGTCATCGAGGGAGGTACAAGCTTTGCCGAACAATGCGTCGTCATCAAGTGGCTTGAAGACGCGGGTATTGACTTCTTCGACATATCTGGCGGAACATACGCTTCGCCTGCGTGGAGGGGAAACATCATGAGGGAGCTTACCGAGCGACCTTCGCAAAAGAAAAGAGGAAGGTATGTGCGGTCTAAATATGTGAGATGTATTCATCGCTGACATCGCTAGCTATTTCATTGAATGGGCTCAAGAGATGAAGAAAGTATTAGTAAGTTGTTACCACCTAAACAAATAATCTTGTGATCTAAGGCTAATTGATGACAAGTCGAGAGCCGTGATCGGAACGACTGGGGGCTGGAGAGATAGTCTTCGGATGTCTGAGGCAGTTGAAAATGGAGATATCGACATGATTGGCTTGGGCAGACCTCTTCGAGAGGATCCGTTTTTTGTGAACAAAGTCCTTCGGGGTGAAGTCAGAAGGGGCAATCTCTAACACCACATGTACTTGCTTCAAGATTTTTCTGTTCAAAAAGGCAAAAATAGATGTAAATCGTGTTGTTTGATTTGATTCATATGCGTCATTGCACGTATCTAGAAAAAGAACGATTGGACCTTAAAACACATCGCCAAATCCTGGACCAAAAATCTCTCGCAAAAGATCTGTGAATCCCTCCTCACCAAGGTCTGTGTCGGTGCTCGTGGTAGCTGTTGTTAAGAGCGGGTCATAGGTGGACACCAAAGCATTATTCACGCGCGTACCTGACAATGTCTCCCTTGATGCTGTGCTGTTAGGCAGATTTCCTCCGAGATGGCAACCCGGATCATGGTTAGTTCCATTATTATGCTGCGGCGCAAATGGTTCCCCGGGAGTGAGAACGGCATCCTTAAGCATAGACGCTCTTGCTCGCAGGATGACCAGCAAGTGCTGGCCAAGTAGCGCAGCAATCCCAACCTGATGAGACGGTGTAGTCCCTGCACGTTTCAATTGCAATGCAACTTGCGCTAGCAATGCAAGTAGCTCGACCTCATACCCCGCGCGTGACCCATGTAGATATGGGAAAAGCTTGAGAGCTAGTACTGCCGCATAAGAAATCATCGCCCAAGTTGGAGAAAGCATACAGTACATTGGTTCTCCAATGACCGGTAGGTCTCGTACAGCAACTTCGCAACAGTGTATAGCGGCATCAAAGCAGTCCTCGCGAATGGCATCTAGCTCACGATCATTGTTGGCAGAAATATTGAGTGCAGAAGATAAGGTCCACAGCCGGTTGTGAATGTAGACATAATAAAGGTAAAGGTCTGGAAGCTTTTCGGGATGAGGTAAAATAGTGTTTGGAGATGGCAGCCAAGTCGCTTGCCATGGTCCAAAATCGGTGTCCACAAGATCGCGCACCCAGTGAGGGTTTGAATGCGGTATACTTGCCTGCCGTCTTATCTCACTTTGGAGAGTAGCTAGATGACGGCGAAGAAGGATGAACGCACAGGTGTGCTTATCGGTCAAATCAGCCAGCGGGTGCATCCACCAGTTCTCGATGTTGCAGGTCAACTCTGTCTCCGGGAAGGCATTTATCCGGCCACAAGCTGCACTATTCGCTCGCTCCCAAAGCAGGATCCGTAACCAGGTGCGCTCTCTATTGCGAGCCAGCCGCTGAAGGTAGGTTTGATCTTCCAACAAGGGACCGTCAGAAGTCTCGGGGTTTTCCTGGATGGAAACTGCAGATCGCTGTCCGAAGGTGAGGAGACGCTGAGAGTGGGTGCCTTCAGGCGATCGATTTTGCGTATCGCAGGAGTCTGATTCCTTTTGGTAGCGTGTCCGGCGCTGTTGATCGAGTCCCAGCTCTGCTGCTACTCCAAAGGCGTACATGGTGTATAGCCATGATCGTTCTTCGGATAGAGTGTTCGCCGGAGTTGCTGATAAGAGCGAGATATAGTACCCCTGGACAACCTCCACCGTCTTATAGCCACAAGTATGAACATGTCGAGATAGCTTCTCCCCATGAAGTCGTAGCCTTTTGGCTAGATTGCCCGAGGCATGGTCGAATTGTGCCGTGAGAGCAAGGATCCAGGTAAACAAGAGGGAGGATCGGGATCGAACATAGCCCGGAGTGTGTAACATGGGATCGAGAATTCCGTTGATCAAATGAAGGCGTGAAAAATAGCTGTAGCAACTTAGTAGACTTCTTCTGGGGTCTTCTCGTCACGGTAGACTCACACTGGAAATAGTGCATAGGCCTCTTCCATTGACACCAATCCAAGATCCACTGGATCTAAGTCTGGGCCGATATCTCGTGGAGGATTCGCACCGGGCGATCGAAAGTAATTTGAGTATCGGTCAGACTCCATTGCAGGGGCAAATAATGCATCGATTCCACTTTCGAGAACCTTGCGATCTAGGTGAAGTCCAAGAGAAACGTAACCGGGTCGGTGGAGCAGATATCGACCTATGCCCTCACCATCTCCAGAAATGGACTCAAAGTTTGAGGCTGGTGATAAATCTGTGGGGCCAACTTGAGTTTCCAGTGCTTGTGCAGCACTGGCAGCTTCTGCCATGAGAGCCAGTGGGTTGCTAACTGGTTCCAAGCTCACGTGCGAGGTGATGGTCTCAGGAGCATAAGGCGTAGTCACATACGGGCTTTGATTCTGTTCCGATGCCGGTAGACCACTTGCATTGATCGTGCTTGAACTGGGTGATAGTGGGTTTTGGTGACCAGGCCTCCTGCTTTCGGCAGGTAGCTCCCAGTCACCATTGCCTCGGTCAATTTTGTGTATGTTTGATCGTAGGAGGTCGAGCATTTCAGATTCATCTCGCCCCGGAGATAAGCTCTGAATTTCAGATGCTTTATCTGTCGATGCGCGGGCTTTCTTCAGTTCCGCCTGCATCTTTCGATAGGCCTTTTCGAATCCATGATATCGACCAACTGCACCTCGCTTCCGACCTAGTGGGCGCGGGGTGGGAATATTGCAGGCACGGTTCGTGCGTCTGCAGCGGTCGCAAGGCTCATCGGGTTCTTTGGTTGAACTGGACGCGTTCGGCCGGATACATCGCATTTTGAGCTTGCGACATGCTTCGCACGCCGCTGTCGGCGGAATATGGGCTTGTTGCCTAGTCATCGGTCGCTCGGAGCTAGTAGCCATGGCTCAAGTCTGCCTTTCACCCGAGTCACACAGCTGCAGAATGTGACAATTTGATAACATATCCTGTTGTCAAACGAAACCCGATTCGTTGCCTCTACTGAGCGTCTTGGGTGGTGGTGGGAAGTTCCGCATGGTGGCTTAAAGGCGTGGGCGTGCATTTTGCGGGGAAGATGGCCGGGAAATTGGGGAATTAGTCAAAGCCGCTGAACTTTTACACAGACACCAGAATGACCAAAAATTTCGTACAAATTCAAGTACGACGTATGTGGGCTCTCTCCTTCAATGAGGAAACCAATTTAATTCCTCGCCCTCGGATCAATTTGGGTTGGTTTTCCTGCAACGCTTAGAGTCATACGGCTGTGCGGGAGAGCTCTAGTCAGAATCTAATAACGATCGAGCAATTTATTTCCACGCGTTATTCCTGCATGAATCAATGTCTAATAACTATAGTACTTCCCCCCATAGACCAATAAATATTCAAGCTAAATAAGCCCCAAATTGGTTGGTTGAGAGGGAGAATTTGAAGAACGACACCCTCGGCAGATCCATCATCGTCCCTAACCGGGGACTAGATTTAATAGCCGGACTTTCTCCACATCTTTAAGTATGACTCTTGAGATGAGAACATTGTCTTCGCAAATTATAGACACGAGTTAAGGATGATTCATTCATAGATCTTTTGGATTCCCTTCGAACTTCTACATTCTTGACTCATCGTCTTTCTCACAATGTCCACCGTCAAGGTAGCTATCGCCACTAACTCCTTAGGGAAGTCGGCTGCTGGTCATACGATCCATCGGAAACTTGAAGTTGCCAAGTCATACGGCTTTGATGGCGTTGAAGTCGCTTTTGAATGTGTTGATGCGCATGCAGCTACCTTGTCAACCTTAAAGTCTCGGGAAGATCGCTTGCGCGCGGCAGCATCGGATATTTTCAGCAAAGCATCGTCCCTGTCGCTCTCCCTTGTTGCATTGAATCCATTCGGAGCATACGATGGACTTATCGCAGTTCAAGATGTCGAAGACAGGCTAGTATAGGCAGAACTATGGTGTCAATCGTGTCAAATCATGCGCATTCCCATTTTTCAAGTACAGTGTACATCTCCAAACTCAGAGTGAATCGCCTGCTGAAGATTCTCAGATTTGTTTGGCTCTTTATCCCCTCCAAGAATCCAAAATCACTTCCGATCCCAAGACGATTGCTGCAAATATGCGAAAGCTTGGGCTTTTAGCACAAAGGTATAATTTATGCGTGGCCTACGAAGCCCCTTCATGGGGTATCCACAAGAATACATGGCAGCATATCCAGGAAGTCCTCGATCTAGTCAATCTTCCGAACGTCGGACATTGCCTTGACACATTCCATATAGCGTCAAAAGAGGCAGGCGATCCGTTTAATGTTGATTCGCCTGTGCGACCGGACGGTATGAAACGTCTGCGACATAGTTTGGAGGAATTGCAGCAAACGGTCGACCCTTCTCGCATCGTTTATCTACAGCTTAGCGATGCGACTGTTGCAGATCCAAAGCAACGAGCGTACCCACGGAGAGACTTGAATCAGCCTGCATTTATGACTCAGTCCCAGAAATTGTCGCATATTTCCTTGCGAGGAGAACTACGGAGGAACTCTGCCGGCTTTACAGGTTGCTAAGACTTTGTTTGATATGGGGTATTCTGGCTGGGTGTCAATGGAAGCTTTCCATACAGACATGTCTGAAACTCGGTCTTCGTGAGAGGATCCCTCTCAAATACCATGATATTCTGCTAACTTTAGGAAGGGTACCGGATCATTGGGCAGATCGTGGTATGAAATCGTGGAATGAAGTTGCTCTCCAATGCGGACTTATTCGTCATGAGTACCCTTAATGTATTTTGAATAACTTGAACTAATAACTCCTAGGCGGGAAGATATAGCGAATTGATTGCGTTTGGGTATAAGATTCTGAAGTGATCAGCTGCCTTACTCAAGAAGATAATTCTGGATGTCGCAATTTTCTCGGTTCCTAATTACTCTCATTCATGAATCAACTATACACAGCCTTTGTAGTCTTGTGCGCAGTATTCTATACTCCTCTTCCTCCGTCCACTTCCAGAGTTGTGCCGGTCACAAATGTGCTCTGATCGGAACCTAGGTACCAGGCGGCATTTGCCACGTCTTGGGGTTCAGTGACCCTCTTCATTGGTATAGACTCCATAACAGTGTGCAGTTTCTGATCAGAGCCAGCGCCAGTCCCGATAGACTTTCTCAACCTGGCGTTTATCAACAATGGATTCTTCGCTTAATTTGGAAATTTAGGGGCAACTGGTGAGTGGGACTTACATTGAAGTATTTCCAATTGCGGGGGCAATGCAGTTGAAGCGGATGACTGGTGCGTATTCGAGTGCCAGTGTTTTGGTGAACCCCTTTGCGTCTATTAGTCAGTTTTGATGACTAGTATATGAGAGACAATCAATAGTTACCGTGACGGCCGCTTTTGACGCATTATAGATCGCAAACCCTGGTCGAGGTCGGGTGAAGCCAGTACTGAGATACGCGTGAGTGATGATTTTTATACTTGCACGGTCGCCTCGACCATACCTTGTGATGTTGATAAAGACACCATGCCCTTGTTCCAACATGAACGGGGCGAAATTGGACGCGCTGAGGAAAATAGGCTGAGTCCCATCGAGTAAGTATTTGGTTTTAATGTGGAGGATTGAAATGGTCACCTTGACGTTCACATTGAAGGTCCTATCAAATTCCTCCATGGACTTTGTGTGCAGTGGCTATAGAATATGTGAGATGCCGTTGCTATATCGTCTTTTGGGTAGCCTTATAGACGGATCATGGGTAATACCTGAGAAAAACGGTGTCAGCAAATTATTACCTCCGTCCTTCGAATACTCCAAATGTGTACCTGCGTTATTCACAATCACATCCACCCTTCCATAATCTTTTCGAATAATATCCAATACTGTCTCCCACGTCTCTTGCTTCGATACATCGCCGAAGACAAATTGTAGGTTGGGATCGCCGCGAGCCTTCGCTTCGCCCCCAGATCTATTCAGGTCTATAATGACGACTTTCCAGCCTTCTTGGCTGAACTTGTCCACAATAGCTGCCCCAAAGCCATCGGCACCACCTATAGCCACTGTCAATTTGCAATTTTTAAAAGAGGATGGATTTCTTCAAACACACCTGTAACAATTGCTGTCCTGGGAGATTCCATTTTGAACGCTGACTTTCAGTATGTGGAGGTCGAAACAATAAATGAGGCTAAAATTAGTCCCTAATCAAAGGAGACCTATGGGGAAGTGATGCCATTATAAACTCTCCAGGTCTACATGATCGGACGTTAGTTTTATTATCCGCTTGGTTCAGAAGTACGCAATGCTGACCGGAGGTTAATTTAAAGACCCGGGAGTTGGATTACCAGAGCCCACAATCTCCAGGCTACCCCATGGGGAGGGAATACTTCAATTTCCGGGGGATTTCCAAAAGTTTAAAAAGCAGTCAATGTACAACAATCTGCGCTCGCTTGCTTTCTTGGCTGAAATTCGCTTGAACTCAGCTGGTGGTTCTATAAGTACCAAAACATATCAACGTGGCGCACAGGCCCTCCCTGACCCGCGTCATGTACAACCCTCGCTGGCTGGGATCTAGTTCCATGGCCTGTTGCACGATTAATAGTAGCAAGCTAAAGGGTGAGGGCCTGTCGTGGGATCTTCGAAGCTGACTCGCTGCCTCCGCCTCCTCTTTGCGCGCTAACCCCAGAGGAAACCAGGTAACGGTAGCGGTCAGCTTGCACAGTATCAAACTGCTTCCCTCGCACGCCAATACTGGTTAACTACAGAGAGAGAAAATGAACACAAACCATACTGGATTACGTAAATGCATGATCATAAAGAGGCAGTAAACCCGGGTATCAATTGGCTCAACAAAAGAGCAAGAGCAACATAAATAAACCTCCACCTTCTCACAGATGAAAGTAATACATACAAGTACACATTTAGTGGGAGCAATCGTCTGGACAATAGGTCATGAAGGGCATGACTCGTCAAGTCAAAGACAGATCCACTGCCCTTGATGATCTGCAAGAAAGTAAGAAGGCCGCCCACAGGATAATATAGCATAAACTGCGAATCCGAAGGGAGATAGAAACAATAATAGCAAAGGATATATGCGCCCACTTCCAGCACCGTGGACATAAAGAGATAATAACAGCACAATGGATATAAGAGATCAATGGTTTTCCATGACTCCGTGCATCCTAGTTGGACTGAAGATGCAAAAGTTTATAATTCGATTGCCTCTCATGGCTGTGAGAGGGGTAATATTGGCAGATGAAGGAATTCAATGAGGGGTCGTTTCGCGTGAGTCCCTTTCTTGTCATACATGGCGGGTGAGACCATGCAGCAAGGAGACTTGATGTTTGAGGATAGTCCTGTATCGGGAGGGTTGCTTCCCTATGATTATGTGGAGCTTGGGCTTTCTGTTATGACTTCCGCGCCTTGCCTAGCCAGGTGTGCCACCATTTGCAGACACCGAGAACTGCGGCACGACCGTCGTCTTTGCGCTCCGTCCCATCTGGGTTGCCCATGACCATGGCGAAGACCCAGAAGGATGCCGCTGTCCAAGCACACAAAAGGATAGCTATGCTGAAAAGGGGCGAGAGTGTCAACACAAGCAAAGACATGCCAACGGTGTAGTATCGATTTGTCTCGCCCGTCGTGGATGGCTGTTCGGCGTCGATCTCGGCGTGAATCCATTGCGTGGAGGATGAGCGATGTGAAGGCGACTGCATGCGCACGAGGCGTTCGTGGATATGTAGGGCAGGGGATAGGAGGTCGCACAGCTGCGATTTGAAGGAGGTATTGCGGAGGTATGGTGTAGGAGGGCAGAGTCGGATGGGAGAGATGAGGATGGCGAATATCAGCGCGAAACAAGTGTACAGGCAGGCGCCGAAAGAGTATATTGGGACCGGAACGGAGAGACGAAACTATGCCAAGCTATGTTAGGCCTAGAGCTCCTTGAGAGGTGTTTTAGACAGCTTCTGCGAATCCACTTACGATCATGAGTAGCGCATCTTGGCTTTCCACCCCGGGTAAATCCACGGGCATGCCTCGCTTTTGCCTGCGAGGTGTACCCGAGTGATCGGCCGACATCAACGAGGTCTGGCCAGCCCAGCTGCCAGGGGAGCGCTCTTCTTTATGGATCACTCCACCCGACACCACCACGCGGGTGACAGGAGACTCGTTGTCGACCCGAGAAGAGCGCCGTGAAGCTTCCGGAGACTGGGCGAGGGATCTCCGCGGACCAGAGGATCGAGGACTCCCCTCGCAGGGCGTGCTGTCGACGGAGGGGCGCCACGGAGCTGTATGACTAGGTTCGGGGGATTCCAGAGATCGATCGGGCAACGGGGCAAGGACTGAATTGCGAGCTGCAGCACGGAGGGGTTCCTGGCCTTGCTGGTAGGCAGGACTATACGACATCTCCGGTGGCCGCATGGCGAGCCAGAGAAGAGGAGAAAGAACAGGGCGAAACGGAGGTGATGCCGATGGTCGTACAAGGCGCACGGAAGGCGACTATGGCTTTGTAGGGCTCACTCCATGGTCTCCCAGGCTTAGAGCATAGTGAACCCTTCTTCTCATTAGGGGGCGGCGAGGGGTAGAGACAACGGTCCGGCTTCAGGGAGCGGAGGGAGAGGAGGCAACAGGGCAGGAGGAATTTCCCATCGGGGGAGGGAAAAGAGATCAGGGCGGAAAGACGGACTTATAAGACAGAGGACCGCGCAGCGGAAGAGCCAGAAAACATGCCATGGCAGCGGAGGAGGATTTCTTGCTGTTTGCAGGCTGTCTGCGCCAAGACGCCCAGGTGCCGAGCCCTTGGCATTTTGAGGGTCGAGGCTGGCGGTGGTGGTACTGGAAGGTAATTTACTGAGATTTCGATTGCCGGGGGGGCATGGACAGAGCTGTCCGGTTTATTAGGACGATTACGGGTCTCTTCGAAGATTCAATTTGTGAATTGTCCCCGATCGTCACCATTCTTTGGTCTGTCGTCTGTTGTCGTGCAGATCGACCAGGGCTTGGACTTGGGAGGACATGCAGCGACGATTGTGGTGAGAGTGCACTGTAAATTACATACTCCGTTCCACAACGGTAATTTACCCAATGCCAAGATGCCAAGCCAAATCTCGGGCTCACCAGTGTTGAATACTCCTACTGATTGGTTAACTTGCCTAATGATCCGCACTCAAAGGCATCTTGGCGTTTGGTAGTGGTAATGCAGTGTATCAATATAACACGTGATTAGCAGTGTGCCAATGAAATGTAAGAAGTAGGACTATCGTACGAGAATTGAATGCCGAGTACGGAGATTATTCTGCAAAAGCTAGGGCTTACTTGCTAGCATAAAATTATAACTTATGCTTGAGGATCATCTCGTGTCTTCGTTCTCTATCCATCTCCTCCGAGACACACTCCGTAATTTCAGGCCGTGCCGCCGAGCCCTGCCGAGACGCCGAGAGGATTGGCATTCATTGAAAAGAGTGGGTGAGAAAAAAAAAAGGAAAGGGAGTGAAAGGCGTCAACCCGAGGGGAAAGGGCTCCCTGTATGCTCATTTTCAATATTTCTTAGGTAAAATATCTTGATACTGCACTGAGAATGTCTGGGTGCATATGTACCCTGATCTAGCATCTATCTCCGAGGGAACAAGCAGTAGTGCTGATCTTGCATAATAGCATTAAAACAACTAGATACCATACCATACTCACAGATCTTTACATGTCAATCATCTCACGAGCTTTTCGGGACTGTCAGATTTCCTCATTTCATTGAACCTTCATTGTCCCTTCTGTGTACCCCAGTGCGATTTGTCCCCCGGCAATACTTTCCAGGATGCCCAGTCTCAGTCCTCCCTCTCCCTCAAGAGTCTCATTCCGCCCGCCCAGCTGCCCAGACTCGGTGAGTCAATAGTCGCAACTCCATTTGTCACATCTGACCAACTCGCCATTGCTCTTGGTCTAGGCTCGTCCTTGGCTCTGCTCCCGAAGGGTTTAACTTTGAGATCAATACGGAGGGGAATTTCTCGGCACCTTTCAAGGCACCTTACAGCACTTCCCGCCCAGCGAGCTTGGCTGGAACGGTCAGATCCGCGGCTTGCGTGGCCCCAGCCTGGGCTCCGTCAGTCGGTCGTCGAGACGCCCATAGCATCTGAAACGTCGGAGATACGGACTGATCGTCTACCCGACTGCCCCTGCCTTGCGAGCAGTTGGCCAGAGTAGACATTCAACCCGTCTGGTTTTCTTGTAAGCACCTTTTTTTATTCATGTGCCCGGCCTCGGGAATAGCCCCCGGCATAAATGATGGTGGTCCACCATCCGTCGATCATAAGGTGCCCGCACATACTTGATGAAGTGGTTAGGGGTGGGGGAGATCTGTCACATCTTCTGATGCCCGGATCCTGTTATCGTGCCAGCCATACCATGCGTCAACCCAACTTGTGAGCCATATCTCGCTCGTATAGGAGATGTGGGCACAACTCCCGGCCCGAGGGTATTCCATAATGGAAAAAAATCCCGACCATGAAGTTGACAGCGGATGAACGATTTTGCCAATCGGTTCATCGCCATATCTATCACAGTTGTTATTGATTATCGAAGCTCCGATTGGTTGGCTTGTGGTTTGAAGTATCATTCAATAACTCTGGGTTAATTCATCACATTACGATCATTCTGATCGCAAAAGGACATAATTTGGCTTTTGAAACTAGCATTCCTATCATTTATGTATCTTGAACAAGGCTCATTTTCTCAACCAGCGACCGACTTCTTCGCTTTCATTGATATCACCACCTCCATTTAATAGCCTTAGTCTCTCCTTTCTTCTTTGACAAGATCACTATCCGAATGTGTATTCGAAGTAATCAATCTCGTGGAAGTCTTGCTTGATGGCCTCACAGCCCTTGGCACTGGTCAAGCATCTGAGCCAGCCCACAAGTGAAGACCCCAATATTTGACGAGCTATTTCGGGCTTCCGCCACCTCGTTCATGACTAGTTCAGACATGTTAGGGTGGTCCGGCATGAAACGCAGCCCACCGATCGCAGCAGTTAGGCTGAGTCCCGTGCTCGTGACCTCTGGAGCAGAGTTCTTGGAAAGTGCCCAATCATCCAGGTCGGACTCGTATGAGGCCATGTCAAGCTTGGTGCAGTAGGTCGAGATAGTAATGTCTTTGTGTTGCATGATTGATGCCATTCTTCCCGTAAAAACTTGACCGAATATGGATTTTGACGAACTGATCAAGCGAGGGAAATCTCAGAGCCTTATGTCCACTCTTCTGGGAACCCTCCAGATGATCTAGGAGATAAGGTACTGCTGCTGCAATACTTGTACCTCCGACATCAATTAAAGTGGTGTCAAGGTGGTGCAGTGGCTCATTGTGTCCGTATGGCCCTTCAAGGTGGAGCGTCGGATAAATGATACCATTTGCTTGGCGACATTGATCACGGAGGGGACGATCCCAGCCATCAAAGGGTCTAACGTAGAAAATAAGCTTATTCTGATCCTTCTCAGTTGTAGCAGACCTTCCATTTTCACTTCCGAGCCGGGTACCCAAGCACCCTATTAGAAAGGATGGCTCTCCCAGAAGCTCGGTACGCCTCTTTGGTAAATAAGGTAGTGCTAGTCTAGCCTCGACTTCTCAGTGAGGGTTCCCGGGGTCATTTGATGGTAAGCAGATCACTCTCTACATCATAAACGACCGTGGAAGATTGCCCTGAAGAATATTTAGGGTGGAAAGATGGTTCGAGAAATTGGCAAGTCTGCTCCCAGTTGTGCTTGCATATGAACTAAGCCGAGCAAACCTGTTAGTTAAAGGCTTTTCAGTTAGATGCTAAGTCTGCAATCTGAATCCTCGGTTGAGCTGCTCTTTTGTATACTGATCTGATAAGAGAATCAGATTTTCATGTAGATCTCGGAACTGGGCCATGGATGCGGAGACAACAACAGACCCAGATTAGAAACTATGGGTATACCGATCAAGCCACTCATTATCTTCGGCAAATTGGTTGCCGACTTCAGTCTGAATGAACTCGACATTGTCGGATTATCCGCAGGTTATTTAAAAATCGGAAGCTTAGCCTGAGCCTAAAGAGAAAAGCTCATCAGGCGATGAAAGGCGAGCGGACCCGGAGGATTCCCTGATTAGTTGATGCATACTTGGTCTTGTTGATGTCTTGGAATTCTGACAGCAAAGGTTCTGGGAGTTATGTGGGCTCTTTGAAATGTTAGGTAGCCAAAGAAAAGACAAAAAATAAAGTGAGACCGTCGGCGGATATACACGCGGTTCACATTTCATCAAGTGTGAGGCCCGTTAGGTCCACGCTCAGTGCCGGAATCACCCTGCAGGCTTTGCGAGTGGGAACATATAACCATAGGTGATTTGACGAAACAAGACGCCACATTAAGGATCAAGATCTGAAGTCAATCAGCATCCACGGCGCCAGAATCAGCGTTCCTGGCATCTTCAAACGCCTCTCCGGGTCCGGTTAACCGGTTTCCGAAGTCGTTCCATATGAAAAAAACTAAATTGGTCAGGTATTTATATGAATCCTTTTCAGAAAAAGCCAAGTGGTCTTCGGACCAGCAAGACTTCCGTCTACTCTCCAACTTCTCTTCTTTTTCTGTCAAGGTCTGCGCTGAGCAAGACGAGGAATCTCTTCGCTGTCGCTGGGGTTCCAGCTCCTTCTGAGCTGTCATGCAGTGACACACACACTCGACTGGCCTGTCACTTGGGTAACAACAAGCCCTGACGGTCATGCTGATCACAAAAAGATTATTATCAATGATCAATGGCTCTGAACAAGTGGACAAAGCAGACCGTGTGGTTGTCAACATGTTCAATGGCCTCGGGCATGTATCGAAAAGGCACAAATGGCATGGATGGTCTTTCAATGGCCACGCAGTGCCCCAGTGGATCCGGGATCGAACCTGGCTCCCTTCGTCGTTCATGATAAAAATCGTACTCTTACGATGATTATGACGAAGAGATGGCTCTTATGACGAACGACTGGTACCATACCTTGGTGCAGGGGAGATCAAGTCCGAGTTCCAAGTACTTATACGGTCCTATAGGAGCTGGGCCGATTCCCGATTCGTTCCTGTTCAACAATTCAACAAGCCAGGGTTATCCAATTCAGGCGGGTGAGATCTACCTCATCCGTCTACTTGAAATTCCCGCGATTTATCGGTCAGATCTCTAGATTGAGGACCATGCTATGCCAATCTTCGATATCGATGGTGTCGGGGAATATCGTGGATTACTTGAACCTGAAAAGGACAAAACAACCCTCCTGACTTCATTTTTGCGGGCTTTATCACCCGTATTATCCTGGCTCTTTTCTTTTTATCTGTCTATGTGGTTGTTGGAATGATCTCTATATCCGTCCACGGAGTCTGAGATCTGAAGCTTACCATACACGAATCAGACTTGGGTGATGAAAGGGCGACAGCACAGGGGGAGGGAGAAGTATCGAGGCTAACTTAGGTAAGGAGCGGTACAAATAGACACAATTCTGTACGTAGTTTGTTTGAACTTACAGTATAGCCATATAGAATAGTTCAGCGAACTTCTGGGACCACTATGAAGTTTTTGCGGGCCTTAAATTCAACCTACGTGTAGACACCTCATGCATATGAGCACTCTCATAGAAGACACAATATCCCCTGTTGGCTTTGCGCCTACAATTGTCTATTGACCGTCTTTCCTAGTCTGTACTCGCGACACCCTGGACGCCCACGTGTATTACGCGAAATCTAGTATTTTGGCCCCATCCCCAGCCAATACAATGAAAGAACCAAAACGAATCCCCTTAAACCCACAGCCTAAATTCCTAACACAAAATATGACCCAGAAAAAGTACGACAGATCAAGCCAGCTGCATGTCGCAAGGGGTCAATCCGATCGCCGGCATCATTCCCGAGCACGCACCACAGACAAGGTTCAGCCCGACAAAAAGATCGCCCACACACCCCCTGCTTCCTGTCAGACATGCCGAGTCCCTGTCCCTGAACCCTACTGTACTGACAGAGCAGGCTGCACAGTTACAGTACGGTGTTTGATTATTCCCGGTGCAGGATAAGCAACCGCAGGTACAGGGGGGGATGCCACCCCACGGGCAGTACATACCGTATTTGTACATAAGTATAGCTTATAGTTGCATTATGGAACCATTTCCTGTCTAATTGTTCTACTTATACATATCCTTCATGTCAGGGCTAGCATGTTCTCAGGGTAGATGCAGGGTGGCTGGTTGCTCGGGGAAAAGCAAAACTCAGCCGTGAGACGGATGTTATGAGCACATCTCTTGGGAGAGTTGTTTTAGACCTGTTTGAAAGGAAGGCAACACAATTATGCAAGACACTTGGATCTTAGGAACTGGTTTCTCTTCTCATACTTATATGCTTTGACTGGACAAAGGGGCTTTATACTGCATTGTTACGATGTTCGGAAGTACCTGCCCTCTGCCAGACACATGGCGCGAGATTGCTCAATTTCCACATTCAATAGTTTTGGCAACACTCTCAGTCTTAAACAACCTACCATAGTATGTAGGCACACCATCAGGCCTAAACTCACACGCCAATGACGATCATCGATAGTCAATCTCAGCCGCACGGGTGACCAATCTCCAAGCTAAAAGTACGATTTAGATATATCCACCACCACTGTATATCGGCAATTACCCGCTCATTGCAAAGCAGAGACCACTGCTTTTCACTGAATCGCTAAAAAAGCAAAGAAAAGTCAAAAGAAAAGCAGCTAGCCTAAGAAGGACCCACCCTCCCTGTACCTTGCTTTTTCCTGACACCCGTGCGAAGGTCAAGTGTCACAACCAGAGACACTCAATGCTTCCAATGCTTGTATGTAGCTGATGACATGACTGGCCTCCATATTGAAAGATTCTGAGAAAGGTCTATGGGTACTTGCTGGGGGCTAGAGAGATCCAATCCCCTTAATTATCCCTGTACGGAGGGCTAGCCTGCACTCTTGTCGGAGCACATGACCGATTGCTTGGATAGCTCCGTCCGGATGCTCCATTTAAGCCGCCTAGTAGGTTTAAAGGGCTCCGTTTGTGGCTGCAGCAGGCGTGCCACATTTCCTCCGGTGTCTTATGAAGCTGTCCGGTTTGTTTTGTGGTCCCCGTTGGAAGTGGGCCGTGCCCGCGCACGGGGTAGATGGATGCACTTTTGTACCCAAACATAGCTAAAGGTAGCCGTATCTAAACCGTTTGTTGTTGGATGAGGTGCTCTTGTGTATTAGCTCAAGTAGTGGAGAGTAGGGTTCATTGATATTCTTCGGATAGAGCATGATAATGGCCTTCAGTAGCTGGCTGTCGACTAAGTGACCCCCTTGATCCCTGTTGTCTGTACCGTAGGTAGTACATATGAGAGATTTGGAGTAGATCGATTATTGCTGAATTTCAATTTCGTAGTCACCAGATTTGACAAGCCATGTTTTTAAGTTCTCGATATGGTATACTCGCCTTGGCCAAGCTTGACGAAGCTAAGCTACAGACTGGAGCTAAAGGCCAAGTCTTTACTGAGCGCCTCCGGTTCACTGTCAGCCCCATTCCCGCCGGTCGCATTGATATGGCGAATGGCCAATGCCCTCATGAATAAAAGAACAAAAGTCTATGCTCACTCAGATAACCATATCTTCAATAGAGTACTATCCTGCCGTATCATTCTGTTCCACACACTGCATAAACACATCTTTCCCACGAGAGCACGTGCCTTCCCCCTTATTTTACTGTACTCAAGGCCGCACCGGACCCGACTCTGTCCCCACAGTGGAACTCCTCCCAGGTGTCTCGTCTCGCCTCTCGGTCTCGTGTCTACTATGCGCGCGGCTGCGTGGAGCGTGGAGCAGGGCCATGCCCCGACCGAGGTAACCGAGTCACGCTCGGTCGGGGATTAGCCAGGGGAGCGCTAAACAATAATCCTACGGGGGAAGGTTGTACTGTACATGGAGGTAGGTGCAGAGGGTCTAATATACTGAGTTTCTCAGTACTAGCTATTTGTAGACTATTTAATGAACAACGATAGAATCTTCGTAGGCGGTTTCAGTTGCGTTGTCTCCGAAGCGGAGCTTGAGGAAGGCGGCGCCTGCAGGGCTCCGCTAGAGGAGAAGGGGGTTACAACCTGAGGGAACACCAGATCCCCCTTGTGACGGTTGATGAGATTGATGTTATGTCATGCGAGTGACGGGGCCGTGGAACCCTGAAAGATTTACTACATGAATAGAATAGGTTAGGACCTCGAGGGTTCCAAACAATCTTAGTGACGGTTGTACAGGGCACGTTGGGGGGGTTGTTTTTCTGCTAAGCGGCCGTGTAACCCGGGCTAGCAGCGATCTGGGATGGCGGTTGTGTTCGTGTGTATGTGGGTGTGATACTTCAGCCAAGGAATCCCGTTCCGGGAGAAGTTAGAAGTTGGAACTAGTGAAAGAGGGTTTCGGGGCGTGGGAAGCTGTCAAATCAGGTGACGAGGAATGGTAAACCGATTCGCGCGGCCTTTTGATGGACCGAGGGATTGTACTGAACACCTGGACTAAGCATTGATGGTCCTTAAGTGGTATATCACTGGCCATTGGTTCATGTAGCAAATGTAGTAAGACTCCTTCATTCGTATTGTACTCCGTACTCCATGGTAAAAGACATCTCTTCCAGGGCTCTGGAAGTCTGGAGGGCGTTTCACACAGTGGACTACTGGACTGCGACGCAACGGTAGTGGCGGCTCGGCTAGTCCAACCCCTGCGCGATAGAAATAAGAACAAAATTAATCAGAAGGGAAAAAGAAATTTCATCGCTCAATAGTAATCAAGAGAATGAAGAGGGGGGCTTGCGTATCCACGCCCCGAGTGGACCCATCCACTGGAGATTCCTCCGGGCTCGGGCTGACGACATCTTGGGGGCCGATCGAGGCTGCAGCAGGGCTCAAGTGGATGCGACCTGGAAAAATTGTACTGTACATTGTGCAGGGTACAGGATAAATGGAGAAGGGCTGGGGGGCTGGCAGGGCGGTTTGGATTCTACACCGTAACTATGGGGAAGTAGCAAGACCGAGTAAAATTCATGGTACTCATAACTTGGATAGTCGGTCGCCGGATTGGTCGAAATAACAAGGGAGTGGACGACATTGGATAATGGGGATGGTGGATCAGGCAGATATAGTCGGTGTAGATGGGTGGATGATAGCAGGTGTTCGGGTACGAAGGGCTAACGGTCAAGGGGGGCTCAGGGCAACCCATCGTGAATCAGTGATCAACAAGAACTAGAGTTGATGGACAAGGTTACAAAGCGTACGGATTCGGATCCGGAAGGGCAGCATTGACACGGGCTCCACGGGGCCAGAGCACGGGAAGATACATAATCAAGATCGCCGTCCACTGGCATGCACTGGCATTTGCGGCAAAGGGGTGTGGCGCTGATGTGGCTGTTGAGAAGAAGAAGATTGTTGAATGGGGGAAGCGAGAACGTAGAACTGTATTGATAAAGAAGGTAAGAAAGTACATATGAGAGGGATTGTCTAGATATACTGTCAAAATCAAAGAACGAGACTCGGAATACGAGGATCCAAGGCAATGTAGCACCGTGGTGAGGAAGATAAACCCAACCAACTGGAGAACAAGAAGCCGGGAAAAACTCCCCCCAAAAATATCACAAAATCACCAAAAAAAGAATAAAGGGAGAAAAAAGTCCCCAAAAATGCCAATTCAATTGTGGAGGAAGCGAGACCGGAACGCTAAACCGGTTAAGGTAAGTGACTGGGAGCGGGAACGAGTGGAAGGTCATGACGGAAGGGGCGAATTGCACTAGCGGCTGGAGGCTGGAGGGGGCCATGGCTTTTTTGACTTTTGACTTTGGGGGACTTCGGTTGGCCTGGCTCTGGCTCTGGCTTTGGCTTGTCTGGGCTTGTCGGGCTTAAAACGGGGGGTGAGGATGCCTGGTATGCGAGTCAAGAAACCCTGCAGGAGGGGCGTGAGCCTATAGGAGAATGAGAAGAGGGGTCGAGGGAGGACGGCGAGCATATCAGGACACCTGTACGGAGTATTCATATGGAGGACGGGAGTAGTTATGCTTTTCGTAGGGAAGAGGGAAGATTACCGTGTGAAAGCGTGTATCTCTTAAGGGATATATATTTCCTTCCTGGAAAACGACAGACGGGGTTCTAAGTCCCCTGTACCCCGGAGGAATACAAGACATTCCGTGACCAACCAGATCATACATACTCCGTGCAGTAGCTCAGATCAGATATATATATATATACATATATTCATTCATTATTTCCCCCCTTCTATGGGTCGGCTGGACACGAATATATCAGTCCCATAGGGTTGCTCGACAGCCCTGCACGCTGCACTATTCCGAGTTGGGAGATGAGCTGGCCATGCAGCGGAAAAAAAAAAGCGGAGTACTGTAGAGGTAAGTATACTGAGGTCCATACATAAATCGTACAGCATCCCGCGTCCTGCGTACAGTATGCGAAAGGCAGGAAGGCAGGAAGGCAGAAAGAGCGTGATGGAGGAGCCGACCAGGGGTCAGGGATCGAGCTGGGGAGGGGCACGGTCCAACCGGGTCTGAGGGGGCCTGCAGTTTGCCAGTTGCCGGATCTAGGCTAAAGGTCGGAGTGGCACGGAGAACAGTTGCGCTAGTCCCGATTAGACACTAGTCGCTCGTCCCGGTCCTGAGGGAAGAGAGCCTAAGAAAAGCCTTAGCTTACATAGACATGGACAACTGTACAGTAACAAGCACCGGTAGGTTAGTGTCCCCCAGTGACCACGGGGGTGTCCACCCCGAGGACCCACTAGGGCGCCACTCGGCCCAACCGGGGAGAGTTCGTGTGAGTGAAGAATGATGTGTTTCATCACGAGTCTAGGAGGAGGAGGAAGAAAAAAAAAGGTCGGATGGTGTTTTCGAGGGATGAAGTATACAAGATGGATTGCTTTCCTATGCTCCACTACGATAGTTCATCTTCGATCAACTTAAATGGCTTTATATGAATTATCTACTTTAGGTAGATCCTAGTATACTGTATGTACCAGGATAAGCGTGCGTCGACTTGGCGGCTTCACTAGGAGAGAAAAGAAAAGTAAAATTATAATTAAAGCCCTCCCCCCAAAGCGAGAAATAATGAAAAAAGAAAATCCCGAAGGAATAAAAAAATAAAAAAGAAAAAAAAAAGAAAATTTTAGAAAATGACAATAACAGCCTCCAGATCGGCCCCACGGCGCTAAGCCCGGGAGGGGACCAGCTCTCTTCCTTTTTGGCGTGGGATGAATGGTGATGTGGGCGTTGCGAAGGACCCACTCTTGGCTCCTTAGCGTTGGGTCCCGTTCCCTATTACACTTTCGACCGTCTAGGTAGCTCCATCAGTATCCGTACTTCGTCCTCCTCTCGCCCCCCTCCCCAGCACCCGCCCATCCCCCCCAAACCCAGCAAACTCGTCAAACCCCGTCGTGGCCCTGCCCGGTCTTGGTGACGGCCGCAGCAAAGCTGCACAACCACTAGCGCCGCTTGGCAAATTTCACACTTCCTGCCAGCCCCTCGACTCTTCCCTTCTCTCTTCTCGGGCTTCATCCTTTTCCCTTTCCGTGACTCTTCCGTCTTCCCCCCTCCCCTTCCCCTGCATCCTCCCATCCTTGCTATCCACCCCCGGTATCATTCCATCTTCCTATTCCACTCCTTTACCCTTCCGCTTCCCTCGGTCCATCGACTTGCTGCCCTGGGAACCTGGCCGTTTGCTCCCAAAACATCTGCTCACACACGCGCCCTAAATCGGTTTCTCCTATCGTGGGCGCGCATCCCTATCCAATTCGCGCCGATCGTTGGATCTTTCATCACCGCCGGTCGGACATCGCGTGTGATCACCGCCGCTTTCCCTTCTCCGCGCGACATTGAATCTGCGATTCATCACCCGCCGGGCGTTCGTTCTCCACGTTCCAGCTTAACCCGCCGCTGCTCTCTTCGTCCTCGGGTAGATTGCATCATCGTGTCGCAAAGGTCGCGGGACTCTTGGGTCGCATCACAGTGAACCATAATCTCATCACACCCTATCTCGAGACCATCATGTCGCATACGCAGCCCTCCCCTACCGCGGGAGTGGCCCAACACCACGCCGCCGCTATGGCCGCCCACGCCCAGGTCAATGGCCACATGCCTCCTGCTGCGATTCCTGCACAAGGCCAGAAGGGAGTTTCCCTCACCACGGCTCAAAAGATCGCTGCCCTAAATGAGCAAGTGTGGCTCCAAATTGGTATGAAAGAAGCTTGTCCCCCCGACGAATTGGAGGGATTGAAACATCGCCATCGCGTACTGACTGTATATGACTTATTAGGCAGCTTGACAGAATTGATGGGCGACCTTGATGGCGCGATGAATGCTTACGAGCAAGCTCTGCGACACAATCAATGGTCTATCCCTGCCATGAACGCCATCTCGTGCATCCTGCGCACCAAGGAACAGTTCCCCAAGGCTATCGAGTACCTCCAGAACATCTTGAAGCTGGATCCGACCAGCGGTGAGACCTGGGGTAGCCTGGGTCACTGTCACTTGATGATGGACAACTTGCAAGAGGCATATACCTCCTACCAGCAGGCTCTGTACCATCTTCGCGACCCCAAAGTGAGTGGCGATTGTCATCGTGAGAGAATCGCGAATTGTGCGGACGCTAACGTTGCGATTTCAATCCAGGAACCCAAGCTGTGGTACGGTATTGGAATCCTGTACGATCGCTATGGATCCCTGGACCACGCCGAAGAGGCCTTTTCTCAGGTTATGCGCATGGCGCCAGAGTTTGAGAAGGCCAACGAGATTTACTTCCGCCTGGGCATAATATACAAGCAGCAGCAGAAGTTCAGTCAGAGTCTTGATGTATGTCACCCATTGACCTTGATCAACCTGGGACCTGACAGCTGACCACTTTTTTTCTTTCTTCCCACAGTGCTTCAAGTATATTGTTAATGACCCGCCTCGCCCCCTTACCGAGGAGGACATTTGGTTCCAGGTCGGCCACGTCCACGAGCAACAGAAGGATGTAAGCATCTGAAATCAGTCTCGTGTTCCGCCGCGCCATACTGACTTATTTGTCTAGTTCGAATCTGCTCAGGCTGCGTACAGACGCGTGTTGGAGCGTGACCCCAACCACGCCAAGGTTCTCCAGCAGCTCGGTTGGCTCTACCACCAGCAAAGCAACAGCTACGCGAGCCAAGAAAAGGCTATTGAATACCTGGAGAAGTCTGTCAGTGCTGGTAAGCATATCTCCGAAGATCATTCTCCCCTCATCTCTACGTTAGTACTAACGCGTTTATCAGACAATAACGATGCTCAAAGCTGGTACCTACTTGGTCGTTGCTATATGTCTCAGGCCAAGTACCCGAAGGCATACGAAGCTTACCAGCAGGCGGTCTACCGCGATGGCCGCAACCCTACCTTCTGGTGCTCGATTGGTGTCCTATACTACCAAATCAACCAGTACCGCGATGCGCTCGATGCTTACTCTCGTGCAATTCGCCTGAACCCATACATTTCCGAGGTCTGGTATGATCTGGGTACTCTGTATGAGTCGTGCAACAACCAGATTGCCGACGCTCTCGATGCTTACGGCCGGGCTGCGGATCTTGACCCATCCAACGTCCACATCAAGGCCCGTTTGCAGCTTCTCCAGAGCCAGCTGTCTGGCTCTGCTCAGCAGAACACCGCCCCTGCTCCTCAGCCCCAAGATGTTCATCCTCAAGCGTACCAAGCGCCTGGCGTCGGAGCTCCCCCTGCTCCTCAGTGGGGCGGTCCTACCGCGGCTGCCCCCGCACCTGTCGGTCCTCCGCCTCAGGCACCCGCTCCTCCTCGTCAAATCGACTGGAATCGCGGTGCTAATGAGCTGCACCCGCAACAGGGTCCTGCCCTGCCACCTGCCAACGGCGTTGACCAGCGTGATACCCTGCGTGGCCCTGGTGCTCCCCAGGCCAGCCCTCGCCAGGAGCCTGGTCGGGCATTCCCCGACCCTGCTCGCGCTGGTGCTCTTCCTCGCTCGCCCAAGATGGCCGGGCCTAATGCCTATCCTCCACCTCACACCTTACCCCAATTGGGAAATGCTCCAGCTCCAGCTCATGAGCGTGCCCCCAGCGGTGGTAATGCTCCCTTTGGCACTGCTACTCGTGGCCCTCTTCCTCCGGCGCCCACTGGTGCTCCGGCTCCCGGAGCTCCTAACGGTGGTGCAGCTCCTGGTGCTCCTGCTCCTCCTTACGGACATCGCCCCTTCACCCCTCCTACCGAGATTCGCCCCATCCGTGATGAGCGTCCCTCCTCTCCTGGATCGGGCTACCCCCACCAGCAGTACCACCACGGTCCGCTCGCTCCCACTCCGGGCGGCAGCACCACTGGTATCGCCTCCGGTGCGCCTCCCCCTGCGTCAGCTGCGACTGCTGCTGAGGCTGCTGCTCGTGAGCGTGGAGAGGACCGCCCGCCATCTGCTATGAAGCGTGGACGTGAATGGGAGGGTGAGGCTGGCCCCGTCAAGAAGCAGGCCAGTGATGAGACCCGGGCCCGCCTGGATGATCAGAACAGCCGTCGCTCGAGCCCTCCCGCTCGTCTGCCTTCTCCTGGTCAGATGCAGCGACGTAGTTCTTCCGAGGCTCGCCGTGAGGATGCTCGCCGAGCCAACGAGAATTACCACCCGTCCGAGGCAGCTCATCACCCTCCTACCCTGCCTTCGATTCAAAGCATGCCTCCTCATTCTGCAGGTGGCCCCAGCCTTCCTCCCATGGCTGAGAGTACTGCTCCTCTCGCGTCGAACGGGCCTCCCTCGGGACCTTCTTCAGCCCACACCCCAGTCAAGGAGGAGGCTCCTCGCCCGGAGGCCCCCACGTCGCACGAGCCCGCCGCTCGGAAGATGGACGTTGACGAGGATTACGATGACGACGGTGATGATGAGAAGAAGGCCGGTGCTCCCGTTAAGGGCAGCCCCAACGGCAGCGCTGCGGGCACTGTCACTAACGGCAATGGAGTCAGCAACGGTCGTCAGGGCACTCCCTCGAAGACCGAGGCTGCTTAAAAAGAACATCCCCCATGGTTTTTCTTTGGAGTAAATGACGAATAGTTTCATGTCTCGTATCTCTGTCTGCTTGCATTCTACCGATCTCCATCTCAAATTTTCTTCTCCTTTCTCCCCCGTGTCCTTTTTACCAATCCCCGTCTTACCCCTCCAGCCTCCTTTTTATTGCGTCATGTACGGTATGAATGTCCCTTTTAACTTTTAACGTTGGTGTCAAGACTCCTATCGTTTTCGGCTACGCCTCAGACCACTTGATGTTGGCTGGGTGAGTCGACACCGGCTGCGGTTGTGTGTCCTGTATTCGTTCTTTCTCTCCCCCCCCCCCNCCTGATGAATTTTTTTTATACTTAACTGAAAGTGATCTTTTTCTTTATTCTACTTTCCTGTTGATTCTTCTGATGCGGATGCGAGGGTATCTTTGTGATAGCAATTTCAGCCATTTGTCATTGAAAGGCTTCGCAACTTGTAGCTGTAGATTCTTCGGGCAATTGTTTTGTTCGCTTCAGTCGGTAGCTAGCTCCATTGGTAGATGTTCTAGTTGGTGTTACCAAGACGACGCAGACGTAGAAAGACAAATCTCACAGCGTGTGTTTCGAACTTAGCTCGAGTCATTTCGATGGTTGAGCAGGAATGAAATGAGGTAGGAAGCATCGCGTGCCGATATCAATCCATATGGCGAATACGACACTTGTCACTTTTACAATCTTTTTGATGGGTATGCGGTCGCTTCGGACTTTAATTTCCTGTGATGGAAACAAAAATTGGAGTGAAGATGTTCCTCTGTGATCAAGACCCTTCAGCTTACCTACCAGGTATTCTATATAACGTCTGCTGGAGAACTCGAGCGGGTATCAGTTATATATTTTTCCCTGGTCCCTTGCCAATACTCAGTGTGGCTACCGGGCACAGGCAAGTCTACCCAATTATGCTGGAGCCAGCTCCCTGTATGAGAATTGGTACTGCATCCATGAATCTCGAGTAAATCGAATCAATCATTAACGTTAATCTAAAAACTTAGAAAACATCAAAGAGAAGCTAGATCTAACCAAAGCAAGGACTAATGGCTTTTGTGAGACTAAGACCCGGCAGGAAGACGGTGATAACCATTTTTGGTTATACAGCCAAGATAGTCTTTACCTTTATAGCTTAAATATCTTCTAACAATGAATGTTAAATCGATTTCCCCCTTCTCTAAGGCGAATTGGTCGTTGAATAGTAATTGAATGAATATGCTCTCCAACTGAACCCGCCAGCCAATCAGGAGAAACTCCACTCCGCCAAAAGTCAAAAGCCAAAATCGAGCACCTGACACGTGACACACCAAATCATGTGACTCACAGAACAGTGGGGTCGCTTACATGCTGACTCAGCCCACAACTCGGCAAGCGCAAAATGCTTTCCACACTTTCAGATCGTCACTTTCTCGACGTCCTCAACACGCTAACGACAACAGGGTCAAGATGTGAGTCGCACCTCGCCATGGCTATTGAATCACTGCACTGAATGCAATTGCTAATATATTTTATCATTTCAGGAGTCACCGGAAGTTCGAAGCCCCTCGCCACGGTTCGTGATCACTCAAAATACGCTGCTTCTCCTGCGCCGAGTCGAAATTTCGACACGCAGGAAAAGAAAAAAAAAATCAACGTCCTGTGCGATGATACTAATATTTTCTCTACAGGCTCCCTGGCCTACCTCCCGCGCAAGCGCGCTGCCCGCCACCGCGGTAAGGTCAAGAGGTACGTTTTCAAATCCTTGAGATGCGAAAAATTTCAGTTTGAATGTGTGGAGATTCGAGTGCTGAGACTTTTTCTGCGAATAGCTTCCCCAAGGATGACCCCAAGAAGCCCGTCCACTTGACTGCCTCCATGGGCTACAAGGCCGGTATGACCACCGTCGTCCGTGACCTTGACCGTCCCGGTGCCAAGATGCACAAGAAGGAGATCGTCGAGGCCGTTACCGTCATCGAGACCCCTCCTGTATGTGGACACCACAATCTTACTCTCCCTTGGAAAGCATTCTAACCGCCACTTTCTTTAGCTCGTTGCCGTTGGTGTTGTCGGTTACATCGAGACTCCCCGCGGTCTCCGCTCGCTCACCACCGTCTGGGCTGAGCACTTGAGCGACGAGGTCAAGCGTCGCTTCTACAAGAACTGGTACAAGTCCAAGAAGAAGGCCTTCACCAAGTACGCCAAGTCCCACGCCGAGTCTTCCGGTGCCTCCATCACCCGTGAGCTCGAGCGCATCAAGAAGTACTGCACTGTCGTCCGTGTCCTCGCCCACACCCAGATCCGCAAGACCCCCATCAAGCAGAAGAAGGCCCACCTTATGGAGATCCAGGTCAACGGTGGCTCCATTGCCGACAAGGTTGACTTCTCCCGCAACCTCTTCGAGAAGACCATCGACATCGACTCCATCTTCGAGCAGGACGAGATGATCGACGTTATCGCCGTCACCAAGGGTCACGGTTTCCAGGGTGTTACCTCCCGTTGGGGTACCACCAAGCTGCCCCGCAAGACTCACAAGGGTCTCCGCAAGGTCGCTTGTATTGGTGCTTGGCACCCTAGCCACGTCCAGTGGACTGTTGCCCGTGCTGGTCAGATGGGTTACCACCACCGTACCTCTTGCAACCACAAGGTCTTCCGCATCGGCAAGGGTACCGATGAGGGCAACGCCTCCACCGAGTTCGATATCTCCAAGAAGCAGATTACTCCGTATGTTTTGTTCTTGGAAATCCCCTAACATCCTCGATTTATTTACTAACTATTCTTATCACAGTCTTGGTGGCTTCGTTCACTACGGTGAGGTCAAGAACGACTTCGTCATGCTCAAGGGCTCCGTTCCCGGTGTCAAGAAGCGTGTCATGACCCTCCGCAAGACCCTGTACCCCCAGACCTCCCGCCGTGCCACCGAGAAGGTCTCCCTCAAGTGGATCGACACCTCCTCCAAGTTCGGTCACGGTGCTTTCCAGACCGCCGAGGAGAAGAAGGCCTTCCTGGGTACCCTCAAGAAGGACCTTATCCAGACTGTTTAAGGTGTTTCGAGCTATGGTCGGTGTCAGTGACGTATTTCCAGTTCAATAAAAAAGCGAACAATAACCTTCATGATTCGATTTGTGCTGTAAAGTATAGAGTCATTTGTAGATCTATTTTGGCTTTTATCTCCCCTACAAGTAAAATGTAAATAGCTATATCTTCCTAGCGTTCCAGGTGTGAGATACTGACCTCGACGGGTGTGAGTAAGGACTACGGTAGCCCGTAGGTCGGAAACCTTTCCATTAATTTTTAATTTACTTCCTAATTCTAAGCCTTGACCACCTCGGCGACCAACAAGCTTTACCTCCTCAATCATTGTCATTCATCTTCACTAATTGGACTCGCCCGCCACAAACGGGTTGTGCAGCCATGCGGCCGCCATCAAGGATCCATTGCGTCATCCCACATTATTCCTCAAATACACCCGCTCCATCCATCACGACGCTCGTTGCACACCCTCCCCATTCAACCTTCTCAGCTTCTACCTCTCTACTTCAACATCATATCCAAACCCGTCAACTGCACCACCTAGCTCCTTCCACTCGGACTAGCTACCACGCACGAAAGATCCTCAAACCCTCCACACCTACATTCCGCATCTCCCCCGCAGCTCAAAGCTCCCAGTCACCCGCGACAGCTCTTACCCAAACGACACCCTTCTCCACAACCTCCATCACCATGTCCTCCGACGATGCCTACATGTCCTTCCTAGACAAGGCCAACGCAGATCTTAATGCCGGCCGCCCTCAACAGCAAGGGGCCAGCGAGACCGCTCGGACCGAAACCGTAGACGCCAACACCGATGTCCCCGCGGCACTGCAGTCGGTCGATGCCTATTATGTTTCGGATGCCGATGAGCCCTTCGAGCCCGTTGCCCTGCGGTGGGAGGGCGCGTCGAAGGGAGATTGGCCTAGCGCAGGTACGTGAGCAGGACCTAGATTCTACGTCTCCCGCGAAGGCGTGCCTTGCGCGGTTTCAGGGACTCATGCATGACCGGGGGTATTCGAGAGCATCGGATCCCTTCTACTATGCACTGATCTACCCTTGATGGCGTGCGCTTTCCCTTGATTAATCAAGCATGCGTCATTATCATTACTGACCCCCCACCTTTCATTACTCATCTAGATCAATTCTCCCGCCTCATCTCCCCCTCTGCCGATCTCTCCCAGGCCATCTCTACCCTGAGCCCTTCCTCCTTCGACCCGAAGAACCAGTACGCCTCCGTCCTGCGCGCCGTGCGCTCGGCAGCCGTTGAAAAGGCCTCCGATGCGGACCAGTCTGACGTCGAGGTCAAGGTCTACAGGGTGGAGCTGACTAGCACGAAATTGGAGTACTGGGTGTTGGCACTGGATGTGCCCGGTAGCCGGGTTGTTGGCCTGCGAGCCAAGTCGTTTGAGTCCTAGAGCGAATCCTAGCTTCTCCCGTTGTGGGACGGGTTTGCTGTCGATAGATACTATATGATGAGTGATGCGTGATGGATATGCACTGCTATCTAGCAGAATTATTGTGCATTTGATCAGTCCTTACATTTGCATAGGGATGTATTTACTGTATTGGCTAAGATATGTTGAATTATATACGACTATACTGTTTGCAGAGAAGCCGAAGCCGAAGCCGAAGTCGAGCTCGACAACGTTGAAGGTCCTGCCCGCGTGGCGCATAGATACTCTATACTCGAGATCGGCAGGAAGAGGAATGTCCACGTTGAAAAGAGCAGGTATCATGATCCAAGATTTTGAGCTGATCCTGATAATTCGCAATTTCTTGTATTTCTTGTTTGAGGCCGTCTTGACAGCTGCTCGTTTGGGCATCGCGGCATTCCGTTGGAGCGGGAGGTCGAGGATAGGGACGCGTGTTCGGGAATGGCCGCCTTGGATCTGGGAGCCGCGAGGTAAATATCGCAAATTTACTCATGGCCATGGAATTGAGGGCTGTTGTCTCATTCTATCATTTTTCTTTTGTGGGACTGATGTAGTGCGATAGATGTGGTATAGACAGCCTCCCTTCCGTAGAAACCCTAGATTGAATCCTCCCGCTCTGAATAACCTCCTCTGAACACTTGACTATCCACATCATTGAACTCGGATTCTACGGAGCCCGTTACCACTAGATCAACCTACTCTTACAGAGGGAACAATCTGCCGATCTCTGGATTCCTGGCTAGCATTCATGACCGTCTCATTCCTCGCTGCCCCGGGGAGGGCATCCCCGGAATGTGCCTTGCCCTGGGAGAGGGCGCCGCACCCTCGAGAGAAGCAGATACGAGCGTTCAGCAGCAAATTATCCTAAACTTCAACATCAATCACATTACTTTAGAAGCCACAGAATTGAAGCCGTGCCTCTTGAGTAACTTGCAACAGTTGAAATACTCAAGCCACGATTATTGTGCCGTTGGCTGCACCGTCGGGGAAGTATACGCATACCACGGGCTGATCCCTTGGCCAGAAAACGGGCATTCCACTCCCCTCGTGCACCCAAACAAGAATCCCTCACGGAGCGCAATCTAGGCTCGTCTTTTCTGTCGGCATTGCGGTGCTCGAAAGACTTTCTCTTTTCTTCTCCGTCGCTTCTACGCTGTCTGCCGCTCCCGCTATACAACGTCTTCGCCTGGGACATTGGATACAGTCCAAGTGATCCTGTCCACTCATTCGCCTGCATTGGACTTGACGGTGCAAATATACACGCTCTTTCGGTCTTTACCTTACCAGCTTGGAGATCGTGGGAAAAGGGAAACAGAAATCACAGCGAGGACACGGACGAGGAGCACTTGGACAAGACAAACCGATTGTAATTGTCTAGAGCTCCAGGATTGCGATCTTTCGAAACGGCTTGGATGTTCACAGTCTTGCTTGTCAAGACACACGAATAACGGACGACAACCGGATCGAACCCGGCTTCCCACAACGTCGAACTCGCCAGGACGCCCTTCAGATGTCGGACCAAGGCTCTGAAACGTCGAGCTCAAAGCAAGAGATGCCTCACATCCGCCTAAACTCGGGTCGTCATGATCCATTCCTCGAATCCAACGATGCCTATGCTCCATTGACAGGGCGGACCTTACCTCGGCCATTGACGCCCCAGGGACATGAACCACAAATGCCCGTTGGGGCTCAGGGTATGTCCCCGTACGGCGTGGCTCACGCACCGGAGTCCTCGGAGTTTCTCCTTCCACCTAAGCTGCGGCCCACGCCTCGAGACGATCAGGATAGGTCCGGGTCTCCTGATCGCTGGTCTGCGCGGTCTGCGGCGCGGTCAAGTGTCAGCTCGATGAGTCGGGATAGTCGGTTTCATTTCAATCCGTTTGAGGATTACTCGCGGGCACCGAGTCGGACTGAGAGTGACGAGTATGATGTTAATACGCAGACCGTTTCGGAAAAGTTCAACATCATGCCGACGGATGGGTTGTTGCTTTTTCCTGAGGACGTGGAGAAAGATGATTATCTGCATAACCCCGACCCGGCGGACAAGGACCGTGAATGTGATGTTTGTAATCGTCGAGGTGTGCTGAATGTCGGTGGGTTGGCGCTGTTGACGGTGGGCATTCTGGTACTCTTCATTGGGTACCCAGTTATGTAAGGAATCCTAGACCTGACTGTGGGGAGATTTTGATTGCTAATATGGATGGTGACAGATCTTGGGTCGAGGGCATTTTGAAACCGACTCATCCTTGCAAGGATGGAGACTTTCTCTGTTTGGATGTTGGGGAGGTGCCTTTGCTGGAGAATATCCGGAGAGGATTGATTGATCCGGATACACCTGAAGAGGCAATGACCAAGAAGAATGTGGATGGGAAGGAGTGGCAGCTGGTGGTAAGTGTGAGAATTGACCACTTCAGCGAGAGTGGAAGTCTAATAGGAAGCAGTTCTCGGACGAATTCAATATGCCCGGTCGAACCTTTTACGATGAAGATGACCCCTTCTTCCAAGCGGTTGATCTATGGTATGGTGTGACAATGGATAAAGAGGTGTGTATATCTAGACTGGAGGGTGAACGATCCAGAGAACTAATAAGAATCTAGTGGTACGATCCCGATGCAGTCACCACGAAAGAGGGCGTCATGGAAATCCGATTCGACAACTTCAAGAATCACGGTGTACAATACCGATCCGGCATGGTCCAGAGCTGGAACAAGCTTTGCTTCAAGGGTGGTCGTCTCGAAGCAAGTCTGTCTCTCCCCGGTGATGGACACATTCAAGGTTTCTGGCCTGGTTTCTGGGCCATGGGTAACCTAGGTCGACCGGGTCATGCTGCGACTACGGATGGAATGTGGCCGTACAGTTATCACGACGGTTGTGACGCTGGAATCACTCCGAACCAAAGTTCTCCCGATGGCATCAACTTTCTTCCTGGCATGCGACTTCCTGGCTGCGCCTGTCCCGGATCTGATCATCCCAGCCCTGGCCATGCTCGTAGTGCTCCGGAAATCGATGTGATCGAAGGAAGCACGGCTCCATTGAACGGCGACGGTCCATACATTGGTAGTGCCTCGCAGTCAATGCAAGCAGCCCCATTTGATATTTGGTACATGCCAGACTACGGTATGCATTTCCCTTCCGAAAGATCTTCATCTCAAGTCCCCCTTCGCTAACCATTCTGTTTCTAGACTACACGGCCGTCTACGATCCCCGCATCACCCAAATCAACGCCTACCGTGGCGGCGTCTACCAACAGGCCATGTCCGGCCTCACAAACCTCAACCACCGCTGGTACAACGGCACGGAATACCAAATCTTCGCCTTCGAATACACCCCTGGTGCCACAGGAAACGTCACCTGGTTCATCGGTGCCGACAAAACCTGGACTCTCGACGGGCGCGCCATCGGGCCCAATGGGAACGTCGGTCAACGCATGATCCCGCTCGAACCGATGAGCATGGTCATGAATTTGGGTATGGCGGATAACTTTGCGCCGCAGAATAAGAGTATCCGCGAGTATATGCCTGCGTATCTGCGGTTTGATTATATTCGGATTTATCAGGACCCGGATGAGATTAGCGTGACGTGTGATCCGCCCGGGTTTGAGACTACGGGGTATATTGATGCGCACCGGAAGGCGTATGATAATCATAATCTGACGACTTGGTGAGTTATATTCTGTTCTATTTTGTTTTTTGACGTTGGATCTATTGTTGAGTCACGGTTTACTGACTGTTTTTGTCTTTTAGGGAGGATGCTGGCTACCTCTGGCCGAAGAACAGCTATATGCATGACTGTTAAAAAAACTCTCGTCTAGTATGGCCCTTGGCTGGCTTGGTCGTTAAAATCGTTCCTGCGTCGTTTAGCGGCATTGTGTTTTGGCGTTGCGGGATTTGGGCATCTCATCAATCTCATCTTCATTTTGGGTCTTCGATACCTGATAGTATACTCATCCAATATCACTATTTTTTCCCTCTTTCATCCAATTCTTATAGTTGCTCTATCATATTTAATGCAGTCTTTTCTAATGTCAACTGCCATAGATGACCGGGTGATATAGATCTAGTTAGTTATTCAGGACGGACCCTTGTATGTGCTGACTCATCGTTTCCCCCGCCGCCCTCGCCTGAGGCATCCGCAAATACAACCACCTCATCGATCTCCCTTGACGAGTTTATATCATGACGAACTATTGATATCGTGAAGATTCTTGACTGCTGCTGCCTGCCTGTAAGAATAAACTAAATGAGCTCATAAGAGATTGACTAACATCCACTGTAGATACCATCCCAATACTCCCCACGCTATCTGGCCAATTGCACTAGCCTCAACGTTGTAAAGAAGCTTTGATCACGATCTAATGATTGAATCGCCGGGCTAGACCTGTCAATCTAAGCCTCAAGTCCTACTCTACCTGGTTCGATCTACTTGACAGTCCCTCGCCCTCTTGAATACCTCATGGCCATCGTCCCTCCACTTACGTGCCCACGTTGATATCCCACCAACCCTTGACCACTTCATCTATTCTCCATTCTCCTTGAGAAATCCACCTGCCATCCCTTCACCAATTTCTAAACTCTCTCCCTCCTAAATCCACCAATATGTCCAACAACCAACCCACCCCGGGTGACACAACCCCACACCAGACCATCCACATGGACACTGACACAGCCTCGGACTCGGAGCCCCATCTCCCAACCGCAGGCGCACACCTACACACGTACATCTCCGTGGACACCGACTCTGAAGACGGGGGTATGCAACTCGAGCCGGCGGACGGTGAAATGCTTCACTTCGCAGAAGACGATAGCGACATTGAATTCGACGAGAGGATCATGGGTGTTGCAATGGAAGAAGATAGAGATGGTAAGTAACCGAACCCAGCCACAACTTCCCCCCAGTCCCTAGTTTTTGTGCTTTGCCTCCCTAATTCTTCTTTTCTCACTACATCAACACGAGCGGTTTGTGTCAGTGTACTGATTCGGGTTTAGAAAATGACTTTACAACGCGCGCTGTAAACCCACACTCGGCCGTCCCAAATGCACACAACACCCCCTCGCAGCCGGGCAATAGAGACGATCCCAGTCTGGGCTTTTATCCACCCCGTGAACGTCACCGGGCGACTCGGCCGCGGAGGCTCCGTACGGACGGCCATCTTTCTGAGGAGCAACATGCCGCGTTGGCAGTGCTGTCTAATTGGGAACTTCTCGTGACGCATGCTCTGAATTCACATCGGGTTAGTTCTTGATAACCCACCCCCGTTTGACCCCACCAAAGGCTTCCCATCACGCATATCGAAACCAGTCATCATCCCCCACCACCATTCGTCTACACGTTCATATAATGCATCCATGTATTCTAACTAGCAAAACCCCAAAGACAATCCCCCAAACCCGGCGCCGCTTCCAAGCAAAACTCCTGGCGCCCAACAACCCGGGCCTCGAAAATGACCTGTATGCCTCCCGCTTCGTCGTCCCAGCCTCCGAATCCGAGCTGCTTCCACCGGCGGGCTCCTTCACGGCCGCCGGTGGGGCTACGCGAGGCTACGAAACTGCGTCCGGCGCGGATAATACCACCGCTTTTCTTGTGCCGGGGTCGTATCGGGAGGTTGTGGATGGGGATGAGAGGTCTTGGTGGCCGATGGGGAAACCGAGGGTGAAGAGGAAGAGTGATCGGGGAGTAAGTGGACGGGGGAGGGAGGGGAGTGGGGGGAGCGGGGAAAGTTCGAGGGTGGGCAGTCGTGGGGGGAGTAGGGCCGTATCTACGTCGAGGTGAAGCAGAATTGGAATGATGATTGATTGTAGTGGCCTTTTATTTGAAGAATTTGTTTGTTTTTTTCCATTGACTGCTCGTGAGGCAGGTATCCAATAAACAGGACGTATGCTCGCTAACACAAAATATAAAAAGAGTACTATACAGAGAACACCCGAACCCAACCTGAACCGAGGACACCGGACCTCCGAGGAAGACGGGGATAAAGATCTCGATTCAATGAATGAAAAGGGCGATGAATCAAGAGGTAATAAATAAGGTGGTTAGATGGTGGAAAGGGTAATGAGGCATGGGTATCTCAGAAGGATCGGAACCAAAGGGCGCTTCTTTGGCCTTGTTGTGGTTGCGAGGGGAGGAAATTGATCGAGGGGATGTCGGGTTCGTCGATGTTTTTGTTTTGCTTTTAGTGTGGTTTTTTTTTCCGTTTCTCTTTTCTTTCAGGGCAATTTTGTTTCTCTCAGGTCGGATTCCATCCCCAAGTCGTGTTAAACTCGGCCGTCGTGTTTCGTTCGTAAGATTTGCCGTTGTCCATGTGAACCACGACCAGCGAGATGAAAAGAAGAAGGAAAGGCGAAGCCCGCGCGAATTGACCACTAAGAATGAAAACGCAACCTCGGTCAGTACAAAGCAACTCACGGTACAAAGATGGAAAATAAAAACAAAGATCATGAGCATCGACAGGGCTTCAAGGGGAAAGGGCTCTCACAGATCCTCGTCATCGTCTTTCTGCCGTTGCTCCGAGTGGAAAAGACTCTCTGCGTCACCGACTTGTTTGCGCTCCGAAACTTCACGGCTGCGCATGCGGGACCGATGTGCCTGGACGTTCATGGGCGTCAGTCCTCGAGACGGGCCGGACTTGGGCCCCGGTTCGATGTAGAAAGGGTGCAGGCGGTGCGAGGTGTTGAACCGGGTCCGGCCGTCTCTCATGACGGGTAGTTGTCATTGTAAGGGCTCCGAGCTCGAAGATAACCGGTTGAGGTGGAGGTAGACATCAGTGCCGTATCTGCAAAGGAGTTAGCGGGGAGGCACGGAGAGAGAGATCTCAGGGACGAAGGTGGTCTTCTTACCCCTCCATACTAATCAACTTGAGGTCACCTCCAAAGTAGCGCGCATACAACCGACTAATGGGCAATCCATACCCAAAGCCAGCCATGGGTGCTTTAAAGTCGCTCTTGTCAAAGTCCGGGTCCAGGCTGGGAGTCTGCTCTACGGTCGTGTACATGTACGTCCACACCAAGGGGATCGCCGACCGGGGGATACCACCACCCTCATCGGTAATCTTGATGGTGATATCCTCCTTACCCTCGGCCACGATCACCTTGGTCACGGGGAATTGATCGCGGTCGGCACCGTGTTGCTCAACCACCGCACGCAGCGAGTTCTTCAAGGTCTCGAAGAGCATGTGCGATAGATGGCCCGGCACGTACATGAAGTTCAAATCGTCCTTGCAGACCAGCTGCACTTTGGGCGCTTCAAATAGACCGTAGTAGTCCTCGCAGACGAACCGGGCATTTTCAATGGCTTCCAGGGCGATGTCGCGCACGTTGGTTTTGGTACAGATGATGCCGACGTAATTGGGATGTTTGACGTGCGTTTGTTCCGTGAGTGCAATGTGTTGTCCAATCAGCATTCGAATGCCGATACGAGACATGTAGAAACGGTCGAGGAATGATTGGATGGTCGAGTCAATTTGCATGCGCTGCCGCTCCCGCTTCCACTCCAAGATACCTTGGGCTACGGTCGTCACCACGCTGTCGTGTCGTCGCTTAATCTGCTGAAGCGTCCGGGAGAATCGCTGGTTGTAGTCATTGAGTTCGGGGGGCCAATCTACGTTGCCATCGGCGGGCACGAAATACCGCCGGCCTGCGGCGGCCGCGGCGGCCGGTTTTCCATTTCCGTTGATAATGCCATTGGCGGTAACGGCGGAGCGGTACTGGCCCTCGCGAATACTGGGATTTTGTGTCGCCTCGGAGAGAATCTTAGATGGAGAGCCGCCATTCATACGGCCCGGGCGCAAGAGGCGGTTTCTGACCTCTTGGGTCAGAGAGGGTCGGGGGAGGTTGATGATTTCCTTGAGAGGTGGCGGCCCGCCGTTAGTGAGTCACGCCCACGGAGCAACGGAAGCAGCCTCGAGCGGCGGGGAGAAAGATGGGGGGGGGGGGGGGGGAAAAAAAGACCGATGAGTAGAGTAAAGACATACCTCGAATGATTGCGCATACCAATCCTGCACCTTTTTGATCGAGGGCATCTCACTGAGGCCATCGGGTAGCTCGCCCAGGTCTTGGACCCGATGCGCGAGGCGAATGGGGAGCTCCTCGGAGAGGAATTGCGAAGCGCGGAACAGGGTGCCTACCAAGATGTCCAATTAGTTCTTCCGCTGTCCCCAGAATTCCCATCTAATGAAGCTTGGAATATCGGAATCTCTTAATATTGTAGGACATACCGGTCGAGGGCCGGTCACCAAACTGGACCATTTGCCTCAGCGAGACCCCGGTTGCGGGGAAGCTGGCATAGTGCCTGATGGTTTCCATCAGGCGCTCTGACGGCTTCCACATCGTGCGACGACTCAAGCCGAATGGCCGCCGAGAGGGGGGGGGGGGAAAGGGGGAGGGGAAAAGGGGAAGACAAAGATCCTCGTTCAGGAGTGCAATAGGGTATGGTGGGTAGGGGGAAAGAAGAGAGAGTGTCGCGTGTTCGAGTCGAAAGAGAGGAAGGAAGGAACGGGATGACTCGCACTTTCTGCCGAGGTTGGGGAAAGAGGCGGTTCCCGGCGCCCGCGAGGGTTCCGGCGTCGGAGGAATTGGCTCTCTCCTCCACCCCCCACCTGAACCTACGAGAACAGAGAAAAGTGCCGATATGGCACGTTGCCTCGTCATCTGATCATTCCTAGGTTCCTGGTCTTTACCATTTGCTTTTTTAGTTATTTTGTTTTCGATCGACTCTATGGATGGTACGGAGAGTAGAGGTTATGCTCTTCCCCAGTTCCCCCATACGAAAGCAGCGAATCCACCGGGGTATGCCAGGAAAAGAGATCTTGCCGAACGGGAAATGCAATACTCCGCCTATGAAACTGGTCGGTGTTCAGGGAGATTGGAATGAACTTAGTCAACTCTACGAGTATGATGAAATATTCTCATATTCGAATAACGTACAAGGACCATTCACGAGAGAGACGGATCTATGACTGTAATCTCCATGCCAACGAGGCCACACGGATTGCGCGCACGACAGGGTTTCGCATTCTGCATGTGTCAAATCCAGTCAACTGCCCCGGATCTTCCCCCTTTCGCCCGAAGGTGGGGCGATCTTAAAAGACTGCCCGCGACTGCTTCCAAAGGGCTCGTTTCTGGTTGGGGTTGATGAGTAGTCTATCGTTCACCGTCGTTCAGTATAGAGGAATACCTGGTCTTTTTCCGGTACTCTAGTACACTTTGTGCTAGTCACGGTCTCCTAGTAGATAGACCATGAACTGTCGTGGCAATACAAGTAGATGCCCAATTCCAGATCCTCGTCATGTACGGGTTCATGTACGGGAGGATTGTGTGTCAGAAAAGGACAGGACTTCAGGCCTATCCTAACGTCCTGATATCACCGCAGTCATACTGTGGAGGGGGGGGGGGGGAACTCGATACTATGTGCTCACCGAGATCGTACCTAACTAACCATCGAGGTGCGTATGTCAGCAACTCGGTCAACGTGGAATTCGCCGGACAACAGGGATTTAGGGTCGTGGGACTAGGGCCATGTCCTCTCCCTTGGTACTTTTGTCGCACGACACTCCCCGCAGATGATTTGATTCTGATGACTCTATGAATTCATCTTCCCACATTTTCCCCCTCGTCCAAAATGAAATCCATGTTTCTCCCCCTCCTTGCGTCGGGGGGCCTGTCATGTTCCAAGTGCCTTGTTTCTTTGCTCCGTATACTGGTGTAGATCTATAAAACGACTTCATACCAATCCGTGATCCTGATTTTCACTTTCTCGTGGTCCTCCTTGGGTAGCTATCTTATCTCAATCATTCCTTGCCGATTGTATATCCCGTACTTTCTTACCCTTTTTTTTTTTCTTGGGCCCGACAGCCCGTCTATTCGCCGATCGGAGTCGCAGCCCAGGGCGGATCCGTGGAGACTCAAGATTCCCTTTTCGAGCTCTTGCTGCTGTCCTGGCGGTGGGACCCCCTCGCTTTGCTGGAGGGGTTGTCTACTCTCTCTTTCTCTCTCTCTCTCTCTCTTTCTCTGTCATTTCCTTTGTCTCTTGGGTTTCTCTCGCTTGTCAACAGGTAGAGTTCTCGTTCGGGGGCAAAAACGTCTCTCTCTTTTCTTTTCTTCTCCTCGCAATCTCCAGTGGTCATACTTCACTCCAGTATACTTCCAAACCCCGTGAATAACCCCATCGCCCAAAAAAGCCCCCCCCCCCTTCCTCCTCCAATCCTCTTTAAAGAAAGACTCCAGACACGCCCTAAGCGCAGGCGACTCGGAAGACAAACCGTCTGCCCCTCCACGCTACTACTTGGCGGCGCTTTACTCTTTTCTTCTCAATTCGAGATTTCGGGAACGTGGTCATTCTAACCCTTGGTCCACATACTACTTGTGTGATTCCATCTCCTCCGTTCGAATGATCTGGAATTCACCTTCTCTCCTCGAGTTCTTCCTCTTCTCTATCCCTTTAACCTCTATACTCCCTTTCAAATCCTACGGAAGAATCAGCGATTGAACAACCCCACCCACCTCCCCCAAAGGAAAAAAAAAAGAGGAAAACCAAACCCTAATCTTGGGAAACCCTGGACTTTCCCTCTGCTTCCACCCCCCCGCCAGTCTTTACTATGTCTCGCCGGCGAACCTCGCATAGCGAGCCCATGAACGAGGCCCTGGCATACCCATTTCACTCCTCAACGACAACGGCCAATGCAAACGGCCAAATGCCACCCGCGTCGCCGCGTCGCGGGCCCATCGAAGGTCCTAATGGCCGCCGTCTGATCCGGCGCGTCACATGGCGCTCGTCCACGTACAAACTCATGGCGTCGCTGTGGGTGCTGGGCGTGCTGTATATTCTGTGGTTAATTCGGGATTTGTTTTCCTTGCCGTTTGCGCCGTCCGAGGCGAGTCCGCCTGGTCCGGCTGATGCGTGAGTTTTTTTTTAGGGGGGCTCGCGTGTTCGGGGTTGGGGGAAGTGGCTGGGATGGTTGGGGTTGATTGGGGAGGAGATGGGGGAGAAATGAGGAATCCCGGACGGGCTGACTCCGAGTTCTTATTTTTCGGTTCGGCCGGTGTGAGTACCCGCGGTGGTCGTGCTCATTGTCTCCAAGCCCGTCTTTTCGAGGCTCGTTTGGGACTGGGAGAGTCGGTGCTACGTGTCATCGTGGCATGATCGTGGGATTTTATCGCGGCTCTCAGTCCGTCCGTCTGCATGATGGCATTTCTGCCCTCATCGATGCAGATCAGCACCCAGACATGATTCTCCAACGTTTTCTACCTTTTGCGCGAGGAGTCAAAAGCCGAGGAATTGAGTTGGTTCCCAAGGTCCCCAGCTTATTTCGAGGGAACCCCGAGGCTCGTGGCGCCGTCAGAGTGCCCACCAGATGAGGGGACCGCGATCCTTTACAGCGTGCGACATCACGACCTTACCTTTGTGGGGATGAGTCCACCTCGTGCGCGTATATCGGTGATTTTCCCGGTTACTACTGCTGCTGAACGGCAATGCATACTATCATTGGCCTACTAGCAGCGTTTCTCCCTTTGCAGAGGCCGAACCGGAAGCTGGACCAGATTCTGGATTTGGACATATGGCAAAAGCCCTCACGAGCCTCTCCAGGAGCTCCTCGAATCCAGGTGTCATCGTGTACGGTGATGCAACCATGCAGCATCAACGGCCGATCTGACAATCTGGACCGTCTCCTGCAGACCGACGATCGGCTTCCCTGGCACGGGCAATTCACACCAACCAACCATTCTTCCTATTTGGCGATCTCCTCTCTCGACGCACGCTGGGGGAAAAAAGACCTTCACATTTCCCTGTTTCTTTTTTCAGGGGGGTCAATTTCTCTTCTTGCTATCTTTTTTGGGGGGATTTTCTTTCCTTCGGGAACACATTAACTAGCTTTCTACCGACTGCGTACCCCATTGCATGCCCATAGCGTCTGCCTTTTCTTGCTTTGATTCTTTTTTCTTGGTTTAGCTATTCGGTCCTTTGCTGCCCGAGGAACCCTGATTCTTCTTTTTTATGCATAGCCTTTACAGTCTCTTGTTTTTCTTTATTACTTGCATAAAAAGTCAGCATTTTCCTTTCTTCTTTCTTATTTCCCTCGAAGCGATTGGTGTGTTTGGACTTTAATTGGGTGCTGTTGTGTGTCCACTTCCGTCCAATTTTGATCTTGCATTCCTTTTCCCTCCATCTTTTTTCTTTTCTCGTGATCCTCTTAATCGTTAGAACGGGGGTGGTTCGTTTGATTCGATTCATGGTTTTTCTTCTGGTATACAGTACCTTAATCCATAATATGCCCGTGTCCATGACTAATTCCTTTTCCTACGAATAACTATACACATGAGAGCGAGGTAATTAGGTACGTAGAATCTCGTTTCATAGCGCGTATCAGCTGGCCAATATACAACTCCTTCCCCACACATCTATATTTCGTCATCTTGTTATTTGTGGATCGACTTTTCCCCCCCTATCTCACGCCTAATTTGCAAACCATGCCATTGAAGTCCCGTGGGAGCCTCGTGAGGCATTTCAAACGTACAGAGCAGAGGTCTCGCCCTTGGCAATGTGCGAGGCGTAGGGCTTGATGGCGGCGGCGACCTCGGTGGTGGTGAACTTCTCAACCTGCTGGGGAGCACGGCCAACGAAGGTAGAGGCGTCGAGGAGGTTGTCCAGCTCGGGGAGAATGGGGTTGAAGAATGCGGTGCGGCGGATGCGCTCGAGCAGGTCGTTGTCCTTGCCGTGCTTCTTGACGTTGTCGGCAGCCTGGTGGGAGAGGACGCCTAACGGAAGAAAAGAGTATGGTTTTAGTTCGGGAGCGGAGATGAAAACTTCAGGCTGGAGAGTTTCACTTACGAATCTCCTCGTGGGCGTCCTGGCGGGACAGACCCTTCTTCACGCAGGCCATGATGATCTGGATATGGTTAGCCTTGGCAATGGATCATGATACGTTCACAAGGCGCTTACGTTCTCACTATTGAAATGTTAGCATAAATCATATCTTGAGAGATGAGACCTGGTAACTCACGTGGCCATGAAGGGAAGCTCATCGTTGACATGGCGCTTGATGACCTCAGGGTAAACGACAAAGCCGGAGCTGACGTTGTCTAAAAAAAGAGTCAGAATGGCACAATATCCCCAGCAATCCAATCCCAGACACGTACTAAGCAGGATGAGACAGGCATCGGCGGTCAGGTAGAGCTCGGGAATGCTGATACGGCGGATGGCGCTATCGTCCTAGTACAAGTTAGCCGACCGCCCCAATCCCAAACAAGCTTCTCAGCTGCAGATGCTCACCAGCGAGCGCTCGAACCACTGAGCAGAGTAGGTATCCAGAGCATCCTTGGGCAGGTTCTGGAGGTGGCGGCCCAGGGAGCACAGACGCTCCGAGCGCATGGGGTTACGCTTGTAAGCCTACGGACGCAGTCAAGTCAGCAGCCACATCCACAGTTCAATTGACCAATCACACTTACCATGGCGCTGCTGCCAATCTGGTCCTTCTCGAAGGGCTCCTCGACCTCCTTCAGCATGGCCAGGTGACGGATGTCAATACCGATGCGCTCGCAGGTAGAACCGAAGGAACCAAGGGCGTTGCCCACATCCACATCGATCTTACGGGAGTAAGTCTGGGAAGAGATGATAAAGGCAGAGCTGAAACCGGCCTTCTCAGTGACCAACTCATCCAGCTTCTCAACCTTGGCGTGATCACCTTCGAAGATCTGCAGGAAGGAAGCCTGAGTACCAGTGGTACCCTTGACACCACGGAAGCGCAGGTCGTCGCGAGCACGCTCGAGGTTACGCAGATCCATCAGCAGATCTTGGATCCACAGGCAGGCACGCTTGCCAACGGTAACCAGCTGAGCAGGCTGGCCGTGGGTGAAGCCTAGACAGGGCAGGTCCTTGTACTGCTGGGCGAACTGGGACAGCTTGTCGACGACGACGGCCAGCTTGGGAATGAGAATGTCGAGACCGTCACGGAGAAGAATGAGATCAGCGTTGTCAGTGCAGTAGCACGAGGTAGCACCCCAGTGGATGATACCAGCGGCGGCCGGGGCGACCTGGCCAAAGGCGTGGACGTGAGCCATGACATCGTGTCGGCGGCGCTTCTCCTCTTCGGCGGCAACCTTGAACTCGTCATCCTGAATGGTGACGTGAGCCTTCATCTGCTCGATAGCCTCGTCGGTGATTGGCAGTCCGAGCTCTAGATTATCACAAACGAGTCAATTGAACAGTTGCTTGTTTTTCCTTTTCCATCCAAAAGTACATCCGATGTCGGTGCATCACCAGCGCTTCGACTCATTCCCCCTCCAATTTCCTTCAGTTTCTCGTACCTTTCTGGGACTCGGCGAGCCAGACCCACAGCTGGCGCCATGTCGAGAATCGCATGCGAGGAGAGAAAAGATACTTCATCTCATTGCCTAACCAATTGGAAGTCGACGTTAGCTATCGAGTATGAGGTCCCCCTCATAGCGGTCCGGGGCGGGAGGAACGACTTACTCGCGTAGCGCGAGTTGAGGGGGGTCTGGTAGACATCGTTGCTGGCGGACATGATTCCGGTCTGATCGGAGGGTACCCGCAAGACGAATTGAGCGACAGGATCGTTTGGAAAAGCGAGGTCGAAGAAATGTGCGAACTGGGAAATTTTGCTGTGATCATCGGGTTTAGCGGGGCTTATCACGTTATCGTAAGGTTGGCGTGGGGCGAGTCACGTGTATACTACTGGATGAATCTGTAGATGGAAAGGAACGAATCCGGCACATTCAATTATGGTATTATTGGCTGCTCGCTGGAAAGCAAAATAATACGAAAATGGAAGAGAAATATCTGTGGATGTACCTATGCAGCTGGCAGCCTAGGACAGCTGCGCCAACTGTACTGCAAGGCTGGCTTTGTCGTACTTGATGTACTTGCCGCGACCCTTGTCGATCTCGACATAGCGATCATAGAAGCGAGAATAAAGTGGCTCCAGAACAGCTTGAAGCTCTCGGCTTAGGACGGAGCGCACCTCGGGCTCCATATGAAGACTCTTGTGCCGGGACACCATTTCATCAAAGCTCGCATTGAAGCACTTGAATTTTTCCTTGATGGCATCCCGATCGCGAGACGATAGGTTCTTGACAATAGCACTGGAATCCACTGCACCGCCAGAGCTGGGCCGTGCGCCGGTTCGGGAGGTATATTGCACGTCCAACAGACATTGTGAGGTATCCTTCCATGCATCGAGATACGTCGAAGTCGCACGTTTGCGGAAGCTATCAATCCGAGCGATGGTATCTGGCGCACCAAGATAACGCGCCAGCTCGGGGCTTTGTCGGATAGATCGATCAACAACACAAAACACGTTGGACAGGAACACACCGAGCGCAGCCTTGGATCGGTAGAATGCCCGGCCACGAGCCTCTAATGAGTTCATAAGAGCCTCGATCATATCCACAATAAAGTGAGACAACAAGGTTCCACTGTCAGGACCAACGTCTAGAGGAGCTGTGCCTGCGGTATTTGAATTGGATCGCCAATTGCCATCTCCCAGCGACGTCAAGATAGATGCAAGGGGACCTGAGTAACGGGTCAGAGTAGCCAAGGAGCTCATCACCTCGTCAACAAGAGGTATGGAGCCACCATCGGGGGGTAACGGAGCGGTGGCAGCCCTGCGCTTGGTTTCTTCCAGAAGTTCTGAGAGTGAAGACTTGGCCGTTTCACGCACTGGCCGTAGAGCCTCAATCAATAGACTTTTAAGCTCGGCCGACTTGGAATCAATGCGATAAGACATTGCCGTCACAATTTCGATAATCTCAAATGCCAAGAAGCAATCGGTCATCAAATTTGCCTTTATGTATTGGTTCAGCTCACGGAGAGTCTTTGAGTAGTCCCCCATGGCTGGGAGGAAGGTGGCTTGGAGAACGAGGCCATGTTGATCCACAGTGAAGATCTGCACGATCGCCCCATGCTCTGCGACGATGAAACCTTCCAAAGCATTCGAGTAGATACCAATTCCATTCGTGCCTTGTTTGTAAGGACCATCCGTCGGTCGTCGTTTTACGGTGTTGAGCGATGCGATGGACAGGTTCTGGAGGCTAGACTTGATGTACGGCCCGCGTACGTCCGCATATATCTTCAATGCAGGACTCTCGCCTTTTCCTCTTTGAGGCCCATGAATGGCTGCCGACTCGATTGCCGAGCGTATTGGTGCCAATTGTGAAACCGTGTCTTCGGGGAGGGAAGGGAAAGGGAGTTCTGAGCACGCTGAGGTCAGCGTGTTGTTCGTTCGCAATACATCAAGCATCCGAGTGCTAGTGCTCACCTTTAGTCAGATAGTGTAGCGGCTCTATAGGTGTGGCATGCTGCATCAGTTCGGCCCTAAACGTATCTTGCAACATGTTGCTTCCTGTACTGATGAGGGCGTTGAAGTCGGACATTGCTTTCTGGTTCGATCGGAGGTTTGTCGTGTTGAGGTCGGCCAGCGCTTTCTCAACCCGTTTCATTGCTGAGAGGTATTGCGACAGGCCAGAATTCTGTGGTCTGGGTAGATAATTCAGGTTAGTACATTCGAACTTTGCATTTGCAAGCGTGCTTTGGGAGGGCGGTACCCTGCACGAATGATACCCTCCTCGCGGCTCTTCGTATCGAGAGGCTGGCGTAGACGGTCAATCGCATCGATGACCTTGTCGATATTGCTGTTGGTAATCTGCAGTGATTGTGTGTTGCTATAAATGGGGCCGATAGCCTCCTTCACGACTTTACCGCTGGTTTCCAGCCGTACCAGGGAGCCCTGAATCTTCTTGGTGAGGCGGTTGAGCTTCTCGAGGTTGGCGTACAGCACCTCCACCTCGGCACTCTCCTCCGCAAATGCGGTATTCCTGGGGGCCACCATGTTCTCAATCGCAGAAGAGACACCAGGCCGAATCAACCAGGAGCCGTCATGTCTTCCGGGCGTGTGGGGTCCACGAGGGATGTTTGGCCGCAGCAAGTCGATAAGCTCCGCCCCGGAGCGACGTTCGCACTAGACCCAAAAAGGTAACCTTGGTTCGGCCCGTCTGTTCTGCCGCATTGTGTCACATGATATATCGTCATCGCCCGCTTTAAGGTTACAGTAGAACAAGAACCAATGGTGATCCCGAGGCCTGGCCAAGGTTGTTGCATGCACCTTGCAGCTTCGTCGTCGCGCCCATTGCTCGCCAAAATGGGTGCCGCGAGGATCTCACGTCTGCGCTGGACAGTTCCACCTGCTGCTCTGGCTGCATACACTGCGGGGGAGTGGAGTCGACGTCTACCACAGAGCAATCCCTTCACTACCACATCTGCTTGGTACGAGACCAATTCCGACTCAAAGACTGATTCATCCCATGAGAAGGGTAGCCCCGAACACAATGATCAAGATTCCGTATGGTTCAAACTCGCACAGAAGCTCGATAATGTCAAACATACTGTTGGAGCTGGAGCTTGGGGAGACCTGGGGGGTAACATTACCGAGTATATCGTCCCCGATTGGGCTCGATTGCTGCCGGCTACAGCCCAGAAGCTCCAGAGAGAGCTCTCCATGGCCCCGGGCTCACTCGCCGATGAAATTTGGAAGGAGTCGCATGATCCAGACCTCAATCCGGAAATTTTGAGAGAGGCTCAGGTGCGAGTGAGCGGCGATCTGTGCCACGAGGAGCTTGCATTCAGGAAGAAGCGCCAACAACACGCGAGGAAAGCTTTGGCCTCATATTTGAATATACCCGAGGAGGAGATCCATCCCGATGATGTCCCGGTTATTGCCATGTGCGGCTCTGGTGGTGGGCTACGCGCCCTGGTTGCCGGGACTGGGTCATACCTGGCTGCCCAGCAAGCTGGCCTGTGGGATTGTGTTACCTACACGGCCGGGGTTAGTGGTAGTTGCTGGCTGCAGACGCTCTATCACTCTTCTCTCGCCGACGGGGACTTTGATCGCCTCGTTGATCACTTGAAAAATCGACTGGGTGTTCATATTGCCTTTCCGCCAGCCGCGCTCAATCTGCTGACCACTGCACCCACCAACAAGTTTCTACTCCGCGGCTTGGTCGAGAAGCTCAAGGCAGACCCGGGCGCCGACTTTGGTTTGGTGGATATCTATGGTATGCTGCTTGCAGGACGACTCTTGGTTCCCCGTGGAGAGCTCGGCGTGTGCGATCGGGATCTCAAGATCTCCAACCAGCAAACCAATCTGTTGAATGGCGAACATCCCATGCCCATCTACACGGCAGTGCGTCATGAGATTCCTCTATTGGCTGAAAAGGCCCGAGACGATGAGCATCAAAAGCCAGAAGACTTGATGAAAGAAGCTAAGAAAGAGTCTTGGTTCCAGTGGTTTGAATTTACTCCGTACGAATTCTTCTGTGAGGAACTCAACGCTGGCATTCCTACTTGGGCATTGGGGCGGCACTTCCACGGAGGGCGTAATGAGACGCCTTCCCAGACCTATCCCATCCCAGAGCTGCGGGTTCCCGGGTTGATGGGAATCTGGGGCAGTGCGTTCTGCGCAACTCTTTCTCACTACTACAAAGAGGTTCGACCCTTGGTCAAGGGCCTTGCTGGGTTTGGTGGAATCGATACTCTTATCCAGGGCAAGAATGAAGACCTCATTCGAGTGCACCCCATCGACCCTGCTGCCATTCCTAACTACGTCATGGGTATGAAAGAACAACTCCCCGCCTCTTGTCCAGAGTCTATCTTCCAGGACAAGCACTTGCGGCTGATGGATGCCGGAATGAGCAACAATCTGCCTATTTACCCGCTGATTCGTCCCGGCCGGGATGTGGATGTTATTGTCGCCTTCGATGCCTCCGCCGACATCAAGCAAGAAAACTGGCTTTCCGTCGTAGACGGATATGCGCGACAGCGGGGCATCAAAGGCTGGCCCGTCGGTGCAGGCTGGCCTCAAGCAACCGAGACCCTCGCGGAGACGGAACAGGCCCTGCGTGAGCCCCAGAACATCACAGATGAGCAAGCCAACCAGAAGATTGCCGAATCTCGAAACCACCAGGAGAATGCATCGAACAATAAGAAGAAGAACTCCACTAGTGCTGCAGATTCGGACCTTGGATACTGCAACGTCTGGGTCGGCACTCAAGAGGAGCGCATCTCCAAGGACGAACCCCCACCTTCAAAGCGTCTTTTCCACCCTGACAAGAGCGAAGACCACTCAGAGTCCGACTTCCACCTAATGAGACCCGAGGCTGGTATCGCCGTGGTCTACTTCCCCCTCATTCCCAACCCTGATGCTCCAAATCTTCCTCCAACCCCCAAGACTCGACCCCTCGCAGCTATCCATTCCATTCAACAAGCCCAAAATCAGACCCAAGATAACGCCGACCCGATCGTCCCCCAACCTAGTACCATCGATCCCGATGTGGACGATTTCCTGTCCACGTGGAACTTTATCTATACGCCCGAGCAGATCGATTCTGTCGTGGGATTAGCGAAAGCGAACTTTTCTCAGGGCGAAGATCAGGTTCGTCGGGTGGTGCGTGCGGTTTATGAGCGGAAGAAGTCCGATCGGTTGCGCAGGGAGGAAGAGGAGTCCAGGAAACGCATGGAAGGGTTTGTCCCGCTGTAGAAAGGATGTATTTAATTTAGAATTAGCGAGATAGATGATTGACGCTCGTGTATGGCATTGCATTACTTTGCATTACTTTGATCCCGTGGGTAGGCCTCCGTGGATGGCAACGTCTACACGTGGGGTCGAGATGGTGCTTGAAAGCGTCTCGAGACTTCTATTGATGTGGTCGTCCTTATAATATGTATTCTGTGAGTTTTCATCGACTCTGTTGAGGCCAAACTGATCCTATGAACCTTGGTAAATAAAGTACACCACCAATGTCACTAGACATAACGCCACAGAGCTCCGACCTGCCAGCGTTTTCCCGCAGCTAAAGCACCGAGTTTCTTTATCACCAAGAAAAGTCTTCGCCGATGCGAGGGTTTGGTACTGAGCATTTAATAACTAACCTCTATCATTATTGCAAGATTGAGAAGAGTGTCACTGTTTATCATCCCGAGTATGCAACAAAGGTGCGCCTCGTCAGTACATGTAAACTTCGAATCGTGATGTCAACAATTCACAATTGCTTCCCTTGAACCCCCTCATCACCCTTCTCTTTCAGTCCATCTCCATTCTTAAAATAAGACTGGACACCCTCCAAATCCCCATTTTCCTCGGACTTCTCCTCGGAATTGTCCACACCCTTGCCCTTCTTCGCCCGCCTTTCTTCATCCGTCCCCCCACGAGCCTCGTCATCACTACCCGCTAAACTCACATCCTTACTTTCATCCGTCTGCTTGCGGAGCCCGAGTTGCTTCTCTAATGCATGAAGAGAGCCCACACCGACGGCTAGCAATGTCGACCCCGTCGTGCTCGAGCCAGTCCGGGACTCCTTTGATGGATCCTGACCCGTAGACGGAGGAGTATTCTCTTGACTTTGCGTTTTCTCAACGCCCTCGCCATCGTCGTCTTTCTTCCCCCGCCAATCTGCAGGAGCGCTCTCGTGGATGGGCTCGCCGGGCTTGGGTTCACTGATAGGTCGTCCAGCCGCAGACACATTCGAGCCTCGCGGCGCGTCCTGCTCGGCCGGATACCGCCATACGACCTTTAACCGCTCGAAAGCGCGTATTCCCTTCCTCGCACTGCCCTTGATACCATCCATTGCATCCCACTCTATCTCGAAAACGCCCGAGTCGTGCTCGTACCCGCCTTCGAAGAATACGTTGAACCAGACGTGTGCGACGGATGTCACCATGGCGAATCCCGTGTAGGAGGCTTTGCTGCGTCGTTCAAAGTCGATGTTCACATCTGAGTTTGGGAGGATGATGCGCTTGTTAGGACGGAATATCATGGCGGAGAGGTTGGGTGTTGTCGTTGTGCGGCGGGAGAGTTCGGATGCGGAAGATGAATCGGATTGTGTGGCAAGCGGGGACCAGGTTGCGGATGTATTGATCGGTTTTGCTGGTGAGTCTTTGATGTCGAGGTGATTTTGAGAGGGTATGGATGTGGTATCGTTGTTACCGGCTTCGACGACGGTGCGCTCTTTGCGATGGAATAGGTGGAAACATTTAATCTTCTTGCCTTCGTCCACATATCCCTCCACGGCGACCTTGACGCCATCTCGTAGTCCCCAGAGGTGAATCTCTAGGATTTCCACTGGTCGTTCCACGTACTGCTTCCCCAGTTGGTTCGCCCACCGGTCGACATAATCAACATACCTCAGCTGACTGGGGATGCTCACTCCATTCCCGAACCCGACTCGCATGCGCCGCTCTGTAAACCTTTGCAATGCATCCTCCTTTTTCCATCCTTCTTGGCTGATCAGATATGAGGTCGCGATCGTCCCGCTGCGACCTTTGCCCGCCTTGCAGTGTACCACTACGACTCTCTTCTGCGCGTCCTGGTCGTCCGCGCCCGCGACTTTATCTCCATCCTTGGCATCTAGTCGGTGCACCCAATTCCGCATACTACCCATAATATTCGGGATCAGCGCAAAGGGTGGTGGATGGTGATCTGGCCACGGGAAGTGATGAATGCGATTGTACACCTCGGAATCGGGATACCCGGTGCCTTCGGCGCGAAACTCCCAGATACACCAGTTCCCGCCATGTTTGGAGTCGAGAAACTTGACTAGCTGCTCGAGAGGGTTGCGGTATGCGCGTTGGGGGTATGTTGCGGATGGGCCGGACGTTGCGATGACTGAGGCGGTTGGAGGAGGGAGTATTAGTGGGTGTGGAACGTGGTAGTGTCTCTCAGAGGAGGCTGACTAGTCAGAGGAAGGGGTGAAATTACTGTTATCGGTCACGTAGCATAAATCTAGGCCAGCCTCTGGATGTTGGAGTCGAGGACCTGCAACGATCTGGCGGAGGATCGAGGACTGTCGGCGGCAGAGGTTAGCTTAAGGTCTCTTTTCTTTTCCGCAATCCGGGGAAGACCAGGGGTGGTACCATTTTGCGCGAGTCGAGGAACTCTGCTCGCGGGCACTTTTCACTGTTAGAGCATGGGTGGACCGCGTGTGTGTCGAATTACCCGTCAGATCAGAGCCTTTCCTGAGGTTTTCGTGAGCATTAAATGACGCCGTATTGTAAGAGGGAACTTGTTTGGTGGTTGGCCGGGGGGCGCAGCCGATGATGTCACTGGGTCGCGGGTATGACTGGAGGCTTAATTTTAGCTCGGAAACTAAGACCAAAAGGCATCGGATGCAGGTACATCGACAGAATAGAGAGGAATTCGAGGTCAACATATTGTACACATGTAATGTATCTTATGTACATATTTCATCATAGAGTCGGCACCATTTTCCATCCGCTGTAAGAAGAGAATGCGCCTCGGGCGCAAACTGATCAAAGGAGGTTGGTTGTCCATTCCAGAACGCCGGCCATGAAAGAGGGAGACATGCAGGCTACTCTGCCCAAAAGAAATTGTCGAATTACAAAAGAAAAACGCCCGTAGACTTCCAAGTCTTCCAATTCCCACAGCACATTAAAGAAGACAAGTCATGAAAAGTAGGTAAGAAGAAGGAAGGTCCCCTCAGACAAGAGGTTCCGCTTATGCGACGCCGTAAAAGACATTAGGCTTGATGAGGAAGTCTTTGGTAGTCTCGGTGACATTGGTGCTGCCGATCTGCCAGTAGGTGGCCTCGGAGTTGTAGTCTTCCTCAACGACATGCCACTCGTGCTGGACCTTGACATTCCATGTTGGGTTGGTCAAGGGGCTGACTGCGGCGGTGATGGTGTCGTTGGCACAGGCAGTGGCGTTGGGAGTGATCCCCTCACAGTAGGTGATGAAACCAGGCGCGTTGTCGGATGCTGGCGCGCTGATGTTGAAGCGGTAGGCACAGCCACCGGGGGAGCATTCGAGCGTGAAGTTGGTTGCAGACCAGGTAGCGGCTTGACCAAGAGGATGCGCGTTGGTCAGGCTCAAGGTGGAAAGGATCACGGGGAGAAGAGTAGTGAGTTGCATGGTGGTGGCGATTGATCTTATTATCACGAGAATTGTGGATTGTAGACACCGGAGGAGGGGCGAATGGTAATGTACAATGTGGAAGTTGGAAAGTGGGCAGATAATGGGAGGGTTATATAGTTGAAGAGATGAGAGTGGAAAGTTGCAGGAGGTTGGAAGAAGCAATCGGGAAGAATCGAGGGGCGCAGGGTTCAACGCGGGATTCTCTTCTTCTTCACTTCTCTCCTCTCCCTTTGGATGGAAACCAACTTTCGACTTCCCCCGACCCCACCCTCCCAATCAAACTCCAACCATTTAATTGTTTCTCTCCGGTCCACCGAAGTTCATCCTCGCCAGGGGATGACCCAAACTTTAGGGGTGAACGAGTTCGCACATGACGCCAATCGAGTAACCTCCCTAACGAAAAGCTTCCCGTCCACCCCTGAAAGCGCCGACCCGTCTGATGCTCCTACCAAGTCTCACTATCAGACCAGTTCGAACTGGCGATCGTCCCCCAGGCGTTTCAGGGAGATTCGCGCTATTTTTGGGGCGAGTGGGTCGTGCTGGACAGACCGGTGGTTCGTGGCGTCCGATCTCGGGTCAACTGGGTCACTGCGGATAATTGAAACGGTCGGCGCCACGAATATTGAACTACTCTTGACCGTGCTTATGGCCAGGATTGGGTATACCGCTAGTCGATGGATGGGAATTGATTGGATTTCTTCACGTCATTTCATTATTGAAATTTCCAGGGCTGATGTCTTGGGAATATAGTACAGTCACACAAAATCATGATACATGGCCAGGGTACTCGTCGCACGAAGCCGTCATGTCCGTCGCACAACAGACCTCTCTCTCTCTCTCCCCTTCATCTATCCGACCCGATATCATAGAGGTAGCGATGCTGCATGCACCTGCATCGGCTTCCAGCCGAAACAGTGGCGGCGAGCCAATTTCCCGATGCAACACCAAGAGCTTGCTATTCGCCTGCCTTGGACGATGGAGAGCTCCGGTCGTTTCCCCCCTCGATATACTCGTCCATTTCATCCACATCGACGTCGGAATCCACCAAGTCCGGGCTGTTTACAGCCTCGAAGCCGACCTTGCCTTCTGCGGCTAGGCGCTCCATTGCCAAACGGCGACGTTTTCTTTGTCGTCGTTCTTTATTATATGCAATTCTCTCCTGACGACCAAGTTGACCGCGGCGAGGCCCTTTGGGTACCTCAGCCGTCTTGGTGGCATCGTCCAAGGCTGGCACATCCTCATCCTGGATGAGGGGGTGATACTGGAGCCGTAGCGCATACTCGTTGACCGACGGCTCACAGAGGCTCCGGATTTCCTCCTTGGCCTTGGGGCTGACTGTCGCTTCCCGCTGAGCTAGATCTAACAAGTACATGAGGGCGGACTTGTAGTTACCCGCATCAAGGCACATCAAGATAAGGGTTTCGAAGGTGGTGGCATCGGGGATGACGTTAAGGGTAGCCATTTCTTTGACTAGGAAGATGCCGGCTTCCCGTTTGCCCGCCGTGCGACACATGCGGATCAGTGTATTGTAGACCTGGAGATCGGCGCCTTGCGGACACAGCGTGTGGATTTCATTGTAAAACCCTACTGCATCCTCTACCACCGTTGGGTCATTCTGAGCATCATGTTCGCATAATTCGGCAATGACTCGAACACTGGCAAGAGGGATGTTGTGCTTCTCATTGTGCAGTCGCTTGAGAACTTGCCAAGCCTCCCGACGGTCGGTCTGGCTTTGGATCATATACGCAAGGATAGGTTGGGTGGTCGTCTGATCGAGTGACAAACCGGCGTCGTGCATCGTACAAAGCACTCCCAACGCAGCGGGGAGATCGCCCACACCGACATTAGCCACAATAAGCTGTTGATAATCTTGCAAAGTGGGAGAGAGAGCGCGTCTGGCGAGATGACGGAACACGGCCTTTGCGATTTCAATATCACTGACGCTAGCAGCGAGTTTGAGAACATCGCTGCACACAGTCGTCGGTGGATGAAGGTAGCCGAGTTCAACCATACGTCGCCACACATAACGAGACGTCATGAAGTGCTGCGCTTCGATTGCCGTCCGTAGCACATGCATCCATAGTTCAGACGTCATGTCGTGACCCTGGTTAACTCGGACCTGCATCAAGCGGAGCACCTCGTCCAATTCGCCCATGTCACACAGATGATAGATTATTGAGCTATGCAGCCAGTCATCAACGGTAATGTCTTTCCGCTGCATCAGGGATAATTGTTCCAGGGCCATCTCGAATTTATGCTCGCGGAGGAGCCCTGCAACCAGGAAATGCCATCCCGCCGGGCTGAGGGTAAGCCACCGATCTCGTAATTTTTGGAGGACTTCCTGACGAAGGCAGAAGTCTGGATGAACAGCGAGTGCCTAAAAGAAGATAATAGTGTTAGAAAGCCATAATTCGAAAGGAAGCTGGCCATTTCGGGTTTGAAATACCTGCAGCGCGGCATGCAGCGTCCCCGAGTCCGCTGCAATCCCTTGTTTCTCCATCTCCTCCAGAAGACTCCTTACGAACTCCGGCGATCCATGCAAAGCATCCGAGTTGGCGAGTATGAGGGCTTTGTAATGCCGCGCCGACGGCTTGACCCCTCGATCCTGTATCAATAGCCGCAATATATTTGTGGCAGATGTGATGTTCGGTTTTCTGGCCATTTCAGTTTGTAACAATGTCTCGAGACTGTCATTGCTCTTCTCGGCGGCGTGTTTGGGGACATTCGGTAATTGGTTGATTTTATTTCTGCGCTTCGGCGACGATGCCTCGTCATGATGGGACTCGAGATCGAAACTATCGTATTGGTCCTCCCAGAGCTTGTTGGATAATGAAATGGAACGGGAAAAAGGCGGGAATGTGTCACTGGTGGCTTCGTGTACGGAGTTAGCCTCGAATTGTGACCGGGTATCGGTCTTCCTGGCATTGCTGCTATAACAGCGATGCCGCGGCGACGCCGCAATGCGAAGAGCTGGTGTCAAGCCTGATCTGGAGCTTGGTTTGCCCTGCTTCAATAGAGGATAGGGACGATTCAGCACCGATGGGCTGAATGACGGACATAGCGAATACCATAGTCCATCAAGAACCAGCACCCGCCGTGACATGTCGAGTTGCTCCTTAGATTTGTGATCGTTCAAGTTGCGGAGACGATCCGTCCAGGCTTGATTAAATATCACGTGACTAATATATCGATCTATCTCCGGGAACCCTTTCCACAAAGCATTGGCTACGTTCATCTAGGCTAGGTGATTTGAAGGAAAGAACCAATTCAGGGTTTTCAATATGTAATATTCGTAGACCGCGAACCGATCCAGAAACCCAGATTCCCACTGAAAAAAAAAAAAAAAAAAACAGAGCCAGATACGCCACGGCCATGCTCGTCCAACACGGGGGACCTCCCAGCGAGCGACCATACCCACTCTCTGCTGCGGGGTATCTTATTTACTCAACTTAGGTTCTCAGTCATGCAATTCGTCCATCGTAGAGTGTTGCTCATTGACCGCCGCGATCACCACCACCGCGTCCACCCCGACCCCGGCCCCGACCACCACGGCCACCACGGCCTCGCCCACGGTCCCCATCTCGTCCGTGACCACCGCGGCGGTTCTGTGGTTGATTCTGTTGTTGCTCTTTCACAATATCGATGATTTCGTCGGGGACACGGAGGTATTTGATCTAGCGAGTCATTAGTTACTGGTCAGTGGGGTGGATGGCATTGCGCAAAGCGTGTGATTGCCTAGTGCGGGCAGGGACGTACGTTGTTGCCGCGGATGTAAACTTCAGGCAATCTGAAGAACTTGTCGCCCTCGGGACTGGTCTGTACTACTTCGCGCAGGATCAGGTTCATCCAGTTGTCGCAGGTGACCAGATGGCCGTTCAGAGTCTCGCCGTTCTTCAGCTCGACCAGCATAGGGTGGCCCTGTGCGGCCGTGAGGAGACCGAGGGGCAGCTATCGAGAAGAAGAGTTAGCGCAAGAGCTTTGAGTATACGTTAGACAATTGGGCGATTACCATTGCAAGGTGTGATTTGGTGTGGGAATGGTCAAGGTGGGAGGGATGATAGGGTGTGGGTGTGCGCAAGCAGTAACCGGTGCGGGCAGGACACAAACTCGCAATTTGTGGGCGAGTCGGTTAGAGAAAATACGGCGAATGAGTCCAATGGAGGTGTCTGGAGGAGTTATTTGGGGTTGTCGGGAGTGGCAATCGTTGCGCTTGAGCTCCGCTACAGCTGTGACGGAGGCTGATGCCGGAAAAAATGATGTGCCGAGCGCCCAGCCCAGTGTTCCTAAGGCTGGACTTGGTTGCTTTCTCACCAGCTTAACTACTCTTCAATCCTCCCAGCGAATATCTCAACGGCCAAGTCATTTCCAAATTGAATACATGTCTAATGAATAGTGATTGAATCAATATTGGCTTCATTGCCAAATGGTTGAAGCATTAAGATATCTTTTGCATGCAGATTGTGGCGTATAACCATTTCCTAATAAACCCCTGGGTAGCCAGTAAGATAAATATTCGTCCTAGCCCATTAATTCTAAACTTTTGGGCGCTTAGCCGCCTCGGTCCCATTTTCGTCCTCATCCTCGTCATCCTCAATAGCAAGCTTACGCTTGTTGCGAGAATTCCTAGGAGCTGGAGCTGCCTCATCTGCAGCAGGCAAGCGGCCCTCGACCGCATTGAGAGTGATCTCGTATCCCTCTTCTACATTCCGAACGGTATCATCGAGCTTCTCTACCCGGTCAATCAGCTCCAACTCTTGCAGCAGCTCCTTGTGCTTCTTGAAGAGACGCTGCTTTGTAAGCATGCGCCACCAATAGTATCTCCGATCGTTGGGGTCCTCCGCTTTGCCTTTCTTGATCAACAATCGTGCCAAGTTGGTGCCGCCAGCCAAGCGATGGCTCGGGGGGATCTGACCCAGGAGGAACATCTCCAAGATGTGGGCAAATTGAGTGGCCTCGATTTTGAAAGATGTGCGAATGTCGCGAAGCACATCAGTGGGGATGAGCTCCGCTGTTGGAACAGAGCGGAGGCGCTGTTTGCGAGAGTAGGCCCCGCTAGGGTCGGGGTTGATATTGACTTTGCGCTTGACGAATTCGGGCTGCAGCAGACAGAAATCGGCCGTATCCCGAAGAGCATCGAAGCTCTCGTTGGGATCTTCCACCGTCAGTTCAATAATCGTGGGATCTGCGATACATGAGGCATGAATGGTGGTGTAGAGATGGGTACCGTGACCCGCGCGGTGGTGTGAGGGGAGGATAAGGAATTGAGCGATGCGGAGACGTGATGGGAGCTCGGAAAGCTTGATTTCGGGAGGGGGGAAGGCATCATCTTTGACGGTTGGTGTGATCGAGCGATCTCGCTGGTAAAGCCAGTACCGGTAGGTGGTGGCGTATCCAACGATGGAGTAGGACGAAGCCGTTGGCGTTGGGGGTGTCACCTTCTCGTATCTATGCCTGTTAGTTAATTCGTTACTAGAGCGTAGAATGCGAATAGAATACTCACACAAAGTATACTGTCCACCGCTCCAGTGTCCATTCTGGATCGTCCGTCGCCAACGGTGTGCCGGCCTCGATGAACAGTGACACCAAGATCTGTGCGCGATCGAGGATGCGTCGCACATCAGGATCCGCGAGAGACCCTGCCCAAATCTCGTAGTTCCGTTCGTTTGCTTCGTAGCTATAGACCAGCTTGCCGGGTGGTGTAAAATCCTTTGCGCTGGAATCTTGCTGGACAGCTTTCTCGTAGTCGGGGAGTTTGATTAAGGCCTCTATTCAGGGAGAATGCCCGCCGTCAGTAAATGTCTTCTCAGTCATCTGCGATCAAGAATACTCACCTTCTGGAACGAATTCCTTCAAGGTGCCGAGAAGATCCGTCGCAGCAATGTCGCCAACCGCCTTGAATCGATCGTCGTAGGAAATGTGAACATGAGGGCGGAGGTCATGAGCGGCAAAGCGCAGACGAATAATCAAGCCTTTATAGCCGAAGATTTGCTCTTCGTCTCCAAAAATGGGGTAAGTGAACTGAGGGTGGAAGGTCGAGAGAGTTTTCGGTTTCGTGTCGCCGGGCTGCACCACCGTGATCTGAAGCGCATCATTGGCGTCGCACGTCCCTGCAACCCATTCATGTCAGCTATCATGTCAGGAAGCGTGGAAATAGAATCGCCTTACATTCATCCTCAAGCGCCATCTTGAATATGGAGTCGAATGGATCTAGATGTTGAGGCTCAGGAGTTGCGAAGATGCAGAAAGGAATCGCGTCTGACCGCGTCGAGAACGGCTTCAGTATTACCTAACCGGGACTAGCGCGTCATCTGAGACAATCGATCAAGTACTTTTATTCTCCTCAACTTTGTACACCCTTTGCCCTAGAATTTCCCCTATTTCACCATGACCATGCCTAATTCTCTCATTTTGCGCCCACGGACTTGCTTGAGCGTGGGGATCATCTCCAAGGCCCGCCGAATGCCCATGGTTTGCCCAATCTTCCGAAGTATTTCAAGTACCCACTCGTGAACTTCGTCGCCAGCTCCAACAGCTCCCCCTGCAACCGCCAAAGGGAACATCAACATAAAAACGCCATTCAGTGGTGGCAAATGCGTGGGCCCTATAGGCGGAAGTCCACAAGGAAAGGCTCCCATTTGACTCGCCGCCCCAGCACAAATGTACGTCGCCATCAGTGAAATGGTGTCGAGCGCCTTTTGTCGCTGCCGGAGATCTTCCAGCGATGGCATTTCTATCCTCGAGAGATGACGTACGACCATCTCATTGACCATCAATCGCGCCCAGAAGTAGTGATTGAGGTCTCTCGACGCCCAAGCATCGTTATATATCATACGCGTCCCATTGAACGTGTGTTGAAAGTCATCCGACTCCTTCAAAGAAAATTTCCATTTCTCTGGAAGCAGCTGTTCCCAAGCCTCTAGCTCTGCCTCGCAAAGCAGAGCAGAGCTTATAGCTATCCTTGCATCGGGGTCGGGGCTTTCCCGAATAGAAGAGTGTAGCTTCATGAAGCGAATGAGAATATCGACCAGGTAGATCGTAGGTGCCTGATTTGGCTGTGCACCGGGGACACGTTCAGGAGTCCAATCGAGCAGTTCCGAAGGCATAGCTTCCTGGACCAGAAAATATCTGATAATCGAAATGAAGTAATACTGCAGATGTGGACGCGAGTTTGTGTTTCTCAGAGCATCGCTGAAGCTGGCCTGTTTGACTAGCGCCGCCACACCATCCAGATGGATGGTCCAGGAATCAATCTCATTGGGCGCGCAACACACCATCTAGCATTATATTTATCAGCTTTGCAGGCGCCAAGAGGAGAGGGACTTGCATCGCAGGACACCTTGTGGGCCGGGACTCGTACCTCGTACATGCTCAACATCACAATCATATGAAACGTCTGGTTCGCATTCGCCTGTTCGGGATTTTGGACAGCCCTCCGAACAAAATTAATGGCCGCCACATACATCTCCCGAGCCGCTAGTGACAATGCTCGGTCTTGGTTGACATTGGCCATGGCGGCTAGTCCAACCGAGATCGTAGCATCGCGCAGGGGCGATTGCATGAGAATGGCCTTTAGGAAAGGTGGAGTCTGCAGTCCAGAAGGAGCGTTTCCATCCAGCTCAGAAATGGCACTTACAAACCGATCGAAGAAGAATCTGAGTCCCTGTTCCTCCAAAGACAAAGGAACTACAGCGGGCATTGTGGGGACCATCACCATCCGAGTTCTCTCTGGCTGGGCTACATAGTTCAAGCGAGACGGGCCAAATCCGTTTGTGGAGATGTTCGATCCTTCATCTGAGCTGTCCGAACTATCCAACAGCTTGCGCCTGGCCTCTGATTTGGCCTTTGCCGCCGCAGACCGGCGTGCCGTCCTGTCATTCTCGTCGCGGAACAATAACGACGGGACGTCGCGATAGCCACCACATGGTTTCCCCGCTCGCTTGCATTGCGAACAGACTGGATCAAGACGATCACACTAACCGATAGGCGTTCGGATTAGATTATTGGTTTCAATGTTCGGGGTCGTCCATCAACCTAAACGGCTAGTATTGGAAACTTGCCTTGATTCGCCTCTGCCGACAACTCTCGCAATTTTTGCTCGGGCGACCGTAAAAGGGCATACTTGCTTATCGATGATGCGATCGCGGAGGTCATTCTAATTTCCCTCGGGCCCTCCTGGGGTTCAAAAGGGGTAGAAAGATCGTGGGAACCTCTAGAGATGCCGACAAGTACTCCGTAGAGGGTTCCGAGAGGCTCAGCCATGTCAGAAGTGGAGACTGCCCGAAGCTGATTGGTGGCCACCCATGGTACTGATCTGAGGCGGCCTTTCCTAATTAGGTATTGATTTCGTCGGCTTGAGAATATCTAACAATCAAAGCTCAGCAAGAAGACTTGTAACTTGCTCGATCGGTCTCGCGGGAGCCCGAAGTCCCGCGTCACTAATTTAGCCCGGTAGCTGCTCCTTGATTGATATGCTAGCTTCGAACGGTGACTGACAGCTTTCCAGGGTAAGGCGCTAGCCAAGGACGCGTTTGTCGATTAATAGAGAGCATCAACGGCGCCCTAATTTACTAATAATGCGTCGACAAGGCGAATTCCTGCCCTTTTCTGGCAGTGTGGCTTGTGGTATGTGATATCAAGATTATATTTAGCCCCACGGCCCGATCTATGAGTCGGGGATATAATAAGTAGGCCCCTATTCCGTTGTCGCCAGAGTACACTGTAATTCATCTTTTCCACAAAATCACCACCTCCGAGACTTTTAAATCTTGCAAGTCATGAAATTTGAGGAACGCTCCACTCAGAACACTGCGAATGCCTCATTCTACCACTACAATCCGTCGCTAGCGGTCGCTATCGTGGCGGCCGTTCTTTATGGCATAGCATTTATCTTGACCTTCGTGCAATGGATCCGGCATAGATCTTGGGTCTGGGTAGTCATGGTTGTTGCCGCAGCAAGTAAGTACAACAGTACTCCTTAATACCCCTCGTCGGTCTTCAAGCTAATATCACTCATAGTGGAGGCAGTCGGCTACATTGGCCGGTGTATCTCAACCCAGAATGTTACGGACAAGCCTATCTATGTCCTCCAGTTCTCACTTATCATCCTTGCACCAGTTCTCATGGCTGCTTGTTGTTATGTACTATTCGGTCGCATCCTCTTTTTGATTGTCCCTCGCCAGGAACGGACCTTCCGGTTGTGTTGGGTGCCTCCTAGGTTCATCACCCCACTCTTCGTGGGGTTTGATGTTGTTGCCCTTTTTCTCCAGCTGGTTGGAGCTGTCATGATTTCTACGGTCGATTCCACCGACACTGATGCAGCCAGCAAGCTCAATAAGGGGAAACACATTGCCCAGGCCGGTGTTATCATACAGCTGATTGCTTTTGGTCTCTTTTCTGTGGCTGCTGTCCGGTTCAATTTCACATCGAAACGATTTACGAAGACCATTCACGAGAGATACGAGTTGTCTGGAGAAAAGGACTACATCGTTGATGGGATTGCGAGGAAAAAGCACTGGCCGGCATTATTGCGTGTGGTGAATCTCACTACTTTGCTGATATTGGTGAGTGTCCATGAGATCCTGTTGGAGACCTTTCCACTGACCCTTCTGCTTATATCTCCAGGTCCGTTCCATTTACCGTCTAGTAGAGTTTACTGAGGGTGTGACGGGGTATATCAATACGCATGAGTGGACCATGTATGTCTTCGACACCTTGGTAATCTATCCTTGCGTCGCCCTTTTCATCTACTGGCATCCTGGAAAGTATCTGCCGTACCTGGGCTTCCGTTTGCCCAAACACGCTCGCTAGGTCTTGCCATGTGGGATATGGATATAATGGAATCAAGAAATCTCCTTGATTATTTGAGATATCTTTTTTTTTCTTTCATTTTTTTCCTTTTTTGGGAATGTCATACGCTACACTCAGATAGTTAACCTGTTGCAACAAATTTTGGGGCATTTTACCGCTAGACTAAAAATGCTCCATAGGCTACAGTCTTAGTTTATACGGTCAATTATTGCTTTGACACGTACCTTCAAGAAATCTTGCTAAAAATCACTGAAAATGGGGTGTATGCGACTGTTGAATTCCTGGTCATCTCCTAGCGGCGGTGAATTTACAATAGACTTTAGCGAGTTAAAGATGATCAATGAGAAATTTGATGCATCAAATACTAAGGCTGAATGTTTCTGCTTGACATATGAAGTTGAAGGCGTAAGGCAGGGGCTTGACTCGGTAGACATATTAACGTCGAGTGGCATGATTCCAACTAAGAAAGCAGCCTCCGAAAATGCGCACGATACCACAATTCAACGCAATCCAAACAGCTCAGAAAACTTGAATATCTTCCCCGGAGCATTATTACTACTAGACCAACTGGTGACTCCAATCTCTGCGATAGCGCTCAGGTCGTCCAATTCGCCCAAGCAATAAACGCGGACTGCACTACTGTGGGGGCAGCACGTAGCCAGCAATACCCTCGTCAGAGTACCCCAAGTTTGCTGCAGCATTGTCTCTCTCTGTCGCGGATGCAGTATAGAAGTGATCTGTGGCGGACGGATTGTAGAGGCGGTAGAGTGGGACTGTAAACAGGATTGATTCTGGGTATATGTAGCCCGTGATACCTTCATCGTGATATCCAAGATTCTGAATGGCGTTGTCTCGCTCTGGCTTCGATGTGGTGTAGAAATGATCGTATCTCGTCGGATTGTACACCCTGTAGAACGGAACGGTGCCATACTCATGAGTAGAATGGATGCGACATGCTATGCCCTCGGCACTGTATCCCAGATTGTTGATAGCGTTGTGCCATTCATTGATATCGGGGGTGTAGAAATGGTCCCGAATGGATGGGTTATAAGCACGATACCACGGGCTGAGGTTCAGGAGTTGGTCGGTAGATGACGATGTTGTTGATCTTGCAGTGAGCACATCGGAGATTGGGAAAGCAACAGCTACGGCAGCAACTGCAAGAATAAGGAGGTGTGCGTATCTAAACATGTTGATTCAATGTCTGTATGAATGAGCTTGTTGAGGCAAGAGAATGTTTCTGATTTCTAGGTGTTTGCGAAATCGAATAGACGACGGTTAAATAATTTCTCGTCTTCGCCGTTCCTGCAAGTCTTCAACTCAAGTCTCGCAGTCAGTCAAGCGTCAAGTGGTTTGATTGTGGTGAGCTGTAGCTGTGAATAAGCTGCATTAGCGTCAATCGTATATTCAGAGTTTTGACGTTTGTAAAATACAATCAAGAAGAGTATTTGACGAGCAAATTGTCCTATCATGATGAGGATTCTTGTGACAGAGTTGCATGATGCCGGAATTGAGCGAGACTAGGGAGGGAAAATTCTTGCCGGATAATAACAAAAATCTTCAGTCAATCATTTCCTTTAACATGAGGCGATCAGGCTCAAAGGACGGAGCTTTGAAGCCTAAGTTTCATTAAAATATCAGCCTTTAGCCAAGCTATTTGCGTGCAATCTTGATGGAGAATGTGTCGAAAAGTATTTAGCACACGAAGCTCTGTAATAAAGTGTTAGGCTCATCGACCTGGCTTCGGCCGTGGTAGCAAGGCGAGGGATTAGCAACACTTGGATTGCTAGAAATATAGGTGGCAGCCTACATACAACAGTGCCTGGGCAAAAGCTACGGGTGACCAATTAATGTTCTGCAACTACTTTGGGACTCCTGCATTTACACTAAACTATATATCGGCCCACTGCACCCCCTCTCTGTCCTGTACCTCAAGATGGCTCGGCCTCGACTGTTCTTTTATTCCGGACCGGGTTTATATGCACTGTGACATGACAAGAACGCTCCCGGATTTCTCTTATAGTCCGCTGCATAGGAATTCCTGTGGAATAAAAAAGAAAAAAAAAAAAAAAAGGCTCATTTCGAGGCGAGCTGAGCAGCCCTGGTTACCCGGAGCAAAATGTGACATGCATACCTAGAGTCACTGCAGTAGGGGTCTCACTTCTTCAAGTGATGAAACTTTACCAATAAAATCCAAAGGAACCTCGCACTATTAGTCTAAGAGAACCTTGGTGAACTAATTGGCTAGCACCAGCCTAGATGCCAACTCCACGCTCTCCACTGCAGGGGAGAACTCGATGTAGGGTCCCGTAAACCTCCTTGGGTATCCTTGGGCTGAAGATACTCGTGGGAGCAAACACAGGTTCGCGCCGGGTGGGGCTGAGGATGGCTGTCCAGAGTAAGCATACTATTATTTAGGGCTTGCGCTAGCGCCTAATGTTCTGCAGGACCAGGAACTAGAATTGAGTGACCATGACTTCTGCTGCGACCAACACTCGAAGGACAAACCCATACATATGTAACTGGGTAGCGGAATTTATGTAATATCCGTAATGCATATGAAGTACAGGTATTTTTGTTCTAGACCGACCGTAGCCAACCCAGGGCAACTCCAGTCAATCATTCCTCTTTACTCCCATTTGATGGAAACTGTCAGCCACTATGCACTTCTAACTTCACCTGATGTGAGGGAGCTGAGAGCCCTTACTAACGAGGGATCTGCTTGATGTGACCTATGAAGGAATCTCTGTGCCCCTCTTCTATCTCATCTCTACAGCTTATCTTCCTTCGCTTAGTGCACACGGCTCCTTCTTGATTACTTATGGGCTCAGAACAAGGACATTTATATATAACCTCATACCGAAAACCGACTTTGAAAATATACTTTCATCCAAATCCGTAGTAGAGCTTACAACGACATCAAACTAAACCCCTATTCGATGCAGGCGTGGTGGTCACCGTGGTTTCTTTTTCGTTACAAACAGGGTCGACGGTCGACAACATCAATACCCAACTGGCGTGACGATTTCACCGCAGTACTAGAACTCTCGTCTAGTTTATCTCAAGTCCATCATTCAGCGTGACCCCTTCGATACTAGACATAAAAGAAAAACGCCGATCGTTGTATCGCGAAGCACGTCAGTCAAACACAAGTCAGTTCATTCATCCAACTTTCCTCGCATGAGAGGCTTGAGAAAAGCTCTTTATTCCTGATATTTACCTCAAGGTCAAACCCCGTTATATTGACGCTATGTATATTCCATTGGTCGTTCTCGTAACCAATCTGTCGCTGTGATCGTCCGGGTCTCACGGATCATTGTGATTGGTGCTGTGACCGCGCTGAAAACATCTTCGATGGGCCTTCTAGAGGCGCACTTTGGTGTTTGAAACGTCAAACGTGGAGAAAATGCTCCACTATTAATGTTAAAATAACACATCCTTTTGCCGCGATGATCATTTCTCTAAATACCTGGGATCAGATGACTGAATTTATTTTCCAGTATTGGCAAACATCATAGCCAGTGTCTGAACCCCTAGCGCTCCCGAATACTACCCACACAAGCACCTCTTGCCGATTGGCAACTTTTTCGTGGTTGATATATTGGTTGAAATAATTTACGAACAATGTGAGAGCCTCAATGCATGCTGACTGACTGCCCAACAGCAGCTATCCGAACGTTTGACGTTTGCTGACTGCATTGTCAATGTCCTAGCTCCCTCGAGACAATCTGCTACCATACCATCTCAGCTGGGACCTCTAATATGAGAGCCTTGCATTCTAATGTGTCTTTCACTACTAGAATAAGCTGAACGGATTGAGGTAAAGGAAGATTGTTCCATGGTCACCGACTGGGAATTGCTTGTCGTGGAAGGTCAGTGCTCGGGAACATATGTCTAGCACGAGTCTGGGTCGGGTAATTGTTGACATTCATGCTCGGAAAACGAGGCACAGTACTAACCTTATTGATATTGGCGGGAACACCGATGATAGCTCTAATATGCATGATCCGTCTATATACTTAAAATTCAAGCTTCGAGATTTACAGATTACCTGGTATTCCCTATACATAAGCTCCTGGATCAGCTTAGACAGACGTAACATGCCCACTGATCGTTCGGTGCAAACTTAGGTCATCATTTCTGTACTGTCGCAATTTGCACACTCTTTTTTGATAAAAAATCTTGTGAGTGGCCTTACTATATATGTATGCAAAGGCTTACTTGCTAGTCCTGCTGCTGGATCGGCGTCGGTCTCATGGACTCCGCCTAGCGTAGGCTGTGTATACTTGCCTTCAAGATACAACGACGCAGGTACTAGACAATAGAGCGCCACCTCTCAAGAAGAAAAACTCGAAGGGAATTTGCCGAGGTTAACGTTTCTTATTACTCACACAAACCTCATTGGAAAAGAAAAACCCAATGTACCATCGAGGTTCTCCGTACCTACACTTGTTTGTTCAAATACTAGATCAAGTCTTGGATGTCAACGAAGGGCTAGAGAAGAGTTGACGAATCTGCAATTCAAGCATCTAGCACACAAGGTTAATTACACATGGAAACGTAGTTGTGGCGTTACCCCTTCTTGCAAAGCTCGAACGGCCGTGTCTTGGCATGGGCGAATATGCCCTTTTCGGCTAGTCTGGCTAGGCCAGGGATTTTTTCATGTTTTCCTTCAGCCTCCCCACTTCTGAGTTGTGATTTCAGAGCGAATCCAATATAATTTCACGAGGCACATGGCACTTCTATCGGGGACAGCTCAGCTGTGTTCGTATTGCGTGGGGTATTTTCACTCCCAGGTGGTCGATCAGCTGTTGGTACCGAGATCAACAATCCGTTCCACTTCTCAAAACGACAAGGCTACTACTCAAGCTGTAACACTAGCATAAAATCCCGATCTAGATAGTGATATGCATTCAAAATTGGGCCTCCAAGCCACGCGGCGATTAAGTTTTTCTCAAGTTCGGTTCTCAGGGACTAGATCTATGCCACGTGTTGTAGTTCAAATCGGCTGGCGTCGATGCTGTCATCGTTTTTTCGAGTCAGTGATAGTTCCTATGAGGCTGAACTAAGTCAACTTACCCTTGGATCTGAGCGGAGACAATCGGAGTTCTGTGGACCCTCACAAGATATTTGCCCCCAATGCATGAGAAAGCCGAAAAAATGGAGGAGAGATGGAGCGGACCACCTTCCCAATCAAGCGTTCGCCGGTGGAAACATTTTAGGGCTCGTTTCACTGGACCGAGGATCCGCGGTCCAGAGTACAATAGTCTACGATGAATAAACAGCGCTTGGAGCCGAGACTTCGATGCCATCGTGCGAAATACATGACCCTTAGCTGTGGAGATCGAGATTCTGGCCCGGCGCACGTAAGACAATTCTCCACGCAGCTTGACCGGGACGGAAATACCGATGCCGAAACAAAAGCAGCCGGTATCCCAGCTAAGACTGAAGTTTCTCCTTCTCGTTACTTTGTACAGGTATACTTGCAATTGCCTACTCCGTCACCATGAGGTTTCATCGGTGTCTGTTTGTTCTATTGGCTCTGCTCGTGATAGGGTTGCATGCAGCAGAGGTGGCCCTGAATGAGTTTCCTTCATGTGCAGTATGAAGAACTCCAAAGAAACCTCCCTTTTTATCTCTTGCTGACTGTTCATGGCTAGATTACTTGCAATGATCAACTATTTTCTGACTGCTCCCTCAATCGCACTTCCTGCTTCTGCGCTAGTGACTCGCGTCCAACTTCGTTGCTGAGCTGTGTTTCGAGCAACTGTACTGTGAAGGAGTACTTTAGTATGTTTCACATATGTCTGATCGACAGCGTCCGGGACTAACTTTCTCAGCCACATACAGACTATATGAGAACGAGTGCAACATTACACCTCGTCAAGCCCCTTCCATGATCAATCCTTCAACGTTGATTCCTTTCATTCTGGCCACTTTCTTCTTTATTACAAGAATCATTGCCAAGAGTAGTGGACTTGCAGGAGGATGGGGTTGGGATGACTACACTATCATTGTTGCCTTTGTGAGCTACCCAAATACCCTCACCCTCCTAGGCGATACTGATATCTTGAAAGATACTAGGCGTTGCTATCTATGCTATTAACTGCACGAGTAAGTATATCTTTTTCCAAAAGACGACACTGGATCTATCGACTTGGACTAATCAAAGCTAGTGATTCGTTATGGCTTTGGCCGCAACATCTGGGATGTACCGTTCTCCGATATCACCAAGTTCTACCAGGTGAGCTCGTATCTCTGCAATCTCCAGCCTCAAAGTCTAACCCAGCCCAGCTCTTCCAAGGCCTCGCCGTGATGTATAAGATCCAGATTTCCCTTTGCAAGATCTCCGTATGCCTGTTCCTCCTCCGAATCTTCCAGACCCGCTCGTTCCGATATATCGCATACGCTCTGATCGGTGTAAATGCCGCCATCGGCATTTCCTGGGCTTTCGTTGATTCCTTCCGTTGCTTGCCTACCCGCTTAACGTGGACTGGCTGGATGGGTGAGGAGTCTGGACAGTGCATCAATTTCGTCATCTCTATTTTGATCAACTGCCTGGTCAATATCTTTGTTGACTCTGTCCTGATCTTGATGCCCGTATGGGAGGTGATCAAATTGCAGCTACCACTGAAAAAGAAGCTGGCCGTAGGATTGATGTTCACCGTGGGATCGGTGTATGTATCCCCCCTTATCCTTCTGAGTTTGACCGTTTATGCTAATTCATCTACCAGCCTGACGATTATCGCCATCATTCGAGTCGTCGTATTCTGGGAAAATCGCTGGGGCATCAATCAGACCGTCGGGTTGTTTCCTCTTATCCACTGGTCCGTGATCGAGGTCCAGATCTCCATCATGTGTGCCTGCCTTCCTGCATTCAGAGCCCTCGTTGGTCGCTGGTTCCCGGGCTTGATTGGATCTGCGCGCCGAACGTACGCTTCACACACAATGGAAGGCTACAACAGACATACCGGGGGAAACAGTAATATCAACAAGTCGGTCAGCTATTCGGTGAATTATACTTCCCGATCGGAGACGAACAGTGCGGTAGAGTTGGTGGATGTCGACGCGAAGCAACATGCATGATGTTTTTTCACAGTTGTTTGCTCGGTCTGGATGTATCCCGCTAGAATGACTCGGGCGTCAATGGCTTCGATTTAGATAGCTTATCAGTCGTGGCTTAATTTCACATTAATTGATTATACGATTTAAGGGATATAATAGTTTTGAATTCATCTGAAGTCTAACGCATATAGTACGCCACTTGAACGAGCGATAAGGCTAATTCGGGCTTATTCGATCCCTGGTCACATGTGTATGCCCTGTTGAGATACGAGGCTTCGTGCTGCGTTCAACCGGCCTCCACTTTTGGTCAAGGATACTGACGACGACTCGGCACGTCAATCCGTCATGAAGCTGAGGGTTTTCCATTGAAATAACTGTTGAGGCTTCGGTAACTCAAGGCCCACGCTAGGAAAGAGAGACAGCATGTCAACCTTGGAAGCCGCATCATCTCCGTTCCTCTCTTCTCGCGACTCTCTGGCGAACTGCGCAATCAGGTATAGCGCCACGCTGTTCCAGACATTGGCCTGGTCTTGTATCCCCACAGAAAAGAATTGTCGGTACCATAGAAAGACTTCAACATCCCCTCAAGAAGATTTTGACGACCTGACAGTGTACTGGGGCTTTCGTCGTGACTTACTACGCCCGTTAAAGTGGTGCCGCCGGATACTATCAACTACTTTAAAGGCCAGATCATCTGGTCTGCTCTTACTGTGGAGCAACGGCTCTTCTTATGGTGGACGGTAGATCTTAGAGCCGACCAGAAAGCTAATCCGATTTCAGGATTTGATTTAAATTAATTGTAAAGTATAAACAGAACAGAGAAATAATAGGATCATTTCTCTTGCGCAAAAGTTTGGCCCCGAATCAGCATGCGACATGTTTTTGATCCAAATTTAGCGGGCGGTACCTGAGAAGAGATTCGGAGAACCTCAGGCCGCGTGGGTCCTCCAAAGTCTCGCCATTCCTCCCTCCTCCGTCTTCGATCGCCCTTGAACAACCGCTACTTTTTCCCCTTCCTCATTCCAAATCCCCGAACACCCGCAATTTTCGATCGGGTGCATTCGCTGCTACTCTAATCATCCCATCTACCGGCTTGGGCACCATGATTGACTCGTTGTAGAGCTGGTGGCACAAGTGCGAAAGCTCGGGACAAGAGGACAAAAGGACACCATGGAAGGACTCTTCACTCTGCTCGCTTTGAGCATTGTGATGGCAGTGACGTGAGATCCCATTGCTAGACTGGAGGGATTGCAAAACAACCTGGAAAAGGAGCTAACGTCGCTTGGATTCGCGTAGATCATTTGTTGTCGGCTCATTACCTCTTGCCTTTACACTATCCGCCTCGCAACTACGACTAATCTCCTCAATTGGCATGGGAGTGTTGGTTGGCACTTCTTTGATCGTGATTATACCCGAGGGCGTTGAGACCCTCTACAGCGCCAGTTCTATCAACCGCAAAAGTATCGGCGGCCGCGCTACCAATGTCGACTGGCCCTCGCAGGGGCTCGTTTCCACCCCAATATTGAACGGAGATGGCCGTGCATCTGCATTGCCCTCTGGCACACCCGCGTCCTTCCTTGAATTCGAGAGTGAACACCTACTGCCGCTCACCGACAGAGAAGCAGCCGTGGAGGGACCACATGTCTTGATTGCGCGCAAGGACGAGACCTCGAGTGAAAAGCAGAAGGAACAAAAAGAGGAGGAAGAAGAGAGCTCCCCGCATGCCTGGATCGGTATCGCCCTCATCAGTGGATTCATTCTGATGTACCTTATCGATAAAATCCCCGAGTTCGCATCTCCAACCAAACCTGACCGACAGCCCTATCACATCTCTCTCGATAATCTTGGGTCCGGCCTTCGGCGCAGTTCCTCCCCCATGCGCAATGGTGGTCTCCTCGACGCAAGCCACTCGAGTTCTCGCCGCGGCCATAGCTTTGCAACCACGACGGGCTTGGTAATTCATGCGGCGGCAGACGGTATCGCATTGGGCGCATCCAGCACGGACACGGGACTCAGCTTCATTATTTTCCTAGCCATCATGGTACACAAGGCACCTGCTTCCTTCGGTTTGACATCGATTCTGTTGAAGCAGGGCCTGTCGAGCCGCACGGCGAGGGCGCATTTGTTGGTGTTTAGTCTGGCCGCTCCGGTCGGCGCATTGGCCACTTTCCTCTTTGCACATGTGGTTGGATCTCCCAGCGGCGACGAGGCTGGCTCTCTATGGCGCACTGGAATGCTTTTGCTCTTCTCCGGCGGCACTTTCTTGTGAGTATCCTATCGCGGGTGGGTGTGTTTGCAGAGGTACTAACTATGGCTTAGATATGTTGCTATGCACACGATGCAAGAGAATGGACCAGGCTCGAACTCACGGCAGGTGTCCTCAAATGGCTACGGAGACTCTCGTGACTCGCCGAACGGGTCGGATAAGTCGATGCGCGACTTGATTGCATCCGTGCTGGGCATGATCCTGCCGCTCTTCTTGCAGATTGGACATGCTCATTAAACACCGTTTCTCTCATTTCTCACAATCACCCTGTTCATTGCATACAACTCATCATTGGCATGAGTTCCGTGTGACGATCTCTTCTCCTCTGCTATCTTTGGCCGTTTTGGCATTTCAACGAGAATGACTCGGGCCCATATACCCTCTTGTTTGACAATTGTTGCTAGAAACACCAATCTTGGATGACCTTTTGTCTTTTTTCCCCTTTTATTACTTCGTTTGCTCATTGTCCTCCATATCATCACTTCCTATTCTCTTTTACTTCTTTCTCTGTGAGATGCCTCGTTGGATGAAAATCACGGGGGAGGAATCCAACTGCGCTACTAGATTTGTTTTTTCTCTTCTTTATAATGCAGGCGTGCCGCGGTGGTCATAATTGCATGTTTTTCTCCCACGATCACATCGACGTAGCCTGACGTTAGGCGCGAGTCAACGTCTGAACCCCGTGTTACTCTGTTATAAAATACCCGGAGCCCTCGAAGGCATCGCGTCCTCGACGTGGGCGACCGCGCTCATTTTTTAATCACCATGCTAGGGTGGGTGATGAAAACATTCGTCAGTCTCGTCAGTCTGAATCATCTTCGCCTGACGGGTCGATCCATGGTCGAACTGTCAACGAGCCGCTCGGTCACCCACGGACTCGGGACGATTTGCATAGTCGATATCGGTGATCTAAGTAAGCTAAAGACCCCCGATCTAGTTGACGGCATCGAAATTAACCCACGAGGCAGCCAAAGTCAGCAACGGGCAATCGCGGGCATTGCAGACATCGGACCGGGTCGCGCGCGCTTGGAAGGCCTGGAATCTGGGCGCCAGACGGGAGGCGTAGATTGGCTGCCTTTTTTCTTTGGCCCATTTTGGTACTATCTCGGCCGTCGATCTGGGGAACGCCCGTTTAGCCACCTGATCTGCTGGTTAGGGGCTGCTTCGTTGCCTCGTTGCCTCTGACGAACGAAGCTTGCCATCCTAATACCAGCGAGGAGAAGACGGGAGGCTCAAGTGTCCCTATCTATCCAGTCGCATCTTGCCCCGGAATTTCCCCCATCATGGGGCATCAGATGAAGGCGGAATACACGGAGTGTTTCATCGCATCTGCGGAGTGGAGCCCTCTCGGGGGGAGCTTGGCGGCTTTGTCAGTCGAATGAAGGCCGGTCACGACATCGACTCCGCCGGGAATGTCCCTTTCTCTGATCGAACCTCTCCGCCATTCTTCCGCCTTTTGCCTGGGCTAATCCTCGGGGAGGAGTGTGAAGGAAGTCAGAAAAAAAAAAGAAATACTTGCATCGGCCAGTCAGGAACGGTCGACACCCGACCCTTCGCGCCTATCTCCAGTTCGTCGTCGACTCCCCTTGTCCACCCTCGGTCACCCCGTGGCCAGCCTCCCGATACGACGACACCGACGCCCCTCATACCGCTCTCCGAAATTCTCCCTCTGTTCCCTAGACCGCCACCTGAAAAAGGTCTTCTCATATTTTCTATATGCCGGCTGGTGAAAGCTTGACTGGCGCACGGCAGTACCTTTTTCGAACAATCCTTTTAAAGTGACGAAACCATACCAGCGGGCCTGGATCTCGTCCTCCCCGTCGGGGTTCCTCTTGCGATGGATCCCGATCCAGCTTTCAGTGACATGGCCGATGGGCCGATAAGTTCGCAGCCCATCTCCGATCAGCTGGACTCGCTCTCGACGAGTTCAACTCGCGATTCCGTCTCCTCCTTTACTACCACCCCTGCTCGCTCCCTCAGCGCCTCCAAGAAAACCGTCACCCCGATTCCCGCAAACCTACTCCCGTCAGCTCCCGCATCTCCCCCAACTCCCGCGCCCAGTCCTACACCCCACCAGCGTCCACCGAACTGGCAATCCGCCGACGATGAGGAAAATACGTTTCTATTGAATCTGCGCATCCACTTCAGCACGTTGTCCAACTTCCGCAAGCAGAAACTCCTCGAAAGTATCTTGGATGTTTGTGATAGCCAACAGCTGAGCTTTGTCTCGAGTTACGTTGGGCCCAGGTTACGAAAGGATCCATTTCAGGTGTTTCCAAATGAGCTGTGCTTGAGAGTAAGATATCTGCCGAGTCCCCGACGAGCTGGACAGCATGAATCAAGGGCTGACCGGGTGTCACCGTAACTTTTAGGTCTTATCGTTCATCGACGACCCGAAGACTCTTGCCCGAGCGTCGCAGGTATCCCGACGATGGCGCGAACTTCTCAACGATGATATTACCTGGAAGAACCTCTGCGAGAAACATGCTTATGCGGTGCGTCGCATCTCGGAAGAGGATGACTTGGACTCGTTTACCGCTCGTTCCGTCGAACCGACCTCGGACTCGCGCGCTATGGCCAGTCTCCGACGGTTAACGGCATCAACCGACCACTCCTCCGTTGAGAGTGCCCCTGAGCTACCCCGCACGCTATCGGGCGAATGGCTGCCCCCGACTAGCTTCCCATCACGGCGGCGCCGAACTCGGCCGGTGTCATATCGATCCCAGTTCAAGCAGAAGTATATGGTGGAATCAGCGTGGAATAAAGGTGGCAGGTGTACGCAGCGTCATATTACCCCTGACCAGGGTGTGGTCACGAGTCTACACCTCACCTCGAAATATATCGTCGTGGCCCTGGATAATGCTAAGATTCATGTCTACGATACCAACGGGGACAACCAAAAGACCCTCCAAGGACACGTGATGGGGGTCTGGGCCATGGTTCCTTGGGACGACATTTTGGTCAGCGGAGGATGTGATCGAGAGGTGCGAGTGTGGAACATGGCGACTGGGTAAGTTTCGGGTTCCGCACGGCAAACTTCGCAGAAGCTGATGAATTTTCTCTATTCTAGTGCGGGCATTCATCTGTTGCGTGGCCACACGTCAACAGTCCGATGTCTCAAAATGTCCGATCGGAATACAGCCATCTCGGGCTCAAGAGACACGACTCTTCGTATATGGGATCTCGCCACGGGGACATGTCGTAATGTCCTTGTCGGGCATCAGGCAAGTGTGCGCTGTCTAGCGATCCATGGTGATCTCGTCGTATCTGGCAGTTACGATACGACGGCTCGAATATGGAGTATATCCCAAGGTCGCTGTATACGGACGCTGTCCGGTCATTTCAGCCAGATCTATGCGATCGCCTTCGATGGGCGGCGTATCGCAACGGGAAGCTTGGACACGAGCGTCCGCATCTGGGACCCACATTCCGGCCAGTGCCACGCTATTCTGCAAGGGCATACGTCCCTGGTAGGACAATTGCAAATGCGTGGCGATACGTTGGTTACTGGTGGCTCGGATGGTTCCGTCCGGGTTTGGTCATTGACTAAGATGGCCCCGATCCACCGGTTGGCGGCTCATGACAATAGCGTGACTAGTCTTCAGTTTGATAATACCAGGATAGTGAGTGGCGGCAGTGATGGCCGCGTTAAGGTGTGGAACTTGCAAACCGGTCAGCTGCTGCGGGAATTGTCGAGCCCAGCCGAGGCGGTTTGGAGGGTTGCTTTCGAAGACGAGAAAGCTGTGATTATGGCGAGTCGGTCTGGTCGAACGGTCATGGAGGTATGTCGTTGTCTATTTGCCCATCTAGCTCTCTCTTTTCGTGCATTTGCTTACCGTCACTCAGGTTTGGTCTTTCTCTCCACCACCAGATGATGCCGATGATGCTGTGGCTATCGAGAGTGCCTCCAGTACGCCCGGCATCGGCTCGACCGTCGACACTGAACTCTCCGTCAACCCTCGCCGTCGCGCTATGTTCTCCGACCCTCCACCGACGATACCTTCTACGATACCTCCTGTCAGCGACCGTGACCAACCCATGCCTGACGCGCCATCTTGATTCAACCCAGCCCCCGATAATCGAAATAATCGCTCCAATATAGTTCGCAATCTATCTACTTAACGACTTCGGATATCCATCATTTGTTGTACCAGCGCCGGGGGATTTCCGTCTCTTGAATCTTTCTTTTGGCTATTCCGAAGCATATTTGATTTGTTTTGACCTCTTGAGTAATCTGGCATTTCCACAACCCAGACTCATCCCATTCGCCATGCTCCGTGCTTTCCACAGCACCGAGCCATTGCATATTTGGTGTTGCAATTCTTATTTTCGATCTTGTTGATTCTGGAGAAAAGGCCTGTCATTTGTGGAGTTTGTTTTTCCTCGTTGTGGAGAGGAGTGGTCGTTTTGTGTAGTTGTCTTGGTGTTGAATCCGATCGTTCTCGACGCCCTCGAGGCCTCTTACTCTTTTTCCAGTCACTGGGCTGGTCTGAGTCATTTCGGAGTCTAGTCTTCTTGTTCGATTTTAGGAGACTGATGATACCTTGGCATTGGGATTCTTTCTTATTATTTTTGCGCTCATCACTTCGATCCATATGCACCCAAATGAACTGCAAATCCCCTCATCGATGCACAGCAAGAGCCTCATTCCAGTAGTTGCGCGATGTAATTTGTCACCCGATGCTTCCATTGTTTCTACCGACTCGATGAGTACTTGATGATCGATCCAAAGCCCATCACCTCATGCAGCCGCAACGCCACCAGGTCAATTGTTTGCCCCGGATCTTAGTATTACGGTCAGATGACCCCAACCTTGAGGCCTGACAATGTTTCAATTTTTTTGCTTATTCCTATATCTCAAACAAATATATCTTTAAAAGGGATCTTTCAAAGGGCATTGGCACCCCCCTGAGCAAGACAGAGCTGACTAATATCCAAAGCCCGCGAGAATCCGCACTGCCAACCGGGGAAGTCTCAAAGAAGCTTTCACCTAAATCAGTCTGAAACCCCCCTCCTTCCTCGCTCTCTCTCGTTCTTGCCTCCTCTATTCGGGCTCCACAAAACTTGATCCCCGATACTCCAGTTTAAATAATTTGTTTCCAAGCCCGCGCTGTGTATCTCGCTCTTTACGATGCACACGGGAGGCTCTCGGATCAAGCAGCCGAGTTGATTTGCAGCCCGTGATAAGCGCGCCCGTTCCCCCCGTTTGTGGAACCCATCTCCCCCAGATCTAAAAGGCGCGAGCCTCTTTGCGCACCTAGCGGTTCGGAGGACGGGTTTTAGTCACGTTTTACTCCATCGCAATTTCCGGAGCTTTTGCTGTGCCCGCCTTGGTTTTGTTGGGGCTGAACGATGGTCTATGGGGGTAAGCCGAGCACCGGATGTTACCTGTGTCGAAAGCGGAAGATCAAGGTAAGAAAGCGAGAAAGAAAAAAAAACATCTGACAAAGTCTTGGATATCCACCGTTGGCATTTTGGGATGATTGTTTATACGCCCTTACCCTCTTGAGCGGCCGTTGTTGTCAATACATACTAAATCAACTCTCTAGTGCGATGAAGCCCGCCCCAGTTGTCGAAACTGTAATGTCTACGGGCGCCCATGCCCTGGCTACCGGCCCGATGCAGTCTTCCGCAACGAGACCAGGAAGGTTGAGCGGCTAGCCAAGAAAGATGCGAGCTCAAGCTCCAGTTCAAGCTCCAGTTCTTCTGCACCTACGAGTCAAGTACACACGCCAAAATCTCAATCTTCGACTGTCACGGAGAAGCAAGCACTCTCGTCTCAACAGTCGGCATTGACGCTGCACCGCGTCCAAGATGCAACTTGGGAACAGCGCGCTCTATGTTATTTTTTTGATCAATACACCATCAACTCTGATAATGAGGATGGCATGGGCCATCTCGAGTATTTACCCCCACTATATGCGCGATGCGGTGAGGTCAGCCCTGGAGACGGGAGCTCACCGTCTACGTGTCTGCGGTGGGCTGTGGATGCCACGGCTCTGATGACTCTAGCTAATGCGACAAATGCGCCGCCGCTGATGGTTAAGGCGCGACAGGGCTATGGGAAGGCGATTCGCAGTCTGCGGACGGCGCTGGCTTCGCCGGATCAGGCGGTCAAGGATGAAACTTTTGCGTCTGTGGTGCTTCTCTCGTTGTTTGAAGATATCACCGGCGAACGGAATGGCTTGTTTAGTTCCCACACGGCTGGGTTTGAGTTTCTCATGAAATTGCGAGGCGAGGATCAGTTGGGTCATCAGCGAGGGCGTGATATGTTCAGTTTCGCCTATACGCATACGGTATGTTCTATCGTTCCTTATCAGCTATTTCTTGCTAATAGATTCGCTCCGCCAGTATGTTGAGATCCTCGCACTGGGAGACAAACCTCGATGCGATTTTGCCTGGGTCATGGGCATGCTGAATGAAAACGACCCCATCGAGAGTCTTATGCTCTCGGCAACTAAACTCAGTCAACTTTTTTTATCCATGCAAGCTGGCCCAAGTTCGCCAGACCAGGCCACCGTTGAATCTTGGATTGCCACTGGCCAAGAGTGTGACTTTGCACTCTCCCAATGGTCGCTTCACCTCCCAGACCGCTGGCTCCCATTAGTCGTCTACTCCGCTCGAGGCGAATCTCTCCTAACCTACAACCGCATCTCCAACGCCGTGATCTGGGGCTACTACCGCGCTGTCCGCGTGATGCTTCAACAACTCCTCCTCAACCTCAATCGGACTCTCATCTCTATTAATCAGAAGAATCAACAACCCGGTGACCCAGCACCGGTCGAGGGCAAACTCGACGAGAATACTTTACGAGCTGTCATACAAGAAATGACAACAGATACGTGTCGAAGCCTTCCCTTTTCTATATCAGACGTCGACACCCTTGGAAGACCTACGAATCCCAAAGACAAATCACGGTCGATTCGTGCCGCACAGGGCTATGGTATGCTCTGGCCATGGTGGTACATGTTGTCCTGCGGGATGCCGACCCCAATCCAGGCCCAACAAATCCGCACTGTGCTCTCGCGAGTTGGATCCTCGCTCGGGATCAAACTAGCGCTGATTCTAGCGCGTGAAGCAGAGCGGATGCGTGGAGATTCGCAGCCGCCTGAAACAACGGTGGACGGTTCGTAGTTAGAGATGGTAGGAACCACTTTCTCTAGTGCATAGATGCCAGATGCGAGTTGTACGTTTGTCGCATAATTTTGTATACATTTGGGTAAAAGTACACATCCCATATTGGAATGTAGCATTGCCTGGCCGCATCTCCATTGATATCTGGTCGTGAGGGGTGAACGGAGACTGTAAATAGTCATAATAATTGGTTTTGAATACAATAAACATCATAATGAGATATGCAAGCTTGATTACCGTGGACCTTTTGTCTTTCAGTAATATGCCCTATCATGCCTAGACTAGGCTTGACATCGTCAATTTGCCACTGATCGAGAATCTTTCCATTTAACAGCAGATTTCCGTAATGGATAATGTTTATTTCGACAATTGTCTCATCTTAGATACCATACTCCAAGCAACGTGCCACCCTTGTCATTCAGCGCCATCCAACTGATGTCTTCAAACCCACACACAATAGTATCAAGAAACGCAGTCTCACCCCCTGAAAACTATTAATTATCCATGCTAGCGGCAGCATCAGGAACCATCTGGTCCCGATGCAGGAATTCACTCTGCTGATGGTACTTCGATAGCGCGCGTGGCATGTTGAGGAGATAACCTCGTCCCTACCTGTGATGCCGCAAAGTCGGAACTGATTTCGCTAGCTTGATGTTCTGGATCTGGTAGTCCTAGACTTTGGACATATGTTAATCCGAATAACGGTCTACCTCAATGTTGTTCTAGCCCAGGGCGACTAACGCAGTAATAAAGAATAGAGACCTCTGGCGGGAAAAGGACGAAGTAGTGACACTGGGTGAACTAAGTAGTAAACTAGCGATAGACTTCTAACTCAGTATTGGAATAACTACTCAACTATCTATGAACGGAATTATATGGCTTATTATTCGCCGGTCATAAAATAACCCAGCACGATCACACATAACTGCAATATAGTCACTCCTAGCCTAGACTTTTGTACTCCATACTCCGTAATGAGTGGGCTCGGTGGAGTCGGCGGCACCGCTCGGATATCGTGACGTCATTGGCAGGGCCCATGGACTCGAGCTGCGGGAACACAGCTTGGATATCGGCAGAGTATCACTCATAGACAAGCATCGAGATATAAAAAGGTATGAGATGAGTAGACCAATAAATCCTCAGGAACCGAAACATGGCCGGACCGGCAAGATCAAGGGCGTGCGTCGGAGCAAGTTACTGGGAAGAGCCACGATCGCAGCAGCTGATAAGCCCGTCCCAGTCCAGGCCCCCCAGCCCCAATCTGTGCCGGCGTAACCGTTCCCGTCGGGCCCGTTCGTTCATAGTGGATAACGCGACTAAACACCGTAGGATAAGCAATGCATTAATGTAGGAATGGGAGGGGAGCACTGACGCCATGGGTTTTTTTGGTCTTTAATCCTGGTTACTCGGCCCTCGTGCTCTCTTATCCGGTTCCTTGTGCCTTGCACTTTCTCCTTCCTACGATATATTTTCTCTTCTTTCGCTTCCTTTCTTTCCAGTTACAATTGTGCCATACATCGCATTCATAGAAAGTCTAAGATCTGGGACTAGACACCGGCAACCATGGCCCTGCAAGAACGCAAGCTTCCCTTTGGGAAGATTGAGCCCAACTCGGGCAAGTATTTCCTCAGCTGTGCTCTTGGCGGCATTATCGGTATGTCTTCAGTCTCGGCTTTGCTCAAGTGATGATCATTATGGCAGTAGCTAATCTGAATACTGACGATTGTGTATAGCTTGTGGTATGTTCCTCGTAGCTCCGTCTCTATCGCTCTCCCCTTTCCCCGCATCTCAATTGACCCAATATCTCGTCTCACGTAGGTCCAACACACACCGCCGTCACACCCCTTGATCTCGTCAAGTGCCGTCGTCAAGTCGACCCCAAAATCTACACATCCAACATCTCTGCATGGCGCTCCATCTTCGCCAAGGAGGGCCTGCGCGGCGTCTTCTTCGGTTGGTCGCCCACCTTCCTGGGCTACTCCTTCCAAGGTGCCGGCAAGTACGGTCTCTACGAGTACTTCAAGCATCTGTATGGCGACACGCTTTTCCCCCAGTCTAACCGCACTCTGGTCTTCTTGGGTGCATCTGCATCGGCCGAATTCTTCGCCGATATGGCCCTGTGCCCGCTCGAGGCTATCAAGGTCCGCATGCAGACCACACTGCCGCCGTATGCGAATAACCTGCGCGAAGGCTGGAGCCGTGTTGTTGCGAAGGAGGGAATGGCTGGTCTGTATCGGGGATTGTATCCACTATGGGCGCGCCAGATTCCCTACACTATGACCAAGTTTGCGACCTTTGAGGAGACGGTGAACCAGATTTATCGGTATCTGGGGAAGCCAAAGGAGAGTTACGGTCAGTTGACGCAGACCGGTGTGAGTTTCTTGGGTGGATATATTGCTGGTATCTTCTGTGCGGTCGTCAGTCATCCGGCCGATGTCATGGTGAGCAAGTTGAATGCCGATCGAAAGCGTGAGTTATCCGATGTCCCTTGAGAAGCTCGGGTAGGATATGAACTGATCGGATTGAATAGCTGGTGAGGGTGCCATGAAGGCAGTTTCTCGAATCTACGGTAACATTGGCTTCTCTGGTCTGTGGAATGGCCTGCCAGTGCGTATCGTCATGCTGGGTACTCTCACGGGCTTCCAGTGGTTGATGTAAGTTGCATCCATTGTATGAACTGATCCGAGCATCGGTAGCTGACTATTGCAACAGTTATGACTCGTTCAAGGTCTTCCTGGGCCTCCCCACCACCGGTGGTCATTAAATAGAAGCACATAGTGGATCGGGCAAGCGTGTACTAGCTTTGGTGTTCCTGGTGTTTTTGTTCAGTTTATCAAGTTTAGCTATGAAATGCAATTGCAAATGACCATTGGGAAGGCATTCACCGCCTTTGATATCGCGGCAGAAACATATCGCGCCGTAGAAACGTTCGACTCCTTCATCTCCTTTGCGCGCCAGAAACCGGTCCTTGACAGCGCTTTGTGATTTTTCATAGCTTATATACCCATTGAAAAATTCTGGTATATACCTCGTCTGTGGAGCTCACATTGCCGGTGTCGTCCTTACCCGCCTTTTTCCCACGCTCCGTGTCAACCGCATCCACTCCGAACTCTCCCTCTCAATCCACACCCATTTATCCATCCATTGGCTCTCAATTGTAAAGCCAACACCACTCAAAAGCACCACCTGCGCCCTTCAATACATATCTACCTTCTTTCTTCTCTAATCCTACTCACACCCCCTCACAACCACCACAATGGAAACCCGCCCAGCAGCAACCCCAAACCCACCCAGCGTCGAAATCGCCTACAAGCGCAAATGCGCCGCCCTCAAGAAACGCCTCGCCGAAGTCGAAGCAGAAAATGAGATTATGCGCACCCGCAACCTCCGCGGTTACCAATATATTCAGAAGATGCGCCTTGAGTCCTGCATGCTGCTGGAGCGACTCGCCAAGGTCACCGGCATGGCTGACGAGGCCGCTGCTGGGACGGCGGACCCGGAACTACGTGCCCGGGCTGCGGCTATGATGTCTAATGCGGCGGTGCTGAACGGTATTGGTGCCTCGGGGGCGTCGCAGAGTGCGAATGGGGGGTACCTGGAGGATGAGACTGAGGGTAGCTCGGATGAGCAACCTCCTACTGTACGTTCAATTCTCTTTCGACTGGCTTGATTCGTTCTGGATTCTGGGACTTCTGTCTGGTCTTGCTATATGTAGAGTTGGCAGTTCATTCTACGTTTTCCAGGGATCGGATTGATCTTACGAGCTTCATGCTAATCTCCGTCTCACACACTCACAGCCCGAAGAACGCCCACTTCGCGTCAAGCGCTCCCGCAAATCAAACATGCCCGCCGAAGGCGGCGACGAAGATACCCCGGCCCAGGACAACGCCGGCGAGGGAGGTGACGGTGATGCAAATTCCGCGTCTCTACCACGCCTAGCTCCGGCCCCGAGTCAACAGGAGCTCACCTCGTCGTTCCGCGTGAAGTCCGGTAGCAATGGTACACAGGATGCCGAGACTCCTGCTGAAGGGGATAACCGGGATGCACTGTCGGACGCGCAGGCCGGCGAGACGGGCGCTGATGACGGGGCCACGCCTATGGATGTGGATAGCAAGGAGCCCAAGGTTGAGCAAGGGTAGGGGGCGTGGACCCCGATGACATTGGTCCAATACGATGAGACCGATGATTTCGTGCGTTGACTTTTGACTGACACTGCGCTGTTTTCTGGATTGGGGTTCTATATTTTATCCTATTCTTCTATTCGTGGATTATGGGCTATGGCCCGTTTTGTTATTTGCTTGGGATCACTTTTTTTTTTTTTCATACAGCGCTGGTTATGGGTTTAGTGCTTATTTTGATGGCTTTCCTTTTGGTCTTCTGGTGAATCGTGTCTGAATATGATGAAACAATACCAAAATCATTACTCGAATTGCGTTACCCTACCCCCTCGGAAACATACTTTGACACAGCGACTCCAAAGGGTTGGACCTTCCGGTGTCTGTGGGCGAAACGCTAATCGAATTTGGCACATAGGCCTGACTACATAGCCTGCTACCATGAGCCAGCGGTGACGGGCGATTGCTCAGTGAGCGCTGCCGATTCAATTGCGAATCACTAGTACCAGGTTGTCATGGCTTGGAGTGTTGGGGCTCAACCTGGAATCGCGATGGAACGATGCAACGGATCTCAGATAGATCGAAGCCGCCCGAGAAAGGCAAAGCATGGACAATACGGTATTACGTGCCTGAATGTGAAAGCCGTTACCCACGGCCGATTCGAGTCGCAATATTACAATCATGTCGTCGGGTGTATGTTTACTTCTACCTGTGCTTACGACCGTGTCTTGTACCGACACTAACAGAGATAGATACGTGGAGGCTATAGATATTCTCTATTCCGAAAATATCTTGAGTTTCCGGCAGACTCGGACTATTGTCGACCTTGAGCGCACTATTCTCCGCCAACGCCCAGACATAATTCGCTTTATCCGGTCATCCTTTCCCTTGGATCTATTTACCATTGATGCCGAGGGTCAAGAGCTAGCTATTGGTGCCTAGGAGTACCTCTTGACATACCTTACTTTTGGGACGCCGCATGGAAAATCCTCGCCAGAAGGCAGTCCTTGGAAAGCCTTCAGGTCGAGTTCACGCGTGACGGATACGGAGTTGAATGCTTATTACATCCTTTCAGGCGGATGACAGCAGTGCATGTGCCTAGACATGTGGTTGATCTCTATATTGACCTTGATACAGATGCACTTATCCGGGCCTTAGATACCCTTCCGCTTGAGATCCGGGTTCGAGAGCGCATCGACTCATTTGAAAATGGCCTTGATTCGGGCCAGACGTCCGGTTAAATTTCCGCAGAAAGTGAAATAGTACTGATATCCATGTTGTCTTTAATGCATAAATAAATTTCTCGCGGCCCCATCGTCATCATTAAAAGACACAGCAACGCCAATAATCAACAATCAACAGGTAAGTCGAATCGCTCGAAGAATTCCTTCAAAATTAAATTCACCTCGCCTCTCGCTTCCAGCTGGAGCCAGTGCCCGGAAGTGCTAACTTCCTTGAGGGTCAAGTCATCAGCTATATCATTCAATTGCATTGCAGCTGGTGAAGAATGACCCGCAACTTGCGCTGGAAAGACCATAAGAACTGGACTCTGTATTTTGACCGAAAGTTGCGCTTCGATCTCGTCCTGTCGGTTCATATTCTTCACCAGTACATGATACCAGTTCAAAGCCGGGCCGTGACATCCTTGCATGATCTTTTGATGAATATCACGCTCTTCTTCTGTAATATAGGGCGCCATTTCACCTTGTTGATTTGCTGAGAGCCAGGATTCTATGGCACTAGTCGGACCAAGATGGTCGGTCCAAAGACTTGGACTTGCGGGATAGAAAAGGGTGAAGAATGAATCAATCTAATCATTCCTCTCGGGATAAGCATCGCATAGACCCATTCGAGTTTTTGGAATGCAGATGACTTACACGTTGATCGAGAAGGTCTCCTGCATCATCTCCGATGAAGAATTCAAGGTATCCAAATTTCTCCTTTCCTGCCAGCTGCTTGGTCATTGCATTGATGGCCTCGAGATCAAAAGTCTCTCCAGGTTTGGAATATGGCACTGCTAAGAACGTGCATGACAAAAGTCGTTCGGGGTGGTAATTCGCATATCGAGAGAGTAAAATGCTACCAGTATCGTGAGCGACGGCATGTACCCGCTGGATCTTCTCATGGTCTAGGATTTCCGCAATCTCCGCTGCCATCTTCTTGGTCTTGTACTCCTCAGGAGACGCGGGCTTGCTCGTTCCGCCATAACCAAGAAGGTCCGGCGCAAGGACTCCGTAGCCATAGGATGCGAAAAAGGCTATTTGGTGGCGCCAGTCATAGCAAGAAGATGGAAATCCATGAAGAAAGAGAATACTGGCCCCCAGAGGGCTCCTGGAAGGAAGGTAAACATAACTGTATGTGTGGCCAGTGGACAAGCTCAGCACTTTAGCGTGTTTTGGGAAGGCAATGGCCGCCATGCTTGCAAAAGTCTAGCAAGTCGAGATTTTTCAAGGTCTAAGGATTGTTAAAAATATTTTGGGTTGTCTGATCGTTTGCTATTTATTTCTAATCCAGATCAAGCGGCTACGGGGACTTTCTCGGAGACTTTAAATTTGCCTTTTGCTGGGGGCCATTTCTCATGCTTGAGCTCGAAGCCAGTATTTTCAATGAGCGGATATTGTCGGCAGTCAATGCAGCGATATCTCGCACTGCTGTGTTGTTAATGAGAACGGTAAAGTAGCAAAGTCTTAGTTGTCTTCGAAAGGAGCGTTGGAGCTAGGGGCAATCTGCGCAGTACAAGGAAGGGATATTCGTGGACACGGCGAGCGTGTTGCGTTTTATAAGGGTGCTCGTCAGGCTTCATGCTCAGTGAGTAACTTGAGCACCCAAACGGAACGCGAAGGCCAGGACGTGGCATAGGAAATCAGGTACGTAGGCATTGGTGATTGTATGAACATGAATATTCCATTTACAGCGCAAGATCAGCGCCTTGACTCCGTTTCCCCGGAAAGAAAAGAATGTAGACTAACTCTAACACCGGTGAATAGACGGACAGAATTATTGTAGTAATGACGGGATAGCCACTCCTTCACGTACGGGGAAGATAGTTGGCTGATCAAATGGTAGTACATGGAGATGTCGAGGAAATGGATGTGTTGCAGAGGTTGTACACTAGCAAACGTGACCTGAAAGTTGAGGAGATGGAGAGCCTCAGAGTAAAGGGCTGATGCCGGACTTGTGGCCACATGGGATTGTAGTCATGGACCGGAACAGGGTTGATGTTTAGTGTGGCATTGTACCCCATCGCTCGCATGTCGAACAAGTAGCACGCAGAGTTCTAGCTTCTCAATGTTCTTGCAATTTGCCTTCTCAATCGTTAAGCCCCTCAGCTTAGTCGACACCCGCATACAAGTCGACGACAATATTGATGGCGGCGACCAAGATCTCGGCTGCAATTAGAACGATGACTGGGCCGCGACGTTAGCAACTTTGTTGACACGATTTCAGCCTGCTCGAGAAAAATCTTACCAATCCATTCAAGATATTCACCATGACGGTGGGTCAACTGATCCTTAAGCACGGCCAGAAGATCGGCGATGACATCCAATCGCTCAGTAAGTAGACTGACACGCTGATCCATTTCTAAGTAACTCCGGACTGCCTGGTAGACGGGTTCGAGCTGTGGTTCGGCCCAGAAAAGCTCAGGACTATCGAGGACAGATCCCTGCAAGTGAATATTGATTCGCAGAATGAACAACTCGCCGATCTGCATGTTGATCTGCTTGCGTGTGAGGTTGACACTGCCAGTCTGCGCAATCTGAGCCGGTAGCGGTGCCGTGTCAGCGATGGTTTCTGACAGCAGGTCTTCAAATAGTGACGTCTTGACCGACTGAGCTAGCGCATGCGAGATGGCCAGCTTGATCATGTGGTTCCGAGGTTCTCGTAGCGAGATGAAGTCATTGTATATCCTTGCCTGGTACTCTCGTGCATAGTAGAAATTGAAATTCTCAATCTGAGTATCGTCCGGACTCAATATTGAGGATGCAAATTTCGAAATATCAGACAAGAACCGGGATTCGTGTGCTGGCGTCATGCCCCATATCACCACGGTGCCATAGTCAAACAGAAAGATCTCGGGGGTATGAATGGTGGTGTCGATCTCAAAGGCCTCGTCCGATTGTGGAGCAGACACTGCATGTTCGGAGCTGACATCACCGGGACGGCCAGCTTCCTCGTGGAAGTCGATGAGATCTTCCCGTCGGGTTTTTGTGTTATCATCGACTTCCACCGCACTATCTGAGTATCTCCGCTCGCTCGCTCGTCGCTCATGGTGTCCATTGCCTCCTGCGGTAGGGAAGAACCGGCTTCCCTTTTGCTTCTCTTCATACAGGTAATCGAATGGGGAGTAGACGCACTCGTCGAACAGCTTGGGGTTCGCCCCACGGGTTTTGGCACGGGATTTCAGGAACTTGACCACGCCCTCCAGTCGATAGGAATTGGCTGTGCAGTATGCCGTGACTCGTGGAATGCGATCACGGTCGGCTTTTCCCAGTCGTGCGGCATGGCTGCGAGCTGCGGGCTCTTTGATGCGGGTGATCTGTGAATAGACGTCTCGAGGGAAATCCCCATCGAAACTCTCCTCTTCTTCAGCGGTTACTGGGTCTGGGAGGAGCTTAAGCTTCTGTGCTTTCTTGGTTGTACGCTGCGGTCCAATCTTGGGGGCAGCCGGGGGCGGCGTAGTCAAGGGAGCGCCGTGACTGTTGCGACGACGGAGTTTGCTGTTCAAGGCGGACAGCATGGGCTGACTGCCCGGTCGAGGAGCCCCTCCTGTAGCATTGATATTCTGAACGGGAGGAGAGCCGGTCTGAAGAGGGCGAAAGGTAGGATCGGAGGAGGTGGTACCGCCGTAGGTACTGATTGTCGTCAGCGGGTTGAACGTCACCGACCGGGATGCCCTGGTCGTCCGCGGTGAGGCCGGATTCACTTGAGGCAGTAGAGGAGCTTCTTCTGCTGCCGGAGACATCGTTACTGAGCAGTCGACAGAAGCGTCGGAGGAAATTGAGGAGTGATGTAGCTGGGAAAAGTCAGAGCTTCCAAGGTCGGAGCTCCCCACGTGAATTGCGACAGTCCCCACTCTTAATAATCTGGAGGCGATCCGCGTTTCGGTGGAAGTAGCAAGATTCAAGGTAGGACATGCCAGATCAAACATGCTTTGCAGGAAAGGGACAACCGAAGAATGTATTGTTTTTTGAGATTCATACTTGATTTTAATCTCCCTCATTTGAAAAGGGAAGTAGGTAATTTATGTACAGTCGGAACTCCATGAAGTCCAATAAAAAATGCAGACATTACCCCATGGACCGTGCTATGATGCGCCTTTCACACTTTTTCTTAATAAAACAATCACAGATACTTGAACTCATCGGCGTTTAAACCCAGATGAACCACCAGCAGTCCTCCGTAGACCATTGACGTGCGCTGTGCTCTTTTGTTGCTTGAGCCAACCCTCCTTCAGGCCCCGCCCACTCTTGGAAGCTTTGGGGGGTAACGCAGGCTTCGAACTTTGTTTCGTAGACGGGGCATCAAGCACTCGAATAGTGACATCGCCCACGTGAACATCCTTGGGAGGCTTCTCATTCTTTTCCAAGAATCTCAATTTGTTCGATTTTTTCGGAATCGCGAACCCAAAGTTATCTTCCGCAGGCGGCGTCGGAGGACGAGCAATTGGCTCGGCGTTCAAGATATCGTCAGGTAGCAAAGCGGGCAAAGCGCGACGTCGTGCATCTTCGGTATTATCCCCTTGCACGGTGGCGGTACTTTCCGAGAGAAGGTCCTCGCTGGGGGCGGTGATTTCCTTGGGCTTGGACTTGGCTTGCAACTTGCGGGTCTCGTCGAGCTTCCGCCGCTTTTCCCTCTTCAGCAGCTCCTCTCTATTATGAACTGTCAGTCAAGGTGGATAGGAAGAAGAGCAGTTAGAGAGGAGACAAGACGTACTGTTGCTTTGCCTTTTCCTGCTTCCTGGCTTGCTCCTTAATCTTCAAGAGCTGGGCAGAATTATCGATCGTCTCAGGCGCATCGTCATCACTGTCGCTTTCCTCATCCTCATCCTGCTCGCCCTTCGCTGGGATTGAGTCGTGGAGTATCTCTGGAACAGAGGGTTCTGAGTCTTCACTGCCGAAGCGGAAGTGTTTCTTGGGTGCTGTCTCCTCTTCGTCCGCCGAGGACTCCTCCATCGTTGTGATCTCTGCTTCCACGCTATTCCTCTTCCTCCGCTTGCTCTGCTTGTCATTTGTCTTCTCCGTGGTCACCGGCCGAGCCTTGCGCTTTCCCTGCTTAGAAGGACCATTGGTATTCGGCCCTCCGGTCGGATTAGACGTGACCGTCCCTCTTCTGGTAGCGGTCACCATGTCGGATGTAGCTGCGGCAGTGGCACCAGCAGGATCTGCGAGTAGGTCTTGAGACTCGTGTCGCACAAATAGTCCTTTAGCCGCAGTCACAATATTGGAGAACATAGAGTCCAAAAAAATCAGAATGAAAGAGGAAGACGGTACCAGTCCCAAGGCAAGGTACTTGTGATTGAAGCCGCAGCGTGATGCACCAGCCCAAAAAAAATCGGTCGGTCCTAAAATTTCCCGATCCCCACAAAGTCTTGGCGCCAGAGGATCTACTCCATCTATACAGAGTCCCGATGTAGTTCCTTGCCCCAGGTGTACATTACGCGTATGGATACCAAAAGCCAAAAGCAAAATTTTGTTGAGGTCTGTGGACAATAAAGTCCGCTTCCCTCCTAGAAGAAGAAGAGCCATGACTTTCCTGCTTGTGATCCTTTGGGGATGGATGACTGGTTGTGGGAGATTACAGATAGAAACATGATAGGAATATTTCCGACTTGAGCGTGTGATTGAATGCTAGTACAGTCCCTTGGGACGACGAAAGGGGTATCATAATCGTAGCTCATATGCCCCAATGCTGTGAAACCGTGAAATGCAGCCAGATACTTTCCCACAGAAAGAGACCCCAAAAAAACGTAACGCCTGTGCTGTTCATGCGAACATTAAAACAACGCACATTGAATGATAAGTGATATCGACGATGTGTCATGGTAAAGATGCGGGATAGTAAAGGTGCAGGGTGGTAAGGATAGGAGATGCTAATGATAGGAGACGGTAATAATACCTGACGGAAGTCAGAGCTCTCCGCGCATCTCGGCAGCCACTTGTGCCCGCTCCATGGCCTCCTCTTCAGCATCGCGGATATCATCCGAGTTGGTGTCGCTGACTGCGTCCCAGTTTTGCTGCATTTCCTCCTGGGTATCCCCGCTGACAGCCCACATACTTTCTCGCAGACGCTTGTTGCGCTCACGATCTTCCTCGACTCTCTGCTCGATCTGTCGTTTGTCCAGGCGCGTACCCTGAGTCTTGACATTGCGGGGGCTGCCAGTCTTGGACCGGCCGCTTTCCTCCTGAGCCCCCTCCTCATCGTTATCATAGTGTTCGGGGTGGGTATCGCGATCTTTGAGCGCGGCATCAATCTCAGCCACACTTTCGGCGGAGAGGACTCCCTTGTCTTGTAAATTGCCCAGTACGAGTCGAACATGCTTAACATTGGCTGCACCGGATCCATCGGGTGGAACGACTGCATCCACAACACGAAGAATGTCACGCTGCATCATCCGAACATAGGGCTCGTGGTCTTCTTTGACAGCCATGTCACAGAATTGCTCGATAAAAGACATGATGTTGGCCCGAGTGTTCATGTTGCTCTGCAAAGTAAGACAGGTCAGCATTCAGTCATCTTTGTCCCCAAAAACCATGCGTACTTTCTCTAGCTGCTCCAGAATACATGAGTGAAGGTCCTCATCCAGGTCGCGGTGTTTGAGTGCATATTGCGCCGCTCTCTGGGAAGAGGTAACGGAGGCGCTGAGATGCTGGAGCTGCCCGGTGAAGCGCATGCGCACTTCAAACGGGTCGACAAGCATACTGTCGGGCGATTCAGTGAGCCAGTCGCAAATTTCGCTGCTGCTAGCTGTATTCAAATGGAGATCAAGCTCTGGTGTGCTATCATCCGGCCAGCCTTGCAACGGGCACTCGACGGGTGGAGACACCGCACGGTTTGAGTAGAGGGCAGAATCCAATATTTTGGAAAATTAGAGCGGTGTCACAGGCGGTGAGTGGGCGGTGAAGGGTGAAGGGTGAAGAAAGTTCGTTGACGAACTAGTGGAAAATGGGGGAAATTGTACTAACTTGATTGGGAAGTAAGAGACATGTTTAGAGGGTTATCTTACCGCCGGAAATAGCCCATCTAAGTAGATTCAGAGAAGTTTAGATTCAAACTTCTGTCTATAGCGTGGGAAGTGAGTTGATTTGTATCAGCAGAGATGTAGAATGTCGATGCATTTGTGTGATCCAGGTTACGTGTAAGACATATTCAGGAGAAATTTATCGCAGAAGGCCACATTCAGTAGGCCGAAGCATTAATCAGAAAGACCATACAAAATATCGTTGTAAAAATTCATTAACCAAGTAAAAAAGGCTATCATAGTGAGTCTCGCCTGAGTGAATCGCCGAGACTACTTCGCTCATCACCCTGGAGCAGACCGACTTCTTCAGCCTCGTGGGTGTCTTGAAACTCGTCGCCTCGGAGGGCCTCCTGTCGACGGAACTCAACGCCGTTGAGCACTGACCAAACATCCTTTTTGGTCAGCAAGCCTTGTAATATTCCTTTGTTAGCGAATAGGACATATCGTAGCCCGAGACGCTGGAACATTCGTAGAACGATCAAGAAACTGATATTGCTGTTGAGTGTGATGGGTGTTTGGTCCATCCAGGGTCGGAGATCCAGTGTTTCTACAGGGTCTGCAAACGGCTGATGGATAAAGAAGACTTGAGTATCTTCCGAGAGGTTGCGGTTGGCGGGAGAAGTGGAATGTTTCAAAGCAAAGGAGAGCTCGTTGCGTGTGATATATCCAAGGAGGATGGGGGTGGAGGTTTCGGAAATGACGGGAAACCCACGATAAGTGGTATTAGCCACGAGATTTCGAAGTGAGCCAATGGTGTGGCCGGTTGCGGTGATGACAGAGAGATCGTCGACAGCTGTCATGACACGCCGAGCATAGACGTCTGGAGGGGTAGTATCGTCGCGGTGGTCGAGGAATGGGTATCCATTGAGCTGAATCCACGATTCGTAGATGCCTCGTTTTCCAAAGATATCACCACACCATTTGGACAACATCACGGCGATCATGATCGGTATGACATACGTTAACGCGCCCGTCAATTCGAACATAATGACGACGATGGAAAGGGTCATTCGCGTCGCACCACCTAGTGCCGAGGCTGCGCCAATGATCGCGTACAAGCCAGGAGTGACACATGGAATGTCGGGTTCACACTTGGCGAAAAGGAATGCTTTTGGGTAGGCTTCTTGCCACATTCGCACAAGTATTCCTAGAGCGCGACCATAGAGAGCGCCAATGGCAACTGAAGGCAGAATGATACCGGCTGGGATATCGAGACCAAAGGTCACTGAAGCGAGGAAGAAGGCGAGGGTGGCGGCGAGCAACAGAATTGCCACTACACCGAAAGCCTTAGAGCCGGTTACGCAAAGACCGAATCGATCGTATGTGTCACTGCTGCACTCCGCAAAAAGCGCCTGGACGAGTTCTGAGTTTTGAGCTCTCATGAAATGATTTGGAAAGTTGATCAGCGCCGTCAAGAGCGCGATAATGGCGACCTCAATAATAGGCCGAGAAGATGATCGCGATTGTCGCCAGCGGGCAATCTTAATGTTTAGACGAATGAGGAAAGCTCCAAAAAGGCCGCCGACAATGCCAAGGATGATGAATGGAATGACCTCAAACCGGTGCCACCCTCGAGTGTAGGTGACCTGATACAGCACGATGTTTCCTGTGCGGAACGGATTCACTGCTTGCAAAGTTACGGCAGCAACCATGGCGCAGACAAAGCTCTGCCACATTGTCTTATCTGGAAAATAATAGGACAATTGCTGTCAAGGATTAGAGACCACAGGCGGAAGAAAATGCAAATAAGCAAAGGGCCGGTCTATGCTTACCTCCAAGCTAAACAGAACCCCTCCAATAGGAGCACCGAAGGCAACAGATATACCTGCAGCCGCCGCCGCAGAAAGGACCTCACGTTTGCTTGCCTCGTTGCCATTGAGGCTGTCGAAGGGTTTCATCATGATATTGGCGCAGCAGCAAGCAACATGCACCAGGGGACCTTCCTTGCCGAGCCAAAGACCGGATGAAACTGCAAGGCACTGTGGAGGTAAAATGAGTTATCTAGCGCTGATAGTCTTGTCAAGGATGGAGACTTACCAGTCCAAGCGACTTGATAGTCAGCGTCCACGGCCCCATGAAGTGACGGATAACAGTTCCTCCAAGTATCGTTTTGATCTCAGGAATTCCGCTGTGCCTGGCATAAATTGCAAATCTTCGTACCAAGAGGCAGGCGCATAGAGCGAACATAACCTGGTTTATGTTAGATATCCCACTAGTCCGAAGAGAGACAATCACGTACCGAAAAGACAATGTAAAATAAATACTCGATGGCGTACCGGCCTCCGATTGACGATGCACCCAGTGCGTTTCCCCATGGTGTCCAGTCCATGCACTTAGAATAATCTATTCACCATGGCACTTTGTTAGATTATAGAACAGTGCCAAATGCCAAGAAACGCCAAGTTTGTGCGTACCATCTAAGCCCCAGCAGCAGAAGCTTCGATTGAGATAGAACTTTCCACCTCCACTGCCACTTTTGCAGTATCCAGTTTTCAAGTCTCCTAACCAATCCGTCGCGATATCGATAGCCGCAGCAAGGATTCCCACCGCGATACCAGTCGCAATAAGGACAAACCAGACATTACTGGCTTCTATGACTCTGCGCACATAGCCCAGAACACCCTGGCCACTGGAGTACAATAGCCTTTTCCGTTGACGTTCCTTCGTGTACTCATAGATCCAATCAATTGCGGTAAAGTCGTCATAGCCAACTCGGCGCCCGGGCCCTTCCACATACCAGTCCAAGGGACCGCCATCTTTAGAGTTCGGATCGCCGTTCAGTCCAACTGCCTCATAAGGTTCTATTGGCGATGCATCACCATTTAGTCCGCCGTGGAGCCTCGAGACGCCAAGCCTAGTGTTCGAACCGCCGGCGGTATTCGAGAAGAGGCTAGATAGACTGAAACGGGATTGGCGTTTTTGTTTTCGCTTGAAAGAAATCCTGCATTGAAACAAAAGTTAGCAAAGTAAAAAGTCGCCAATGACAGCACACGTACGGCTCAAATCCCTCTGCGCCTCGACCAGTGTTTTGAAGCTGTGGATTCTCAGGTTCCTGTTCCGGGATAGCTGTATGTGTCGCGTACGGTTGATCATCGCTGCCCGAGCTCTGACCAGTCATTGACATCTTGAACCATCAAATATCCACAGAGCCAGCATCTCTTGCACGTTCATGAAATAGCGAAGACCACGTTGCTGAAGGCAGGGTTGACGGCTGAGTATCGGAGCTGGCGCAAGCTCCGGGGGGCTTGGTCGCCCCCAATGGAGGGGCGGTGAGTGCTCCAGCCCGGTGGGGCGGGCCTTCCATCATGGCAGAAAAAAAAAGTTACGGGGAATTTCTTCCTCAACTTGCTATCAAGTTAATTACGAGGAGATCCTCTACGCGGTCGGGCTCAGCATGGATGAAAGGCCCGCCTACGAGAGGACTCTCACAGAGTCTGAGCTGCTTGAGCAGCTGCCGAATGAGATCGCAAGTCTTGTTCGGTCTGCCTCGGGGACTCAGCAGCTTCACGCGCTTGCGCTTGGAGCATTAAACAGCAAATTCACAGAAACTGTTTTCCGACTATACGAACCGATCGTCGTCGACCTCGCAGCTCGATGGCTTCGATCGGATCTCAATGCCGATCCCATTCACATTTTGGCGGCATTTGCTCGCATCCTACCTTTCGCGGCATACCTCGGACCTTTCGCCAGCCAGCATGCCTCGTCTCAGGCTGGAGCCCTCTCGGCCCTAGTTGGGTCGAAGGAATTGACACTACGACAGTTAAACCCAAACGATACCCGTACATTACTCCTTGCACTCTTCCGACTACTATCGTTCGATTTGGATACCTTTGCCAAAGCCGTTTCACCGATTCAACTTCAATCCCTGTTCCCTCACGAAGATCGAGTCATTCGATATCTTGCCGTGCGATGCTTTGCCCTCTATATGCATGCTGCCGATGCAGCTACTCAAAATATGCTGCGAGTCAACACTGGCGCTGACCCAATCGAAGGAATCTGGGAAGGGATCACAATTGATTACCGACTTTTGGGCTTGTGGGAGGAACGACGATGGGAAACTCTTGAGAAACATATTCGACAGACGAGATTGTCCCGGTCAGAGACTGAAGCGATGGCGCTGGTTGATAGCACTCGGGATGCTTTCACAGCCAGGTCTGCCGATGTCTCGGGTGTCTTGATTCCTCGATTGAAAGATGCGGAGCCGTTCTCCTCTTCCGTTGTAAAGACCCCTACCACGACAGCAAATATCCGCCGTATTGCACGGTCTCTTCTCGGGTTCAAGCCTATCCTGTTGGTTGGCCTCCCAAACTCCGGCAAAACATCTCTGATCAACGACATTGCCGGTGTAATGGGCCAAGCTGAATCGATGGTCACGCTTCATCTCAACGAGCAGACAGATGCCAAGAGTCTACTCGGAATGTACGCGACATCATCTGCAACAGGCTCCTTCTCCTGGCAGCCCGGTGTGCTCACAAAAGCTGCAAGAGAAGGTCGTTGGGTTCTGATTGAAGACTTGGACCGTGCCCCATCCGAAGTTCTTGGTCTCATCCTCCCGATCATTGAGCGAGGAGAACTCACGATTGCGAGCCGGAGGGAGCGGATTAAGTGCGCAGAAGGGTTCAAGATCATCGCCACCATGAAATCTTCTTACAATATTGCCGGAGAAGAAGTTGCGCCAAGCACCTCGATGCTCGGCAGCCGTCTGTGGCAGCGAGTACCGGTAGCCTCTCTCTCTATTGATGAGATGCGAGATGTTATTCTGCAAAAGTTTCCCCTGTTGGAGTCTCGTGTGCCAATTATCATGGAGGTTTACAAAAGGGTTTGCTCTGCCTTTCATGGTAGCTTGGCTATCAAGGGCTCTCAGGGCCGGACACCGGGCTTCCGTGATCTGATCAAACTTTGCAGTCGGTTGCACCGGAGACTACAACTTATTGGTGCAAAGACCGGCTTTGAAGCTACCCCGGAAGGTACCGATGATGAGATACTCTTGGATGTGGTGGACGTCTTCCTTAAGTATCTCCCTGAGAAGTCTATGCAAAGCTCTCTGGCTTCTGTCGTTGCCGAAGCTCTCCAAATCTCCCCGCAGCGTGCACAATTCTGCCTCGAGGAACGTACGCCAACATATATCGACAAGAACAACTCGTTGGTGCTTGGTCGGGAGGTATTGCAGAAAATCAAAGTACCAAGTGGTGCGGCACAGAAGCTTGCTGCTGCTGCATCGCGGTTTGCTTCGACTAGATCGGCGCTGGCTATTATGGAACAAGTCGCTGCTTCGGTGCAGATGGCAGAACCTGTCCTGCTTGTCGGAGAAACTGGTATTGGCAAGACAACGGTGATCCAGCAACTTGCTACATTAATGCGCCAGAAGCTCACTGTGGTCAACCTGTCACAACAATCAGAAAGTACCGATCTGCTGGGAGGATTCAAGCCTGTCAGTATTCGGACAATGGCAGTGCCAATGCTTGACGAGTTCACTCAGCTGTTCGAATTGACATTTTCAGCAAAGAAGAACCAAAAGTTCCTTTCCTCTGTGTCGAAGAGTGTCGCTTCAGGGAATTGGGTTCGTCTTGTCAATCTTTGGCACGAGGCTGTACGGTTGGCCAATGGTGTATTCAATCCTGCGGGCAACAGTTCGAAAGAGGGCGAGAATGGCGATGAGCAGCAGCCAGCTAAGAAGAGGAAGCTGGACTCTCCCAAATATCAACATCTACGACAGCGATGGGAGAGCTTCGAAGCTCAGCTTGCGGATTTTGAAGCCCAGGTATCTCAGGGCGACGCAAAGTTCGCGTTTGCTTTTGTGCAAGGAAAGATTGTCAGAGCCCTAAGAAATGGCGAATGGGTCTTGCTGGATGAAGTAAACCTGGCCTCACCTGATACTCTTGAGAATGTCGCCAGTCTCTTGCATCACGGCAGCGAGGGCTCCCCTTCTGTCCTGCTCTCCGAGGCCGGTGACGTGGAGCGAGTGTTCGGTCATCCCGATTTCCGCATTTTTGGTGCTATGAATCCAGCAACCGACGCTGGCAAACGTGACTTGCCTCCTGGTCTGCGCTCTCGATTTACCGAGTTTTATGTCCATTCACCCGACACCGAGCTGGACGATCTTTTGGCTCTGATTGAGAAGTATCTTGGTAATCTGACCATGGGTGATCCACGTGCTGCGCCCGATCTTGCACAGCTTTACATGGAGACCAAGAAACTTTGCAACGACAACAAGCTCACAGATGGAGCCGGCCAGCGACCGCATTTCAGTATTCGAACTCTCGTTCGAGCCTTGATATATGTCATTGATCATGCACATGTGTATGGCTTGCGACGAGCGATGTATGAAGGGTTCAGCATGAGTTTCCTAACTGTCTTGAGCCTGGAATCTGAACGATCTCTCGTCCCCCTCCTTGAAAAGCACATATTTGAAAATGCAAAGAATGCCAAATCCCTACTTGGGCGAACCCCTCGACCTCCTGAGGATGGCTACGACTATGTTCAATTCAAGCACTACTGGATGCGACGTGGTCCTTTGATCCCAGAGGAACAACCTCATTACATTATCACTCCTTTCATCGAGAAGAATCTCAAGAACTTGGTCCGAGCCAGCTCAACACGTCGCTTCCCTGTCCTGCTGCAAGGTCCCACATCGGCAGGAAAGACGAGCATGATTGAGTATCTGGCAAAGGTCTCCGGCAACAAATTCGTTCGCATCAACAACCATGAGCACACGGACTTGCAGGAATACCTTGGCTCCTATATCTCTACTGATGATGGAAGCCTGCGTTACCAAGAGGGTGTCTTGGTGGAGGCTCTGCGGAATGGGTATTGGATCGTTCTCGACGAGCTGAATTTGGCACCCTCCGATGTCCTCGAGGCGCTGAATCGTCTGCTTGATGATAATCGTGAGCTCTTCATTCCCGAGACCCAGGAAGTGGTCCACCCTCATCCGAACTTCATGCTCTTTGCTACACAAAACCCTGCCGGTCTTTACGGTGGCCGAAAAGTTCTGTCTCGTGCGTTCCGAAATCGGTTCCTTGAGCTTCACTTTGACGATATCCCCGAGAGTGAGCTGGAGTTCATTCTCAAAGAACGCTCTCAGATTGCGCCCTCATTCTGCACCCGAATCGTCTCGGTATACCGCAAGCTTTCCTTGCTCCGTCAATCCAATCGACTCTTTGAGCAGAAGAACAGCTTTGCCACTCTTCGTGACCTTTTCCGGTGGGCTCTTCGTGATGCCGATGACCGCGAACAACTGGCTGTCAACGGCTACATGCTTCTTGGTGAACGTGTTCGCAACCCCCAAGAGAAAGCAGCCGTGAAAGGTGTGATCGAAGAGGTCATAAAGGTTCGTTTGGACGAAGATGTGCTTTACAGCGAGTCCCAACTTGAGCAGAGTGTCCCGCAAATGTCTGGTCTGCCTTCCGGTATCGTCTGGACCAAAGCTATGAGACGCCTTTTCATCCTGGTCTCTAAAGCCCTCAAGAACAACGAGCCTGTTCTTCTCGTTGGAGAGACTGGATGTGGTAAAACACAGCTTTGCCAGGCCGTTGCTGAAGCCTTTCAGCGGGAGCTATTCATTGTGAATGCCCATGTCAACTTGGAGACAGGAGATCTGATTGGCGCTCAAAGGCCCATCCGAAACCGTGCAGCAATTGAGAAGCAACTATACGAAGATCTTCAGCTATTGTTCCATGAGCAACCATCCGAGATGTTGTCACTTGAACAACTCAAGCACGAATTTTCGGCCCTCGATGCGCAGCAAAGACAAGAAAAGGATCAAGACCTTTTGCGCAGGATCGAGAAGAATATTATTCGATGCAACGCTCTCTTCGAGTGGTCTGACGGAAGTCTCATCACTGCTATGAAGACTGGCCAATTTTTCCTCCTCGATGAAATTTCTCTTGCTGACGATTCCGTTCTGGAGCGACTGAACAGTGTGCTGGAGCCCCATCGATCAATTCTTCTAGCCGAGAAAGGTCCTGTCGATTCTATGGTTGTGGCTGACGGGGGGTTCCAGTTTCTGTCAACCATGAACCCAGGAGGCGACTACGGCAAACGAGAGCTTTCGGCTGCTCTCCGAAACCGTATGACAGAGATCTGGGCACCTCAACTGTCCGAAGACGAAGACATTCTCCCCATTCTTCAGATGAGGTTGACACTGAAAGATGAGAATATTGCAAGGTCGATGCTTCGTTTTGCAAAGTGGTTCAAGGCTACTTTCCAGAACACTTCGACTACCTCACTTTCTCTTCGTGATCTTCTTGCCTGGGTTGACTTTGTGAACACCTGCCAAAGTGATGACACATTGTTTGCCATCGTTCAAGGTGCAGCCATGGTATTTGTCGATACTCTCGGTGCCAACCCAGCCGCAATGCTTGCGGTCTCTTTGCACGATCTCGATGGCAATCGGCAAAAGTGTCTGGATAAATTGGGTGAACTTTTCAGTGTTGATGCCTCCAAGATATACTGGCAATCTTCGACTGTCTCTCTTGAGCCGGGTTTCCTGCAGGTTGGCCCCTTTTCTCTGCCAACAGTTGGGGAAACAGATCCCGATCCGCAATTCACCATGGACGCACCGACCACGATTGCCAACTCGGTTAGAATCGCTCGTGGTCTGCAATCTTCCAAGCCCATCCTCATGGAGGGCAGTCCCGGTGTTGGTAAGACTACTCTCGTGACAGCCCTTGCCAAAGCTCTCGGCAAGCCCCTCACTCGAATCAATCTTTCGGAGCAGACAGACCTCACAGACTTGTTCGGGTCCGATGTTCCTGTTGAAGGTGGAGATGTTGGACAGTTTACTTGGCGGGATGCTCCATTCCTGCGAGCAATGCAGCGTGGTGATTGGGTTCTTCTTGACGAAATGAACCTGGCTTCGCAGTCTGTCCTCGAAGGTCTCAACTCTTGTTTGGATCACCGTCAGCAGGTCTATATCGCCGAATTGGACCAGACTTTCAAACGCCACCCTGACTTTGTCCTGTTTGCCGCTCAGAACCCCCATCACCAAGGTGGTGGACGAAAGGGTCTGCCTGCATCCTTTGTGAATCGTTTTACAGTGGTTTATGCAGACAGTTTCACTGACGCAGATTTGAAAAAGATCTGTACAAAGCTATTCCCTGGCAGTCCCCTTTCCCAGACAGAACGGCTGGTAGATTTCATTTCCCGTCTCAACACAGCGATTGTGACTGAGCGCAGGCTTGGGGCTGTCGGTGGTCCATGGGAAGTCAATCTGCGAGACATTCAGCGATGGCTTCAGTTAGCCGACCGGGGGGATTTGCAGATCCCAACCAAGCACTTTCTGGACGTTGTCATCAGCCAAAGGTTTAGGACCCAAGATGATCGTGCGCAAGTTACTCAAATTTACGACCGCATCTTTAAAGACTGCGATATTGGCCAGAAGAGTTATTTCCACAACCTTACTCCAGGTTTCCTCCAGGTTGGCCTGGGTATCTTGACGAGAGATCCACTTTTGCAACGCTCGCTTGCACCACACATGAAGATTCTCCCCAATGACCTTCATATTATCGAGTCTCTCATACTCTGCATTGACAACTCGTGGCCCAGCATTCTTGTTGGCCCTACTGGGTGCGGTAAAACGACCTTGATCAAGAAGCTAGCAGCTATCAATGGCGCAAACCTCGAGGAGCTGGCTCTGAGCGCTGATACCGACACCATGGACCTGATTGGTGGGTTTGAGCAAATCGACCATAGACGAGAGGTCTCATCATTCATCCATGATGTCGAGATTTTCTTGCGAAACCAGATCATCCATTCTTTCGCGTCCGGAGAAGTCTCCGAGTCTGTGGCTTTGGCTCTTCAGATTTGCCAACATTTCCAAAGCCCAGAAACATCTCTTGAAACCGTGGTTTCATCGCTATCGGATCTGTGCCAGTCATTTTCCGATCCAACCCTGCAAGGATTCCTCGAGAGAGCTCAGATTCTGTTGGATACCATCCGTAATTCTGATAAGATGAAGGTCGGCTTTGAGTGGACTGAGGGTGTTCTGACAAGGGCTGTTCAGAATGGATCTTGGGTCATTCTTGACAACGCAAATCTTTGCAACCCTTCCGTTCTGGACAGATTGAACTCACTGACAGAGCCTAACGGCACCCTGATTCTGAATGAACAGCGAACTGAGGACGGATCTGCTCGCATTATAACTCCTCATCCCAACTTCCGCCTCTTCATGACCATGGACCCACGCCATGGAGAATTGTCTCGTGCCATGCGAAATCGATGCATTGAAATCTGTTTCATGCCAAGCGAGGATCAGGAGTTCTCTACTACGACAGGGCCTTCCTATACATGCGAGTCAGCGCTGTATCGGCTTCGTCAAGTCTGGAGTTTGAAAACAGCATCACCATCCGAAACCACGGAAGATTCTTTGGAAATCTGTTTAGATCATCTTTCCCCCACAGATCTCATGTATCTCCAGAAGTCTCCCGGAACATCCTTGCCCAATCATGCCGAAACCAGTGTGGAGAGACTTTCTGCTACCAATACCCTGCAACGATACATTTCCACGCTCCAGGAAAATGATCAGTGGAGACCCCTCGACTTTGTCGCTAGCGAGATCATCATGGCTGGGGCGTCCCTCAGCATCAAGGGCGAACTGCAGCCTATTCACCCTCTGGTCAACGAGCCACTTCTTTCAGTTACTGGAAGTAGTGACTACCGCTCTAGTATGATTGTCCTAGCCTACCTCGAAGAGTTCAGGCTCGACCTTCATCGTCTCAAGCAACGTTTGGTCCACTCCAATGACTCTGCAAACCAACTCAAGCCGAGTCAAATGACGCGACTGGAGCGTTCCTTGGCCTCCAGCCGGATACAATCCCTGATGAAGGACACAACGCAGCCTGTCGGCACCTTCCTGTCCGATTGCGGTCAAGCGCTGTATGATTATATTCAGCGGCTAGACGGCGCCAGCCTTGAAGCGCCAGAAATCGTGGCTGCTCTCAGGACGATCATTTCCCTATGCTGGGACATCTACAGAGCGACCGATGTGAATCAGGTCGATGAGGGTGAATTCCAAGTCTACCTGCAGATTGGAAGAAGGGTGTGCACATCTCTCCTTGAGACATCTCCCTCACTAAAGCCTTTGGCAAAATCACTCTCCGATGCCCTTGCTCGCTTCCAAGCTGGATGGGCGCTGACTACGGGACTCAGTATGCAACGAATGTGGGATTCCTGGAGACATGTCACACCCTCATCGCAAGAGCAGTTGAAGTCACTGATCGAACTAGAGACTGCCGTGTCTGACTTCACCAACTTGGCGTTGCAGACCCGTGTTGAGGTTTCTCAGCTGAGTAATGTCTGGAACTCCTTCATTGATGCGCAGAGATTCATTCTGCTAGACGGCGCGGACGGAGGTCTGCTTCTCGAGGGCATCAAGCAGACGGTGGCCGAGCTTGGTCAGGCTGTACGCCGGTCTGATTCTGTCCAATATCCCTACTTTTCTGAAGAGTTTGAAGCAATTTGCCAGTATCATGACATCTCGTCGTTTGGTTCTGAGAAGGCTGTTCAGACAGTAGTGCCCTTGCTTGCCGGTCGCCGTGCACGTTCGCTCGACTCCCCGACTACCCAAAGTCGGGTTCCGCAGTTGCTTCACAGAATCGCTCTGTCTTCGGGTACAGGAAAGAACTCTAGCTCTCCATTGGCCATTGGTGGGGTTATCTCACTTTCCCTGTTGGACCGGTTGACATCCGTTGGCAACACGACTCTCGGTCAAATGGATCTGCTCCAGGCAGAGAAGCAGGCGCTCTCCAAGGCTCTCTCAGTCAGCAGTAGGCAAGTTGCGACAGAGCAGTCTATCATTCTCAGCCGCGCCCTGGCAGCCCTGACGGCTGAGCTTGTCTCTTGTCACCGCGAATTCCTCGATGCCGAGTCTGCAGTCCGTCTTGTTTCTATCCTTCGATCCATTGAATCAGGAAACGCCATTGAGAATGACGCACAGGTTTTGACGGTACTCGATCCAAGCCTCGCAGAGGACCACTATTTCAAGAATCTGGCTCAGGTGGCATTACCGGCTCTCCTATCCTCGCTGAGTTCGGTCTCCAATGGCCAGGATCCTGTCCGCTTCACTGGACTCGCAACAGTACAGCTGGCCGTCATTCTCCTCCGTCTCTTTGTCCCAGACAAAGCGTTTGATCCTTCACTTGGTCTGGTTGTGCAACGAAAGCGACATTATCAACGTCTTGATGAAATCAGTACAAAGTCCAACGCCATTCTTGCCTTCGAAAGGACATTCTCTGGTCAACCATCCAACTTACGCTCCCTTCTTCTTCAGGAGGAGATTCAGGAACTAGGATCTGCCCCGCCTCCTTCATCAGTGACCCGCCCCGAGAAATCTGAATTGAGCTTATTGCATGGAGAGTTCCTGAACTTGATCAATTCCGTCCTCAACCGGAATCCAGTGGCGATGGTTGATTCACCTGAAAGCATCTCAGAATCACAGGAAATGATCCAGCTTCTACGTGATAACATTGCCCAGCTTAGCACTCGCCTCAGCACATACTACCGATCTTACGACGATATCACTGTACCGGTCGTACGCTTCCTCCAACTCCTCGATGTTGGCCTATTCCTGGCTGCAAGCGAAGGCGATCACTCTGGCAATACCCGAGATATCCAGTCTCTGAGCAAGCGCACGCCGTTCTTGGGCGGTATCTTCCACCCTGTTCTTTCTGACAGCAATTCACCGTTGCCTTCAAATCAAAGCAACGCCGTGGAGATGCGACTGCACGAACTGTCTGCTTTGTGGACGGCCAAGGATGCGGATCCTACGATTCTCGATATCAAGGCGGGCCGTGAAACTATTCGGCGCATTTTCTCCGATTTCCACTATTTGTGGAAAACACAGCTTAGAGAGGACCAGGAGAAGGAAGCCGAAAAGTCCGAGCTCTACCGCTACCGAGGCTCATGGGAAGATGAAGAGGAGGTCAACGAAGCTGAGCTGCACCAGCTCTTCCCAACTTACGACGAAGGGGCATCCGAGACTCAAGACGTCGACCGACTTGATCCTCGCATGATTGCCGTACGACTCGCATCTCTTCATGCCAGAATTGTCGGTTCTCACTGCAGTGGCGAGGCACTTCCTACTTTTGTCAAGGAATCTGGCAGCCTCCTGGGAAGGATGTGGGGTTCGAACAAGAGGTCCTTTGCCCCCGTTTCACCTCAACACCATCTTCCTGCTGTTTTCCTACTTCTTGACGATGTTATGGGCGAGGGATCTCAAGACAAGCAAAAGAATTACAACTTCTACACCGATTCCAATTTTGGCGAAGCAAGACGGCTTGTCGACCTTACGCTTTCGGTTCAATCTCGATTTGCGCAGATTCAGCTCTCCTGGCCGGAGCATGCCGTTCTCCAAGATGTCATCACCTGCTGCTCGGAGATTCTCCAGTTCAAGCATACTGAGCCCGTTGCCAAATTCCTAACGAAGCTTGAGAAGCTCCATTCATTTGTGCACGAGTGGCAGCTTGTCGCCAGCCGGGAATACTCGGCCGCACCTTTGTACGACGACATCACAGCCATGACTATCGGTTGGCGTCGCCTTGAACTGTCGACATGGGCGAAGCTTCTGGATCTTGAGAAGGAGCGATGCGATGAGAATGTTAGCTCTTGGTGGTTCGTTGCATACGAAGCGCTTCTGGCTGTCCCACTGCAGATGGCAGAGTCTGGCGAGCAAGACATGAGTGAGCACATTCAGGGTGTCATCTCCACTTTGGAACAATTCTTCAACTCCACTTCTCTGGGTCAATTCACTCGTCGCCTCCAGCTTGTTTCAGACTTCCAGGCACTGCTCGTTGCATTTGCCAAGGACTATGCTTGTCTTGCGCCGCTCGTGTCTGCACTCAGCAATTTCTTGTCTCATTTCCGGCCCTTTGAGCCGTCGGTTGACAAAATCCTCCAAGAAAAGAGATCTGCCTTGGAGAAAGATATCAAGGAGCAGATTCAATTGGCCAGCTGGAAGGATGTCAACATTGTTGCTCTTAAGGCGAGTGCACGCAGGTCACACGTCAAGTTGTTCAAGCTCGTTCGCAAGTATCGTGAGGCTCTCGCCCAGCCTATCCAATCGGTGCTTGAACAGGGCCTTCCAGAATCTGAGCATTCTGTCAGCGAATCCCACGTCGAGGACAAAGAACTTCCATCGGCATTGTTCCCGGAAGTCTTACCCCTCTGTCAGTCAAACAAGAAGCTGTGGTCATCCAGAGCTCTTCGATTCCAGAACCCGGATGGCACAGCTCGCAACATGATGAATCTCTATACCTCCATTCCGTCCGACTTTGACATTGCGAAGGACCTCGAAGGCTTCACTGTCTCCATCCTTGACGCCATCAACGAGTTCAAGTCCCTGACCCCCAAGACTATGACCGAAGATAATAAAGATGATGTTCAGCATCTCAAGGTCCAGAAGCGTCGTCTCTACGCCGATACGCTGAAGCGTCTCTTCGAGATGGGCGTGAAGCGCAACGCGGGCACTAGCCTAATTGAAGCTCAAGTTTCCCTTGCCCAGGTGCTCTCCACCAGCGCTGCATTTGAAAAGTCTGCCACGGCTCAAGGGTCGGTTCGAAGTGCCGATTCGTACTTCCACAGGCTTCTCGATCTAGTGCCCCGCGCTCGTTTGGCCTCGCGCAATTACTCCGATGAGCTCAGCAATGTCGAAGTTTCCCGCAGCATGGGATCAATTGAGCACCTCTTGTTCATCATCCGACGCCAGAGAGGTGTCCTCTCCCCGGCACTATCTGATCTAGGAACCCTCAAGTCTACACTCGACAAGGCACGGCATTTGTGGACCATCGGCTCGAACTCGCTGGTCAAGGCCGGCGCCTCTGCTAGCGAGGAACTGTTGGGACTGACCCGAGTTGTTTCCTGGCTGAGCCCAATCCTTGGACTTGCATCGACCATCATTGACGTACATACCAAGTTTTCGGGTCTCCCGGTGTCCTCCCTTTCCCAAGAGTTAAAATCGAGGAGGGCTGCATTCGATGATCTCCGCCAATCGCTGCAGTCACAACCTTCTCTGCCATCTGGACTTGCCTCCACCATTCAGAAAGAGCTTATTCAGCGCACATGGTCATCTCTCTCCCAGCTCGAGGCTGATTTGAAGACATGGGTCCAAGATCGTCCTGAGCTTTCTTTCGCTTTGGAGCAAATTACTCCGTGGCTTCAGACTAAGAGCGTTCCCTCTGCTGGCCTGCTCGGAAAGGGCACCGTGTCAATTCAAGCGTTTGATGACAGTCTCCTGTCTGCCGTTGACAAGATGCTTGTTGGCCTGCAGCAATTGAAGGAGGTTCCTACCACGATCACTTTTGATGGTCTTATGACACGAAGCGACGAGTTCTTCTCTCGAGCATCCAGAGCAGTCCATCTTAACGAGATCACATCGTCGCTGGCCGAAGTTCTTGACAAGCTGCAAAATCTACAAGACAAGTCCTCCAGCGAACTTCCCATGGCAGCGGCTTTGGTTGCCAGTATCCTACCAATCGCCACAAAGTACTATCAAATCTGCCAGGACCTGACCGACCGTTTCATTTCGGTCCACCGGGAAGTCTGCAAGACTTCTTACATCTTGACCAAGACCTTCACGCAGGTAGCAGCCGAAGGTTTCTGTAGCCCTGCTGAAGCATCCCAGGACGAAGGCAAAGAGGGCAAGATGGAGAGCGGAACCGGTCTGGGCGATGGCGAAGGTGCAGAGGACATTAGCAAGGACGTCGGGGATGATGAGGATCTTTCGGAGCTCGCTCAACAGGCTCAGAGGGAGGATGCGGAGAAAGACGAAATGGACGACTCTGCTGATGCTGTCAATATGGACCAAGAAGAGCTCGAAGGCGAGACCGGCGACCACAAGGAAGAAGAAGACGATGAGGAGGACAAGGACGATAATGGTGAAGACGAAGATGACGACATTGATGAGGAAGTCGGCAGTGTCGATGACCTCGATGCGGGTGCCGTCGATGAGAAGCTATGGGATGGCGCCAACGACGAACAGCAGAAAGAGACCGAGAATGAAGAAGGAAAGGGCCAAGCCGAGGATGAACAACAGGCCGCTGCGCAAGAGCAGAAGAAGGATGGTGAAGAAGGTCCTAAAGGCGAGGAAGAGGAGGGAGATGAAGAGGAAGATGAGGAAGAAGCCCCCGATGATGAGGGCGAGGCCGTCGGCCGCGAAGATATGGATGTCACTGATCCCCAAACTAAGGAGGAAGAGACTTTGGAGCTTCCCGAAGAGATGCAGTTGGATGGTGATGATCAAGGAGATGGCGATGACGGCGAGGATGACGATGGGATGGATGACCTCTCTGACATGGGTCCTCTTCCCGAGGATGAGCAGAAGGCCGAGGAGCAGGATGATCAGGCCGGTGATGAGGATGTCGACATGTCACCCGATGACCAGGCTCCTGGTGAGGATGAAGAGATGGGTGAGGAGGGTGAAGAGACCAACGAAGGCGAGGGACAAGACGAAGAGAATGAAGCTGGTGGTGAGGAGCCGGAAGAGCCAGAGCAGGACGAGTTCCTTGCCCAACGGGATGACAACGAAACTGCCGGTGACGAGGTCGCCCCCAGCGATGCCGTGAACGGTGGACTTGCTGCCGACCAGGACCAGAACGAAGACAAGGGTGCTTCGGGCGATGCGCAGCAGGAGAGCGGATCGAGCGATCCCAATGCCAACGCTGATCAACAAACTGGTGCTGCCAAGGAGAGCGAGGAGAGCAAGCGCAGCCGAGATGCCGGTGGTGCTGAGGACTCGGCTCCCAATGAGCCTCAGATGCAAGCCTTCAAGAAGCTTGGAGACATCCTTGAGCAATGGCACCGCCGCCAGAAAGAGGTACTGAATCCGTCGCAGGAGGAAGAGGAATCGCAACCTCTTCCTCAAGATACCGACATGGCGGATGCCGATTTCGAGCACCTCAAGGACGATGACGACGTGGCCGATACGCAAGCTCTGGGCCAGGCAAATGAAGATCAAGCTAAGGGTCTTGATCAGAACAAGGGTGTCGAGTCCGAGAACCAGCCTGGAGATAACGAGGCTCTCCCCGATGTCTCGGACGAGCTCCAAGACTCTCTCGACAATCAGCTTCAAGACCAGATGCAGATCGACCGTGAAGCGGTTCCCACCGATAACCAGACTGCTGGAGCCTTCATCCCCGGCGATCGTACATCCTTAGACCATGCCGACGGAGCCCCTGGTGCCGAAGACGCCAATGAAGAGCTGGATGAAGTCGACTCGCAACTCGCGGCCATTCACCTCTCAACCACCCTCCCACCCCTGACCCCCGAGCCCGAAGCCCGTCGTCTCTGGTCGCACTATGAAAACGCCACCAATAACCTCTCTCTCGCTCTGACCGAACAACTTCGTCTCATCTTAGCCCCCACGATGGCCACCAAACTCCGCGGCGATTTCCGCACCGGCAAGCGGCTCAACATCAAGCGCATCATCCCATACATTGCTTCTCAGTACAAGCGTGACAAGATCTGGATGCGCCGCTCCATCCCCTCCAAGCGAAACTACCAAATCATGCTTGCCGTTGACGACAGCAAGTCCATGTTGGAGAGTGGCTCTGGCCAGCTTGCCTTTGAAACTCTAGCCCTCGTGGCAAAGAGTCTGAGCATGCTGGAAGCCGGCGATCTATGTGTTCTGGGCTTCGGTAACGAGGACCATGTCCGCGTAGCCCACGAGTTTGGCAAACCATTCTCCTCCGAGGCCGGTTCGCAGGTCTTCCAACACTTCAGCTACCAGCAGACCGGAACCAATGTGCGCAAGTTAATTGCCGATTCGATCGCCCTCTTCCGCGAGGCTCGCTGGAAGCGTTCTCCTGGCTCTAGCTCCGCTGATCTGTGGCAGCTTCAGCTCATCATCTCCGATGGTATTTGTGAAGACCACGATATGATCCGTCGTCTGGTGCGCCAGGCTCTCGAGGAGCGCATTATGATCGTCTTTATCATCGTCGACGCTGTCAAGGGTAGCTCTATTCTTGATCTCTCGCAGGCCAGCTTCGAGGCTGACCCTGATTCTGGCGGTGAGATGAAACTCCGCATGAAGCGTTACCTCGAGGGCTTCCCCTTCCCTTACTACCTGGTTGTTCGTGATGTACGTGAATTGCCTTCTGTTCTGGCGACTGCGCTTAAGCAGTGGTTCGCCGAGGTTGTGGATGTGTCTTCATGATCTACATTGAAAAGTGGATTTGCAATATTGGGCGTTATTTCTGTATTTAGGGCAAAGGCGTTTTGGCTACTTTGATGCATATGATAGATTACTTAGAATTAGTTTGTACATGAATGTGAACTACACGTTTGTTAAAACAGTCGTCTCTCTAAATACTGTAGTAGTTATTTGAAAGTAGTGATACGTAACTTGGAATATGCTATTGGTATCTGGTATCTCGAGAACAATGTGATGTAGTGCTTTGNAAAAAAAAAAAAAAAAAAAAAAAAAAAAAAAAAAAGCAGAGAAAAATGCGGGCTGTAGTGTGCTAAATCTACCACTACCATCCATACTTGGAACCTGCTTCTTTCTTGTTCCTCCTTCCAGTGGCAAAGCTCTCCTCCAGGGCATCCTTCTGACTGCTCGCCGCATTGACCAGCTGCTGCAAGGTATGCTTTCCGGGGGCAATGGCACGAACGGGATTATGCTGTGTAGCAGCCAATTCGGCCTCACTAATTGCTTGGTTCGAGGCATACTCCTTATCGGTGTTGAAGGTGAGAATTCGGGAGTCGACCGAGGGGGCATTGCGGCCGAAGAGTTGCCGGCGTTCGGACTTGGATAAGTTGAGGTCGTTGGCGATAGTGTCTAAGGAGGATGATACGGAGGCATTGGTTGGATAGTATGCTGCGTTGGTAGGCATTGAGTCTGGCACCAGCGCTGGGTCCGCGGACGCCGTCTCGGTCTCGGTGGTGTAGACCAAGGGCTCGTAGGTTCCTGGGGTCGCCGCAGCCGTCTCTGTTGCAGCCGTGTCCTCGGACGATAGCGAGAAGAGGCTGACTTTGGGTTTTGGTAGCGCCGGGGCAGAAGCTGATACTGTCGATCGTTCTGCTAAGGCCTCCCCCGGCGTTGCTGCCGCAGGAGCTGGTACCGAGGATGTAGGCTGAGGCGGGACCTTGGTAGTTATCTTTTTTTTCTTCTGATTTCGTGCCACAGACAGTGGCCGGAACATCATGGGGTTGCCTTGCAGCTTGACTTCTCCAGCCTCCGTCTTCGTCACGGGCAAATCTGAGGTAGTCGTGGATTGCTCCGAGCTGCCAGCGCCAGGATTGATCATATCGCCCGCACCAGCCTCATTCTCAAATGCCCGACTATTCCTCATCTCCGCATCTGCCGAGCGGTCAAACCCAGGCTCGGCACCCGTCTTCAAACTGAATATCTTGCGCGTGGACGCTATCGGTGCTTTCTTCTCGGCCACCCGCTTGGGCGCGGGCAGGAACGAGTTGAAGCCCGAGAATGCACCTCCGGCACCTCCTCCCAACCGGGCCTTTTTGCGCGCGGGGCCCTCATCACCGTCTCCGTCGGTAGGACCCTCGGGTTTCAGCTCCGGTAAAGCCACGCGAATCTTGCGCGGATTGCCGCGGTCGACCTGAAAGCCAGTGCCCACATCGGGTTTCTTAGATTTCTCGACGGAGGGTGGGGGGATGGTGTCTGGCTCGGCGTCAGATGCCTCGGAATCGGAGTAGGCTACTAGCGCCATGTTTGGGAGGGAGGTCGAAGGGGGGGGATCGGTTTGTTTGGTCACCGTTGTCGGTTTGTCCGTTTTTGAGTTGCTTCTGTCATCGAACCCATTCGGAGGCGGCGATAAGAATTACGTGGACACCCGAACCGTCAGGCACACATAATAGAACTACTTTTGGATGCCTGAACCTTGGGGCCGGTCAGTTTCGTAATCGGATTCGGACGAGTTTCCAATCGGACGAAAAGTGATGAACGAGTCGACTATTCGTCCAAACCCTAAATGACCCTAGACTGCTTTCTTTTTGAAACTCTCCCCGAATGCGAAGCCATTGAGGCTCGGAGGGAACGGGATGGCACCCTCGCAGAGTTGCAGAGTCGTAGAGTCGCAGCAGGCCAGGACACACCACTTCGTAACGTCATCGCCGTCATCCGGTTTCTCCGTTTCAACTGGTGCAAGACCAGCTCGTGAATGCTTATCTCCCGGTGCAAAGTGAGGGGAAGATTCAGAGCACGGACGATGTAGGATGAGATCGACCGTCCGGTGGAAAGGACGAAGTCAATCTCAATTCGGCCAGACAAAGGAAGTGCTCGTGCTAATTGACTCTCGTGGTTGAAAGAAACCCCCAGCCACGCACGTAAAACACGATCATGCGCCCCGAGGAGGCCAAGACTCGAGGGAATCACATATCAGTATCAAAATTGATGATCATGTACTATCATGTATCTACGAGGAATTATTTAATTCATAAAAAAAGGAGCCAGAATGATAGCCAGAGCATATGTACTCCGTAAATGATAATCACGAATGGTAAGGACCAGAAGAGAAAGATCAATGCGTCATTCTGCCCGCCCCTCCCCACCTTCTTTCCCTTCGATCCCCTCCCCCGACCATCTTCCCATTCCATGGCCCTCGCCCTCTCTCCCCCTTGTTGTCCTCCATGCCGAGCTTAGGAGGTCTGTTGAAGAAGCGGCGAACGAAGGATTCTCAAACCCTCGCGTCGGAGCTGCCTGCATCCTCCGAAACCCAGACCGTCCCCGATTCCCACGACTCCCACACCCACGATTCCTCCGAAGGCGCCTCCATGCAACCCGCCGAGAGCTCGCAAGCATCTCCGCAGCAGTCCAACAATGCCGCCAGCATTAATAACCTCATAAATACCCCTGCCAATGCCTCTCAGGCCCACGGCTCCGCCCAGCATTCTAATGCTGCTCAAGCGCAGGGCCAACAGGCCCAGCAGCAGCAGCAGAAACAAGAACGCACGACCAAGGGCAAGTACTCTCAAGAGGACTTCCTGCTGCAGCGCACCCTCGGCACCGGTAGTTTCGGTCGAGTTCATCTCGTGCAATCTAAACACAATCATCGCTTTTATGCAATGAAAGTGCTCAAGAAGGCCCAGGTGGTCAAGATGAAACAGATCGAACACACCAACGACGAGCGCCGAATGCTCAATCGTGTTCGACATCCGTTCCTGGTGACCCTGTGGGGAACCTGGCAGGACTCGCGAAACCTATACATGGTGATGGATTTTGTCGAAGGTGGTGAACTCTTCAGTTTACTGCGCAAATCACAAGTGAGTGTGCTCTTTTGCCCTTGATTGCTCACCCCCGCTTCCTTTTGCCAACGCGGCCCCCTCTTTGGTCTTCCCACACTCCCCGCACGCGATTCGTATCGCTAACATGGACCGTTTTTCTTCCTTTGCCACAGAGATTCCCTAATCCGGTTGCTAAATTCTATGCGGCGGAAGTCACGCTGGCGTTGGAGTACTTACATTCCCATCAAATCATCTATCGTGACCTGAAGCCAGAGAATCTTTTGCTGGACCGTCACGGTCACTTGAAGATCACCGACTTTGGCTTTGCGAAAGATGTGCCCGATATTACCTGGACGCTGTGCGGTACTCCCGACTATCTAGCTCCCGAGGTAGTCTCTTCCAAGGGTTATAACAAATCCGTTGACTGGTACGTTTGCCCTCGGATTCGTCATCCTCAAATCACCCTCACCCATTTTCCATCTAACTCTGTCATTAGGTGGTCATTGGGAATTCTTATCTTTGAAATGCTGTGTGGATTTACTCCCTTCTGGGACAGCGGGTCCCCAGTGAAGATCTATGAGAATATCCTGCGCGGCAAGGTCAAGTACCCGCCGTACTTGCACGATGACGCCGTCGATCTACTGTCACAACTGATCACGGCCGATCTGACCAAGCGTCTGGGCAACCTGCACGGGGGCCCTGAGGATGTCAAGAACCATGCGTGGTTCGCCGAGGTCACTTGGGACCGGCTGGCTCGCAAAGATATCGACGCGCCCTATATCCCGCCCATCCGAGGTGGCCAAGGTGATGCAAGCCAATACGATAAATATCCCGAAGAGACAGAGCACTACGGCATTGAGGGTGAAGATGCGTACGTTTTGTCTGCCCCACAGTGTTCTCTGATCACTCCGCTAACTTTCGCCTAGCTACGGCCATTTGTTCCCCGACTTCTAAGAGTGCTTGTATGATTTATGACGAGATGAAAGGCTCGCGCAAGGGCGCGAGATTTTGAACTTCGCACTGGGGCGCTCGATGGAGTCGCCGTGAAAAACCGGAGTGATCTTATATCTATGGAAAACCGTACCGATCTCATTTATAGCAATTGGACTCGAAGTTATGTTTCTTCAATCTTCTCTGTGGGATCGCTTTGGGTCTAAGGGGTGGTTATCTCTTTAGTGAATTCTTGGAACTGGCTTTTTTTTATTACTTTTGTTTGGTCTTCTTAATTTTTGTCTCGATATACAAGGGGGATTGGTCTTTGATTCCCTCTATATCCCGAACCCAAGATCTTTGGCCCTTAATGTACACGGGGCTCTCCGGCCGTCTCTTATTCGTACACGGATCCCTTCATTGGATCATCGTCATTTTCCGTCCCCCGCCGTAGTAGACATAACGTCACGAAGGATGGGCATGTAAAGTTGGTGAAGGCTCGAGTTGCCTCGTCTCTTACAGAGACAGACCGGCGACGTCGCCGCCCATCTTCTTCCGCTCCTCGTTCATGCGGTGCATGTAGCTGCGGCTGACGACGTTCCACATGTTGATGTACTTGTCCATGCAGCTGGACATGCAGGAGTTCTCCTTGGAGGAGAGGGAAGAGCCGGGGGCAGTGACACAGGCATCGAAGCAGTTCTCGTTGATTTTCTAGAGATCCGGTTGTGTTAGCACATGCATCAGGCGAAAAAGAACGAGCTCAAGGGCGAAACGGTGACGTACTCCGATCAGAGCGCGGGCATTGTTCATGGCCGCCTCCTGCTGAACCTGCTGCAGGAGGGCAGTCTTGATGTCCTCGTTGGACTTGGGAGTGCCGGAGCCGAGGAAAGACATGATGGATGGAGTTGTGGAGATATGTGAACGGGGTGTTTTTTCAAAATGACGAAGAAAGTTGGTCGAGAGGTACGCGGAAATCTGAGAGGCCGAGCTTTGAGTGGCTGGTGCGGGCACCGCCTGCGCCACAGGGCCAAATAGTGGACACCTTACAGTAGGAAGCATCACAAGACGGAGACAGTCTACACTTTATACCTTCAATTACCCACCCTTCCTCCCCTTTCACTCTTCTCTTTGATTGAGAACATTCGACTGCCACTCTCTCTTTCTCGTCACTCTTGCCCCATTTGATCTCCTTTTGCTTTTTACTTTGTTCTTCCTTTACTCTGCCGTGGGTACTCGGGGTCCTGGCGACACCGTTCACCTACTCCCCTTCAACGAGACTCGTCCCCCCCTCCCACCCCCGTTCGCTCCTTGAACTGCCCACCATTGGGCCCTTAATTCAACATAATGCGTTTTCCGAGCTTGTCCTCTCTGCTGTGTCTGGCCGGCTTGGCCTCCGTCCCCGTCAATGGCTATGCAGGTGACGATCCCAATATTAAAAGCATCCCGGTAGGTTACTGGTATTCTATGCGCATGCACTACTGAGGTACTAATATTTCTATGTTTCCCAGCTCCGAACCCACAGTCTTGCGCCGGTATGAGATCCCTCGAGCTATCTGAGCTTGGAAATGCTGTTTTAAGCAAGCTCCGTGTGAAAATGTGGGGGAATTCGACCTTGTTGACAAGCTGGATAGCCCTACCTTGATTCGGATTTCCAAAGCCGCTGGTTCGACTTCGGAGGAGATACTGTGATTCGCGCTGATAAGTAAGGCTATGACCTATGCTGCGTGAACACATTGGTACTAATTGCCTTGCTTGTAGGTATATTCGCCTGACTGCAGACCGTGCGTCACAGCAAGGTTGGATCTTCTCTCGGGTGCCTCTGACCGCAACCAATTGGGAGGTGAGACCTGATAAACCCCTCCCAAAGCCAATGCTATAACAAAGCTCATAATAATCTCCAGATCGAACTTGAATTCGAGGTCCACGGCAACGGTAACCTTCACGGCGATGGCTTCGCGCTTTGGCTCACCAAGCAGCGCGCCACCCAAGGCCCCGTCTTCGGCTCAACCGACCGTTTCGAGGGTCTAGGTATCTTCGTGGACACATACAAGAACAACCGTCCCGGAGTGTCCTTCCCCTACGTCATGGCCATGATGGGCGATGGCTCGACCACCTACGACCAGGCTCACGACGGCAAGGCCAACGAACTCGCTGGCTGCTCGGCTCGTGGCCTCCGCAATGCCCCCGTCCCTACCAAGCTCCGCCTTACCTATTTCCAGGACAAGTCCCTGACTTTGGACCTGCAGTACAAGACCGAGGATACCTGGACTAACTGCTTCACCCTCAACGCCGAGGATACCAACATTGCCATTCCCTCCGTCGCTTACCTGGGTCTTTCTGCCGAGACTGGCGAGCTGAGCGATAACCACGACATCATCTCTCTCAAGGCAGAGAATCTGTATGCCCTGAACCGCAACGCCGGTAACAAGGACTACGACGGTCCCAAGAGCCGTGGCCGCGGTGGTAACCGCTCCAACCAAAAAGAGTCCGGCAGCTGGTCTTGGTTCTTCTTCAAGATCGTTCTCTTCTTCGGTGCCTGCATCGGTGGTTACTTTGGCTGGACAATTTACCGGACGAAGTCTCGGGCCTCGCGCTTCTAAGGAGTTCTTGTGAACGAGTGCATGTCAGAATAAACCAAATCGACAAACCCCTCAAAAAGGACTAAAATTTGCGCCTGTCACTTATTTCCTCCCTCTCTCTCTCTCTCTCTCTCTCTCCCTCCTATCTGTTGTTTTCTTGGCTGTCGAACGATTGGGTCTTGCATAGCCTTTGATGTTTCTTTTCGTGGTTACTTTGCGTTGTTGAGGCAGTTCCTCTGTTCTAACTTGAAATGAATCCAGACATGATTAGTTCGTCGATTGCATTTTGGTGGTTGGGGACTCGTCTCCCGGATTGGACTTGACTAGAGTCGCCTTTTCTAATAGCACTCGGCGAGTCTTGCACAGATTATGCAAATAAGCCCCCACTGTTCGTGGTCAAGCCTCTACTTTGCTGCCTCACAGGAGGTTGTTCCTCGGTCCCCGAAGTACATCCGGCCCGTTCTCGGTGTTTTCAGCGGTCAGTGATGTACTTGGGGCCACTACTCCATCCGTTCTTTCTAGCTGAGACTCTCTTGGTAGTATACTTTCTCCAAAATTAGGTCCCTTACTGCCGAAGTCCACTTAACATGACCACAGCAAAATAACACCGGGCGTCAGCATACTACCACATGTATAGTGCATGGTAGCAATCCCAATCAGTCATGGCTGCCAGGGCCTCTCATATCTCACGTGGTAGCAAGAAGGGTATCATTAATTGAATCTAGACGGTACAAACGCTGCTCAAATGCAATAATCGTAATCGGTCTCATCAAGAACCTCATCAGGGTTCCCCAGGTATATCGTGGCCTCGACCACGACACACCAAGACGCTCAAGCCCGCACTCTCTCCTCACTCCACATCCTATCCACGATCTGAAAGACTTCCGTAACGCTGCGCATAACTTCCTCCTCAATGCCCAGCGCACTATACCGCTGCTGAATCTTATCCGGATGCCAACGCACCCGCTCCACCTTCAACGTAGCCAGTAAATCCTCCGTCGGCGCATGCCGCATAAACTCCTCCACCGAGTCCGGACTCACATCCCGCCTCTTCCCAGACTCAACGGGCCAGAACAGCAGATTGCGAAGTCGTGGACTCTCCCCAGCCTCGGGCTCGGCCTCGGGCTCGGGCTCGGGCTCGGTCTGGGCAACACCCTTCTCAACAACCCTCCCAATCTCCTCCCACCGAGCAAGATACTCCTTCCAAACCGCATCCCAATTCTTGCGCCTCTTCCTGTCTGCCCCGCGCCTCAGACTCTCCTCCATCGCCCGCTCAAACGCCCGCCGCTCCCTCTCTTTCTCCCCGCTGACCTTCTCCCGTCGTTTCGCCTTCTGCCGTTCCGCTCGAAGCCGCTCCTGCTCTTCGAGCATTCCCTCGCGCGTACGCTCCCACATCCGTGATCGGACGTATGCGGCGTACTCCTCGTCCGACATTTGTTCCAGCTCCCCGTCCGGACCCTTGGGTACTTCTGGAACGGCATAGTTGTGGATCGGTTGGCCGTAGACAGTTTCCCAGTACGCGGCGCCTTCGTCGTCGCCTAGGGCGTCGAAGAGGGATTCGCGGAAGGCGGCGCTCGGGGAGAGGGGCGTTGCTTGGGTGGGATCGGTGTCTGGTTCGCGGGAGCGGTGGTGTCTGTGTCGGCGTTTCGAGGCGCGGGATTCATCTTTGTGGGAGCTGGTGTGGGAGCTGCTGTGCCGCTTCCTGTCGGCGTCGTGAGAAGAGTGGTGGTGCTCTTTGTGGCGGCCGTGATGTCTTCGGCTTGGTGACGAGCTGCGTTTGAAGCGGAAGCGGCCTTTGCTTCGATTGGGGTTGGTGTAGTCGTCCGAGGGCTGTGCCGTTGAGGCATCGCCTTCGGGATGATTGGAGGTCATTCTCGAGGTGTGTAGTGTGTAAAAGCTACGCCATCGCGTGCCACAGGCTGCGAGGGTGTCGAGTGTGAAATGAAAATCGGTCGATTCGAGCGCAGTCGCGACTTAGTCAGGGCTTATCGGGCTTATCGGCTATCTTATCGGCCAGGGGCCGTGGGGCAAAGGTCAAGTCAAATAAAGTTAGAAGGAACCACTTATTTACAGTTTCTACAGCCAACTGTCACTCTGTAGGTCCATAATCCTCACAGTTCACGGGTATCGAGATTACGTAGATTATCAGAATGAACAGCGAACAGTAAAACGTCTTATCAGAAGTTCACGTTCATATGGATTCAAGATGCGCCTTATCAATCGCAAGCGCGAGTACTGTAGATAAATACCAGACCGAACACCACCACCATCCCAGATAGTGGTCTGCATTGCACCGATCCATAGAAACAGCCAACCAGGCTCAAATGATCCACCACAACATCATGTGCGATATTGCACCATGTTCTTCTTAATCTCATCAACAATCTCAATGGCCTCCAACGCGTTACGCGCTTCAAAATCGTACCGCTTCTGTTCCGTGGCATCGTTGCCTCGCAAAACGACGACTCGGAAACTCTTCGGATGGCGCCGACTGACTTTGGAACCAACCACTTCATTGAAATTGATAGAGCGTGTTTTGGCATTGGAGACTGTCTTTCCGGTGTCACCAGGCATGATATGCATGTAATCGTTGTCAAAGGTAAGAATGCGATGGTTCGTGGCGGTAAATGACATCGGTTGTTTGCGCAAGACATGGTAACGGCGATAGTATCCGCCGATGAGGTCTTGTTTCTGTGAGGATGAGGGCAAGTTGCTCTTCTTTCCCTTCTTAACCGCGGTCGGGTTGTTGCTTTCCACCATCAAGGGCGCATTCGGTGATGAGCTGCCTGGCGAGCCACCCATGGCAAGCGGGCCCACGCCGAATCGACGACGGACAAGGTCAAGCTCTGTGATGTTTCCTAACGCCTCGACGGTACGGTCCAATGGCGCGATGGTATTTGACCCCATCACCTTGAGAAGGTAATTCCCCTTGTCCAGGCCCCAGCGTTTGCACACAGAGTCCAGAATCTCTGCTATGTAACTGTCAGACGTCGTGTTCATGGTCATGACGTGGGCAGAAGCTTCCAGGTTGATGTAGCGAATTTTCAGCGTCTTCGAGACACCAAGTCGAGGAGTGGCATGAGAAACTGGGACTACGGGCCGATCGGCCGGTGTCAATGTGTTATCATTGAGTGCAGATGAAAATGGCTGGCCCAAGATAGGATTCACGCGGCCGAGGGTCGTCTTATTTGATGCAGCAGCCTGAACGATGGAAGCTGCTTGAGCAGCAAGGCTCGGCTTCTCCTCGCCTTCGTCCGGCTCGATGACCTGGCTGTACTGCGGGTATGCTCGTTCGTTCTCTTCGAACTCAGCCTTGGTGGCTTCTACCAAGGCAAACTCGTCGTATGGTTTACCTCGTGAGCGTCCTCGGGCCTTCGCTGCTTGGTTGTTGTTTGAAGTAAAGTCCGTCATAGGAAGATTTCGTGTAAGCGCCGGGAAGTCATACTCAACCTCGCCATCGTCGACCATGCGAAGAGCCCATCGGTTCACAATCAACTTCTTGCGGTCGATGGTTGGCTGACGCGCGTCTTCAGAGTATCTCCAGAGAGCAAGACCAATTGTTTCCGCGACTGTGATCAGAGCAGGATGCGAACTAAGCTTAGATTCGCGTATGACTGGTAAGTCCATTGGCTCATCGGGATCCGATGAAAAGGGGAGATAGATCTTCAGATAGAGTGGATCATCTAGACCCCGGCCATTAAGAACCATAAATTTCTCGACTGGGTTACTCGGTGCCCGTTTACGGGACTTGAGCTGTTTTGTCAACAGGCTAACAGGCTGGACTATGCTGATAGGTCGTGGGGGTGGGAGATCTTGCAACTCTGGGCCAGGAGTTTTGGATTTCCGTGGTGAAGCGTTGGAAGGCCCGGTTCCGCTGGGCAGTTTGTGCATTAATGCCATTGGTGAGGATGAATCGAGGGGACCGGTCATGCCAACCCCTGTTAATAGTAGTGAACCAGAACCGGCAGTAGCGTCGAATTCGGAGGAGAGTGCAGAGCCAACGGACTCGGCGCCCGAGTCTTCATCTTCTTCATGCAGATCTTCAAGCATGATACTATCAGCTCCTCGACTGCCTGTTCTCTCACGTCGCCTTCGAGGGCGCTCAACCACTTGATCTGTGGTGGAGAATTGAACCTGTCCCGGTCTAAACCCGTGTGATTCGATCTCATTGTCGGTAGACAAATCACTGCTTGTGGTAGTGTCTCGCCGTGGCCTTTGCTCTTGAGTCGGCATCGTCGTGCCCAGCGATCCTGTCCGATAATGGCCTGATAGGTTGTGAGTCGATGGTGACGTTATCATAACCTCCGGTCGTTCCCGCTGTTCAGTTGAACGGATGGGCGAAGAATCAGCCCTCTCTCGACGCACGGGCATCTTGGAGAACTTGATCTGGTCGACAGTACTGTATCGTGTCAGAAGGTCAGGCAGGCCGCGCATCGTAAGAACGAAATCACTCACTTTTGCATGTTCTCCCCATCATCGTCGCTGTCATCACTCAAATCACTGCTATCCTCTTCCTCGTCAACCTGGCGCTGAACCTCCAGATGGCGATCTCGCCTCCCCTTCTTCTTCCCCGTTCGCCCGTGAGTTCGTCGCCCTGTAATCTCCACATGACTTTTGCCAGTCACCATTCCTCCCTCGTCATCCTCGCCGTCTTCTAGGCCGAGGCCTTGAAGTTCATTCCTCGCTGCGTTGGCATCTCGTACGGCTAACCGGTAGTATTCCGAGGAGACGGCTGCCGTGGTGGGGATCGGAGGGGAATGGGTGCGTTTCACGTGGGAGTTCGCCGATGCAGTAGACCAGCCCGCGGCGCGGAATCCTGGAGTATTGAGGACGGAGTCGTTGACATTGATCAGACGATCTCCGATCCCGTCCTTGATCGTTGAGAGGTAGGTCGAGCGTAATTGCCAGATTGTGAAGCTAGGACTCGGTTAGTCTGCCATTGATCGCAGGGCCAAGGAGGGAGGGGTAAGACGCCCGCCTTCACCTACTCTTCATTGTGGAGAAGAGACATATTCACTGTCTCATATGTAGCTCAACCTCTCTTGGGCTACACACACCAATGCTGCGCGGTGGGTGGAGATCGCGTGGTGGTTGTTCCCGGTCAACGAGGGTGAGATCTGTCAGCTCTGACAGCGCATACACGCGGGGATGTAGGCTGTCAAGGACGAGCTTGGGTCTTTGAAGGAGCGACAGAGTGAGTGTGGCTTAAGCAGGACCAGCCTGGATGCAAAGGAAAGTAAAACGCAAGCCAAGGAGTCAGCGGAACGGCGCAGGGCCAGGGCATGGAGGGCGTGAAGGGTCGGAGGTTGATCGGTGGCGGTTGTCTCCGCAGATCACTTCCCCGCCCGCACCGCTTGCCCATGTCAACCTAGTATAACGACTGCTTGGCATGCCGATCTATAGATATCTTCGGGGCATTTTTTAAGAGTTCAAGGTGTGTTACAAGGGGGTTTTGTATCTACTTCTTTAGCAGTGTTGCAGCCAGAAAGGCCATAGCCAACCCAAAGGTGGTCGGTCCGTCCTCTGGTGTCCCAAACTAGAGGTGTCCCTGCCCTCGACCCGAGGTGAGATGTATATGTTTCCACAACATGACCGAGTCAATTTCACAAGAGAGGGCCGTTGATGTCTCTCGAATAGTCCATTGCTATCTTACAAATAAAATGTTGTGCACATTAGCAGTTTCAAAATTCAAAAAAAAGAGGTAGAAAGAAAGGTTTAGCTAGACATCCCTTGACCCTCCTCCATTTCTACCTAAGCCTAGCTCTTTCGAATGATGTCCTTTTGATAATCTTTCAAGAGAGCCCTTAGTAACATGTCTCGATTGATCTTCTAAAGGACAACTAATAAGATGACGCAAAAGTTTAGTCGAGGTTGAGACTCTAGACAGTCCACTATATATGTGCCTACTAGAACCGCTGCTCCGGATGCCCCTGGTGTCGTAGCATTTTGTACTCATCAAGTGCTTTTCCAGATCGGCTGAGAGTCAAAGTGTCCCGAAAGTTTCTTGTAGCACTATGAGTATTATTCTATATTATACAAATCCCCTCCAAAACTTCCACTGCACGCGATTAGATGCCACGCGCAACCTGCTCTCCGACATTGCTCACCAACACCCCTTATATGCTATTTAGCACTTGGCATTGCTAGGGACGTTCTTGCACTTTGAGCTGGTCTTGCCACCCTTGACACTGACGCTGTTCCAGGTCCAGCCAGAGCAAGCTCCCGAGGCACACAGGATGTACACGTTGGTAGCGCTGCTGTCAACGGTACCCTTCACGTTGTTCAGGGTGAGACCGGTGATGGGGACACCGTTGGTAGGAGTTCCAGTGGGGCTGCCGTTCTCGTAGTCCTGCTCGATCACAATACCATACTTGGAGATTCCGGACAGTGTGATATCCTTGTAGGTGACGCCCTTGACCGAGCCCGTCGCGCCGTAGACAGTCTTGACGCGGACACCTTCAAGCAGTATCAATTAGCGACCACGATCAATTTGTTTGGGAAACATCTTGGTGCGTCGTACCGTTCTGGGAGTTCTTGATGCTGCAGTTCTCAATGTTGACCTTGTTAACCGCGTTGTCCGATCGACCACCCACGGAGCCGATCGAGATACCGTGGCCTCCAGTGCACTGGGCTCCAGTGAAGGAGATATCCTAGACAATGTCAGCACATATTCCGGAAGAGCCTCACACTGAGTGGTACGTACCGTGCCCGAGTTGACTGCCAAGCAGTCATCCTGGTTGTGGACAACCGGATTGGTGATGTAGACACCGGTACTGGAGCCAATATCGAAGGCGTCGGTATTGTGGCCGCCCTTGCTGTCACCATCGGCATTGTTGACAGTGATTCCATCCAGGTTAAGGCCGTTGGCCCCATTGATGCTGAAGACCTGGACGGGGGAGTTCTTGATCGTGATGTTCTCGATCTTGGAGTTGATCAATTTGTGAGCATAGAAGAACTTGGGCTTGGTCTTGCCGCCGTTGGTTCCCTTTCCGTCCCACCAGCGGGCACCGTCTCCGTTGAGGACCGAACCGGAGGCTCCCTTGACAGTAATGTCAGTTCCGGAGACAGAGACCAGAGGACCGGACCATTCTTTGTAACCGAAGGTAGTTTCTCCCTCGAAGATGACCTAAAGAGCTGGTTAGTGGAAAGGCTTTCACAGGTCATGGAAGGTTTTGGTTTCTCACCGTGGTTCCCTTCTTCAATCCGGTCAGATCAAGAGTGGTGCCAGCGGGGACAGCCACGGAAGATAAGACAATAGTCGAGCAGGAGGTCTTGGAACTGATCGCAGAAGCTGCACCCTTGGAGCCGGAGAAGGTGCAAGTGGAAGCACGCTCCTCGAGAGTGGATGTGGCAATGACATCGAGTTCGGGGACAGTGTCGGGAATTGCTTGGACGGCAGCCGCACCGAGCAAGCCGACGAGGGCGAGTTTGAGACTGGCGACCATGTTTGAAACCTAGGATCGATTCACAAATAAAGATTGTGTTATGAAAGGATTCTCAAATGACCACGAGATAGGGGTTTCGTTTTATACTCATGCCACTATTTAGAAAGAACTAGATTAGGACTAGACCAGGGACCACTCAATCTACGGGAGAATTCCCTCGGTTGGATGGTGGATCTACAGAAAAGGCAACCATCAGTTCGTGCAATATATTGCTGACTCGCCTAGCCAAAAAGGGGGAGGACCCTGTTTCATCTTTAGCCCGGGCAGAAGCCCTACAGTGGAGAGGTAGTAGCTGGTATAAACAAAATTATCAACGAATGTTCCGATTGGTGGAGATTTTAATACCATGGGTTGCTACCAAGACTGCGCCTTTATTGCTTCACCGTTCCGAAGTATGCCAACATCCGAAGACGGCCGTGAAACGTGCAATCTACGGCCGTTCTACTGCGTGGCTGTTTCGAAAAGAGACATCCAGGGTCTTAAAGTGGGGATTCCGAATCTTTTAGTAACCATCCAACAAAAGTCGTTCACCGTACAGACCGCGCTTGCCATGATAGCTAGGGACAGCCTGCCATTTTAGGGACGGACCCGGCGCGGAGTGGATGCTCAAACGGTGTTTCCGCCGGCGCATCTTCGGGTAATCATTGAGCATCGCCTATGATGAGAGAGAATCTTCAGCCACTAGCCAATCATGGGCCGACATGCTGAATAATCTTGGCACTCCAGGACAGGACGCAAGAGTGTCCAGGTTGGTCCGAATCCGGTTCGAATCGGTGAAGCTTGGCGCTTTGACTGATTAGAGTCGATTTCCTTCCTTGAATAACGAGGGAATCCAAGCTAGACCGCGCCAGTCGGCTATTCTCAGTGCAATATATCTCTCGTTCGACTCAACCCTAAATCTACTTTCCATCACGATTGCATGTAAGCGCCCCTTGTACCTTTTCCTTGAAGAGGCTGGAAAGGTACCTGTTCAAAGCGGCATACATCACACATTCGGATAGATCCCTACTAGAATCTCTGTAGCAACTACAACTGGGTCCAGCCTCTAGCGGAACTGCTAATTTCACAGCAATCTCTCACGCTTCCTATTTTGGATCAACGCCGTTTAGAGATAAATGATTTTACTAACCTTTTGCTGCCTCAATTCCATGAATCCTCTCCGCTATTACTGTCATGAATTAGCTACTACTGTGCGACTATAAACAAAATCAAAGCCAATCCTTTCGCTCAAATACGCCGTCCGCTTTGTAGGTATTTGTAAGATCATTTATTATGACACAAGAGAAAATAATGGAATAATAGACGTAGACCAATCCAAAATCGAGACACTCCGATCTTATTTAAGGGTGTACGAGCACCTTTTCGCAAATGAGACAAAAGAAGTAGAATCCCTTCTTGAGTAATCCGTGCTCCAAGAGATGTTCCGAAAGCTCACTCTCGGCTGTTTCAAGTCCGGACTGACTTGTTGCTAGAGTGGGTATTTCAATTTTCACTACTTTTTTTTTCATAATCAACATGGAATAGTTTCGAAAAGTCGAGAAGAGACGTGGAATTAGCTATGTTTGAACTTGGGCATTCCAATCTTCAGCAAATAAACACTATGAATGCGAATTGAATGCATCGGTCTGTCCAGAATGGGCCCGTGCCCATGTGCTCATCTAGGGATATGAGTATAGTCCAGGACTGAAGCTGTTAGGTAAGGCCAGTGAACTGATACACACCCCGAAGTACTTACGTTTCTATAGATAAAACTAAGGAAATTATAGTACCGTCGCCTCGAAAGAGGTCTGATATATCGATAAAGCGGGTGCTATTAAACTAGGAGATGTGACTTGGCTAAGGGCGTAGGACTCGCGGTCGTCAGGTAAAGAGATTGTTGTTAATATCGTAGTCGACTCCAACCGAAGATCTAGTCCACACTCAAAGTACATAGTAAAGAGCGCGGAAAGTTGTTGCCAGACACACCGAGTTGAGATCTACCGTAACCACACAACGAGTGCAATGGAAGCGGGAGATCAAATCAAAAGCCACGTCTAGGTACAGAAAGGAGATAGAAAGTGCGACATCAAGTCGTCGAAGCCTCTGCGGTTTGGCTGTTCATTCAATCATCCCAAGCCCTCGTAATCGCAGCAACTGGAGAGAAAGTGACCATGAGCCACGCGTCTAGTCCCTAAGATTGAAGAAGTGAAAGAATACTGGCCAAGGCACTGTAGATTCTGATGTTCACATACTGAGTGGACCCGAAGCAAAATGTGAGTAACGACAATACTCTGTACTTTGTGAAAATGGATCAAGCTGTCTGCGCACTGCCGATTTCCTCGGGAGAGGTCGGGTCCACACGTAGACAGTGAAGAAATGATAGACTTTTTGCTAGTTTGAGAGATTACGTATATCCCTGACCGATACAGATACTCTTTAATTCTATTTGTATTCACCGCCTTTTGTTAGCCGCCCCGGTTGGTGGAATCTTCCATGTTTCGTCAAAGTAGAAGTTTTATTAGCTAGAAACTATTTACATAATTCACAAATATTTCCGTTCGGCTACAATGATAAGACGGACCCCACTTTTAGAGGAAGAAGACAGCTCATCAACTATGGAAAGACGAGAAGAACGAGGGTATGTTTAGCTACCGTCAAATAGTCCAGCCACAAAATCCTGGATGAATGGTAGCGTGGGCCGAGGGCTCAATTGGGCTCAATTTCAAGTGGGCTGCATCCAGCAGCTCCGATCGGGCAGGTAGGTGGCCCATCAACCGGACAAGTTTCTGCTCTCTCAGCCGATTGACAATGCTGCCAAGCTCTGATTGACGATTAAAGGTAATTGGCGCTGGGTTAGTGCCGTCTGACCACATTGATCGCCAAGGTTATTGGGCGGCTTCCGCCACGGCGTGTTCTGACCACGCGTCGGCATCGGTCCTCCACAAGCTCGAAACAGCTCCCAAGAGAAGGACCAGGGGAGAAGATAATCCCTCAGGCATGGGAGGATGACTGTGACTGCCAAACAGCGGCAAGAGTCTACCTGGCATGCCAGTTCTCAGTCTTAAAGAGCATCGACTCGTTCGAGATTGCTTCGTCTTGATGATCATTCCCCCCACACGATGTGACCGGGTTGATCACGACTAGGCGGATTTCATTTATCATGGAAGGCTGGTTGGTCTAGAGTTCTGCACTCTGGAGCGATCTGCGATTGGAGGGCGAAAGTCTCGACCATTCTCCGGGATGTGGGCCTCACCCAGCTACCCCAGACCCCGGAATTGGGTGGGTCCCTCCACATGACTTGACTGTCTCGAGATCCTTGTCATTGCGTCGAGCATGTATATAATGCAGGAGCCGTGTCGCCCCCGGGTGATAACTGTCTACTCGTCTCTACGCCCAGTCCACCCTTGACCATGACGGACACGCAGGTCAGAGACCGCCGCCCGGCCGACCTGGCTGGGCTCGATGCCAAACTTGGCAATGCTCAGATGAAAACTCTAGGCCATCTCCGCTTGCGAGATGCCGAAACGAACGAGATTATTCTCATCCCAACCCCATCATCCGATCCCAAAGACCCTCTCAATTGGTAAGGAGCGGCCCGTCCTGGTCATCGCCATTCTTTGATATGCTTCTGGATCTGATTATATGATTAGGCCACGATGGTTCAAACTGTACACGGCAGTGGCTGTCTGCTTTGCTATGATCCTGTGCAATTTCCTCGCCGCTGGTCCCACTCTCGCCATCCTGCAGACAGCGCAAGATTTCTTCCCGAACTGGAAGGAAACTGGAATGGCAAGCCCGATCGCCAAAACCGCGTACTTCTTCAATTGCACCGCGCTTTTCCAGGGTCTGGGCAATCTGATCTGGATGCCGCTCATCAACAAGTTTGGCCGCCGTCCAGTATACGTGACCGCGTTCACTCTATACACGATCACTGCAATCTGGTGTGCGGTCGGCAAAGGATACGCCAACTTCCTCGTAGCCAGAATCTTCATGGGGTTCGCTGCCGGTGCTGGAGAATGTTTAGCACCTGTGACCATCGCAGACGTCTTCTTCTTGCATGAGCGAGGAGTAATCACTGCGTATGTATATTCTAGTGCCACCATGCTTGGTTCTTCACTAATGCGAGCCCAGGTTATATACTGCTTCGCTGAATTTCGGAGTCGCGAGTGGCGCCATCGTTGATGGCTTCATTGTCAAGTACCATCCCTGGCGATATATCTACTATGTGGCGATTGCCTTGATTGGCGCCGTCACGCTGATTGTGTACGCGACTTTCCCCGAAACTGCGTACATCAGGAATATCGTACCCGATGGCACTGTTACTTCCCTGACCGCTTCGGGGCAGCGTGTTTATCGCAGTACTAAGAGTGAAGAAACGGGGTCTGCCGAACTTCATGAGGTAGCCCCCGTGGAGGAGCCGACCAGTCGCAGTGCCGGCTTCTTACAGGGCCTCAAACTCTACCATGGCAGATATACCCATGAATCTTTGTGGCAAATGACAATTCGCCCAGTGGGACTCTTGATCCTGCCGCCCGTTCTCTGGGCGACCCTGGTGATGTCCGTAACGATCGGCTTCATCACCGCGATCACCAGCAATGTTGCTTCAGCCTTCAACACTGCGTACGGGTTCGAGGCATGGCAATCGGGCCTTTGCTTTTTCGCAGCCGTGATCGGATGTATTTTCGGTATCGTCCTCGGGGGTAATTTCTCCGACTGGGTAGCGGATTACTTGACTCGACGCAATGGTGGTATTCGAGAGCCAGAAATGCGCCTCCCAGCTATCATGATCAGTGCCATCACGGGGCCGCTCGCTTTGGCGTTATACGGGTGCGGCATCCACTGGAAGATGCATTGGATTGTCCCAACCTTGGGGATTGGATTGAGTAAGCCCCACCTCCAAGAAAACTCCAGATTGTCTGGGGAACCCTCCCATGCTAACGTTTGTACAGTCAACTTTACTATCACCCAAGCTACAAACGTATCTCTCGTGTACACGATTGACAGCTATCGTCCGGTTGCAGGAGAGGTTGTCGTTACGCAACTCGCTTTCAAGTCTGCGTTTGGTTTCCTGCTGGGCTTCTACACGAACCCTTGGGTAGACACTCATGGCTACAATGTGGCCTACGGCCAGATGGCAGCCATTTGTGGCGGTGTTATCATTTTTTGGATTCCGTTATTCATCTGGGGAAAGAAGATCCGCGAGAAGACTCTTAGTTGGCGCGTCATGAGCTGGGTGCGATGGGACGATGATCGCGAGGTGGGAGAGTGATTTAATTTACCTACTAATAGTCATTCGTGTTGATGTTCGTAAAGAGAGGATGATTGCAAACATGTGTAGGAAGCTAAGTTCAGGACTGGGCGATGAGATCTAAATAAGCCACCATGGGGACCAAATACCTATCATGTGGCTACTAAACCAAATAATTTGAAACATCGCTTTTTGTCTAAATACAGTGTGTCAAGTTCAAAATTGGACTAGAATCGATAACTTAAACACCTGTTGATCTGTATACAATTGGGATAGTTGCTGTATCCATCAACGCGACACAACCTCGTCGACTCGACGTTCTTCACACAACACAGAGAATTAGGGTTGAACTCTACCAAGAGGAAATTGTGCGAGGTTTTTTCTCCATCGTCTACCAATAACCTTCCGGCCTGGGAAGGTGTTATGACGGCCTGTAAATAGACATAGGAAAGTATGCGAATTATTACGCGAACATCAATTTGATCAGCGTTCCCAAGTCCACGGTTCGGGCGACAACCAAGGATCGATCTACGTCGAGGGGCAGATTGAACCTCAATCCGTAAATGATCTGGATTGAAATCTTGCAAATATCAGAGGAGAAGATGCGACACAAAAAGGTAATATGGTAATGTAGTATAAATCATGCATCTTAAGCCTTGGCCTTGGCCTTTGTCTTGCGGCCCTTCTTCGGTTTGTCCTCGCTATCGTCGATGAACCCTTCGTCATCCGCGGCGGCAGCCTTCTTGCCCTTCTTGCCCTTGGCGGCAGCAGCCTTCTTCTTGGGTACACTGACGTACTTGTCCTTCTTCAAATCCAGCTCCTCATCTTCCTCATCGCCCTTGACCTCATCCACAACCTCTTCTTCGTCCGACTCTTCAACGACGTCTTCCACGTCAGGTTTCTCCTTGGATTCCTTCTTCGGCGCAATGACATTGCTCGCTTTCATGAATGGAAGCGGGTGGGAGCGTTGGTTGTAAAGACGTGTGAAGGTGGCCTTGGTCTGGGTTTCTAGCTTGACGTTGGATTGATCCATAGGCCCCAGGCCAAGCTCAACCATCGCATCAAAGTCATCACGCGTTAAGAAGTATGCATCCATAAAGTCGATCACTTCGTCCACACTCTCCTTGCCCTCGTCTCTGAGACGCTTGACGGTTTTGTCCCAAATCAAGGGCATATATTGCTGACGGATTTCCTCGCGATTGCCTGAAGTCCGGAGACGCGTGTGACCTTGGATCTCCTTCACGAAACGTGAGAGTTTGCCTGAAGAAATGAAGGTTAGTCAATGTATCTAAATCAAGCACGGAGTGGAATCTTACCCTGCTTGCTATTCTGGCCAAGCCAAGTGGTAAACTGTGGCCTCTCGCGTAGGTTGCCAAATACGAAACTGGCCGGTCGTACAAAGCTGAACATAGCGTGGGTCGGCATCAGACTCCACTGCTGTTGGGTTCCATGAATCATGCGGTCCACGAGATCTCCGTCACTGATACTTGATGCTGCCTTGTCAACCAATTCCAGTTCCTTTAGGTTCTTCTCCTTCTTATCATCGTAGCTTGTTGCAAGAGTGGGATAAGTGCGCAGGTAGTTCTCCTGAAGCATCAGATAGCTGAACTCGTGGTCGTTGAAGTAAAGTTCAGTCTTGTCGTTCAGTGTTGAGGTGGAGCTTGGTGCGAACATTTGAGCGTTGAGAATTTTGCTTGTGATATCCCATGGCTTGAGTATAACATGCTTCTCCCATGCCTTGGCCATCTGTTTGCCTTTGTCGAAATCGATGCCTGACTGATCATCCATGTTTGACAAGTCCAGCTTGATTGACGACAACATATTGATAATTTGTCGAATATCAGCATGTGAGCCGTCGACCAGAGCCTCCACCACAGAGGGAGGGAGCTTTATCTTCTCACGGAAGCATATGGTAGAAATTCTGGCACGAAGTTGATCTATTGTTGGGCGTCTGAACGGAACGTCGAAGGTGATGTGGTCAAAGGGCTTCATCTTTGGTAGTCGTCGCTCGTTGCAAATGAGGATAATCGGAATGTTGGTTTTCTTGACGATTGCTGCGACTGCACCAACGCCTCCACGGTCACCGGCTGACATACCGTCGACTTCATCCATGATCAAGACCAGGTTGCGCTTCTCACTTTCAACCTTCTTTCCTTCTCCGGCAAAGTAGCCTTGCAAAGACGTCGTGTCCAGAACACCCAAGGTACCATTCTCAACCAGTTTTTTGCTTCTGGTATCGCTTGCGTTGGTTTCAACGATATCATATCCTTCAAGCTTCGCCACCAGGTGTGCAGCTGTAGTCTTGCCAATTCCTGGTGGACCATGGATCATGACGGCACGATACACCCCTGAGCCCTCCGGCCCGGCCTTCTTGAAATTCCCCTTGGCGCTTTTGTGCCAATTCCGTAACCAGTTCTGGATTTTTTCGACAGCGGTCTTGTTACCGCAGATCATGTTGATTGAGGTGGGCGCATACTTGGTCGTCCAAAGTTGATCATCAACCGGCGGGCCTTGGGCTGGAAGCGGAGTTGGACCATTTTGCTGTGCCCTGGCCTTCGCTTTGGCTGCTTCCTGTCTCTTTTCTTCGGCATCAATCTCGGCAGCCATCTTTTCAACCTTTGCTTCCTCCGCTTTCTGCTTTGCCGCGTACTTTTCTGCGGCTTGCCCAGAGCCACCGTTCGCGGGTAAACGCCGGATGAGTTCGAAGAGACCGTCCTCATTGATTGTCGTGATGTTAAATTTGGCGATAGTCTGAAGCTTCTTGGGACCTGCATCGCTGCCGAGAACGACGTAATTGGTTTTGGAGCTAGGGGCTCCAGTCACCTTACCGCCATATTTCTTCACTAATTCCTGGCCTTCTTCGCGACCCAACGTATCAAGGATTCCGGTAAATACAAATGCCAGGCCTGCCAAACAGTTCTCGGCGCCGACTGGAAGTTCTTTGGTGCCAGCGGTCGGGGGAGTGCGAGAACGCTGCGCGCCAAACTGCCATTTCTTGGTCTCTCCATTCTCTGGAGGTGGCGAGGGCGGCTTGATGGTCGGGATGCTGTCGAAGATTGACTGGATCTCAGGGTTCTCCGTTTCCGGTTCCTTCTTCTTGGGCGTGGACTTTGGTTTCTTGGCAGCAGGAGAGGCAGTCGACTTAGCTCGAGATGCTGGTTTCTTCGTTTCTTGGTAGTCACCATCCTCATCTCCATCGATGAGGGCTTCTGACTTTCGCTTTCGGCCAGCTCTGGCGGCTTTGGGAGCAATCTTAGGAAGGTCCTCCATAACTACATCATCGTCCTCATCGAGAACCGAGGGCTTGCCTCGAGAGTTCCTAGCAGCCGCAGTTGCCGGTTTGACTTCTAGCACTTCAAAATCATCGTCGTCATCACTGTCTGCGGCGACGTAGTCATCATCCTTCTTCTTGCTGAATTCGCTTGCAAAGATGTCGTCTCCGCCATGACCCTCGTCGTCGTCCACGACCTGTTTGGTCTTCTTCGTGGCTTCTCGTGCTGTGGTTCGGGAGGACTTGGCGGGTGCTTCTGTGGGCTTCGACTCAGTTGAGGTCTTGGATGACCGGCCTCGCTTTTTGCTAGAAGCAAAATAGTCTGAGCTAGTCGTAGGTTCGCCTTTTGGTTCCTCGCGTTTCCTGTTTCAACATAGTGATTGTCAGAACAAATGAAAGTTGGGCCAGACCCAAGCGACGCATAATCAGCTTACGGTTGACTCTTCGGTTTTGTCTTTGGTGTCGATGGTTTTGCTGGTGCTACTTCCTCATCATCATCGCTATCGTCCACAACTTTTCTGCTCCCTGTCGAAAATATTAGTACTGGAGGTAGATTTGGATAAGAGGTTCAATCGTACGGCGTTTCCGTGCAGTTGAGGAATCCTTAGCCATAGAAAATCAAATTAGCAAGCTAAGAAATAATTCGAGACCAGAAAGGCAGAGACGAAACCACGTAGATCTATGCACGATGTGTGAGCTTACCTCTTTTGCGGGTTTGGGAGCATTGCTTGAAGCCTGTGTAGGCTTGCCTCCAAAAAAGTTTCGAATATCTGAGGGCATCTTGAATTCGACTACCGATTTGATCTGTGAAGAACAACCACAGACCAGAAAGACAATTGAGGATGAAGGAAGCTCCTGCCGCCTAGTGAGGCGACGCCGCCTGCGTGACGCGCTGGACATGAGCGGGCGACGTGATTGCTGACTAAGGAACACGAAAGGCACGTGCACAATACTTAGACCCAATGTGGACTAGTGCACTTGGGGAACTCGGACATCGAAAAGTGCCGTCGCCTTGCGCAAAGCAACCACAGTTGCTCGTTGCATCCTTGGTCGCCTTCCCCGGTCACAATGGGTCCTCAGAGAAAGATGTTCACGGGGCCTCTGTCGGCCTGCACCCGGCCAACATGTATGATTTTACCCCCATCGAGGCCAATGGCCGTCACGGCACGAAACTAACATTTCCTTGTTCAGGCTTGTCCGGATCGCTAGCTACCTTCTCTCTTGCACGATATTTCTCTACCACATCATCCACCCTGGACTGGCTTACTCCAAAGTTTGCCGAGAAATCCAAGTCCCCTAAGGGTCGCCCACACGTCGCTACTGGAGGATCAACTCGCGGAACAACAGTGGTGTGGGGAGACTTTGGTCTTCGCATGAAGGACCACGACCGTCGGATGCCGGCCTCGGCCCTCAAGATCGCAGAGGAAACGATCAAGAGGCGGCTACGTGGCATGAACTACAAGTTGTACAAGCGTGTCAGTGCCAACATTGGTGTCTACACTAAGGGTAATGAGCAGCGTATGGGTAAGGGTAAGGGTAAATTCGACTACTGGACCGTCCGATTGCCCGTTAGCCGAATTGTCTTTGAGTTGAAGGGAGATCTGCACGAAAAGGTTGCCCGGGAGGCATTCAGATTGGCTGGCCACAAGTTGCCGGGTATGTTTTGATTTACGTCACAATTTTGTTCTGTCACTGTGCATACTAATTATTCTCTCACTAGGTCTCTGGGAATTTGTTAAGAAGGATGACCCGCCCGTCGTCGGAATCACCAAACTCGGAAACGGCGTCACCCTAGAATCCCTCAAACGCGCCCGCAGAGACCCTCCTCTGGGAACCAACGCTCTCGAGAACCCGCCAAAGACCACTTCCTCCAGCCCTACCGCTCCTCAATAAATCGCCATACCCTCTCTCTCATGGCCTAGGCGCCCATGTCTCTCCTTGCCGATATCACCGTGCCAATCAAGCCCCGACGCCGGAGCCAGGTCCATACCCCTGCTCTCTCCTGGTTTTCGCGGCTTCTGCATCGAATGGGTTGTCGGAATTCCGATTTTCTGTACATTATCTGTCAGCTTTGTGCGCATCATATCCGAATCCTTATACGCCATATTTGGAGTATGATGCCTTTGTCGTTATATTAGGAGTTTAGACCGAAGGATACATGACTGTCAATTACCTTTGTCTTCAGCACATTGTCCCATTCCCAGCCTCTGTGCCATAGCATACTCGTCCTCGTCTTCTCCGTCTCCTGTGCCGTTCTCGTCCGAGCCCAGGGAGAACTTCTTTTCACTCTTAGTATGTGGCTGGCCCACTGTAGTCTCATCAGTAGCTATTCCCCAAATGCGATTGATCTAAGGTATACAAAAGCGGAAGGGCTAATTTACCGCCGAGTTGCCCGGTCGCCTTTTCCGGCGTCAGAGTAAATTCGCGAATGGATTCGTATCTGATTGACAGAGGTTAGCATCAATATATCATTGGTGGAAACTCTGGGCTCGATCAATACTGTGTGCTTTCCCCACCGGGTTCCATATCAACCAGTCTCGGGTCAGACATTATGTTCAAATTTGATGAATGTTGAAAATCAAATATCAGGATGTGCAGGAAGTATGCTTGGTAAAGCATGAGAATAATTCTGTGGCTTCTAAAGGATTCCTGGAAGCTGGCCTGGTGACGATAAGTGATGACGTAGGGTCCAACAGCCAATCCCCGTCGTTCTACTTTCCACGTCCGGAAACCATGAGGAGATAACTTCGTGTGATTTAACATTGTCAAGATATCAATCGAAGGCTAAAAGGCAAGTTCGGGTGCGCAGACTTTTACAAAAATTTGAGACAAAGTAGAATAGGCAAATGCTCGAATATTTAATGCGTAGCTCATAACAAGCAAGTAGAAACGCCCGAATCCAACTCAAAATGCCACGATGTGCCCAGAGATATCTGATAAAAAAAGGAATGGAGGCGAGCATTAGAGATCCAACCATGTCGAATCCCACACAACCTGCCGGTGCCCAGAAAAAAAACCGGACCACGAGCTGATGCTCACCGCGTAGTGTACAATCATCATTCATTGATCCATTTTCTGAAGTCAATTTCACTCGAAGTCCATGCCCATAGTCCAACTATAATCATGTCAGTGAATATTCATTTGAAGGAGTATTTTGCAATGGACCAACCTCTCGTAAATGCGCATGAACTTGGCAACGAAGGCCTCGAGGTGGAAGATCACCTTCTATATTGGCAGGTATATCAGCACCCGAACAGGTCGAAACTTTCTAAAATACCGTGATAACTTACACTACCAAGCTTAATTCGGTGCTCGTAGAAGGCAGACCATTTGATCACATCCGGTTTGAGCACGTCGTCAACTTTTGACACCAACATGAATGTCAATGTCTAGAAGAGAGCATTGTCAGTCATGCTTCGGAGGTCATATTCAAGATATATTCACATACCTTGAGGATCGTTGTCGGGGGAATACAATGCGTCAAAAGGTCATAAAGCCGTGCGCGCACTTGCAAAAGCTGGGCGGGTGTTCGTTCCCTTATGATGTCGTCTGCTGTGACTGAGATAAGTGCCTCCCAGTCAGGAGGCGGAATTGGGGTGCTGTCCGTCACTTTCTCGCTATCATGTCATGCCTGTAAGAGCTTGATCACCTATGCCAATGCACGCTTGAGGAGCCACTTACTTCTGCGCATAGATTGACTCGAACATGAGCAATGCACGGCGAAGATTCCGGCCACTCTCCTTCGCAATTCTCTTGTTCAAGCCATCAGCCTCTGTCCATCCCTCCCGCTTAGCGGCGATTCGCAGTGCGGAGCAAATGTCATTTTCAGTCGGCGCAGCTACCCTGACCAGCAGGGTACGCGAGCGGATAGGCGCAATGATGTTGGAAGTGCTGTTGGCCAGGAGAATCAATCGCAGGTTCGGGCTGTATTTCTCCATGGTACGTCTCAGCGCAGCTTGTGCGTCACGAGTGAGGTGGTCGGCTTCATTAATCACGACGACCTTAAATCGTTGCTTCGCGGACAGATCCACCTGTTGTGTCTGGGCGACTTCCTTCAACAATTCTTGAACCACCACGCGGTCATAATTTCCGACATCGGCAGGAGTAATCTCGAGGTGGTAGACGGACGAGACAATGTTGAATTCGAGCTTGCGGTTGCTCGTAGTTTGGAAGACTCGCGCGTCGATCTTGATCTTCTCAACACCGGGGCCGTATAATTCTTTGAGAGTGGCGATAATACGTGTCTTTTTGCCAGCACCCGATGGTCCATAGACCAGCAGATGGGGGAAATCTCCGCTCTGAGCCTATAATCAAAGAAGACTAAGTGAGAAGGTGCTAGCTTTACTGTAACCAAGGGTTTGGCCTTACCAAAGATCGGAGACGATCAGACAGGTCGGGGTGGTATGTGAGCGCATCGAGCGTCCGCGGACGCAACTTGTCGACGAGTAAAGCCATTATGCAGTGGATGAGTAGATGTGATGTTCTTGAGGTGGGCTTTAGAAAGTGCGAAATTGGGTGAACGCGTCGGGACCGCGCGCGCCTAATTAACCAGTGGTCCGTGCACGAATCTCGAAGAACTAGCAGCTTTCAATCGAGAACGCTCTTTAATTGTAGAGTCCTTGCACAGCGGTGATTGAGAATGTGTTTGTTTTAATCATATATACAGATTGAGATTTCTACCGGGTTTTGTACCTCCCGTCTGTTTCTAAAAAATATCGTACAGTCACTATTTTGTGGAGATGAGATATTGATACCGCAAATCCTCTGTCAGCATTGACTCGAAAGCTTGCTGGAGAGAATTAGGCCTTTCTTTGCCAGGAATAAGCGGGCCTGACTGCGTTATCATCCAAGGGTATAACCGCCGTTTTCCAAGGAGATTGCATCAGGACTGAATAGGCTTCAGAACTCCATTGTCATCGTACCTCGCTTCTGTTCTGGGTCAGCACAGTCGTAGAAGGTCAAACCCCAATTTCACTTACTGAAGAATGTATACGATAACGTGATCGTATCAATGCCCTTCATGGTCGGATCCGTTGCAAAATCCGGATCAATATAGAAGAACACAGGCATATCTACCGACTCGTCCGCATTCAGCTTCTGTTCCTCGAAACAAAAGCACTGGATCTTGCTAAAGTACGGTGCCACCTGGCCCGGGGTAACGCTATACGTTGCGACTCCAATGATATCCTGAGGGCCCTTGTTGGTCGCAGTGTAGAAAGCTAGGGCGGTCTCACCAGGCAGGACTCGGACTTCCCGTTGTTGCGGCGTGAACTTCCAGGGGAGTACATCAGAGACAGATCCGTTGAAGGTAATACGGAGGCGTCGGGAGTCGGTCACTGGGGTTACGCGCGAGGCCGTATCGCCGTCGCCGACTCGGTGGGTGAGAATTGGCTGGCCACCCCAGCCGGTCTGTTGGCAGATCTATATTCATGTGTCAATCGAAGCCTAGTGTGCATTTGCATGTCACTGTTAAAGAAGGGCAAGGCGCACCATTTTGTACAGAGGTACGGAGCCGTAGGCAAGGGCAACGGTTCCGAGGATCATACTGATTGTATAGTACCTGGTTGGGAGATGTCAGTTTATCATGAATCTTACATATCCAAAGAAAATTATAGATCATACTCACATAGTCGAGGTATTGCGCTGGTGCGATTGCGGTGTGTTGAAGGGTGCTGCGGAGGCATGCTGCTTTTGGTGTAGGGATGAATTCCTTGAGAAGAACCTCTTCTCTGCATCGAGAACCCCCCTTCGGAGGTAGAATGAGCTTTTAGGTATGCTCCCCGTCACCGTACAGCGCCCCCATGAGGGGACCATCCTGGAAATCATGGTTCTGGGGTTTGCAGAGGAATCGGACCACTTCTGATCTCGGTGATTGAAGGTATCCGCACCCTGCACGTGACGGTATTCTCTTATCGATAAGGTCGGGATCTGCATCAGACGAGACGTATATCTGATCCAAATGGATACTAATGTGGTATTTTTCTCATCAACTCGCTGGTTAAACGCTGCTTTCGGCCTCGAGAAGCTAAAAACTTGGACTGCATCTGCAAAAGACCCACCACAGTCGTTGGTCTAGGACATTGGTAGAGCTAGGATAAAGTCGTTCCTACAGTGCGATCGTGAAAGTCTCGGTTGTTTCTCCCCCAGTATGGTGGAACGGCCAATCCCTGGTCACATCAAATTATTTTCCCCATTTAACAAATCACCAAGCATTAGTAGAAGCGCCTTTCAGACAATGGTCTGGTTTCAAAGAGGCCTCAAAAGTGAATACTAGTTATACAGAACGCCGAATGAAAACCCGCCAACGCTGCCGACACTCGCTCAACGCTAATTCAATACACCCGCAGTGATGCGGCCAAAAACGCCTCGAATCAACCTCGGCCTTTCGCGAAGAGTGGTGAGAAGGATAGCGGCGCTAACCGCAAATGCAATGCGCTCGCGATGTTGATACTGAAACCAAGAAAGAAATTGCATTAGCACTCGTGACAATAAAAACAGTTGCAGCCGACCACGTCCCCTCTCTTTAGAGTTGGGAGAGGGTCTTCGCCTGCAGCAGTGTAACACAACGAGTGGGCAAGAAGAGGCTCGAACATACCTTTTTTTCATACAATCGTGGCAACACCGTGGCTACTGCCCGGGGTGCCACAAATAGTGCCAACTCCTGTCTCTTCCGTGCTTGTTCGACCAATACACTCCATCCACACATGAGACATCCCGCTCCCACACAGAGACCAGAGTCCCACATCAGCGGCGTGACTGTCTTCTGATCAAAGACCTTCGGTCCAATGCGTGTCCGGGCCAAGCAGACAGCGTAGTAGAACAGACTGACAAAAGTCGCAAGGAAGGCAGATGACTGAGCACCCTCGGAGATGGCCCGACCTAATACGGCCCGATCCTTCATTTTGCGTAGGCGCAATACGATCTGAAGTGGTATGTAGGTAGCACAGGCAATCTTGAAGGTTCTGGCAAAGCGGGACACCGCATGTATCTCGCAATTTGGGCCGCAGCCCATGTGCACCATTTCGCATGGAATTGGGATTGTCTTCGAAGGGTCGCCCCATACCTCAGGCCAACCAAAGTCCCTGCACATGGATTCCAAAAGAGGCGCTTGTCCGGTATCCTTTCCGTACACGAATTTCCCGCGACGAGCGCGACGGAGGGCCTCGATCAGCCGTGTGTCGACCTTGGCAACTTCCCCGATCCACTTTTCGTACGTTCGGGGTAATCTCTCGGGGAGATAGAACCATGCCCACATGACCACTGCTGCACTCATTGCAAAGACCCCAGCGTCAGCCAGACCAGGGACGTAGGACTCTACGATGGTCCAGCGGTTCTGGGCTTTGCGGCGGCGAGCCCAGTGGCTCCACGCCATACAGGCTACCACATCCATAGCTCTCGTGACGGTGAAAATGGTAAGATCCATCGTCCGTCCCACCAACTCCGGATGTGGACGCTCGAGGGCATTGGCCAGCTCATTTGCGGGCTCGACTTGCACGGATGAGAGTCTTCTGGCTCTGACATCTTGTCGTGAGATGGTGCGGTGCTTGTTCAACAGATCGAAACTGATCAATGCCGATAGCAAGGCAGTGGCGAATCGAATCAGTCGATTTGCCTTTTGAGAGATCCGGGTGTCACCTTGAAATAGGCTAGCTGCGATCGATGCATAGATTCTATAGAGCAGCACCGGAAACAAGGTCGATCCACCAATGAGGGCTGCGCAGAATGTTGGGAAGCTATTGATTCGCAGAGGCCCGGCGAGAACGTGAGCAAGCTGTGTTCACGGTTAGCCTAGGTCAAATTACAAATAAATTATGGTTCGAGCATGCGATAATGACGGTGACATCATGTATCGCGGGCTGGCTATCAAACTAACGTCTGCTACTAACCTCTTGAATCTTTTGTCTGAAGGACCAGTCCTGACTTCTAAGTCGTCGGACAAACGTGACGAGCTTGGGCGTGACTGATGACAGATATCCCAAAGCGTAAGCACGTAGGATGCTATAGACCGTGGGCGAAATCAGCTCTAACTTCCCAGTGGATTCCCACTCCCCGGTTTGAGAACGGCGCTGCCGCTGTACCCGGCAGAAGGTCGGAAGAACTTACGGCTTCAAGACCCGCATTCGAAAGTGCTTATCACGGAGACTTAGCCGGACTGCAGGTTCCATAGCGCCGGTAGCACCCAGAAGCTGATCCGCGAGGGGGTAGAATAAGCATCACCTTGGAGGGACACGACTAATCGGGGTGTCCAGGACTGCGTCCGGGACAACTTCGAAGGTGGGACAGGGAGTGCTTGTCCAATCACAGCGCCACTCGTTCGTGCCCTGCAGTGATGACCAGGCAAGGCCTTGTCGTCAAGGATGACGAGCAAATGGCAGCTGTCCGAAAGTTGGGTAGTATTTTTGACTTTCGGGATTGAGGGGAAGCAACCCTTCTGACAGCTGCACGATCGTTGTTCTCGTCTCCCCTACGATGAATCGTGGATCTGTGTAACGGGGGGGGGAAGCTTATGTAGGGGGGATATGTAAGAAGGTCGAATGGGGGTTGGACCTCGGTTCCTGATGGGGAAGTAAGTCCCCGCCGCGACCAGTAGCTACTTGCAAATTATAAGTATATTCAGGGGCACGACAAGTCGTGGCCGATCATCCGTCGTCGCAAGTTGCAGAAGTTGGTTGATGCGGGGCTCTTGGCTGACCAAGGGTCGGGGATGATTTAATAAAGGGCCAGATGGGGGAAGGATCGAGTCTCGGCGGACGCCATGAAATTCTCCAGATTCTCAAGAACAAGGCTGGGAGATAGTCGTTCCCCGAGCACAGACCTGGAGGAATACGGCTTGAACCAACGACGTTGGTGGGGGCCGTGAGAGAGATCTTGGGACACGACCGAAAAGAGTGAAGAGGCCGAGTAACTGAGCTGGGAACCTGAAAGGTACCCTGGATGTAGGCGAACTCAAGAATGGGGGTACTCCACGCTGGAGCCGGTCGGACTGGAGTTGTGAGTTTCGATGCCGAGAGTGTCAGGGCCTCGGGGCGGCTCCCCCGGAGTTCTGGGCTGAAGATACGGGCCTGGTACCGATCTCGTACCGGTAGTACCGCTGCCAACCGCTGAGAGCATATGTACAGCCGGCGAGGACGGTACTGCCGCCCAAGCGCGGTTCTGTATTGTGGTGGTAATTTTGGTATAGCCGTTACGTCACGCGACCTGCGAAGAAAAAATTCACATGTGATCGAGGGCCCTCCCGATATTGCGATGGTGGTGGACGGCGACGAGATCACTCCACACTTGGATAGTCTTTCCCCAGCTTTGAGGATCTTCCTTCGCTTCACTTCTCTCTCGTCCAACACCCTCTTTGCATCATTGAAATCAATCCTCTGCCAGTTAATCGGTATTCATCCCTTGTATTTATCGCAGTTCGACCCCCGAGTGCACTGGCCTATCTCTCTTTATCAAGTCGGTGGACTCGATTTTTGTACAGCCCGGGCGATAGTCGGACGCCGAACTTCATAGCCAAGGCATGATCTTGTCGTCCTGGTCACCGCTGCTCTTGATCCTTCAGAGCAGCACCTCTTGACTTTGGACGTTTTGCTCAGTCACATCGCATTGATCATGGATGGATCAGGCCCTGAAGTACACCCCGAACGTACCTCCCCACCACCCGCTGGACCATTTGGCTGTGAGTGCTACGTTTTGCCCCTCGCTACTCTGCACCGTTCGCAGTTTTGCTCTGCATTATCTCCGCGACATCTCTAATCGGCCACCAGACGCCTTCCTTTCTCCGATGGACACTCCTTTCGAACAGGCTCCGGCCTTGCCTCCCGGGCTCCCTCTGCTTGACGATAACGAATCTAACATGCTTGACAACTTCTTTACTACGATGAATGCCAACAACTTTACGAATGATCTCTGGCTTCGAGGCCAACAAAATAAACCATCCGGTCTCAATTTCGACTGGACTGACGAACTTCCGCCCACCTTTGAGGGCTCAACGACTTCACTGTCGCAACCCTCATTTCCACCACAGAACCTCAAAATGAACCTGATGAACGGCGGCATTGCTGGTCCTGACATCTATGCGGCAGCCTCGATGCTCTATCATAATAACATGAACGGAACCGATCTCGGTTCCACTCTGGCCCAGCAGGCGTTCGTCGGCCAACCGATCAACATGAATGGTGCTCATGCCCGGCTCGATTCCCATCATATTGCTCCCGCACAAGCGTCTAGCTCGTCGCCCTCTCGGCCTCGGGTTCCAACTGGCTTCCACACTTCCGAGATGCTCTTTGACGTCCGCGACCCGATCCCGGAAGACCAACACCCCTCTCGCAAAGCTCGAGGCTTGCATTGGGGCTCGGACGGCAGTTTCATGGACCAAGGCTATGTCGCACCTCCTGATCAGCCGGATATGGAGACTCGTACGAGGGAACTATTAGATCACCTTGATTGCTTCGAGCCGCAGAGCAGCGCAGCCAACACGCGGGCTCCCAGTCCCGAACGTGTAGCTGGTACCCATGGTCAACGCAACGCTTTCCGTCAGGCCGACGAGGACGATATCTCCCAACCTCGAAAACGACAGCGTATCTTCAAGGCGAACGGTGATCAATACTCCGATGATGATGATGATTCGAGATCGCTATCCCGGAAATCCCGGACTCCCAGCATTGCCAAGGGCCGACGTACATCGACGGATACATCCCGAAAGGCGAGAGCCACCCCCACAAGCAAGGCTCCCCGTGAAAATCTGTCAGAGGAGCAGAAGAGGACCAACCATATCCTTTCGGAGCAAAAACGGCGCAATCTCATCCGTCAGGGCTTCGACGATCTCTGCACATTAGTCCCCGGCCTCCGTGGTGGTGGGTTCAGTAAAAGTGCCATGCTCACCCAGGCTGCGGACTGGCTTGAGGATCTGCTCCGTGGCAATGAAATCTTGCAGAGTCAGTTGACCGATATGAAGACGATCAACGGCCTGGTAATGCCTCGATGAGAGATGCCCTTGTGACGTGACCATGATTTGTTCCTCGTTTATTCGTTCATTAATACCCTGGAAGGAGCTTCACGCCCTTAGTCATTTCTCCGGCACTCCAAGCGGTTCAGCGGTTAGGTTGCTTCTGTCCTCCCAGGCTGGGTGAGTGGGCGTTCGTTCTTGACATGATACCAATTTCTCTTTGTACATGAGGGAGGCCTTTTGTGATGATGTTTTTTCTTCTGCCTCTCTGTCATCTTTCCTCTGTGATTATGTTCCCTGGTCGGACTTGCTGCCACATACTTTGCATCTGCGGGGACCGTCAAATATGCTCTGCTCATATCATTCGGCATGAATGCTACATAGCGCTGCGTTGCCATTATCAATCTGGTGATCGCGCTTACCTGCTGTTGAGTTTTTTTTATCAGTATGAAAACATACGGTCTGCATAGATTTCATCTGCTTTTCTCAATATGATTCCCTCGAGGTAGGCCACGCTAGAATACACGAGACCTGTTGGGTCGGGAGCGATCTGATTTGAACTTTTACTGGTTCCACAACCTGAAATCCTTCGTACGGCTGGTAGCAGAGATCAACTATGAGCTCGGGTTAGCCTTACCAAAGTGGAAAGGAGTTCCATGGACGTGAATGATCAGGCCTCGGGATAGTATTGTGTTGGAACGCATAGGCTGGCAACCTCGGTGCCGCACCAGACTCGTTTCAAGTCCTCAATTATGTACGGATCTACCTAGGTAGATAGTTCGAAATTTCCGTCCATTGTATCTTAATTGCCCGGTCTCTGGATCCACTCAAGGGTAGGACTCGACTTTGAAGGATAGATTGATGGGAAACCTTTCTGGATATATACCTACAGCCTCGGCACTGTCTTCTGGGTTAGAAAGTCCTTCGAGGAATATAAGATTGAGATGCTATAAGAACTTTTCAATAATTCAACCCCGTAGGAACAACGTCGTATTCATCTTTCTGGGTTATAGGTGGAATCATTCCTCACTATACACTCCCATTGGTTGAATTGATAACAGCAAAGGACAAAGGCTTGAACAGGAAAATCTCGGATTTTGAGAGATTCTTGAACCGACACGATGGAAATGACTACTGAGAGCTGTCCTTTCTTCCAAAATTTGATTATCTCAATATTCGCATTGGCTAGCGTCAAGAACACTCAAAGCGCGAGGGCCAGTATGCAAGTCGTGTTTATCGGAGGGGCTTACTAGCGGCCGATCTCACAGGTCCCACCGCCCTGTTTTGGGCGACGCGTCTAGCCAGCCCGAACTTCACATGGTCAACACCACAACACCACTCAGCGATACCTCATTATGCCCCCCAAAAGAAAGCGCTCCGGCGATGGAGATACCGGCAACTCGGACAATGACTCTCGCAAACGCTACGCTTACTTGAAACCGAGCGTGCGCCGCATCCCTGAGAAAACCATCAAGACGAAATGGACCACTCTGCCGGAGCCTTTACAGGATAAGGTCCGGGACTTGTTCCATTCGCTCGAGCGCCCAGTGATAGTGCGCCAGCAGAATGAAAGAAAGCGCATCGAGGCGCAGAGTGCGCTTCGGGCCGTGGTGCACAAGTATGTTTCCACAACCTCTTATCGCCATACTGTCCTGGCGCATCGCATTGTGTCGATTACCCCTTTGCTGACTTACTCTTAAACTGATAGTCTCGGAAAACGCCTTCCTCGAATGCCATTCCCGCCCATAACAAAGGACTCTAACTTTGACTACGAGTCTGCGCTCGCTGAACATGTACGTTTCACCTCAACGATGACCCGAAGATTAGAGTTGACCGAATACAGCGTGCTCTAGAGGCCAACTTCGCTACGATCAAGGATAGCTCGGATCTCCTGAGAGCCGAAATTGCCAAGGAGGAGGCGCTTCTTGCCGACGAGAAACTATCACTACAAGAAATGGAGAGAAATGCCAAGCGAGCGGAGACCGAGAGGAAGAGGCAGATGAAAAATGTAAGCGCAAAGACCCTGCTATAATAGTGGACGCAATGATGACTGACATTGATATCGTTAGGAACATCCTGTCCTGCGCCAGCTTGACGAGCTACCACAAAGCAATCACCAAGTGGGCGCTGAATTTACACTTCTAAATGCTAAAAAGAGCCAAATGACCTTAGACGAGGTAAGACTCTTCAGCTCTTTGCTTACCACTGGATCCCTATTAGAACCCTTGATTCTGACCACCATCACCAATCTAGCTGGACGATGACCCAGAGATTAAAGCCCTGATGAAGCAACTGCATGGCCATCTCCAATCGATGCAAAGTAATACCGCACCACTCGCCGGACTCAAGGAAGCAGTCACCCGGTCGCAGGCAGCATTAGACTTGTACTCGACCCCGAACGACTGAAAAGTTTCGACATATGGTTCAATATGCAGATTACAAGCCTTTATTTTGGGCGACTGGCGTGACAGGAGCTCACATACGCAACCCCCCGGAAGGCTGACTGGATCCTACCGCGCCATCCAGACGCAAGCAGGTCATGGCCCGGCTTTGACCACCCGATGATTCCCAGGGAATATGTCCGTCGTGTGTCCCGATCCCGATCTTCCTGACTAGGCCACTGCCGGTCGACGGGCTCTTCGCGCAGTGGACCTCCAAAACGATTGATGTTCTTGTTGGGAACTGGAAAGTCTTATGCCTGGATCGCACTCCAGGAGGGTGCATCATGATATGGATCTGATCCTAGGGCCCCAGAGGCCGCAATCCCTACAATGAGAAAAATCTCAAACAATTGCTCATACGTAAAGTGAGCTTGTAATATGACTAGTCTGTCTCAACCATGGGGATAACAAGAAGCCGAGATCTTACCGGAAGGTCTACGATAGCAGAGTCAAATTGCAGGGAGCGGATCACAGCATTACACGCCATACCAAGGAGCTGTTATATGAGGTGGAGCACGTATCTAACACCCGAATGTGAGAGACACGAGGAGGGTTAGTCGACAGGCGATCAAAGCCAGTTTTAGCCTCGCCATGTGGTCGGTTAGGCCGAGGATGGTCAGAGGTATGAGCTGGTACCACCAAAGCCTTTCCTTTTTTTATTTGCCCGAGGGCCTGGACTTGAATGGATTTAGTTGCCCAAGGAGGCCAGACATTATCTCTGCAAGTATTTTGTAGGAAGCCTGGAAAAGAGTCAATCCTCTATTGAACCTGGCCATATCTAGCAAAATGGGACTTCTCTGTCAGACCCCACTGATACGTATCAGCTATCCGTCGGCCGTGCTTGGACTGCCTATTTTATTTTGAGTGCAGAGTCGCAAACGGACCAGATAGATTAGTACTTTTTGGACTCGTGAGACCCTGGTTCAGCCGACTTTGCCCTAGAAGGACTGCCATGCAAATTTAGCGCAAGCCAAGGCAAGGCGACTGGTGATCGTCAAGAAAATGCCGTGGCCCGACGCCTGAGGCATCCGAACGTGCACTCAGGCAGCCAGGCCGCGGCCCCGCAAGGCGCATGCGGAGAAGTTCGGAGGGGTCGCTCTCACCTGCCCGAGACTCCGCTTTCGCGCCCTCTACGAACTTTGACGTTCTAACCCGCATTTAATCCCCGTACCACTGCATCTCTTCTCCTGCTACCTTGGGATACGGTCAATGTCTGCAGGCAGTCATTTGGTCCAGTCTTGGTGATTTCCGCACTTCGCAATGACAGAGAAATCCGCCTCAGGATCGGGCACAATGTCCGACAAGAATGCTGCGGCTGCCAAGTCCAAGGATGCAGGCAAGGATATGCGGGCAAAGGACTCGCCCGCGACATCTGCAGTTAAGTCTGAAGCCTCTGGCGCAGGAAGTCACTCCAGCCCAAAGAAGCGCCGCAAGGTGAATCACGGTAAGGTGCCGTTCGCGAGGTATGCGACAGGGATCTTAGGGCGCAACCCTTTGGGAACTGGTTCGCATGGTGATTGACTAGTTAATTTTACTGACGAGTGGTCCATATTCGCAGCCTGTGTCTATTGTCGACGTTCGGTAAGCTCTCCGACTCATTCAGCACCGCGCGCATTCGGGCATACTTTGCGACAGATCTTTGAGATCCACCGTGATTGTGTGTCTTGATACTAGAAGTGCGAATCTCTTTGAAGACTTTGTTTTGCTAACATAGGCCTCTGGGCTGTGTGTGACAGCATATGACCTGCGATTCGGTACGACGTTCCCCTCCCATCTGAGCCCCTCCAACTTTCATATCACCCGCAACCCTGGCTGCCAACGCTGGTCGCAAGCAAGGGAAATATACCTGCTGACCAACTTTACATGCAAAGGAACGGCCCTGCACTCGATGTATAAAACGCAATATTGGCCATCTGTGCCATGACGAACCCCGTGAACCTACAAAACGGAGAGATCAAGAACATTCAGCTGCGGACGAGGAGGGCTCGTCCAACAATGAGATGACCAACGTGCAAGGCATGCGAGCGAGTGTCGATCTCCCTGATCCTGCCGGTCAGCAAATTCTCCCGGACGGTACGATCGGAATTGCGCCTTCTTCTGTGCAGCCTCCGAGCATTGCATCCTCCGGTCAAGGTATAGACAACCCTCAGCAGCGTGAGTACCGCGCAGGGTTTTACTTCTGGGCATTCTTCGAGAACCGACTGACACGGGATCTTAGTGATGGCGTACAACGACTGGCTAGGTGGGCAAAACCAATTTCAAGACATGCATTCGCTCCATCCTTCATACATGTTCAATGCGCCTGAGGTTACGAATGAGTACAACTTGCTCGGTGATTTCCTCAGTAATAGCTTGTTGGACGACGGCGCGCTGTTCCAGGACCAGAACATGCAGGGCATTTACTCTGATCCGAGCCTCATAAACTCTATGAATACAGTCGGTGTAGCAAACGGTCTTCCCCCACCAACCCAGCTCCCACCAGCGGCGCAGAGTCAGGAACCTCAGGGAGATTCTATTTTGCGCCCAACCTCCACCGTGGGCAACGACAAGGCTCGCGAGACATATTACATGACCGCAGCCGATCCGTCCGGATCCGACCCGCCAGAGGAGCGCATGAACAAGCTCCTCAAAGCCAAGTACGATGCAGGGCTCTTGAAGCCTTTCAACTACGTCAAGGGCTACGCCAGGCTCAACCAGTACATGGAGAAGAACATGCACCAAGCATCTCGGCAGAAGATTCTCCGACAGTTGGACAAATTCCGACCTAAGTTCCGAGAGCGCATGCAGAGCCTGACTGATGTTGAGTTGATCCTCGTGGAGATGTGGTTTGAGCGGAGTTTGATGGAGTATGACCGTGTATTCGCTAGTATGGCTATCCCGGCCTGCTGCTGGCGACGTACGGGCGAAATCTTCCGTGGTAACAATGAGATGGCACAACTCATCGACGTGCCTATAGAGAGTTTACGCGATGTAAGTGGTACCAAAACCAGCCCTCTTCCCTGTTGATCTTTCCTGATGAGTGTCAAGGGTAAACTCGCAATCCACGAGTTCTTTGTTGAGGATCAACTCGTGAGCTACTGGGAGAAGTTTGGCGCCATTGCTTTCGACAACACCCAGAAAGCTATGCTCACCAGCTGTACTCTAAAGAGCCCAAGTAATCCGACGGGTGAGGGTATTCCATGCTGCTTCTCATTCACCATTCGACGTGATAACCACAATATGTAAGTGTCATTAACCTTGTGATTCGCGATCAATAGAGACTGATATGCCCTCGATAGCCCGTCTTTGATCGTTGGAAACTTCTTACCGACGCAGCGTGTCCATAAATAGGCGCGGGCTTAGGATGATTTCAGGCTTCGTTTCGTTGTTTGAGATAGGTAGGTTAAACAAAAATGCGGGCACAGTTTCTTTCCATATGTTCTCGAGTCTCGTTCTTTTTGTGTTTTGATTCCCCGAGTCTGGAGGCTTGTATCCTTTAGTCTGAAAATGTGCAACGCCCGCGGTGTATTATAGTATACCGTTACTGTTCAACATTGAGATATCCTTTTCTTATTGCACTTCTTTCAAGGTCCCAGGCTTAGTTCAGATAGAATGAGTGATGTGGTGAGCTGAGCAGGTGACCGTCATGTTCAACCCTCGCTGACTTCGATCACCTGAATCATCCACTTCCTCTACATTCATTCAACTCAATTCCCATTTTTCCAGCCCATAACCCCTCTGCATCCTTTTGAATTATATTTCACAGGCCTGTCGTTATGGTATCATCTGCAGCTAGTGTCTTGGTAGACCAAGCAGCCGCATTGGTCACTGCAACACGCCAATGGCAGATCGAATCTCCCATCGATGCCTTCAAAGCCGACCTGGAAGATTCTCTTGAGGCCATTGAGGAACAAATCGAAAGAATTTCTGATATGGCGAAACCGCTATCCTCGGACCGTTCCCGGTTGGATTCGATGGGGACGGAATTATGGAATGCTTGTCGCATCCAAGTGATGGAGGCAAGTCCGAGTAACAGAGACTCAATGGCAATCAACATCAGAGGTATTTCCCACCTCCCCAAGAACAATAATGCAGACAGACTTTGATGGACATCGACAGTGTTGGCCATCGCCGTCGCGCTGCTCGACCTTGCCTCGCCGTTCAATCCTCCAGGTACCTGATAACTGAACAAGTATCGTGAACAACCACGAAAAAGTTGACTAATCTGCTATACAGGGCATATCAGGATTCTAGAGCTAGGTATCGAAGCAGCTCGTGTTTGCATGGGTACCTCAGCCCCGCCCACACATGTTGACTGCAACTAATGAAGGCGGCAGACACTACTTATCTCGACAGTGCTCTCAAATTAATCAAAGTGGCAGCAAAGCGACTTGATCCACTGGAGACGTATGTCCCAGAGATTGACCAAGTCCATCTGAGCGCTCTCTCTGCCGAATACTACATGCTTCGCGTGCATTTGGTGAGGCTTGTTGATATCGTCAAAAGTGCTTCCCTGCTAATAAGATCACTAAGGCTTGCCAACAAGGTCGACATGACATTGCTGATCACCTTTTCAGCAAAGTCCCACTCAAGAGTGCATTGAAAAATCGCTCTCATGTCATTGAGCGATGCCTTTGCATTGGTCGAGGCTCACTGGAAGCTGGTCAGAATGAAGCTGCAATCAAGTGGCTCGACATCGCGCTTGGCGAGTTGCAAGAGAATCTGGACTATCAGGGACTGAATTCGGGAAATTTTGAACTGCAAATCAGGCATACACTTGGTTAGTTCTGATTTCAAAGGGTTTAAGAGCGAAAACCCGCTGATATGTCACAGCATGTGCCTATATGAAAATCGATACCCCCGAGGCAGCCAGGAAGCTTGAGGGGCAAACTGCTGTACTCTTAACAGTAAGTACTATTAACGTGAAATACGCATCTGCTGATCACAAAAATTTCAGAAGTATGGAGATACCCCTGCCGTGCACTTGCTCGAGCTTGAGATCATTCGCCGAGAAGAGAACCCGAGCAGTGACGAATTCTTTCGGGGTAATGTAACTCTCCCTTTTAGGATTTGCATTCATTGACAGGAAATTCCAGTCTTGAGGGCTATAATCGAGAAGCTCGATTATACTGAGGAGTATCTCAATGTGTGAGTACCGTGGAAATACCTCAATGCGTCACCATTGCTGAGCACTTTCCAGAGCCCTTGGCTATATCAAATATTCGATGCGCTTGAGGTACGTGGGCTATTAATAGACTCAATCCCTGATTACAAACAGCTAATTTTCGGAGAAGCATCGGTCTTGCTTTCGAGATGCACCATTTGTTGCTAAAGTCCCTGCCATGCGACAAGCGCGGGTGGATAGAAGAATGCTTCCTTTGGCTTGCTTGGATGGTCAGTTCTGCGCCAGATGAGCTGGAGGTCCCGGAAGAAACGTGCATGATGGCAATGAATGATGCGCTGGGTTTCCTCAAATATCGGGGCATTGAGATCATGAGCCAGGAGGCGACACACGTGTTCATCACTGTAGGGCTCCAGAATCTGGTCTTCTTCCTGCATTCCACTAATTCTCTTTTCAGATCCTTCTGAGCATGCTTGAAAATCCAGAGGCGTCCTCTCACCGGCAGATTGCTGAAAAGTGGTGCCTGCTCACCTTGAACACAAAGGTCTTTAATGACTGCTTCACATCCGCCAAGTTCAATCTTCAGAAGTACATTCGTCTTCGTCTTGGCTTGTACTCTGACACTAATACTGTCTATAGAAGATTGGCCACAGTTTTCTTCGGCAACAACAACTTGCTCTTGGCTCGGCAGACTCTGGATCGAATACTGACTGAAAAGGAGACAAAGTCCGATCTCAAAATCCAATGCCTTCTCTTCAAGCTTGGACTACACGATAAGAAGAATGTATACCGTGGGTGCTTCAGTTCGCCTGTACTTGAAGATTATTGCTAACCAAGCCGGCAGTGAAGGATTATGCTCTCGAGTTGTCTCTTCCTGACCAACTGGAATTCTTTGGAGGCTGTGCGGTGGAGGCAGACAGGCTGAACAAGTCTAATGTGGTGATTGACTGCATCCTGGAGTTTATGAGTTTGACAACTCTTCGTGAGATCTCTCAAGAAGGAGGGCCTGTCGATGAAGCCCGATCTGACCTTGTCAAATCACTATCAGCGGCCAATTCAATCAGCTTCCCGCTTTCAATGCTCTCTTCAGTGATGGAGAAAGAGCAGGCAGTCTGCAGCGAGAATGTACTTGACTTGACGTATTCAGGTAAAACTCAAGTGCTCGGCATTGCTCTGGGCTAGAGGCTGATTTTCAAAGTTCTCAGATGGGCCAAGCAAGGCCTTCGCAGTATTGATCTCTCAATTTCGGTTCGCGAGTTGGAATCAATTTGTCTGGATTCTTATAACTTAACCTTGCATATTTTCAACAGGTTCCCACTGGAACACTCAGAAAAAACAATGGAGATCACGAAAGAGGTTGGTTTATTATGATTCACCAGATCACCCTGGGGTCTGCTAACATAATGTGACGGTGTCAGATTCTCGATCTTTCAAGGCAAAGATATGAGTGCATCCAGACCGAAACTCCTCAGTCGCTGCCCTTGAACAGCCGCGAAGAGAACACAAAGGAACAGATGCTTTTCCAACTTGGCTATATCACTTACCAATTCCTGTTCCTGGAGGTCAGTATACATGCTCTTTGTGTGCGATCTCAAATCGATTCAACGAGCAAGGTATGTTTGACCATGCAACTTCATCCCAGGCATAACGTTGATAATCCCTAGTTTGAACGCTACACGAAGATCAGCAAAGCGATCAACTCAATTCGAGAGCAATCATCAGAGTACTCTGAGTCCCACCCATTGGATATCGATACTCTTCGCAACCTCTCGGCAAACGAGTTCGAGGCTACCATTGCCCTGGAACGTTGGAGCGCCATCGTTACGATCATCCGAGCCAGCCAGAGCTTCTTCGACGCAGCTCTGTTTGATCATTTCATGAACTGCATTCTTACCTTCGGAATGGCAGATGCGTACAGGGCGGTATCCATACATGTAAGTCCCGATCGAATGCTAACCGCATCGCTCAAACTAATTTCGTGTAACAGACAATGGTGGAAATCACCCGCAGAGCTGGTCCAGGAATTCCAATCCCTTTCGACAACCTCCCCTTCTATTATCATCAGCTTTTCACATTTGCCCTTACCGCTGCAAAGTCCGACGACTCTGTCCGTCTTCAGGATCTATCCTTACACTGGCCCGACGCGTACTACGGCATGGCCGAGTCCGTCATCGACGAGGTACTCACCAAAGACGCCGAGAGATCTTCGCCATCAGGGTCCGCACAGTACTTTTATCCAGTTGAAGAGCTGGGGTATCTCGCCACATGCTCGTTCAACCAAGCCATGGACTTTTACTCGGCGGAGAATGATCAAGCTTGTCTGCGGTGGGCTCAGAAAGCTATTCTGCTCGCGGAAGCGATAGGTACCCTTGAAAGTGAGGAGTTGGTTTGCCTCTTCCAGACGCGTTTGAAGGGATTATTCTGAATTGAGTATCAACTAGCGCAGTATCTTTCCCATTGCGGGTCACTGTATGGATTTCACATGGAAGACGAAGCAGAGAAGACACGAGATTATGGCAGAGGAAACAGAGTATATTACGAGTATCGCTAGAATTCTATGATGCTGAATATCGATAACTCCAAAAGAAATTGGCAAGGGAGAAAAAGAAAGTGTCTAAATGTAAATGTAAGCTCTGGAGACGTAGCCAGGAGCGACTTTGATATAATAATGTGGGTATCATCAGAAGAGAAGAATAGGAAATGAAGATGAAAAAGAAGAACGAGAGAAAGTCGCCCTGCTCCACAGGTTGGAGAAAGCGATGCAAACGTAGCGGAAGAATGAAAATGGAATCGAACGAAATAATAAGTAGAGTCGCCATATGCCAGGGGATAAAAAAAAGAAGGCAGAATAAGCAAATTGGGCCGCTGATACTAATCACTCGCACCAGCAATGCGGAGGCTCCCGAAATGGCAAAGAAAAATGGATGCCGCTTTGAGAATATTAACATCCCGGAGAGAAGGAGTAGGAGAGGTAATGCAAGGTGTATATGTAGATGTTTCATTCATCGCCATTAGCATCATAAGAGCGACTTCTCGAGACCTGGCGCATCCCTTTATGTCGCAATAAAGGCGTTGATGGCATATGACGAGGAAGATGCGATGACCGAGAAGAAGTAGACGAATAGCTCGGTTTCCGATCCATGTCTTTGCCACTGCTATCCGTCTCCGTCTCGGCACTTTCGTCGCTATTCTGGAAACGTGCGCTGACGGCCCGCATGGTCAAGTTCAGTTCCCGCTCGAGCTCCTTCTGTGACTGAAGTTGCTTCGTTGAACCGTTGAGTTTCTTGCGGTATGCTCGTAGAGTCCGACAGAGCTGTTCGGTGGACATTTCTAAGCTGCCGAACTCGCTGCGGCTGGATGCTTTGGTGCGTGTGCGGAAGTCCATCGAGGTACGGCGATTGGTACTTTTTGCACTGCTGGGCTTTTTGGAGGCGGAAGAGTATGACTTTGTTCTAGGGCTGACTGGAGACGGCGATCGTCGGATGTTGTCTGTTGGGGTGAAGCAGATTGGGGAGCGACGGTTTGGAGGAGATGGTGTTTCGGCGAAAGAGTTGTTCTTTAACGTAGATGGGGTCAAAGATAATTTAGACATCTTCTTGGTGAGCGTCGGAGAGCGTTCCCGAGCGGGAGTTGGTGTTCCCAAGGGACTCGGGTTGTCAAGTCGCTGGAACCCAGCTAGTTCACTCCGCGAGAGGACCTTTCGGAGTGGAGGCTTGGCTGCAGTTGATTCTTTGACGGGACCTTCATCGTCTCGCCCGTTTTGACCCTCTGGTGGAACATGCGGCTGGACACAGAGGTTCCAAATCATCAGAATACCGTCCATGCCGGCAGAGATGAGATTTCGCTTGATTGTGGGACCGTCCTCGAAATCTTCGTATTGTTCGAGAAGCAGCGCATCGCTGACTCCCTCCGTATGACCAAATTCTCCAGTGAGCAAGTTATCTTTCTCCAAGTCGTAGACTCGAATCGACTTGTCAGTGCTAGAGACTCCGATCAGAAGCTTGGGGCTTTGACCGGGAATCTCCGAGGTGACCGTCAAAGAGCTCATGATCACCGCATCATTCGTTTCAGAGTCCAATGCGCGGAAAGAGTGCAATTGTCGTCCTGAGGGGATGTCGAACTTGGAAATACAGCGGTCCATAGTTGAGACGAAAAGGATATTGGAGTCATCCGGACAAAGCGCCATGGATATCGGAGACGACTTCATAGTAATGACTCTGGTGATGAGGTACGCAATGGAGGTCGCACCATCTTCGTCTCTAGTCGCACGGTCCCGGATCAGCACCGTACGATCACCGGAGCTTGAGAGTAATTTCTCGCCCTCATTCAGGAACATAATTTGTCCTACTGCCCCAACGTGATCATCCATGGTCTGCACCAGCTGCAGAGTTGAGTCCGTCTTCTGGAAGAGCTGCACCATGCGATCGCGGCCAGAACTGGCCACCAACCATGTATCCTCGGTTTTTTGAAGGGCAATATCCGTGATCTCGCCTCCATGAGCGCGGGCTTCGTCAATGCACTTCCATTCTTCGCCCGAGTAAACCCTAAAACGAGTCGTTAGCTTAGGCGCTTCAATACTCCGGAATCGAACGATCATCACAAACCTCAGTACACCGTATTTATCACCTGCCACGAACCAGGCTGCATTGTCTGCGGCTCTCAGAACTTTCAACTCGTTGGGTACATCCTCATCCCCTGCCACGCTTTGCTCGACAACCACCGTCTTCAAACCAACACATTTGCCGCGTGCATCCCAGAAGTTGACCGAGCCATTGCGGGACCATGAGAAGAAATCTGCCGAGAACCCGTTGGGCACTTTGAGCGGACGAATGCCTAGAACTGGGTCTCGATGAGCTGGCATGGAAATCTCCCCAAGCTCTTGCTCGACTTCATCAGGCAAGGTTTCGATAGGGTAGATGTGTATTTCCTTGGTCGCTTCTACCGTGACCATGTGGGACGATAGACATCCCATGCAAGTAATGGCAGGTGTCTTTGATTTCTTGTCCACTACAAGCTTCTCCAACTTGGTAGGAGATGGTGGAGATGAAATAGTAGACGTTCGCAGAAATTCAAATGACAATCGCTGCATTCTCCTGCCACGCCCACCCAGCCATATCGACTCTCGGTCGAAATCCACCGTCATGGATGTGACAGCAAATGCAACCTGCGTGACCACGGATAATCTCTGAAACCCATCACGTTCGTCAAGGAGGCAGACAGCTCCCGATTCGGTGCCCACCACGGCCTCTTGGTCAGAAATGCTACTGATACAGCTGAAGGTATGGTCGTTTAGCTGGCCCAAAATGCAATTCCTGCCAGACAGGGCTTTCGGGGCCGGGTTAGGCGACGGGGCCCCATCCACGGTCAACCTGGATTTTGTCGGAGATACCGGCCTTACGGTTGGAAGTCGCCATACTTTGACATGGCGTACACCAGTAGTAACCAGCGTCTGGCCCACCCAGCACATGTCGCGAACGAAAGAAGTGCATTTATTCGTAGAATGCAGCCTTGCTGATCCATTCTTTAGATTGATAGCCCAGATGAAAAGGAACCCATCGTTGGGATTGCCCAGGGTGGCCAAATATTGTGAGTCCGGGCTAAAAGCCAGGCTGCACACCCCAAAAGTGTGTTCGCTGAGGATGGATAAAGGAACATCGGGTAAGGCGTCTCGGGCGGTGGAAAAGATAAGGACGCGGGGGTTGTAGCCAGTCTCTCCCACGGCCAGGAACCGACCATTGGGACTAATGGAGACACTCGTCACTGCTTTGATCCTTTCCCTGGACGACCAGCCGCGGGGGCTGCCATTGTCGGCAGCTTCATTCGATGGTGAACCATTGGGAACGTTGAGATGCGGGTTTGAGCGAATGTGGGAAAGCGATCGCGAACGAGAGTCCGGGGTCGTTGGAGGAGTTGATTGATTGTAGAAAGACGTCGTGGTCGGGTTTACGCTCGTTGCCGACGGGCGAGCTCGAAAGAAGCGCTGACAGAGGTTTCCATCGTCGTCGAGTTCGGCGAGTACCGCCGCAGACCCGGCGCACAGCGCAAAGCTCTTGCTCTGGTCGTGACTGGAGAAGCCATTGGGGGTTGTGGTGGTGGTTCCCAGCACGGTCTGGAGAGACAAGGTCGATTGATGTGAGGGTTTGCTCGGTGAACGAGCTCCAGGTCGGAGAATGGGAGAATTGGACGGGGTGATTTTCAAGGAGGCACCCGGTCCGGCGAGTTTGGGTTTCGCGCTGAGGGGCGCGGTGGTGGCCATCGCCTCGGGGGAACTGAACGGGCGAAGAGTCAGAGTCCCCTGGGAGCGCGGGGTCTTAGCATTTCAGGTCGAGCGCATTCGTGATTCAGGATCGTAGATCACGAGGTACTGGTGATCCGGAAAAGTGAGGGGCGGGAAGGAGAGGGGAGGATGCAAGGTGCGATGAAATGACGAAGTACGGCGGGGGGTGGGAGGAACGATCCGGTGATCGGCCAGGTCCAAGCTAAAAATAAGAAGATTTCAAGGGAGTGACAAGCTAGAGGTAAAAGTGAAAGGACGAGGTTAAAGCTGAAGATGAAGCTGCGGAGGAAAAGCCTAAAGCCTAGAGGGGGAAAACACAAACATGGAGCTCCCATTCCACGCTAAGCGCGCTGATCATTCCCAGGCGATCCAAGGAATCTGGCGAACCTCGATTTTTTTCTTTGGGACTGGTCATTTGGTCCGTGGATCGAGTGGAGTTCGAGGCCGATTGACCTGTAGCTAGTCGCTAGAAAAGTTAGAAGTATAGACCCTAACCTTAAGATACGGAGTTGATCATGTCGCCTATCTTTTGCATTTAACGTGCCAGACCCGGTCCATTTGATCGTCGAATCCTAGTCTCGACTGCCGTCCCCGGCTTTGGTGTTTATCTTCACTGACCGAACCGGCGGGTCCGGGCCCCGAGCAATCAAGCCGGTGCTGCTAGCTCCTTCTTGGTGGAAATGAAGAGAGGGACTCCGAGCCGTTCCAGTGTCATACCTCCTGAGATCATTTCTGACCTATCTGGATGCAGTCATCGCATATATATTCTTATTGGCTTGAACTACCTAGCCCCTGGAGCGAATGATTTTTTCTCTCCTTAAGCCCGACGGATAGATATGTATTCTGTCCTGGAGATATCTCCTCCATTGTAAATCTTACCCGAAAGACAACCACATAGCCATCACGAATATTAGTTCAGTTTACACTTACAGCTGAGAGAATAACTGTGAAGGATTGAGGACAATATATACATCAAGAAACCAGATCATCCATGATCTCTACATCTATACCCCTCTCATCTCCTCCTCACAAAGGCCTTTTCAATATCCTCCCACCTTCTCCTCCATAGACTTGAAGCTGACTAACGTCGGCTCATTGCTAATCCCACGCCTCTTCGCTTCTGCCAGAATAGCCACCGTCGCCGTAGCGCCAATCCGAGTGACGCCCAGCCTCATGACGTGCAGCAGGTCGTCGAGTGTGCGGACACCACCGGCCGCCTTGATCTGGACGTTGGACCCTGAGTGCTGCCGCATCAGCTTGAGATCCGATACCGTCGCGCCGAGGTAGTTGTACGAGCCATCGCCTTGCTTGACAAAGCCGTACCCGGTCGAGGTCTTGACAAAGGCGACTCCAAGATCGGTACAGATCTTGCAGAGCCGAACGATATGCTCGGGCTGGAGATAGTCGTTCTCAAAGATGACCTTGAGAATGGCGCCGTGGGATCCAACCGCACGGTTGATCTGGTCAATCTCTCGGGTGACGTACTCCCAGTCTCCACCGAGCACTTTGCCAACGTTGACAACCATGTCGATTTCTCGACCACCGGCCTGGGCGGCGGCGGTGGCCTCGTGGACTTTGATTTCGGTGGTGCTGTTGCCGTGGGGGAAACCGATCACGGGGCATACCAAGACATCGGTGCCCGCCAGCTCCTTAATAGCGAGCGGAATGTGATACGGTTTCACGCAGGCTGTGGCGACGTTGTTTTCTCTGGCGATCTGGAGTCCGGCCAGGACGTCGGCGTCGGTCATTGTAGGGTGGAGCAATGAGTGGTCGATCATCTTGGCGAGCTGCGACAGCGTCACGGAAATGGTGTTGTTGGAAGGCATTTTGGTAAATTTGGATATGATCAATGTTAAGTAGAATCCAACTCGAGGAAAGTAAATTCTTCTGCTGAAACCTTCGGTGCGGACGGATTGTATATCCTTTTTATAGTTTGTTCGCTGTAGTCTTCCGTCCATCCGGTGGAATCATTTCCTCTTTGGTCATCTTCTGTACCTCCCAGTTCCACCGGAACAGAGAGTAGATCGTAATGGACTACCAATTCACCAAAATTTCATCTAGAAAAACTGTAAGTAGCTTTATGCAATGTAATCATCTATCTTATACACGATAATTCGTCCATTGTCCACTTTGTTGCTCATAAAGTAGAGGAAGTGGCGGCTCTCCTCAAGCTTTGTCATCTGCTCCGCCGGAAAGATTACCATTCCAAGTCAATATTCCTGTTCTTCCGAACAACACGCTCACTACACCTTCCCATTCACAATGGCGCCTCGGAAAAAACGATCGAAAGTAGGGAGTGCATGTCAGAGGTGCCGCCGGCAGAAGCTCAAAGTGAATTTAGTCTTCCATTTCCAGTCGATCCTCGCTAACCTTGTTAGTGCGACATTAAACGTCCATGTACCTTGTGTATCCGTGCTGGGGTCGACTGCCCAACAACAGACCAGTGGCGAGTTGTCGAAACGCTGCAGAACAACCAGGGGACAAAGAAACGCTCCAAACGCAAGCGGAGCTTGGGGACGGGGCATTCTGACGATGCTGGTATCATCGAGCAGCCGTGGTCTAGTTCTACCATGTCATTAGTGGAAGGAGTATGTAAAATATAATCGTGTTTTGCCACTGACAACTTACTAACATTCGATGAGGCATTCCATTTGAATAGCTCTGCGACACCTGATACATCGTTGGTCACTGCTTTGCCGGGAAGTCAAAATCCGCATCGCTCAGCGAGCCCAAGGCCAAGTATAGCACTTTCCGCCGAGAGAACACCGACGGCGCTTCCTGCCACAAATTCCTGGCTACAGGGACCACAATCAGCAATAGCAGACTTGGTCTCACTGTTACCTTCACGTGAGGTTGCGGCTTTGCTGGTGGACACATACTTTGATCGAATTCACTGGTTCATGCTCATTTTCCATCAAGATGATTTCCGGAAGACCTGGCAGCAGATGTATGAGTTGCCTAAGGAGCAGCTGATTGAGAACTGCCCGAATCCAGGGTTTATCAGTACCTTTCTCGTCGTGATTGCTATTGCGTTACATTATGCAGGCAGACATAGGCGGGAGTTACTGCAGGCTCATGGTATATCCCCGGTGGATTTCAAAGAAAGAATACTGTCAACCACTCGGGCCAAGATACTTGACATCGTGTCTCTGGGGTCTCTAGAAGCAGTACAGACATGTGTTCTTTTAGGGACATACTACCTGTACCATGGAAAGCCAGAGCTAGCATGGCCTGTCTGTGGCTGTGGATTACGCATTGCACAAGCTTTGAATCTGCATCGAAAACTGCCGCACAAAGGATCCATGACCCCCGAGATCCACCGACGAAATGAGACCCGCAAACGTTGCTGGTGGGCTATTTACGAGATAGAGACATTTTGCTCCATGTCCTATGGATATCCACATAGCATCAAGGACTCGGATTGCGACGTGGAGTTTCTAGACCCGTCGGCCAAATCAGTGACCGGCCAATCGCCTGCCTCATTCAGTGCTACATATGGATGGCCAGCCAGCCTACTCTCGTATAAGAACCTGATGTCCAAGCTCTCGGTACTCATCAACGACATTCTCACTGATTTGTATGGACTCGGATCCTTGAAGGGCAAGAGCCAACAAGGCAGGTTGAGTGGCGCTTCCGGCCTTAAGAGTCTTGTTCGCAAGGTTTCAGCTCATGATGCTCGACTGCGGAAGTGGAAGGCTGAAATACCTGCTGTATTACAGCTCAGTGATGCCGATGATACGACATATACCTCGGCCGATGAAATGGACCAACAAATTGGGGCCTATGGTCCCAGATTCGAAGCTCATATTTATCAGTTACAGGCTCTTGCCCTAAAACTTGCCTACGAAAATGCTATAATTCTTGTCCATCGTCCGTTGTTGGCGTACAAGTCGATCTCGTCGGCAGAAACCGACATAGAAGACCCCAATCATCCGGCCCGAGACACTGTGAGGCTGTCACTACAATCCTGCCGCGATGCCGCTCTGGCGACCTCTAATATTGAGATGACACCCATCTTCTCGCTTGCGGCTGATACCTATGCAGCGGCATTCATCGGTATGCACACCTTCACAGCTGGGGTTATGCTCTGCGTTTTGATAAGCACAGAACCATTGGGCCCACAGTCTCATGAATCCAAGATGGGTTTACGTCGACTACTACGTATGCAGTCACTTCTCAAGTCACGATCACATTCCACTCTCAACACACAAGGCCTAGAGATCTTGGAGAGATTGACCAAGTTGGTTATGGAGAAAGAGTTGAAGGAGATGTTGAATTCTTCTAATAATGAACCGAACTCTTCACTCCACCCCGAGAATTCCAGAGAGGAGTCAGTTATACAGAATCCGGCTGAAAGTGATCAAATGCTCGCCATAAATGTTCCGATTGTAGACGACGATGCTACATTCAACTACATAAAGGACCCAGTCATGTCACAAGCTCTCTTCGATTTTGACCAAGGTGCGTCGCCCAGCTTCTGCTCAATTAGCATAACTAATGAGAATCGTACAGTACTCTCGGGGAATAGCATGAATTTCCCACTCGAGCCGCTTTTCCCAGATCTCCTTGGCCCTTGGGGTGGCTTTGCTCCGGAACAAGGATGGATCTGGGGATTTGATAGATTGGCTCCGTCTTCGGAAAATTGAAATTTTATCTGCAAAGAGTGACAGGCATAACAACGGACTTTTCGAGTCTCGGGATGAAGGACCCTAACTTTTGTTACATTAAATCTGCGCAATATCGCTCCGTCAATTATCCCGACTTTCTTCTCTTTAAATAACGTATGACAACAGATCTATCACATTATCGCAGTAATATGATCTTACCAGTCTTTCGAAGCAGGATAGCATGCTAACAGAAGGATCACTCAACATGTAAAGTAATTGCGTAGATAGCTTCAATATGAAGCAATCATTCCACCCTTTGTTCTGGTAGGGTAAACGATCCGAAAAAGCTTGGCATTTTCATTGGTGCCCGACTTTTCAGGAGCGCAATTCTTTATCTTATCGCCACTGCGGAATTTCCTTTCGCTGTCGCCTTCAACTTCATTCACTCATTAGCAACTCTGAAACCCGGGCTCTCATCTATCATGGCCACTCAGTGTGCTGCCTCGGCCAAGTTGGCCTTGCCATCGCTTCTTCGCAGTGTCTTTCGCTCAGAGTTCAGCCGCGACCTACGCCCTAATATCCTACGTTCTTCTCGACCTTCATTACAGCTTCAACACCGAGCGTTCAGTTCGACTCCCAGGGCCTTTCAGATCCAGATCAATCAGTCGCCTGATCTAATTACTACGTCGGCTCCTCACCAGACGTCTCAATCTACAACCCCTCCATCTACTTCATCTCCATCTGCAACCGAAGAAACTACGGCCCCCGAGTCGCCCCGTAAACATGCATCCGACCGGACCAAGAAGCGAGCAAAGAAAGAGAAACCCACCCGAGACGATTCGAAAACCCAAAACAATGATCGCAAAAGATTCAGCAAGGACTCAAAGCTTGACAGTGCGAAGAAAGCTCCGATGAAAAAAGAGAAGCCCGACCCCTGGCGAACACAAAAGGATGCCTTGGACAAGAAATTCCCCAACGGGTGGAATCCACCAAAGAAACTCTCACCCGATGCGCTGGAAGGTATTCGCCATTTGCACGCGACTGCCCCGGATCGTTTCACGACTTCCGTCCTCGCGGAAGAGTTCAAGGTCTCCCCAGAAGCTATTCGCCGCATCTTGAAGAGTCGATGGAGGCCCTCGGAAGCTGAGGCAGAGGATCGTCGCAAGCGATGGGAGAAGCGACATGAGCGGATTTGGAGCCGCATGGCTGAGCTGGGTCTTCGGCCCTCGACCAAGGCCTCTCGGCCGTACTCTGATGCAAATTCCCTGTACAAGCCTGGTGACCGGGAGTTCTAGTGCCGCTTTGGCACGGACGGTGCGAGCTATTTTCGATCGTTGCGGCCTTTATTGCGGTTGTAGCTGATCGCAATCTGTATACTACTATATTACTGCTTAGCGCTGTATAATAAATCATTCTTCCTCTGCATGACTGCCTTTGGCGTTTCTGCACTTGTAATCCCGGAATGCATCTTTAGATTTGTCCATAGTCGAGCGTCCGCATATAAAAATAGATCTACTACACAGATACTTGATTCCTACATTTCAAGAGCAATTGACTGCAATACAATGGCATGGCCGTCTTACTTGATCGGGCTGAACCTACTAGTGTCACAGGCTCACAGCGGGGCAAAAAAGGAGTCGACCCCCCAGGAATCATGCATTGGGAGTCGGGGCCGCAGCTCCTAGCGGAGAGGCGCCACCACCCCCAACTTCTCCTTCGAACCCACCTCGGCAGCATTCGCATGGTCATACTCCTCGACCGCGCCGACCACAACGACCCTCATTATGATCTTTCTAATCTGACAGAATGCAGATGTTAGCAAGGCGTCTGAAGTTCGGTTTGAAGCAGTAATCGTTGCGCGCAACCTCCGTCCCGAGATCGAGTCTGGAGCACGGCCTTCGGACCGCATGCTCACACCGCGTCGCCATGCCGTCGAACATCCAGGTCTTTGTGAAATGGAAAGACCAGACGATCTTTGCGGGAGAGAACGTGGAATGCACAATTACCTTTAAGAATGTTGCAGACTCTTCTCCCAAAGCAGGTCAAGGAGGTGAAGGTAGTCAGCATCAACGGAAGCTGTCTCGTGTCGCGAACCACACAAGCAACTCGGGCTCCGACTCGTTCTTCTCGTTGAAATCCCCCCAGGGTCTATTTTCAGGAAGAAGATCATACTCTATCAGCTCACAGAGGAAACCTTACCACCGAACAGCCTCGTCATTGAGCTCCCCGCTCGTCTCCTCGCATAGCTTTCCGCCGACCAGCGGCCCCTCTACCCCTCGAAGTTGGCAACCCGGCCACAGCCATAAACGATCAGTATCGATTCTGTCTATTGAAAGCGAAGGATTTCCCGAAAAGACATCGCCGCAGAGCTATGGCCGGACTCGACCGGCCCGGGGCCACGGACGCTCGGCAAGTCTACAGGTTGCCCCTAGGAGAAATGATAGCTATGATGATACCCATCGCAAAGGTATGATTCTAAGCAAGCTGCATGATAGCAAGCATACAAATGCTAATAATCTCCCACTAGTGTCGAGAGCTCCCATACGCGGCCCTCCCCTCGCAGAATCCCCGAACGAGTCCGCACCGTGCCCACCCGGCAACTTGAAGGTCGACACTTCACACCTTGGACGAGCAAGTCGGCGTAGCTCTCTTGCCACGAGCCCTGTTGCCACCTCAGAGCCATTACGTGCTCCGCCGCGAAGGACACAGCTACCAGCTTTCGACTTCAAGTTCCCTCCCGCCCCTCCCACCGCCGACCCCAATGCCAACCGCCCGGCCCTCTCGCCTTCTCCAAAGTCATCTGAAAGATCCCCTTCGCCTGGAAATCCGGCATCAAAAGACTATACGGCATTGGCCGCGCCATCGCATCAGCAAGTTACGCGAATAATATCAGCTACAAGCGTGAATGGAAGCAGCCGGAGTAGTGGAGAGTTCTACTCCGTTAGTGATCATTCAAGCGAGACACTCGCATCGGAGTATACAAGTTATTCAACACAAGCGCCACGGCCGCCACCGACCCCACGACATGGACGGCATTACTCGAGTGTGATGTCACCTACAAAGCCATCTGATAGCCAGGCGCTACTCATGGGCTATGCACAGATCAGCGCGTCGTTCACAGTGGATGGCTCTTTGGTGAACCAGTCGAGCTTTGACGAGGTCAAACGGAAAGGCGTCGTCGGTGGCCAAGTAGGTACAGGCGGGGTTCCTGGACGACCGGGCTCGAGTGGAGATCGTTCACGCAAAGGTGGTGGTTTTTGGGGAGCTCTCAAATGGAATGCGATTGAAGAGTCCATCAATGGACTCCTGTCGAACAATGAGCTGGATGGCCTGCGAGACATGCGCGGTGTTGCTTCGTCGCGATCAATCCCGTTACTATCGACTCCACAGTCGCTCCTTTTCGTCGACCTACGACTAGCTCCGGGTGAAGAGCAGTCATTTTCATTCTCTTTCGCTCTTCCGAAGGGACTCCCGGCGAGTCATAAAGGCAAGGCGATCAAGATTGCCTATAATTTGGTCATTGGTACGCAAAGGCCCAGCGGACCTAACGAGGCTCAGCGAGTGAATCGCATTAATATTCCATTCCGCGTTTATAGCGGCGTCAATGGTAAGACCACCCATGTCTTGGGATCAGTTGAGCTTTGGATCATTAACATATGAACAGACAAGGGAGATGTGCTTGGCCATGACTTGATGTCACCGTATGTGATTTTGCGTGACGAAGCCAAGGTGCAAAAAGTCGGACCAACAACACCTGTGACCCTCAAAAACCAAAGCATCAGTGGACCGTGGAATTCCGCTGGAGATTTTCTTTCTTATGTGGACGAAATACTTGAACAGCGTGCGCGCTCAAATTCGCTCTTCCCGCCAGGGGCATTATCGGAGAGACGTTCAAGTTATGATGGCCCTCCTCCACATGCTCTGTCCTGCAAGGATATAATTGATTTTGCCATCCTCAACAGCAACCAAGCTGCACACTCCCGGCGCAGCCCAAACCGGTTCGAGATTGCTCGCGACGGGAAACGGATCGCCGTGGTGGTGCTCAATCGTCCTGCGCATAGGCTGGGTGAGACTGTCATTGCCACGGTTGACTTTGGCGATGCTGCTATCCCAAGCTATGCTGTACGAGCATCACTCGAAACCTCGGAGAAAGTAATGCCTACAATTGCAGTCCGGTCGAGTGCAAGCATTCATCGGACTACGCGCCGCATCCATGCATCTTTATTTGAGAACACTTTGTACGCAACCCGGGTTGTGTTCAGCCCTGCGATTCCCATTTCTGCAACACCTACGATTCTAACTAGCGGCGTGACTCTGGATTGGGACTTGCGATTTGAGTTTGTGACACCAAAAACAAATGGCGAGCCCGGTCATGGGCCGTCCGGTACTCAATTGCTCGAGATGACATCCTCTGATGATCGTGGCAAAGTTTTGTCTGCGATGGAGCATTTGGGTTGCGAATCGTTTGAGATTTCCATTCCCCTGACAGTCTATGGTGAGACTGTACGTGAGCATTTGCCAGAAGAGAACGTGGGGTATACCATCTAGAGAATTGTGATATACATCTCATGTATGTGCTGTGCTTTTTTGGTGGTGCCTGCAGTGCAGGCTTTTGTTCATTCGAGCTCGATATCCTCCAAGGATCTTGTCCATGGATATGATCCTTGCCAATGGCATGTTTGTCACAGCTTATGTAGATATCCTGTGTTGTCATTGCTATCTGTTTCCTTTGGGTAAGGCTGTCGACACTTAGATTTGCCACACGCAAACCCCTGTGGCGTAAGATCCTGGCTGACGAGCTAAATAATGCTGAGCCCGTAGTACCTACAAGGTCGTTCTGCATACCCCACGTAATCTCCTTAGGTTCGAGCCGGCCATGCGCAGTCTTTTTCGGAGTACATTGTCTATACTCTTTTATGCTTCCTTGGCAAATAAGATTGTTGAGAGCGGATTTGCATTCTGTGTAATGAAAAGTCGGATTGCCATACTCGAATCAAGCTATGGGTCCACGAATACCAGTCGGCAAATCTCACCCCATATTATCTAGTGAATCCTCAATTCGCCCAATGGCAACGACGCAATATACGAGAACAGGCCCAAGCCTGCCTGGAACGCCAAGCTTCTGCCTGGTTTCTGCCTGAATGGTCCCCACACCAGGCCCGTGGAATAAGCTCGCTTCTAGATACTTCGGGTTGCTATAAAAGGGGCAACGGACTGTCTTCCTTTCACACTTCGGTCGTCAATTGAAATATCCAAACTATTGGCGAGGATGACTTCAACCACTTCAGCGCCCCAACTACCGGGTTTCAGCACCCCGCTGAATTCGGGGCCCGAGGTTAGTAGACACCACCTCTCTACGCGAATAAGCATTTGCTAATGGAAGTTAGAAACGAAGAGGCCATGGACCCATCCAAAGGCAGCTTGGATTTCCAAATGCACTGAGTGTTTCCGATGGCTACGTGAAGTAGGACTGAATTTGGAATCTTCGACTGGGTGGAGGCTAATTCAGAATCTACAGCCGGGTGGACGTCAAGAGAGAGATTGTCATGATGCAGGTGATGAACAGCATCACCGATAAGCCTGATTGGGATAAGAAGGTCTTATTATCTTGATAGCCTGAGTGACTCTAGTACTTACGCTAGCCAGGTCTTCGATGAGGGGATTACCTCGAAATGGCGCGAAGAGATCGCTCAAAGCGGGGAGGACGTATCCCCCAGAATGATGGATTGGATCATCAAAGAACTCCAGTGGAAATCTGAATCCTTCAAGGAAACCGGCCGGGTCACGGTGTTCGATGTCGGAGTCGTCAAGTCCGATACCGCCATTTGCGCAGAGCTACAACAGGCCTTGAAGGAGGCAGTTGTCCCCTTCGAAGATGTTCCCGAAGAGCAAAGGGATTATCACCCCGGTTCAAAACAGCAGGTTATTGATCTGGTGCATCCGTCTCTGTTTCCCGTTATATTTGGCCGATCTCGTATCCTCCCCGATCGAACTATCGACTTGGAAACTTGCCTCGGCAGTGTGGGCCAGGGCGAGCTGCTTCCAGTGCCATCGCAGGATCAGTTATTGGCCCCTTCAAGACCCTATAGCTTTGCCCACACGCCGAGTTCATACAGCCAGCAGTTTCAATGGCTGCCCTGTGACGTAGAACTCAAGCAGGAAGGATGTCGAATCGTTTCCTATATCAACAATGCTCATCCGATCGAGCATAAAGGACTGTATGCAGTTCTCAACAAGATCATCACCCAAACGGTGCCACTGTGGAACCAGACATTGGCCTACAGACCGCGTGATGAGAGACGAATTCAATACTATTCTGTCGACTATCAAGATGATAGTGAAAGTGAACCAGAGCAGGAACCCGACGAGGACGATGACACATATGGAGAACGTTATCACGCGTTCCAAAGCTCCCGCCGGATCATCCAACCTGAGCCGCAGAAGTTCCAGCCTCCGAGCCTTGATAGATGGGGTCTTATTGACCTGAACAAAGATTTTTCGAAGGAAGGGCTGCAAGTGATTGTGAAACTGGCCAATATCGAACTCACGCCGGAGAAACCCGAGTATGCGGGTGGGAGCTGGCATATTGAGGGACAGCTGGTAGGTTCCTCTGCAAGATATAGACTCTACGGTGATCACTAACTTGATTTAGAATGAACGCATCTGCGCAACGGCCATCTACTATTACGACAGTGAGAACATCACGGAGAGCACACTGGCTTTCCGTCAGCGCAGTGAAGACAACTTTGAAGATACCGGTTATGAACAGGACCGCCACGAGTTCCTCCAAGCCGTGTATGGATTCGGTCCCGAAGTTGACAGCCGCGACGATACCAATGTCACGCAAAACCTTGGCAGCGTCGTTTGTCGTGAGGGACGTCTTCTGACTTTCCCAAACGTTGTCCAGCACTGCGTCTCTCCGTTCTCTCTGGAAGATCGTACCAAACCAGGGCATCGGAAGATTCTTGCATTGTTCCTGATTGATCCTCATAGAAGGATCATCTCCTCTGCAAATGTACCTCCTCAGCAGGAGGATTGGGGAAAGGAGAGACAGAATTTGGTGAACAACTTGCTGTCACAGAACCTGCCGCCGGAATTGCAGAATATGGTTGAGGAGGATATGCCTTCCCCGTTCATCACCATGAAGGAAGCCAAGGATTACAGGCTTGAAATGATGTCGGAGAGGAGCGTGAGGTCGGAGGTGAATAACATGACTTTTGAGACTGGAAGCTTTTCACTGTGTGAGCATTAGGAAGGAAGGAGGGGGTGTTAAGGATCCAAATGGGTTCATACTAGCCATTACTTGGCATGTTATCCCGAATATCTTCAATCAAGAGCTTCATAATTGTCGAATACAAACCACATGTCTTCGAGATCTGGGTTGCTTGGATGTTCTAATCGATGGTGAGGCCGTTCAAGCCGGTATCAGGAAGACTTTTCCATTCATCGAGCCCAATAAGTATAGCATGCCAAACCAAGTAAATTGACGAAGATTTCTCCTTGCATGCATAGAGTACCTAATCGGTCCATACTGAGAGGTTCATGCATTGACAAGGCGATAATTGGCTTACTATTTATGGAAAAGAAAAACGTTCTACGCCGTAAGTATCTCAATCGCAATGCCCATATCGAGTTGCAATTCCAATTCTGTTCCAAAGTGGGGTGTAGTTTCTGACGTAGGGGACTGTGGGTCACCAGGGCAACGCAGGGCCACTTCGCAAGTTGATTCCATGGATCCGATTGCGGGATCACGTTGAAGGGTGGAGTAGCTGAAGCTGGACTCAGTACTTGGTCCTGGTTACTTGTACCGACGCCCTGGCGCATCGTCGATCCAAACGTGTTTTCTTTCGACTTATCTCGGCGTCTGCTATCACCTCGCTTCAAACCTCATCCTGGGTACGTTGCACACGTCATGGCGGGAATTTGATTCCCCGCCAACACGAACACACCTCTCGCCCGACCGAATCCCTTCTGACATCGGAATGCAGGCACGTCGCGATCAGCGCTCTCCCCCGCCGAAACTACCTTCCAAGGGATAAAGATCGATAATATTCTCATTCTGCGCGAAGAGAAGAGCCATGTCTTCCTTCATCACCACCATGTCGGTCCCCACTGCCCCTGCCCCCGTCTATCTCTCTACTCCCACCCAGCCTGCGTCTGGCGCTCCGCCCGCGCGATCCCCGTCGCTCACTTTGAGCCCGTCGGGAATCTACCAGACCACTCGTACTTCCCATATTCCCTCCCTTGAACCTCCATCATACCTGTCGCCAGCGGTGCGCGCACTGAAACAAGGCGTTTTTGAACTAACACCTCCCAGCAATGCGCGAACGCGAGCCCCCTTCAAGCCCCGCTCTGCGGCCAAGGGCACCAGCAGTTACCAGCTGAGACAGTTCGCCGAGGCCACCTTGGGCAGCGGCAGTCTGCGTAAGGCTGTGAAGTTGCCCGAGGGCGAGGATTTGAACGAGTGGCTTGCGGTGAATGGTAAATATCCCATTGTCTTGACTTTATGACACCATATGCTAACTCCCTCGGGCTTTGACTGTAGTTGTCGATTTTTACAACCAGATTAATCTCCTCTACGGCTCCATAACCGAATTCTGCTCCCCGCAATCATGTCCCGAGATGAAGGCTACGGATGAGTATGGTCAACCCATCAGACTTTTAGACATCGCTTGGCGTGATCCAGGCTGACCATCAATTCAGGTTCGAGTACCTCTGGCAAGATTCTGAGAACTTCAAGCGGCCCACCAAGATGTCCGCCCCCGAATATATCGAACACCTCATGACTTGGGTACAGAGCAATGTCGACAATGAACAGATGTTCCCCAGTCGCATCGGTAGGTGTTGAGTGTTCGTCGCATGTTTAGAGATTCATCACTAATGTTGTCGCACTTACAGGCGTTCCTTTCCCCAAAACCTTTCCCAGTCTCCTCCGACAAATCTTCAAGCGTCTGTACCGAGTCTACGCACACATCTACTGCCACCACTACCCAGTCGTGGTACATCTCGGTCTCGAACCGCATCTGAACACTAGCTTCAAGCATTACGTCCTATTTATCGACGAGCACAAATTGGCGAGTGGGAAGGACTACTGGGGGCCTTTGGGTGATCTGGTGGACAGTATGCTGCGCAGTGACTAGACTTTGAGTGGGTGGGAGAGGGATTGGGCACACTGTGCATGAGAAGCCCGTTCATGGTTGATCTTGAAGACCGGAGTTCTTGTGGAGATGCGACCAATCGGGTTCTCGACGGCGTTCCGGGCGTGGTGCATGCATTAGTAGATTCGATATGTGGTTATGGGTTTGTCCTGGCGTTTTTATCATTGTGTGGTATGGAGAATTGAGACATTGACGATCCGGTATTTTGGAGGTCATTCGTAGTTGGAGCGATCATGTGGTAGAATGAGCGAGATGAGGGGGTGGGAAGGCACATCATTATTGTCGTATCAATGACCGTGTCCAGGCGGAACTCCACGTTGAGCGGTCGCATGAAGTCAATTCCAGCCCTCACAATGAGTAGCAGACTGAATAGCTAGGACCATGTGTTGCAGCGCATAACTTAACGAGCTCCACTTCCGCGAAAACCAGACGGCTTACCTCAGCAGCTAGTGCAGCCACGTGACTCGGGAAGAAGTCGGACCTGCAACTCTCAACCTTGCACGACGCCCAGCACTCCGACCGTCGCTCGCAACTCCCTCCATCACAACCCTTCTGGTCTCCTCCTCCCCCTCGAGGCTCTCCTCACAATCAATTCCACGATGATGTCCGCTCGTGTCGCCCGCACCGGCCTGCGCGCCGCCCAGCAGTTCTCCGCCGCTCGCCCGGCCTTCAACGGCCTGCGCACCTATGCCACCCCGGCCCAGGATGTCCGCCCCCCCGTCGCTCTGTTCGGCGTTGACGGCACCTACGCTACTGCTCTGGTATGCATTCGACCCTTTGCCAGCCATTACGTCTGCCATGTCGAGGTTTTCCCGCGACCCCGTGTCGCTCCGACCCCTCCTACTGGCTAGGCCCCCTCTCTCCCTCTGCATTTCAATGTCGGAGATGAAATCCGCAAGAGAAACTCGCGAATGCAATGACGATGAATGGGCCCTCTTTTTTTTCTAACCTTTTTGAAAACTCTCTAGTACACTGCTTCCTCCAAGTCCGCTGCCCTCGACCAGACCGCCAAGGCTATCGCTACCCTCGGTCAGACCCTGAAGGCCGACCCCAAGCTGATCACCATCCTCGGCGCTCCTACCCTGTCCATTGCCGACAAGCAGGAGATCATCAAGGAGCTCCAGAAGGTTGCCGGTGCTGACAAGGCCGACATCCTCAAGAACTTCCTCCAGACTCTGGCCGAGAACAACCGTCTCTCTTCCCTCGAGGGTGTCTGCGATAAGTTCGCTACCCTGATGAGCGCCCACCGTGGTGAGGTCGAGCTGAACATCACCTCTGCTCAGGTGCGTTGAATCCACCTACAAACTTGCTTTAATCTCAATCTTTGAATGATAGTTCTGACCACCCATATACAGGAGCTCGATGCCAAGACCATCTCCCGCCTCGAGAAGGCCGTCGCCAAGTCCGAGTTCAGCCAGGGCAAGAAGCTCAAGGTTGTCACCAAGGTCAACCCTGACCTTGTTGGTGGACTCGTCGTCGAGATCGGTGACCGCACCATCGACCTGAGCGTTTCCTCCAAGATCGCCAAGATGAACAAGGCTCTGACCGATGCCCTGTAAATGTAAAATAAGCAATTTGTTCGAAGTGGGATTGCGTGTTAGATTTATACTACAGCATTATCGTCCTGCATGAACGGTAGCGTTGGTTGAAAGTGGGAAAAAAAAGGGGAGGAATGACTCTTGATATCACTTGGGTCTCTCCTTTTTTGGGTGCTTTCATGTTCCATTTGTTTTCATTATCTGTGAATTGCACAATACACTTTTTCATTTTCTATGTCAAAGATTGACCGTAGATTCTGGTAATTTCTTGGACTTGATGATTCGGGCATACTTCGTACTCGAGGGATGATGTTAAGTGAACAACTGGAAATGTAGTACTATATAAAATCCTCCAACACACGCAATCTCGATCTCGGTGTATCTATCTGTCTTGACATGAAAATCCAAGCTCTGTAGGTAGTTGTACGTGCAAATTCACAATAACAATGATAATCTATTAATGTAACTGAATCCCGATATCGCATACCAACCCCCCCCCCCCATCATCCCAGTCTAGGTAGGGTCCAACAAAGAACACCTCACATCCCAATGGAATCTCACCTAATCCCCATTCTGCTTATCAGCCTGCGTCTCAAGCTCATCCTCATACCCCTCAGCAATAGACGCCGAGCTACGAATACGCTGCAGCTGGCTCTCAACATAGTTGTGCAGATGTTCATCGCTATCCCCATTCTGAGGGAACGCGGAGCTGCTATCCCGGCGACTAAGGGGCCGGCTGTTGTCTTCGTCGTCGAGAACTGTCGAGGCGGCGGGTGTGGCGTCGCCTGCGATCGTGGAGTTGAAGTCACTTCTGTTTCCGATGGAACGGTTCGTGGAGGAGCGTCTGATGATGGGGCGTCCCTTATCGCGGCGGCGACCACCGGAGCGAGAGAACATGTCGTCAAAGTAGTGGGATGCTGCGGCGAAGGGAGAGCGTGGGGTTTGGGGGATGCGGCAGTTGAGACTGGATCTTGTTAGTATTTGATTTTTTGAGAAGGTTTGTAGAGTTGAAACTTACCCAGTGTCATGAATGATCTTGGCAATTAGACCGGTCCAACCGCACTGGTGGGATGTACCCAGGCCACGGCCGGTATCGCCATCGAAGAACTCATTGAACCAGAGGTGGTCCTTCCAGTGCTCGTCAAAGTCAAGCAGGTCGGATTTGCCGTTGATAGCACGACGACCATCGTCGTTACGAGCGAAAAGATGCTGCATACGATGCTGCAGCTCCTCGGCAACGTGACCAAGATGCATGTAGTCACCCGAGCCAGTGGGACATTCGACCTTGAACGAGTCGCCGTAGAACATGTAGAAGCGCAGCAAAGACTCGACGAGCAAGAAGTTGACACAAAGCCAGATAGGGCCACGCCAGTTACTGTTACCACCGAAGAGGGCGCTGTCCGAATCGCCGGGTACATAGCCAACCTTGAACGTTTGGCCATTGACGTCCATGGAGTATGGGTTTTCCTCGTGGAATTTTGACATGGATCTGATGCCGTGCTCGGACAAGAATTCGGTCTCGTCGAGCATGCGCTTCAAGATTTGCTCAAGTCTGTCCTTGCTGACTAGTGAGAGGAGGAGCCGATCGTCCCTGCCGCGGGTCTTCATGCTGGCAATATTACGCTCGGCAACGTCGGACTTATTCTCGATGAACCAGTCAACTCGTCGTTTGAACGAGGGGAATTTCTTGATGATTTCCGGCTCTAGCGTAAGGACGGCATATAGCGGGATCAGACCAACCAGCGATCGGATAGGCAGCTGCTGAGTCCAGGGACCACCATATGAAATGGCATCGTAGTAGAAGCTGATTAAATTAGCAGATGTGGGAGAATGATCATGTATGATCGCAAACTTACCCATCTTCCTCGTTCCAAAGTGACTTGATGCTATCCTCACCAGACCGGTAGGTCATAGCATCACTGATGAGGATGAAGTGTTCAAAGAACTTGGATGCAACTGAATCAGAGTTAGTGGATTGTGGTTTGTTTCACAGGTCTATTAGTCTAAACTCACTGTCCTCGTAGGTGCGACGGTGCTTGGCAAGCTCCAAGGCAATGTTCATCATAGTCAGGCAGTAGAACGCCATCCAGCCAGTGCTGTCCGCTTGCTCGAGGACACCACCAGTGGGCAAAGGCTCTGAACGGTTGAACAAGCCGATATTATCCAGGCCCAGGAAACCTCCCTCGAAAACGTTCTTGCCATCAAAGTCCTTCCGATTCACCCACCAAGTGAAGTTCAGGAGGAGTTTCTGGAAGACACGCTCGAGGAAATCCAAGTCTTGCCGGCCGTACATCTTGCGCTCGATCTTGAATGTGCGGAAGACAGCCCAGGCATGCACCGGTGGGTTGACGTCTCCAAAGTTCCACTCGTAGGCTGGGAGTTGACCGTTGGGGTGCATGTACCACTCACGAGTGAGGAGATCCAGCTGCTTCTTTGCAAAGTCGGGATCGATCATGGCCAGCGGGATACAGTGGAATGCGGTGTCCCATGCGGCGAAGAAAGGATACTCCCAGGAATCGGGCATTGATAGGATGTCGTCAATGTAGAGATGCCGCCATTGTTCATTGCGAATTCCCTTTCGACCCGCAGGAGGCGGGATCTCAGCGGGGTCACCGTTGCTCCATTGATCCCAGATGAAGTTGTAGTACTGCTTGCACCACATCATACCCGAGAAGGCCTGGCGCTGAATGTTTCGCAGATCATCGCTCATGGGAAGAGGGCTGATGCGGTAATAGAAGTCATCCGCCTCGGCGCGGCGCTGTTCAATCACATCATCCAGAACCTCCTCGTCCACAAATTCTACCTTGTTTCGGGAGAAGCGGAAACGGACCACGGCACACTCTCCTGGAGGCACGCCCTCGCCCTGGTCGAATGCATACCATGCACCAAACTTGGTACCTTCGTTCGCAGGGTTCACGGAATCCTTCTCCTCCTCCACGATATGGCGATGGAAGGCATCCTTGACATATGGCTGATCATTCTCCGTGCCCCAAAGCTTTTGGTTGTTGGTCTCGTTCTCGGTGAAAAGCAGTTGCGGCTGGATATCTTCCTCGTTGGATCCGACGGGAGGCGCAGGTGCGAAGCAAACGTAGCGCTCACCAAGTTTGTGATGATCCGACTTCGCGATTCGGTCCCCTTCTTGCTTGATGGAAGGCTTGGCCTTTTCCTTCTCATAACCCCAAGACCAAGTGTTACGGAACCAGACCTGGGGGATAATGTGCAGAGGGGCTGGATCGGGACCACGGTTGTACGCAATGACTCGGAAGATGAGCTCCTCTTCGTCATCGCTTTCCTTGGCAGTCTCGATGAAAATGTCCCAGTATCGGTTGTCCTCAAAAATACCGGTGTCGAGGAGCTGATACTCATTCTCCAATCGAGTTCGCTTGGCGTTTTCGTCGACCAGGTCCTGATAAGGGAACTTCTTCTGCGGGTACTTGTAGAGGAATTTCATGTAGGAATGCTGCAGGAAGCTCACGTCAGACTTTGAGTTCGGCGCTCGGCAATTGGAACATCTTAACCTACCGTCGGGGTATTGTCTAGATGAAAGTGGCACTCTTTGATGCTCTCACCATGATTACCTTGAGGGTTTGACAATCCAAAGAGGCGCTCCTTCAGGAAATCACTAATCCGGGGCAGTCAGTCTTTTGGACTTGCGGGCGCAATTCCTGCCACAATCGAATACAAACTCACTCTTCTCCGTTCCAAAATGAGAAGCCAATGTTCTGCAGGCCGTGGGTGTCCGACACACCGGCGATACCATCTTCGCCCCAGCGAAAGACTCGCGACCGCGCATGATCGTGGGTAAAGTCTAGCCACGCAGGTCAGTCATTTTCTCCATGATTAAATTCTCGGAATGCAAGTTGTAGCTTACAGCTCCAGGCGTCACCGTCCTCACTATATATCGTCAGTTTTGTACATCCGTAGTAAAGTAATCTGCGAGTGTTTAACTTACGAGTAATCCTCGCGCACTGTACCCGCAATGATGATGCAGTCATTAGCCCGCTATCCAACTCCAACCTCCACTTTACAATTCAGTTCAAACTAACCGGTTGCCCATTGTCGCTCAGCCACGTAAGGACCCCATTTCTTCCAGTACCGAGTGCGTTCCCGATCTTCCTTGAGACGTTTCTCTTCCTGCGTGAGGTACTCCTGCTTGTCGATCAGGACCATGATGGAGGTGGTGGGCCCTAGATGCGGAGCCGGAGGGTACGGTGCGCGAACGACAATTGAGGAGGGAATTCAGCGGTGGAAATGCAGAACAGTCGCAGCGAGGGACCAGGGAAGGGGGAAATGAGGAATTGCGAGTATTGAGAAGTCGTCGTAAATACCGCAGTGGAGGGATGGGAGACAAGAACGACGAGTCTAAAAAAGAAGAGAAAGTGGCGAAGACAGAGGAGGGGCAGGTGGTCGCCTTTTTACTCCGCAGGGTTCGGGACTATCAGAGAGCGTTTACCAACTTACTGCTCCAAACCCAATTATGCCCAGTTTAACTATCCGACCGAGCCAACTTTTGGCGCCGCGTCCATTGCGTACTGCTACCCAAGGGCCTAGACGGAGGAACCAGGTCCGACTGACAGCTCCACCCCGGCCGGTGTGCTATCAGTGAGCCCAGGAAGCCAAAGCAGGGACAATGACGGCACCGGTGGAGATCGGGGGCGCCGGTGCTTGGGACGGCGCTTCGGTGATTGGCCACCCTGGCGGACCTTCTGCACTGCTTGGACAAGTCCATTGGGATCTCGACTGCGGGAACAACACAGACCGGCAATTAATTTATCGGCGCTGCACTAGTCTCGAGAGGACCGAGAGGATCGCATATCTGTCCCGCGATCATACATTCTTCATCTCCAGATATGAAGCCGGGGAGAAATCGAAAAAAAAATCACAACTCAAATCACAACTCAATTACGCCATAGCAGTGCCAAAACGAGGGCTCCGAACGTGTGGAGCGGGCCCCAGATACATACACAAATGGATGTTTCTCCAAAAAACCAGCGCATAAAGCGAGTCAAAACGCAAATCATCAAAGCGCGCCGACCGGGTTATCTGTCGTCGAGGTGGTCTGGCTTTCAATTCGCCGAATCCCGGGTCGGTTTCCGTCTGTCCAATTTCTGGTTCATTCGGAAGAGGTATAAAACAGTTCAAAAGAAAGGAAATCCCTTTGGAAAGAGAGAGGCTAGATCGGTCGATCGGTCCATCACGACTCATTCACCTTCTGCTCGTCCCCTTGCTGGTGCTCGTTGGGGGATTCTTTTTCAGGAGCTGTCGCGTTGAATCAGTCCTTCCGTCAAACCGTCATAGGTAAGGGGAAAGAAAAAACCACATTCAGAAAGATCATGAGTGGAGCAAATTCACGCGGAGCTATCCTTACCGGTTGCTTGGTCCCGTTCACTTCGTTCGGTCTGCGATGCTGATGTGGTGTGGTAAGCCTGTGCCTTGAGGCGCTCCTCGGCCTCGCGAATGCGCGCTTGCAGTGCTTCAAGTTCGCGGGTCTGGATCATCATCTGTTGCTTCCTGTCGGTACTCGTCAGTCACGATTCGACCAAGGCGGGAGATCGATTCCGCCACGCTGCGACATACGCCTCCAATACTCACTTCTGATCAATGGTCTGGGACAGGTGGTTGACATCGCTATCGAGCATAAAAGCGCTGTCCAATGCCGTGGAAAAGGCTTGCGCCATGGTCCTAGCATAGCGTTAATTATCACAGCTTCCTGCAGCTTCGTCTCGGCGAACACATTAAACGCACGACTGCGGCCGGATCTTGCCCGATGGCTTCCACTCCCGGTCCATCTCCATATCGGATAGAGTCATTATAATAGGCTTGAGGGGGGTCCCCGTTGCGAGGGACGCGTTTATTCGGTCGGAAGGGGTTGACTGTGTAGAGGGGGTATATGCGCGACTTCACGGGCGGGGCACCACAGCACCGCACGGCCGCAAGTACCGGGGAGGGGAGATGGAAGGACGATGGAGAGGAGCTTGCGATATCAAGCGAACAGGATCACACGGTAGGTTCGCAGGTTCAAGGGAAAGGGACCCCGTTCGAGTGCACTGTCGGGAGTTTCGAGTCAGTCGAGTCTCACGGTTGGTTATACTTCGTCAAACCCCCAACAAACAACCCCGATAAGCGGGTTGTCTCCGAACTGGAGGGGGAAAGCGTAGTAGGCCAGGGACACAGAGCCATACCAAAGACAAAATTGCAAGTACGGGATTCGAGAGAAACCTGATGGCTTTGCACTGACAACCAGCTGGAAAGGTAAATGAGAGGAGAGCGGGAGGAAGGGAAAAAAGAAGAGAGAGGAGGAGAGGAGACGAGCTCGCAGCCCACCAAGTGACTTTCTTTACGGAGTACTTTACTTTCCTTACCGGAGCTGAGGGTACAACATCGTTCTTCCGTAGAGGTGACATAAAGCTCGCTACATACTGGGACAAGCATGCTAGCTACCCCAGGGCTGAGGTTTTTGATTACTAGCCATGTGCGAAGTACCTAAAAGAAGACTTTACTCCTGTCCACCGTCCATTAACTCGATGCCGTGATCGTTGAAAGGCACCTATAATATGTACTTCATATACATAACACGGATCCTCCACCGCAAGGGAGGGTCACGGTATTACAAGGGGGGGGATTACTGCAATACACAGGTTGCTAATGAGCTAGAACGATTAAGGGGAAGATGAGCAAGATCATTTGCTGGGGTGGATCTATGTGATCTCGTAGATTCGCTGTGACGGGCTTCCTCGAGAAGCTTCTGAGGCGAACTTTTAGGGGGGAAAGAATAAAAGCAAGTTGTTCAGGGGCTCGCACAAGACCCGCGCTATCAAACAAGCACTCCACTTACGAGAGCCGAAAAAAAAGGGGTGAGCGCATGCTAATGAGAAGGAAGCCCCTGACGTGGGGAGGCCCCAGTCTGCCGGAAATTTATTTGTGATCGATAGTTTAGGTTGGTGAATTCGAGGCGCACTGGACCAACTGGATAGACAGACGATCGGGTGGTTTGAATCATGACATTCAGAGCACGGAGCATAGGTTGAGGCATCCTCTGTCGAGCTTCCCGGGAGGATCCATCGATAGTTATGTTATTTTCCAAGTAAGCCCAGGAATGACATACCTTATTTATACTCCGCACTTCTTTAGGACGGCTCAATGGCCGGAGGAGTCCTTACGAGCAAATACCTCAAGTATGTAATATTAACCACGATAGCCCCACCGTTAGGGCCAATCTGTCCCGCGCAGTCATCGATACCGTGGTAACGCGTATGAAATATACGGACATACCTTACAGGTCGTGCGGCAACCCACGACCCAATAGCCAGCTGTCTGCACGTGATGCTGTAAGTTACAATACGGTTTACGTTCTGCAAATTGGCCGGGCCTGTCGCCCTGTCGCCCTGGTTGCCAGTCCGCCTTCAGTCCAGCCCTTGCTTTCAAGTCTTTCCATCTCCAATTCTCTTGGAAGGAGAACGGCCACCGTTTCATCACTTCCATCCTCACCTTCTCGCCCTTTCATCTCCATCCATACTGTCGCTTGATTCCCCTCCTCGGATGGACTAACACGGGACCACGGTCGCCCTCTACTGTCCTTTCAAGGTCCCCCTCGGTGCAGTCTCTCCTCGACTCCTCGCCGACCGCCCCCGTCTTTCTCTCGAAATCTTCGCGATCTCCGAGAACACGCTCCGCGTTCGCTCCGCGACCACCCACCCCTCCCTCTTCTCCCCCGCCCACCACCACCACCGCCACCACCACCATCGTGGCCCCAATCCCCAAAGTGCTTACTTCCAGTGGCCGACCGGGCGGGCCATGGGGGATGCCTCCTCTGTCGGCTTATACTCCGTTTGAGTCTTTACTCTTCTTTCAATCTCTTGCGACCTCCGATGTGCGCCCGGCCAGTTTTGCGACCATCTCGACACGACTGAGCAATAATCCACTCGTACGACAGAATGTAGCCTTTAGCGCCGATCGCCTCAGCCCTGAGGCTTTAGAGGATCTTTATGCGACGCTATTACGCGACGGCTTCGATCGCGACAGCGTATCCCTTGGCGCAAATGGACGACCTACGGAGAGCTCTAGCTCCAACCCGAAGAAACGCAAGATTTCTAGCCCGCGCCCGGATGGGCTAGCTGACCGGCTGTCCCATGCAGTTCTGGTTCCGGAACTCGTCGCTCACCTCTACGCGCGGTATAAGGAGCTTGTGACGAAGGAGATTAGGGACGACGAGAAGCAATACACGGACATCACGATCGAAATTGAGCGTCTTCAGAGGGAGGATACCACAACGGCGCCACCGACTGCGAAGGGGGCCGGCGTGCCCCCAGCTACAAAGTTAGAGCGTCGCGAATCCATCGATATTGACGTCAAGCAAGAAACCCCCCGGCAGGAACGTCCCGACAAAACAGCTCCTCTCGCAAAACAAGCTCAAACGGTTCAGCCTGTCCCGCAGGGAGTCCGGCCAGAACCAGGTCAGCCTCAAGAAATCCCCCGTCCGCCAGTGCCAGTTGGATTGCCTGGACCTCAACCACATCAGCCTCAAGCCCAACCCTCCCCGGTGAAGGCTGGCCAGCCACTACAACCACAGACGGTCACTCGCCAAGATGTACCACATCCCCCACCTCAGCCAGCACTTGCACCGCGAGCCCAACAGCCAGGCCCTTCAACGCCCGCAGCAGCACGAGTGGCACCACCGCATCCCTCACAAGTTGCACCGAGACCTAATGTCCCGGTGGCTACACCCATAGCCCCAGGCAAAGCTAATATCCCTGTATCCGCCTCTCAACAGCCCACTCCGACACAGTCAAGCTTCCAGCAATGGCAGCTTGAAGCACCCCCGCACTCGCCTTATTCCACAACCTCTCCCGCCACCGCTATCCCCCACCCTAGTACGACGCCCGCCAAACCGCCAGTTCCCTCCTCACAGGCTCCGTCAAGGACCCACTCAAAGGCTTCCATTTCCTCAGCCGTTCCGAACACCCCAAGTGCACAAAGTCCAGCAGTTCAAACCCCGGTGCCCGTAGGGTACCCGCGCATCTCACAGACACCGAATGTCGTGATTCCTGCGTACTCCGAGTCTCGTGGATCGCGCCCGCGATTATCTATTGATACCCCGGGATCGTCTACGCCATGGAAGAGAACCCCGCGTCTGAGCATCCCGGAATCACCTGCATCACCTGCACGGCCCCGGCCGGAGGACGTAAGCCCGATCAGTGAAAGGGCACCTTCACCCGATGCTATGGATATTTCACCGCCTCGAGAGAAGAAAACCACTCGTCGCAGCCAGGCAACCACGGTAGAAAGTAAGGGCACGCCGAATATCAAGGTTGAGAAAGGCATTACTACCAGGAGGAAGCGCGCTATCAGTTCTGCTTCCACCCAGAGCCAAGGACGCTCAATCGCTTCGAGAGAGGAATCGCCCGATCCTTCTAGGTCTGCCACACGCCGAAAGGGACCCGCCGCAGTTCTGGATGATCAGACTCCCAAGGCACGATCAAAACGCAAGCGTGGTCTCAGCGAGTCCTTCGATCATGAAACCATTGTTACGGAACAACCCAAGATCGATACTACTAAATACGTTCTTTGTGCACGAGGTTTCCATAGGACAGCCGCTCCTATAATGAACGACGTCACGACCCACAAGCTTGCCTCGATCTTTGCCAAGCCATTGGGTGAACGTGATGCACCGGGCTATCACGATCTCATCTACCGTCCCCAGGATCTCAAGTCCATCAAGTCGGCAGTTCATCAAGGCAGCAAAGCCGTTGCTGCTGCAACCGAGGCCGTCAGCACACCAGCGGGCGACGGTGAATCTCCAGTGCCAGGCGCAGGTACACCATCTAAGAACAATATGCTCATGTTGCAAAAGACCGAAGACCTCATACCTCCAAAGGGTATCGTGAATTCTGCACAGCTGGAGAAGGAGCTTATTCGCATGTTTGCCAATGCAATCATGTTCAACCCCGTCCCGGCGCGAGGATTTGGTCCAGCCTTCCCGATGATGAACGAGCGTGGTTCCCGCGAGAGTACACAGTCGGGTGACGGGGACGAGGGTGGGATCATCCAAGATTCGATTGAGATGTTTGAGGATGTCGAACAGGCCGTGACTCATTGGCGTCAAGCGGAACGTACTGCTGAGCGTAATGCCGATGATTTAGCCAATAAGAACGTGCTTGCTTTGCGGCGTGGCAGCGTCAGTGATCTCAATACTGACAGCGCGGACGACGTCAAAGGGTGAGCCATGTCCTTGGAGGTCATGTATTTTATGATAGTTTTGGAGTGTTTGACTAGGATTTTTTGATTGACATGAATACAACACATCACCACTTGCAGCCTTCAGCGGCCTAGCAGTGGATTTCAGACGATTCTCCTACTAGCTTTTGACAATTTCTCTGCTTGGTGTAATGTCATCTCACCAAAAGCAGAGTCCACCACGATTTTCTATGGAAATAAGATACACATCACTCAGCCTTAACCAAATACCGCGCCGCATACTCAACCCCAGCCTCATACCCATAAACCCCCAATCCAACAATACAAGCCACAGCCTTATCCGACAAATGACTGACATGTCTAAACGCCTCCCTCGTATGCACATTCGTAATATGGATCTCAATAAACGGAATCGACACCCCGATCAACGCATCGCGAATCGCAACGCTAGTATGCGTCAACGCTCCCGCATTTATCAGGACGGCATCGAATTTGCCTCGCGCGGCATGTATACGATCTATGATCGCGCCCTCATGGTTTGATTGAAATGCTTCCAGGTGGATTCCCTTGGAAGAGGCGAGGGATTTGGTCGTTGTTTCGACGTCGGTTAGGGTTGTTGTGCCGTAAAGATGGGGTTCGCGGGTCCCCAGGAGGTTTAGGTTGGGACCGTTGATGAGGAGGATTCCTGGCATTTTGAAGGTGGAGAGTGGGTTTGATTTCGTTGGGAGGATAATTGGGATTTTTTTGGTTTGCTTGATCTTTAATCTATTAAACTAGGGGTATCTTATATCTTATATCTTTGTGGTTGTTTACTATGTATGCTGTTTGGCTTCGGTTATGAGCATAGCCGAACGGGTATTATCAGAAATTGAGAGGATCATGCCGAGGGACCCTGAAGTTGGGCGAGGAAATCTGTGTCCAGGTCTCCGTCGTAAAATCCTAGGTTGTGCGCAAAAGCAGGTTCTTGTCTGGAGATGCGGTTAGGATATGTATTCCACGATATGGAGGTGCCAGTGCGAGTGGGAGATTAACGTACCTGCTTGATGGGAACGAGGTGACCATCTCTTCAAATAGAGCGTCATATCCCTCTGCGCCAGATAGAGCTGCCGAAGTGTTATAGCCACCGGTATCAGTGATATTTGGCAAGTCTACGATAGACGATTCGGCGATGTTGGCCATGGCGATTGCACTTTCGGGTATTGTCATCGTCACGGAGGGCTCTCCCTGATTCAAAGAGGGAGCTGGGAATGGGTAGTCGGGCTGACTCTTCCATCCAAGATGGCTTGTCGACTTGGTCAAATTCAAAAAGTTGTGGATGCGACTTTCCAAGTCCGCCTTCTCCGCCGAGCTTAATGCCGCATTCGTGACAACGAGACTCCGTTGGCATTGGAGTGCAAAGCAATGAACTAGCGGGGAGATCCCAGCCTCTCCAGCGATTGCAAGGTAATGGTCCAGTATATCAAGTACGCGGTGAACCGTTCTGATGCAAAGGTCCGTGACCGCAGGCGAGACCGGCTCAAACCTACGGATCAATGACAGCGTCGTAAAAGCGGATGCGAGGTGTAACACCAACAAAGGCGGATTGTTCGCGTTCTGCCTGTTATATGGCCGATCCTGCAGTATAACCCCTTGTCTTTCCCGAAGGCTGTCAAGAAGATCCTCCAACTGGAAATTTGACATTGGCTGGTATAGAATTTTGGACAAATCTTGCATGAGTTGCTGGATGATGTTAAAGGAGCTAAGGGCACGCAGAGGGGCGGTTGATATGCGTCCGCCGTTGACGGAGTTGCTGCGAGTTGCAGACCAGACGTCCCACTCGTCTACATCGTCGTCCTCTACCGGTCCCTCTTCCAGTTGCTCGTTCGAGGACAAACACGGCGTGCGTCCTAACAAAGCCGACAGAATGGTGTCCAAGAAGACACAGCCGTTGAACGAATGGCGGAACCGTGTCTTCCTTGCGGTTAGTGGTAGGCCAGCCAACAACCTCGTAGCCTGTCCTACCAAGGTCCAGGCGTGATGAATGTTGCCGAGGGAAATTTGAGTCAACACAAAAATAAGAATTGCATGAATGTGGCCAAGATCCAGACTCCTCGGCTCTGCGAGAAGCTGCTCTTGAATGGAGAGCTGGATGGCCGACGGAGACGTTAGGCGGACATCGTGGTTTCCTCTTAGAATAGAGGTGTAAGATATCACAGCCCATAGTACTAGATTGCATGATGTCGCACTCGTTGTCGGTCGATTCCCAGTCGTATGCATGGCCCGAAGGAGTTCTCGGCGTTCAAGAATTGGAAACCAACAATGCGTGTAGGTGAAGTAAAAGTCGACCAGGTCTGGGGTATTTTCCGGTATCAGCCAATTAACTCCTTTTGACGTGGTTTGAGATGCCCTTTGGCTCTGGAATGGCTCTTGGATAGTCTGAATGATCATGGGCTCGTTCGAGCCAAAATCTATTGGTGCACCGACTAAATCTTCCATGTTCTCATCCTGATCGCGAGTCTCCACCGGTTCCCAGTCAGAGCCATCGTGGCCAGCTTCTTCATGATCGGGTTTCAACAATTGATTCACGTCTTGGGATAATCTTGATTTTCGCCAAACGGTCACAAGATGATCTGCTTGTCCACTTTTTAGGAAATTGCCTTTGCCTCGTGCATCGCGTAAGAGGCCAAAGACAGTGCTCTCACCCCCAGGCACATTCTGGAGAACAAGACCTAGAGTAATTTCAAGGCTTCGGACATATCCGGATGGCAGGCCTCGTCGACCTCCACCAGTTTGATAAGTGCAGGTCCGGTTTGCAGCATGACATATCTTGCACACGGGCTGTTCTCCGTCACACTTGGACTTGCGACGTCGGCATTGATCACAAGCACGATAAATGCGCTGCCGTTTCGAGGGACGTGGACTGGACATTGAATCCACGCTTATCAGTCATCCAACATCCTTAATTGATTCACTGGTCGCTTCGCCTGTAGAAGATGAATATGGTTGGGTTGACTGCGAGTGGCAAACAGTCAGGTGATCGGCCTTGGGTTTAGCCGATGGCAATTCTGTGGACGAGCCGACAACCAGCCACGCAGAGGTTCGTTCACAGATCAAAGAAAAGACAATGTCTGGTAAAATCGCGAATAGTCATTTCATGTGCAAAACACAGTCTCTGAAATGAGTGCTATCGAAAGCTCTCCTGGTCCATTGAAGTGCAGCAGGACGCCGCCAGCGTCTGCCAACAAAATTCTTGGCATTCGACGACAATATAGCTCGGATGCTACGATATTACTCGTCGGGCTTTTTGGTGCTGGCAAGAAGACGCTTGGAATAATTGCATCTGTTGCCTTACGAAGACGTTTCGTTGACTTTGATGCGGTCTTCAATCAAGAAGTTCAATCCTCACCTCAAGAGTTTATAGCTTGCCACGGTCTTGCACGATATCGCGATCTCGAACTCCAAATATCAAAGGATCTCCTCGCAAAATATGATACGGGTTGTGTCATCGTTGGCCTTGGAGGCACGGCGAGCCCTTCGCAGCGCACCCTTCTAACCGAGTGTGGTCGGCGACATCCCGTTATCTATGTGCGACGTGATGAGCATGATCTACAACGGCTCTCGGGAACCACCCCGGACAAGTTTAGTCGCATCTTCGAGATTGTGAATGCGTTTTTCGAGTCTTGCACCAATTTTGACTTTTTCAATCATACTCAAAGCGAATCTCAGAGCGCTCCGACATTGCCTGCCTACCTCAAGCTCAAAGAGACCGAGCGTGTATTTGTGGCATTCCTACAGAGGATTTTTGGAAGAGATCATCGCCAAGTTTTCTCAGTCGATCCATTTTCAAGGTCACACACATACGCTTTACAAGTTCCTGTGGCATATCTGGATAAACCGGAGCTTGATCTGGAATCACTTGAGTCTGGCGCTGACGCTATCACTCTTGTGGTTCAACCCGAAGATATAACCTCCACCAAGTTGACGGAAAAGCTTGTACGCCATATCGCCTTGTTGAGAAAACATTCCCGAGTTCCAATAATTGTGGATGTGTCCGCACCTCATTCAACACATTCGACTTTCGATTATCACAAAGCTCTCGCGACCACCCTTCGACTTGCCCCAGATGCCCTGACATGTTGCCTTGAATGCGACCATGGTCTTCTCTCCGAGCTTAAATTTACAAAGGGCTATACCAAAATCATTGGCACGCTTCATAACCCCATTCCTATTGGATCTCAAGCTGCCATGCTGTCAACCGTCACCGAGCTAAGCAGGGATTCCGAATGTGACGCCCTACGAGTGACTGGAGAAGCAATCTCACCGGATCAGAATTACGCCTGCCTATCCTTTTCTCATGACATAGGAACAACCTTGGAAATTCCTATCATCACATACAATACGGGACCAATGGGACGAGTTTCGATTTGTCTGGGCCGAACTCTGTCACCAGTTGTACTCCCATCCTTGCAGGAGACAGGCGTAACAATGCACGAAGCGCAATGTGCGTTGACCGCTTGTTTCTTGCAGTCGGAGAAAACCTTCACCATTTTCGGACAAAGTGTGAAGTACAGTCTTTCGGCAGCGATGCATAACACTGCTTATGCGGCATGTGGATTGCCACATGTCTACGATACCATCCAAAGTCAGAACTTATCAGATATCCACCCCCTCTTGAACGATGAGAACCACGGTGGCGTGACGATCTCTCTTCCTTACAAATCAGCAATCCTACCTTTCCTTGATGAAGTCAGCTCTGATGCAAAGGATATTAACGCCGTCAATACGGTAGTGCTGGAACATAGTCAGCTTCTCAGCGGTGAAAGCGTCACTATTCGACGGGGTTACAACACTGATTACATTGGTATCAGAGATTGCATCCACAAGCACCTTTCTCCAGCAAATGCAGTTCGTGATGGTACCACGGCTTTGATTATTGGCGCTGGAGGAATGGCTCACGCTGCGATCTATGCATGCTATGAACTTGGCGTTCGGAGGATGTGCATCTACAATAGAACGACCGAAAACGCCAAAAAGCTTGCAGATTATTTCCATCAGTGGGCAAAGTCAAAGTCAGGTGTGAATTTGCAACTCGACGTGCTCTGCTCGCCAGAGGACCCTTGGCCGTCAGACTGCCGTCTACCCACTATTGTCACCTCCTGCATTCCACCATATGAGCTTGGAAGTGAAAATCCAATCGATATGCTGCTGTCAGAACGGTGGCTTAGCAGCCGAACAGGTGGCGTGTATCTTGAGGTAAGTGAGAATCATCATGGGCTCGAAGACTCCAAGTTCATTAATTGTCTAGGTTGGATATGGCCCCTCCATGACTCGATTGATGGAACAATTCCTCCCGCGTGCATCGAAGGGGTGGGTGGTAGTAGATGGACTGATGGTGCTGGTTGAGCAAGGCATTGCTCAATACGAGATCTTCACCAAGCGACCAGCACCAGTTCATGTGATGCGACGTGCAATTCGTGAACAGTCCATCCGGCATGGCTTTGTTCATGGATGACGATTTTTTATCTTCGCATAAATGCATCGGTCTACCCAGCTGTTCGCAACAGGTAATATATCGTTGGTCGTGAGACCCCGGGGAGTGTGTTGTTGAATAGCTGTATGATAATTATTCGATACATCTTCCTTCTCAGCTTAGCTCGCTGTCTCATCTAGTATGTTTTCGAGTAGAGAACCGAGACACTAGATTTACCAAATAGTTTATTTTGAATCCTTAATTCCTATCATCGCCTCCGTCTACATGGGTAATGTTACAGATTCCTCTTGTTGTTGACTTTTCGCTAGTTTCATAAGAGCTAGAATTTCACTCGATCAGTAATCCGATAGTCCTTCAAATGAGGAGGGGGTTCATTCACAAACCCGGGGTTTGAGCCGACCCCGTTTCTGCTGTATTCACGGCCATCAGGTTAAGATCCACCGGAGCTAGGCTAAGACTTTAACCTTCCACCCCCTCCGAATGACGTTTTAAATCGCATCACATCTACGTTTCAAGATACCAAAAACGAATCTCATTTTGAAGCAAGCCGATAAGTCTTATCAAATATAAGCGAGGGCAATCACGCAAGTATGTCTTACCAACCCGCTATTATGAGCGCGTCCCTCGGACGGGCATGGCTACACAATCTCCACTACAAGATCGAACAAGCCGCAAAGGCCGGTTTCAAAGGAATTGAGATATTTTATGAGGACCTCGATTACGCCGCCCGAGAAGCCTCCGGAAGCGACTCCCCATCTGCAGAGGATATTCTTAGCGCAGCAGATCGTGTTCATGAGTCCTGCCAAGCGCAAGGGCTCCAGGTGATCGGCCTCCAGCCCTTCCTCTTCTACGAAGGTCTCAAGGACCGCGAACAACAAGCTAAGCTGATTGAGAAAATGAAGCTGTGGTTCCAAATTGCCAAGAGACTCGAGACCGACACGATTCAAATTCCTGCCAACTTCCTGCCGGCAGAGCAATTAACGGATGACCTGGATATCATCGCTGCCGACCTGCGACAGGTCGCTGATATGGGTGCTGCTGAGAGTCCTATTGTGCGCTTTGCCTATGAGAACCTGTGCTGGAGTACGTACATCGACACTTGGGAGAAGCTTTGGCAAGTGGTGAAACGCGTCGACAGGCCTAATTTTGGCATGTGCCTTGATACCTTCAACATCGCCGGGCGCGTTTGGGCAGATCCAGCCGATGCGACGGGCAAGACGCAAAATGCAGACGCAGACCTGAAACAATCTCTGGAGCGGATGGTAGCGGAGATTGACCTGACCAAAGTTTTCTACATCCAGGTCGTGGATGCTGAGCGGATGGAGTCGCCTTTGGTTTCTGGTCACCCGTTCCATGTTGACGGTCAACCGGCACGGATGAGCTGGTCTCGAAACGCCAGAACTTTCATGTATGAGAATGATCGCGGTGCATACATGCCAGTGGAGGATGTGGCGAAGACCATTATAAATGGGCTAGGCTATAAGGGCTACGTTTCTATGGAGCTGTTTTCCCGGACTATGGCTGAGACGGGCAAGCACGTTCCTGACGAGCATGCGGCACGGGGTATTGCCGCTTGGAAGAAATTCCAACAAAGACTTCAGTTAGAGTAAATAGGGAATATGTAGTTCGTAGCAAGGCTTCTATAACATTGTAAATCTTAAAATGAATTCAAGATCAGATGGAAAGATAGAAGAAACCTGAAGATAGAGATACCGTAAATTCGTGTCAGACAACTTTACTCACCGAGGTTTCAATAGGAACGATTTAGTACATTTAGTCCTGCCGGCTTTCAAAGCCATGATGATTATTGTCCAGTTCGAAGCAAATCTAAATACATGAAATTCGATTGCATTTTGGTAAAATTAAATATCAATGGCCTTTCCATCCAACCAGTCCTTAGACAGCCTATATAGTAGATCATGCTTCTCTCCACAAACGGTACCCACGTGTCGTCTGTGTCCGGGCATATCTCTTAGCACGGCAACACCCATCGTGAGCTCCTGGCAGTAAGCAAGACATTTGTAGCCCTCAGGATAAGAGTTAAGCTTCTCATCATTGATACGTGGGATCTTGTTGGGGTTGACGGGCAACAGCTTATCCTTCTCGTACCAATGACGAACGAATCGGGCTCCCCAGCGGCCATTCACCTTCTCAAAGAAGAAACAGAATCGGCAATCCGCCTCGGCGTCAACTTCGCACCCGTCGATCGTGAAGCGCTGCGTGATTGTCGCTTTCATCTTGGTGACGGCGCGAGTGGCATCGGGAGTGATGTCCGTTGTCACGCCGTGACAGCGGTGCATGATAAAAGCGCCTTTGTCCATGCCGGCCTTGGAAGCGGCAATGAAGTCTTTATAGGAGACTCGGCCGGACCAGGTTGTGTATACATGGGCGTCTTCGTGAAAGATGGATTCAAAGTTCTCCCATTCACAGGCATCGCTATGGAATTTTCAGCAACTGGGGACTGGAAATGTTTGGAGTATAGGCATAGCTTACCGGTAACAGGGCCAACCCTCCGCAAGCTCACGCAGCTTCGCTCGTTCCAAGACGAGGTTATCAGGACCATTGTTGCGAATGGCCTGCTCGGGCCAGGTGCCTTCGGGGAGAGAGTGTAGGTCAAGCATAATGTAATTCAAGGTTTCATGTGGAAGTGTCACTCAACACTCCAGCCGGGATGGGGAATGCGATTATATACCGGCTTCGGGATATCCGGGGACACGGTTAATGCCACTGCCGATGGAAAACCCGCCCATTGCCTCCGGACAAACCAACATGTGGGATGCGGGGGAGGACGGAATCTATGGAGCGGAGGTCTTTATGTAATGCTTTTCTACATTAGGTGAAAACGATGTACCGGTTTAGAAGGTCTCCGAGGAAGTAATTCAACTAACATACTATTGAAACTAACATGATCTAGAAATTGATACCTTTGCTGTTCTCGGCAGCTTTCAGCAGGACATTCCAGGCGCCCTCTCGATCTAACCTTTGAAGACGATCCTCCCCCGCCCACAAGCGCCATTGTTCTTCAATCTGGTACCCGATGATATGCGTGCCCTCCACACACGGCCAATCCAACTGCTCGGCCAACTTGATCATTCTGGTTCTCCGAGGCTTGAAACACATATCCAATAAGACACCTTTTTGCGACCTAGATAGGAAATGCTTCAAAATCGAAGCTACAGCCAACTCCGACTCCGTAGTTGGCTCAAAATCGGGCACAGTTCCGACGATATAGTACGGAGTTGATAGAGTCTCTGCCTCACTCAGAGACTTGACATGGATGATCTTGGGGATCGCAGGAAGTCGACGTGAATCGGCGATGAGACTCTCCACTTCTTGATCATCTCGATTCAGAATGTAAATCGTCGGACAGTAAAGTTGATTGGCGAGGGCATAGACGGCTGCACGACTCGCACCACCTGCTCCCACGACTAGAGCAGAGGCCGGACGCTCTGCTGAAGGTCGATCTTTCTCCTCGCCCTTTTCCAAGAGACAACCCTTGACGCCTCTCCAGTCGGTGTTGGTGCCGCACAGACGTCTGCGACCGTCATCTTTGTAGTAGACGTTGTTGCAAGCGCCAATGATGGTTGCAAGATCGTCAATCTCGTCCAGATGCTTCATGATGGTGTTTTTGTATGGCATGGTGACTACCAGGCCGGAGGTCGTAGACTTCTTTCCCAGGGCCACCACATCGTCGAGTGTTGGACATTCGGTTGCGTAGAACGTCCATGGCAGACCCAATGAATTGGCGATATAATTATGCATTTCGGGGGCAATGGAGTGGGTGACACCCACGCCCACCAGGTGGAGGGTTTTCTCTTCGGACTGTTGCATGATGGTGGCGGAATCTAGCGAGAGAAAATATCTGAACAACAGAATGAATTGTAGTCAAGCCAGTCGATGATAGAAGCTTGATGAACTTAGATGATTCGAGGGAGAGTATCTCGGGTTAAGTCATTGCCTTTCTCCGTCGGGGCGCGATGTCTTAGCCGATGGACTCGTCATATCGCGGTTAAGCTCATGGCCGAACCTGATTTCCGAACTTGGATAGTATACAGACAGTATATCTGCCGACTCTGGTTACTTGCGAGAATTATTTCAAAATTGAGCCTTCACCGAGCTTACAGACTTCAACTTTTAGCCAAATGACTCAATCTGCATCTCCCTCAGGCCACGCCGTCGCACCCAAGAATTTCCACATTTTTGGTAGTGGAATATCCTTCAGCATTTCGCCGACCATCCACAATGCCGGATTCATGCATTATGACCTTCCATACAAATACGACGTCCGAGAATCCTCCAACATCGATGGAGTGGCTAGATTCATCTCGGACAAGCAATTCAGCGGCGCCAGCGTCACGATGCCCCATAAGTTGCAAGTTCACAAGTTTTGCACCGAGCAGACGGACACCGCCCGCTTGATTGGAGCAATCAATACTCTCGTTGTCAAGGGAGATGGAAATGGACGGCGGATCATTGGTGATAATACGGATTGGTCGGGACTGCATAGGATCATAGCGGATTATGCGACAAGGACGGGTCAACGGTCGAACATTGGCCTTGTGATTGGCGCCGGAGGTGCTTCGCGAGCAGCGCTCTATGCCATGCACAAAGCAGGGATTCGGTCTATTTATCTCGTTAATCGGACCCTGGCCACTGCAGAGAAAGTGAGACATGATTTCAAGGCCGTCTTCGACATCATCGTCGTTCCGAGCCTCGAGGAGCTTCCTCAACACCCGGACGTTATCGTGGGTACCGTTCCTGCCGAGACTACGACTGAAGATCAATTCTCGGCCCTCTTCGGAGAAAGAGGTCTCTGCATCGACATGTCGTATAAACCGAGGCAGACACCGTTGCTGAGTGTGGCTCAGAGAAACGAGGGATGGTATACCGTGACTGGTGTGGAAGTGTTGCTGGCTCAAGCATACGATCAGTTCTATCTTTGGACGGGCTGTGAGCCACCGAAAGAGAAAATGGTGGAGGCTGTTGCTCAGCATGAGCGCGAGCGAGCGAGAGGAGGAACAAAGGGAGGGTTGCTCTGAACTTGAGATAACGTGGGAATTCCAATTGTGATAAGATGGATTTGTGCGTAGATATACCTATTGTTTAGAAATAGAATAGAGAAAATGTCGTAAGCCCCTGCACTCCTATGAACGGCCTAGCACAACTGCCTTGGAACAAAGTGTTTATGGGCAGCTTCGTTACTTGAGTTTACTTCACCTCCACAGGCAAATCTATAAATGTTCGGTTCTATTTTCAATTTTGTATACAAGGCCAGTCCCGCTGCCATGTGCTCTATATGGGGGTATAAACATTTCAAATGGTCGCATAAATGCATGGCATCAGTGACGTGATTGATCAAGCCGCACGAATGGCCTGCTCGGGCTTGGTTCGACCCAGTCCCTCCTTGGCATAAAAGTCCATTGGGTAAATACCATTGTTGGCCTTGTCCCAGTTCTCACGAACACCCAAGGCAATAAGCGCCTCGTATGGGGTGAGCAATGGCCGAGAAAAGGCATAGCCCCAATCAATACTCAGCCGTGGGCAGGCGATCTGCACCCAGCACTCGACGTCCGACATGGATGCGAGCTTTCCTGGGAAGATCTCACTCAATAGGAGATTCACCACAGGAATACCTCGCTCGGCAAGGTGACGTTCAATCATCGCCATTGTGTTCGGGTTGCCTTGCCGACCAAGCGACCCCAAAATGATACCCCATTTCTTAGCTGACTTGGCAGTTGCAATGGCGTCTCGGCGAATGGTGTGCATTTCATCGTGATCGTATGATTCCCGGGTCAGCGTCCGTGAATAAGGATCATACCGGTATGCTGGGATAGTGGGGTTGTGGATCATGGCAGATTCGAGATGGAAGCGGCCATCACCCAGATAGAGAAGAACGTCAATCTCAGACTCGGGTAGAACTGGCGAAGTGCAACCCAGAATTTCACCCTTGGAGAGCGGCATAATTTGCGGGATCACAACACGGAAACCAGCACGCTCCAGAACCGCCTTCAGTCCGTGCAGGGTTGCGTTGAACTGGATGGTGCCGACAGTGGCGATGGTTTGCCCGGGTTTAAAGTTGCGCTCGAGGGTAGCGATGAGATGGCTCGTGTCGATGCTAATGTCGACAAAGATATATAGCGTCTTGATCTTGGTCACATCCACGGGGATCAAGCAACTGTGGGCATAATGAACCAAAAGATCGCATCCCAGGGCCCGTGCCGTGTAGTCGTCAATGCAGCATGCACCGTATGTCACGTCACCCATGATTAACGTCTCAATACCGGGACAAAATTGTGTGAGGATGTCTGAGATAGTGGTCGCAAAGATCAGCAATCCCTCTGGGAACTGCAGTGCAACACGCTTGGCTCCGGAGGAGCGGACTCGATGGATTGTCTTGGGGATCTCGAAGGAGTAGTTCTTGGGAAGCAGGTCGATTGCGGCTTGAATCTCCGGGTCATTCAGGATCTCTGGGGGCACTTGATTGAGGGTTCGAGGAGTCCTCCTTGGGGCGGCTGATTGCACAGACATGTTAGTAACGTGCTCCGATCCGTGCCGGCAAATCCTGCATACCTGTCTGCACTGCCGTGGATTCGACATCGTTTTGGCTCGTGACGTCCTTTTGCGCCTGGGCTTCGGCAGTACGTCGACCGACGAATCTCTTCTTGGGCTGGCGCATCTGACTAGCAGGGGTGTTTGCCGTGTCCTCCATATTGACAAAAGTGGTCGACCCTCAAATCACGAATTTTATGAAGAGTTGCAGAAGATCACCCCACTATCGCTTTCTATCGTTTTTATCTTTTTTTCGGTGGGGCGTGACCGTTCCCGCACTAAGCCCAAGATGGTTTAGTTCTCTCCGCATCAGACGAGCTCCCCTCTTTACTTCTTCGACTCCTCGTCACTTCCCTTTCTCTGTTCTCCAAGTTGCTGATTCGGGTACTCTTTCTTATCTCCTTGGAACCTCTCAATTTTCTTTGAAGCCACCAGGATGGCAGTTTACTCTCGTCTGCGTCTGCTCTCGGCCTTCCGGGTTCCTCTTGTCACACGATGCTATTCAACCGAATCGCGGTTAGCCTCGGATCATGTTCGCATCGTGGAAGTTGGCCCTCGCGATGGACTGCAGAATGAGAAAAAGTCTATCCCGATGGAAACCAAAATGGAACTGATTCGCAGACTAGCCAAGACCGGTGTCACCACCATCGAGGCCGGCTCCTTTGTACCGGCGAAATGGGTACCACAGGTATGGGCCTTCAGCGCATCTCGGCGCAGCGATTTGATTGATGTGAACTACTAACGTCCCGGGGCTGGGAAGATGGCCAGTACGGCTGAGATCTGTGAACAACTTCTCACATCACCTCCACAATCCCAAAGTACAATCGCCTATAATTATCTAGTTCCCAACATCAAGGGGCTGGAGAGCCTTGTCAAGATCATGGATGCAACCGGTGTTCCGGCAGACTCGCCCGGCTCAGAATCCAAGTCAGCGACGACGACAGAAATCTCCCTTTTTGCCGCCGCTACGGAATCCTTCTCAAAGGCCAACACCAATTGTACTATCGCCGAGTCCCTGGAGCGCATCAAACCGATCGTTGCGCTAGCCAAGACGAAGAGCATTCGCGTACGTGGATATGTCTCAGTGGCACTGGGCTGCCCCTACGAAGGTCCCGAGGTGAGCCCATCCAAAGTGGCTGATATTACGGCGACTCTTTTGGAGATGGGCGCGGACGAGGTGTCGGTTGCCGATACTACGGGTATGGGTACTGCGCCGCGGACTATGGAGCTTCTGCAGGCTCTCAAGGCGGCTGGTATTGCCAACACGGATCTGGCACTTCATTTCCATGACACCTATGGACAGGCCTTGGTGAACACCATAGTCGGGTTGGAGCATGGTGTTCGGATTTTCGACAGCAGTGTCGGAGGATTAGGTGGCTGCCCGTACTCCAAGGGTGCCACTGGCAACGTTTCCACGGAGGACCTCATTCACACCATTCACAGCTTGGGCATGCACACGGGTGTCAGCCTCGAGGAAATGTCGCGAATCGGCTCGTGGATCAGTGGGGAACTCGGGCGAGTGAACGACAGCCGAGCCGGCAAGGCCACCCTAGGCCGACTGTCGGAATAAAAAGTGGTCCTCTGTAACAGTCATCCCTACTCCGCTTGTGCCGTATATATCACCAATGTTTCAATAATTTGAGCGAATTCTGTTTATTGTCGAATCAGTGGCGGCCGTTCTCGTACATTCACTACACATATCATACAATAATCCAATCCAATAGCCGAGATCCAGTCTGCCACTTCTTTATATACATTGTGTCCCGTATCGATCTGTCCGTTGTAGAGCAGAGAGGTGAATCAACGCCAGCATTATGCATAGCCCTCAAGCAGTTGGGGCCTTCAGAAATCAGTCACACGGCCTCCATAGCTCCAATCTCCGGCGGATCCCCATCGCAAAGGCTCATTCTTAGGTCCACCAACTTCTCCCGTCTTCGGGTTCTTCTCGCCCTCGAATTCGGGCTTCAAGCCCTGCGGCGCATCCGGGTGAAGCTCCTCGCCACTTCCGTTGACCTTGATCTCTGGCCGGGCGTCCGACTGTGGGGACTGGTTGACCTGGGGCGTACTGAATGCACCCGTTGAACGGCGTTGAAGTTCCTCGAATATCTCTTGTTCTTCTTTGGGGAGGCGTGGAGGAGCGGGAGTGTGCTTGAATCCGAATGATGGTTTACCGTCGTCGCTGCGCCGAACGGCTGTTGTGGAGAGGGATCGGGTAGCGAGTCGGCTCGTGAAGGAAGGGACGCATACGCGACGCAGTAGCAGGGAAGATGCCATGATTATTGCTTTGGGAGGTATTTTTCAGCGATCAATGAGCAATTGGTTGCAATGAAGCCGAGTCGAGGGAATAATAACCTTCAATGCCTCGTGCCTCGGGAGGTGGCGCCGAACCTCCAAATGACTAAGAGTGGCCGATCCGATCCCGATATCGCCTTAACTTTTTTTGGTCTCTCCGCCCGTCGAGTCATCCGAGCAGTTGGTCTTCTTTTAATTTCCCTCTACAACTGCCCCTCGGAAGATCAATTCGGCTGTGCAAATAGCAGACGACTTTTACAACTCACAATGTCTGCTCTTCGTTTGGCCGCGCGCCGTGTGCCTCGCGCAACTCGACTGGTTCCTTCCTTTGAGTCGCCGATCCAGCGACGCTTTGCGGCGACGTCCAATGCTCCCCAGGAAGTGAAGCGCCAGGTGCAGGTATGTAATTCGTTTCAACATGCCCATTGCAAGACTCATTCATCTAATTTCTTTTTCTTGCAGAAGGAGTCTACCCTCCCTAACCCTGACCCTTCGCCGGACTCGCTCACCGTGTCGTTCATTAACGAGCGCGCGCCCTTCATGGTTCCCACCTACGTTCGCCCCGCTCCCATGATGATGAAGGGCCAGGGCTGCTACCTGTGGGATATGGAGAACCGACGGTACCTGGATTTCACTGCCGGTATTGCAGTGAACTCTCTCGGTCATTGTGATCCTGAGATTGCCCAGATTATTGCGGAGCAGGTGCGCAGCCATAAATATCGCAGGCCCAACAGAAGCGACTACTAACTAACAATGTGCTATCTATAGGCCGAGACTCTCATTCACGCCTCCAATCTTTACCACAACCCTTGGACTGGTGCTCTGAGCCAGCTTCTCATTAACCTGACCCGCGAGTCCGGTGCTATGCGGGATGCTTCCCAGGTCTTCATCTCCAACTCCGGCACCGAAGCTAACGAGGCCGCGATCAAGTTTGCCCGCAAGGTCGGCCGTTCTATCGATCCCTCCGGTGCTAAGCACGAGTTTGTCTCCTTCCACAACTCCTTCCACGGTCGTACAATGGGAGCCCTGTCTGCTACCCCGAACCCCAAGTACCAGACTCCCTTCTCGCCTATGCTCCCCGGATTCAAGTACGGCAACTACAACGACGTTGAACAACTGCAGACCCTCATTACTGAGAACACCTGCGGTGTGATTGTCGAGCCAATTCAGGGCGAGGGTGGTGTTAACGTCGCCAAGCCCGAGTTCCTTGCTGCTCTCCGCAAGCGCTGTGACGAGGTCGGCGCTGTGTTGATCTTTGATGAGATTCAGTGCGGTCTGGCTCGTACCGGCAGCTTCTGGGCTCACGGCCACCCATCTCTAGCCCCTGCCTCCGGCGAGGCTGCTCACCCGGATATCCTGACCACTGCGAAGGCCCTTGGTAATGGTATTCCCATTGGCGCGACCATTGTCTCTGGCAAGACCGTCGCATCTCACATTAAGACTGGTGACCACGGTACTACCTTCGGTGGAAACCCGCTGGCTTGCCGAGTTGCCTACCACATCGTCGCACGTCTGGCTGACCCCGAGCTCCAGAGCGCCGTCTTGGAGAAATCCAAGGTCTTCACCTCCGGCTTCCAGGCTCTGCAACAGAAGTACCCCGACGTTATCTCGGAGGTTCGTGGCCGCGGTTTGATCCTTGGTCTCCAGCTGTCTCCACTTTTCTCCTCCAAGGCCGCTGATATCATCACTGCTGCCCGTGAGCGCGGCCTTTTGATCATCACAGCTGGTGATGGCTGCATCCGCTTCGTTCCTCCCTTGACCATCACGGAAGAGCAGATCCAGACTGGCTTGAACATCCTAGAGCAGGCTCTGACTTCCGTGGCGTACCAAGCTTAGATTTGCTCCTATCTGATTTGCATGCCGCCTACGATATGTTTGATATATACCATTCTGCTGGAGCGACTTATTTGTTTTTGAGTTTGATTTTACCTGGTTGCAGTCCGATGTATAGATCGTTGATACATAGAGGCACGAAGCGCGAAAGTTGAAAATTTGATTCTTTTTTACTTCAGCCATTGACCCCAACTACCATTTGTCTGTCTTGCGTTCTATTTCAATGCGAAAATGACCAAGTGTTGCCCAGTTAAGAGTCCTTACCATCGTTGTCACCAGCCGCTGGCTCCAGTAGATACGATGACGCGCGTAGCGGAACCCGCCCGGTGGACCGCGTGGAACTCCAACTTCCCCCATCCACCTCCCCCATTCAGTGGTGATACACGCACCTGCCCCCATCTTCCTCGTGTGCTATCCGGGTTGCCCGAGATGATCCCTCGCTCTTAGTCGGAACTCATGGACTGCGCATCCGTCCATGTTTCCCTTTATCTGTAGCCACTGAACTCCCTCACGCGACTACCTGCTTCAAGAATGCCTCCCCGCGGCCCCTCTGATGACGCCCGCATGTTTTCCCCTAACGTTTCTTCGATGTCGACACGGACTAGCATATGTGACCGGCTCAGAGGAGTCTTCCACGGTGCTGACCCTCGAGTCTGCGTCGCTTTTTGGCTCTTTGGTGCGCTTCGCTTGGATCTGTGATGAGCTCGAATCACTTTCTAGGAATGTCAACTGATAGCTTCCCCTTCTAGGCCTAGTTAACAATGTCCTCTATGTGATTCTGCTCTCCGCAGCACTCGACCTTGTCGGTCCGGATGTCCCCAAAGGCGTCGTCCTCCTGGCGGATATCATCCCCTCCTTCGGGACCAAATTGATTGCCCCGTACTTCATTCACGTGGTACCCTACTCGATGCGAGTGATAATCTTCGTGTTCTTATCCGTCGTGGGAATGCTAGTCGTCGCGATGAGTCCGAGCTACACGGATGGCGGGACCATCTCATCCAAGCTGGCGGGTATCGTTCTAGCGAGTCTCTCTGCGGGCGGCGGCGAGCTGAGCTTTGTCGGTCTGACGCATTTCTATGGACCGTTCAGTCTGGCGGCATGGGGTAGTGGCACGGGCGCTGCGGGCTTGGTTGGTGCGGGCGCTTATGCTCTCGCTACGTCTACAATGGGCGTTTCTGTCCGAGCGACCCTTCTGGCGTCTGCTATTCTGCCGGCGATCATGGCGTTGAGCTTTTTCGTAGTTCTGCCTCGAGCGGCACTGCAGACTCATAGTTCTACAGGAGATGGCTACATTGCGGCTGCGAGAGGTGACGAGCTAGATGAGGATGAGCTAAATGACGAGAGCCATGAGATCGAGCGCGGGGAAGAGGAAGGACTTTTGGGTGTTTCTGATCACTTGGCTGACACTTACAAGCCTGTCCATATCAACGAATCGTCGTCTTGGTGGGCTCGGTTTCGCGCTAACCTGCGGCGGCTCAAGGGGCTTTTCTTTCCCTTGTATGGTTTTGCTCTGAGATTAAGATGATATTCGTGCTGACCAGTTTCTAGCATGCTTCCATTGCTACTCGTATACATCGCCGAGTATGTGATCAATCAGGGTGTCAGCCCGACGCTACTGTTCCCACTATATACCACCCCCTTTGAGAATTTTCGCGCGTTCTATCCAGCCTACAACGCTATCTACCAAGCCGGCGTCTTCATCTCACGGTCTTCAACACCCTTCTTCCGAGTACACCATCTCTATCTACCGTCTTTCCTCCAAATCCTGAATTTGGTCTTCTTGACTCTCCATAGCATGTTCAACTTTATCCCGAATGTCTACCTTGTCTTTGCGGTCATTTTCTGGGAAGGCTTGCTGGGTGGGCTGGTGTATGTGAACACCTTTGCGGAGATTTCCGACCGCGTGCCTAAAGAGGATCGTGAGTTCTCGTTGGGTGCTACGACGGTGAGTGACTCGGCGGGGATTTGTATTGCTGGGTTCTTGAGTATGCCGTGGGAGGTTTTGCTATGTCGTTGGCAATTAAGCCATGGGAGGGACTATTGTCGGCAGGTCTAGTGCTGTTTTGAATTGATTTGGGCGTCCTTTGCGATAACTATATATACATGGCTAGAAAGATCGTTGTTCTATATTTTTGTGGGTGTACTTTTCTAGGTGGGAATAGGTGGACATCATAGCTTGCCCAAGTGTACGGAGTGGAAACACGTGGGTATTTATTGCGGATTCAAATTCTCTTAGACGGTACTAAGTATTAGTTGTGATTCAATAATACAGTTTCAACGTTCACGTCTCGTGGCTCGTGGCCTTTTGCGTCACTGACATGTGATAGTGTGGGGGCGTTCACATGTGATTGAACGTGAAAGAAACTGGAACTGCTGACACACTCAACCTTCTCTTCACCTTCAAGTCTCTTTGATTTCAGATCTACTGTGATACCGAGTACCGAGTACTGGAGACTCGGCTTACTCGTTGCTCTTACAGATCTCTCTGGTGGGTTCTTGCGCCCCGAAGGGTTTGACGATATCCCTAGCACCGGATCCGGTCAACAGCCAAGGGAAAAAGGAAAAATCGAAGCATCACCTCCTATGTGGAAATGATAGGTATGAACCAGGTATGAAAGCTATTCTGGGATTCCTGAGCTTATCAACGTCTTTGACAGACCACGTTTTGGGAAGACCTTCGACTCGGTTTCGCAAGATCCAGGTCTTCGCGGTCGTCTCATTTTGGTCCCTCTATCTACTAAGGTGCGTTACTTTTTCAGATGGGGAAATTCACGTAACTAATACAAGAAATCTTACCCGATGCAGAGCTGACAAGCATGGCCCTCCGCTTATTCGCTCTATCTCATCGCACTTCACCGGCAAATTAACCAGCTGGCAGACCACGGTCATCATCTTCTTATGGCTCTATGTGAGCCGCAACTTTGCCAAGATCGTGGGCTTGGAATGCCCAGAACCACTAGCAAATCTTTATTCTCGATCATTCTTTCGTGCAACATGGATCACCACTGGGTTGGATGCCGGCTTTTGGACGGCAATGAAAATCAAGCCCAAATGGCTGCGCGACTTGGCATCGCTGGTCTTCACGGTCTATTATCTCATCGCTGCAGAGCAAGCAGATGAGAAGGTACGGCGAGTCCGGGGTACGCTCACGTTAGAACACCTTCGCGTATCTTGGAATAAGGCAACAAGCCCCTACTTATGGTTCCTGGCGAGTTTGGTTCGCCCTCGACTTACCCGCTATGGCCCGCGAGCTATCCGGATCCCTCGGCCTAAGCACTCGGCGAACACGGAGCCAATCAGTGCATGGATGTACTTTGATGGGCCGCTCAGTGCATTGAAGGATCAGACTTCCCTCGTATTGGATGTCCCAGGTGGAGGATTCGTTGCGATGGGGCCCCGCAACTCGGAGGATAAACTACTTTCTTGGGCGGGTCAGCTGAAGATTCCAGTCTTGAGTATTGACTACAAGAAGGCTCCAGAGTATGCATATCCATATGCTCTTCATGAATGTTACGATGTCTATCATACGATCATGGCGACGAACGGTCGCTGTCTGGGGCTGAGTGGCTCGACGCGCCCTCGGATTGTGGTAACTGGAGAGAGTGCTGGCGGCAATCTTGCCGTCAGTATGACACTGATGGTCTTACAATCAGCCATGGCGCAAGGTTGGGAAGGTGAAAACGTTCTTCCTCGACCGGACGGTCTCGTGCTGGCGTATCCGGCGTTGAACGTGAGGGTCGAAAGCTGGATGTCGGACGAGCAGATGTCTTTGATCCAAGATAAAAGTTGTCGTCAGACGAATAGCGGCGTATTGCAACGCAAGCAGGATCAATATCGCAGGCTCACGCCGTACACGTCACCCGGTCACTCTGTTGAAAATTTGACCACGATATTCACTGACGAGAAGCGACCAAAACAGGGACCAACAGAGACCGATGTCGCTGCTGAGACATCCAAGGCATTGCGTGACAAGCTAGAGAAGAGCGAACACGTCTCCGGAGACGCTGCCTTCAAGACGGCTGGTCCGACTAATCCACTCAAGACTCGACTCGCGGTGTCCTCTATGATCTCGTATGTCCATGATCGAATCCTCACGCCTGAAATGATGCGTGCGATGATCATCCTCTACATTGGCCCACACCACCGGCCAGATTTCAATACAGATTTCTATCTGTCACCCGTCCTCGCACCAGACGCTTTACTAGCTCAATTCCCGAAGACGTACATCCTGACCGGTGAACGAGATCCACTCGTCGATGATACTGTTATCTTCGCAGGTCGACTACGACAAGCAAAACTTCACCGTTTCCATGAGCGCCAAGATCTTGGACTCGAAAAATCACAACGCCAATTCAACGAAAAAGACCACGTCGAAGTCTCTCTTATTCCTGGAGTCTCACATGGCTTCATGCAAATGGCTGGATTTTTCCCCGACGCTTGGAAATACATCAACCGCAGTGCGCGCTGGATCGAGAGTTTACTCGAGAATGCAGATCTGCAAACTTCGGAATACAGCCTCCTTCAGCTCTCTCAGCTCTCAAATCTGAAAAACTCCCAGAGGTTGCGAGACCTTTCTCAGAGACATACAACTATCAAGAAAAATCATTTCCGCAGCCTGACGGGTGAATCGTCCGCCGACGAGGATAGACCGCTGGAGATGAATATGAGCAAAATCACACCACTCTCCCAAAATGAACCTTCATCCTCTTCAACGGATCTCCCGTTACGACGCAGACGGTCCAAATCATCCTTTGCGTCCACTCATCTCAGCGGGCTTACTACTCTGGGTAACGACTCCAGCGATGTACGTGAGTTCCGCGCAAAGCTGAAACGCTTGGAAATAAGTCGCAATCTTCGAGATTCGTGTTTCGATGAAACAAACAGCGCTCCGGAAAGCCCTGTTGCGATTCGGCCTCGCGGAAGGAGTATTACCTCGCTTGGTAGCGAGGAGGATATTTTGGATCGGAGGATGAATGGAATAGCGGGCGGTTTGATGGGGCTGGGTGAGGGGGCTCAGACACCGGGAGCGTGAATTTTCATGTGGACAGACGTGAGATTTGGGAATAGAGATGCATGATTTACGAGATATGATTGATACGACAAATTGGGCTTGAGATTTACTAGATTCTAGAGTTGTTAGATAACCTATCATCGTGTGACATGCGATCTCTTTGACTTTGATTGTGTGTGCTATCTGTGATGTAGTCTGTTAGTAAAGATAAGAAATTGACATAGAGCTATGGACTACAAATACCGTTAGGTGAATGTTGATGATTGTCTGGGGTTTATCAGATATGAGCTAATCTCGCGTTTCTCTATCAACCTCCCAGATAGCCGATGTCTGCTCTTATCGGTGAAGCATTACGTTTCATGTCCTCGATAGTCGAAAACGACCAAATGTTTTGTCTGCCTATCGATGCCTAACTCAGTTGTGATATCTCGTCCAAGCCATTGTGTCCAGTTGTTCTCGTTGTCGATCTATCATCGACATGCGAGGTAATCAGTCAAACTTGACAGGTGGAAATTGGTCGGTCGCAAACCCTACGATAACGGTTTGCTAGTCTGTTCTGGTGATTGCATCGCCTTTGGCCAGAGAGTATAAGAATTACTAATATGACACCATGAGCTAGGCTAGTCTCGGTACCTACATGTGCGCAGAGTAACTACTTGCCATATAGAGAGATTCGTGAAGGAATACTTAGAAAGCGCATGCGAACATCAAACCGGACACGTCGTGATCGCATTCTAGTTCATAGCTAATTCAAGAGATAAAGCAAAGTGACTAGTAGTACACACCTCAACACCCTCACTAAAGCTTCCAAATACTCGAGCCAGCGGTCCACTTTCGGCAGGTCTTCCCGTAGAAGAAGAACAAGAAACCGAAAGAGCACCACAGCACTGTCAAACACATATTCATCATGATCGCCGGAATATAGCCAGACTCCTCGGTCCACGTGGTGATAAATTTACTGAAGCCGTAGCCCCACACGTTCTTGTTCACGGTGATGGCAATAAAGACGGAGCCGACGACGGGCTTGTAGCTATCGACGGCGTAGGTACTCGCGATAGCGGGCAGGGCTGTTACCTGAATACCAGCGCAAGTATAGCCGACAATAACGATTGCCTAATACGTAGATTAGAATGGAAGATTCAATGATCAGTCGCTCAATGAGGGGATATACGCACTCTCCAATCCCAGTGATACTCGTATCCGAACGCGATGATGAAATTTCCGATAATCGAGATGATCACGTAGGGGATCAGCGTCGGTAAACGCATCTCCGGCTCTCTGATACCCCTGTTCTTCTTGGTTGCTCGCATGGAGATCCAGTCGGAGAGGGGGCCATTGGTAAGAAGTCCAATCAATGCACCAGCAAGACTGGCAAAGTTGGTAAACCCGATAGACTGGCTGGACCAGTTATATGGCGGGGCACCGAAAGCTTGACTCTGCGTGAGATTGGCTGTGAGGAAACAGCTGGCAGACCACGACACTACGAACGCGGCATATTCAACAATCGGGAACGCTAGCAAACGCCACGGTACCCAGAATGCGAGAAGCAAAGTCTTGGCCCAGTGAGGATCAGGCTGATATATGGCGAACTGGCCTTTTGAGGGCTGGCCCTTGTGGAGGAATGGATCCATAGCAGCGTCCTCGACTGGTGGGGTTTGGACCTCCAGGTGCGTCTGCAGGTTCTTGGAAGAGTCCTCGGGTGATTCTTCCTTTTCCTTGCCATCTGCAGAGTCCCCAGTGGAAGTCACTGACGCCTGAGTATCGTGGATCTCATTAGGATGAGCGCGATGCCACTTTGTTTCTGGAAAGGCAAACACCGCAGCAAGGATAATGAAAACGAAAGCAGCCACGTTGAGCCACCAGAAGCTGCGCCAGCCGACATGCAGAGCCATCGAGCCGGCGATGATGGGGCCAACCTGTCATGATATCAAAAATCAGTCTATATCGCTCATGTACTGTCGACGCATCTCGCTGCACACTTACCATCAGTGAGCCGAAGTAGAGAGCAAAGTACATGGTGTTGTAATAGCCTCGCTCATGAAGGAAGAAGATATCGGTAATGACCTGCGGGCAGAGAGTCTGTCTCATCCATCGTCAGTCAGTTTTGTGTCCATTGAATATACAGTTTATATTTTGGCAGATATAACTTCTTACCTCGCAGGGTCCAGCGCCGAATCCATTCAGGACGCAAGCTCCCATGAAGCTTCCATAGGTCGTGGCTTTGGCCCGCCAGATGTTGGACGCCAAGCATACCAGGGAAGAGAAGATCAGAACGGGTCTTCTCCCAAAAGTGTCGGAGATAGGCACCCTAATATCGCACCCATAAGTAACCGCGATGATTTATTTTCCAAAACGAAGAGGCTCTCACCAGAAGAAGTTACTGAATCCAAGGACAAGAATGCACACTCCTGTGAACTGCACAACGGCAGCCAGATCGGAGTGGAATGCTTCGATCAAGTCTCCGAACATGGGCGCCAGTGCCAAGGGCCCGATACCCATAATGACATTGCTTGCCATTGCGATAAAGATGGTGATGAACTTCCAATATTTGTTCCAATTCTAGCGAGAGGGAAAGTTGGCTCAATCAGCATATTGTCACACAGTGCCGTCTGCAGCTTATGATCGTTGTACGTACGAGAGGATCGTTTCGGTCCTGGGATGGCTGAGGAACCAAGACATTCGACGATGCGCCCGACTGTCTCACGAAATGATGCGAGCCTACATCGGTCATGATCTCCGTACCGGGGTAGATCTTGACGTGGAGCTCATCTTCGAGTCTGCATAGATGTTAGCCACGCGATGATCCACATGATACTCTGCAGGAATCATGCAAGGTTTGACCTACTGGCGAAGAGTCTATATTGGGCGTGGGTTTGTTAGCCTTCGGATGATTCAGATTTGAGTTTACGTGTCAATCAGGAAAACCCACCGCCTCGTCGTTGTTCATCTCCATGATGAAAATTTCTCGGCCAAGTCAGCAGCTCACTCCAGAATGGCAAATTGGGACCGAAGATAGTCTCCAGGACGTGAGGAGTTGACATGCACCTGGGGGAGACCCGCGTGTTTTTGAGTTCCGTCGCGGCCGAGGCAGCTAAGCTTCGTCTTCTCAGCCATTGGAGTGTCAACGAATCAACTCCACGTAATTTAAGGGGTTTGATACCGGTCTCGTCCTCCCAGAGTTTGCCTGGGGTTGGCTGACAGCTAAGCTCTTTGAGGAGGGGGCCACTCGAGGGACCCGCCAATCAATGCGGGCCCCCCACGGGAAACTCTTGCGGGGGAGACCCTGGAGACAAGCGGGATGTGATGGGAGAACGACTGCCGGGTGATTTGCTGCCCATGGGCTTGAGTACGCAATGGCTGACTCAAATGCCCCCAATCAGCTTGCAAGCCACAAGCTTATCGAGACCGAAAGCTCAACGGCGGCAACTGCACTCGGCATTTTTTGAGGTGGTCATCTTGTAGTCGTGGACACCTGGTCCGGGGAATTTCCCCAGATGACCCCCCCTTCGTCTCCACGGTCCGGGGTGTGGCTTCTTTGTAACCATCGTGTAATCAATGAAATAGTCAGAATGACCGCGAGAGTCGGTCGGTCTAAATATCCGATCGGCTATCGTTAGGCATGGGTTTGGATGACGCGCTTGTTAGTAGGTTTATAGCGGACAATAGGGATCACTTTGCCATAACTACTAGTCAGCAATTTCTAGAGGGTGAGGTCAATGACACGACAAACAGATTCATGGCACGACAAGCTAGTTCTACTAAGGACCGCCATCACTTAGATACAAATTGCTTACACTCGACATCTATGTACCTAAGGGTGGTTGTGTTGGCACCACCTGCCAGCCCGAATTACCATGTTCCTGCCTGATTTCTGCCAAGCCCGTCACGGCCGTTAATTACAATTGTCAACTAATTTAGGCTATAATCTATCGATTTCCACAGCCGGAAGTATGTGAGAAGGAAGGGGTCGGTTGAAATTGTAATAACAGCCGTGACGGACTTGGTAGAGATTAGGTAGAGACACGGTAATTCGGGCTGCCAGGTAGTGCTAATAATATAGCTATAGATGAAATACAATAGTTCCGGGGGCCAGCACTTACAAGTTATTTATGGAATTATCACAGTCACAGTATTAGGAGTGGTAAGAGAGCCCCAGGAACTAGTCGTAGCTCCTTGCCCATCAGCCTAAAGCTCGTCTTAGACTGATTACAGGGGAGCGTAGTAGGCGTCGCAGGTAGGTCGCACGGCCCTTTCAGCCGTTGCTTGGTTGCGGGAAAGTGATGAGCGTTTGTCCAGATGTTCGTTCTCAAAATACCTCAAACCCCATTACTATCCTCATAAGACAGACTTCGGCCGTCCGCCTTCCGTGTCAAGTCGTTCAAGATCTCGATTCCGGGCACCATGTAGATGAACACTTTGATTCAAATAGTTGAATGCATGATCCGGAGACAAGAGCGTGTTACCCACAGCCATTTAGCAGACTAATTCCTGAGCTTATTTTGATGCGGCAGAACCTAGCCTTGATCCGGGGAACTTGCTCGTGAAATCGTCTTTTGCCTCTTTTGCTCGGCCCGGCTGTAAAAGCTGCTTTGTTTCGCCAATTTCTTGCAGCCGCTTATGCTTTAGTCTCGAGGCTATTTTTGAATCCAGGTTTCGAGGGTCTCTGACCGAGGACAAGCTCAAAACATCCAGATTCGGAGGTTCAAACCTTTATTTCGAGTCTCCGGCGCGAAAATATGTTGCCCTATACTTCCCCCCGTTCAAGTCTTAATTATCTTGGATTGTGAGGAACAGAAAGGGCCATATGGGTTCGGGTTAAACCCCTGATAATCATGCTCCGCACTTAATGCTCCAATATTGAAGACATGACTGCCATTTATGGTCACGGCGCAGTAAGAAACCTGTGGCTAGGGGCAAACGATCCTCAAGTTAGATGAGGGAGTTAGTATGGAACGACGGCTTGCGAAACCATTCAGGTAAATAACTATGATCCTAGCCAAACGATACTGATGTGCGGTACTAGGAAATCCTGGCAACCCAGAGGAGTTGTAAAAATTGACAACTATAATCAAAGTCACAAGATTGTTCCATTCTAAACATGGAGCAGGCACAATCAGACAAGAGACGCCAAAGCCGATATCCAAAGCCGATATCCAAAGCCGATATCCAAAGCCGATATCCAAAGCCGATATCCAAAGCCGATATCCATATCATACACGAGACTCGAGGTGCCTGACGTCTGCCTTAGTCCCCAAGGCATCCTCTCGCGACACGGTGCCATCGAACAATCTGTCTGTTTCCTTGAGAGACAACCCACACGTTTTTGGAAACACGAAATACATAAACACCAATTCAATGAGATTCCATCCCGCACAGATGGGATAGAAAATCCATGACAGCTTCATCATGTAGGGCACAACGTAAAGATCGACGAAGCTTGCAATGTTGCCCACAAAATACATTGCAGCCATACCCTTCGCACGCGTGCTGTATGAAAGCACCTCGACCGGATAAGCCACGGCCAATGGGGTCCACGAAAACGAATAAGCTCCGAAAAAGAGGAAAACCATGGCAAGGATATCGTTCGAGAGTGATTTTCCTCCATGAATGTTGAACTACTTTGTCAACACGGCGACTAGGATAAGGAATAAACTCATCAATGCCGTCGAGACGACTTGATTGATCAGCAACTGCAAAAGCCAGAATTGCCAGGGCAGGGTTTCACGTACAGAAATTTGGTCGGCGTCTAATTCGGTCAATGGCCCATGTGCCAGCCATGGCGACGACCAAATTATAACAGTTCATACCCAAATTGATCTCAAGCTGGGTATTTTGATCGGGATAGCCAGCTCCATTCGAAACACTTGACAGGTAGTAGGTGATGACATTATTGCCGCTAACGTTGCAAAAGATGCCCACAGCAACGGCACATAGCGTACGCCAACGGTTTCTCCTTGTTTGGATCAAGGTTTTCCATGAGCTTTCCTGAATAGCTTTCTCAGCCTCAATCGTCTCAAGAATCAAGCTGTATCCCTCTTGGATTTTAGGATCGTTGACGTTGCCATTGCCGTGATAATTAGCCCAGATGTTCAAAGCTTCTTCGGTGCGACCATTGTAAATGAGCCAGCGTGGAGATTCTGGCACAAATGGAAGGGGCAAAATGCAAAGAATAGGGGCAACCATCTGTAGTAAGGCCGGGAGCCTCCAGGACCAAGTGCCCGTGATATACTGGCTTCCCAGAGTAACTCCTGCGGCCATTATTCCGCCAACATACCAAGCCGTGTTGAATAGAGCTGTTGTGGCAGATCGATAGTCCGGATGAGCAATCTCAGCGACATAGGTCGGGGCGGCGGTGCCCGTGACGGTAATTAATGCTCCGACAATGAGTCTCCCCACGGCAAACATACCCACATTTACAGCCCCGGCCTGCAAGACGGCGCCGATGATCGTCAGGATGGCACCGATGGCAATACCCCATTTACGGCCCTACCGATCAGTCCAGCTACCAGCAAATGGAGTGATAAGACAGGCCCCCACAAACACGATTGAATTGTTCAGCGAAAGAGTCGCGGTAGTGAGTTTGAAATAATCGTAGTATGAGGGAAGCATCAACAAGCACATCGCCCTCCCTTCCAGGTGATCAGGATGCACTTGTCTCGGCATTGCTAGCTGCCAACAAGTCAACAGTGATAATCAACCAATCCGGCGCTCCAGTTTCTTTCCCCTGGCTATCCAGTGCTTCTACCGTTCTGCAGGCCTGGTACCGTGGCCAGGAAGCCGGCAACGCTATCGCAGACGTGGTTGTGGGCAGGGTGAACCCCAGTGGGCGTTTACCAATGACTTGGCCCAGAAGCATTGACGATGTGGGCCATGGAGCACAAGATAATGTATGGCCTGGTGTCAATGGAAAGGTAGTGTACGAGGAAGACATGCTCATGGGCTACCGGCATTATGACGAATATGGGATCGCCCCTGAATTCCCATTTGGATTTGGTCTGAGCTACAGTGCCTTCGAGTACTCATCGTTGATAGTCAGCGAGCAACAACCCTCCAAATCCTGGGAAATTCGTGTTTCAGTTCGAAATAAGGGGAAGATCGATGGCCATGAGACGGTCCAAATTTACTCAGGGACGCTGTGTTGCACTCCACTCAGCATTCCGAAGAAGCAACTCAAAGCCTTTGAGAAAATCTGGGTACCTGCTGGGACCACCGTGGATGCCATATGTAATTTGGACATACAGTCTTTAGCATCTTGGGATCCCGAACTCGGATTGTGGGCCACGTACGAGGGACAGTGGAAAATCTGGTGCGGTTCTTCAGTGCACGACATACACCTGTCAGAAACTATTGACATCACGAGCACCGCAACATGGACAGTGGAAGATTTTTAAAAGTCTAGCCCAGATGCCCGTGACGAATTCTGAAGCGGTTAACAGCAAAATGCAGAATGGGTCCCTTTTAGCTTGCACTCTGTTTAGAACAAAAGAAAGCATGTCATAGAATGAAAAAAGGTTCTTTATCCTCCAAGTATCCCTGCCAATTCCGCACCTGACCAGGAGGAAATGACTCAATGAGGTTTATGGCCTGCAAGATATTCCCAAATTTGTTACGTTCATATACTGCGCGTAACAGAGGTGGTTCGGGGAATTTGTGACTACGCCGACTCACACAAGAATAAAGCATGGCAAGGATATGCGGCAGCTGTGGCGGCGGCCTATGCGAAGGAGCTCCTCCTAGTTGTCCCACCCGATAAAACTCACAGTAACCCAACGGCACATACTTTACCAGACTCCGGTAAGAGACTCTAAGTCTTAAGCAGCTGTGCTCCTCCGATGGAGAAATCCTTGCTGAATGATTCTTTAAGATTTAGCTCGTCGTTTTGACGTTCCGTTGGACCTTACCGCTGTGCCAGTGATTGAAAATTTTCTCGGACGACAAGACGAGCTAGACCAGCTATGGCAGTATTTACGGCCCGCAAATTCCCAGTCACGCAAAGTTGCTATTCTCCATGGGCTTGGGGGAATAGGAAAGACGCAGCTAGCTATTCGCTTTGCGCGCTCACATAAGGACGATTTTACTGCCATCTTTTGGCTGAGTGGCAAGGATCGAGGCACACTCTTGCAATCTTTGAGCTCCATCTTGCCCCGATTACCAGCACAGTGTCGAAAGAATGAGGCGGTCAATGAGGAGGTGGTGGAGCAGCGAGCTAGGCATGTATTACGTTGGCTAGCGTTAGAAAAAAACTCGCGCTGGCTAATAATTTTTGACAACATCGATCAATACCTCCCCATTAATGGCGCTACTGTTGATGCATATGATATTGCGGAATTCTTCCCTACTGCTGACCATGGCTCCATTCTTCTTACATCCCGGCTCCAAGGGTTGACTGAACTAGGGAAGTCTTTTCAGCTCAACAGACTGGACTCCAAGGATGCTATACAACTACTCTTGCAAAGCACCCGTTTATCAGCTAGAGATACCGTTGCCGGACTTGAGAGCAATCCAGGTACTAAGTCCTCTAATATACAGATCCCAGTGATGACACTAATATTAGTAGATATCCTTGCTCTTGCTAGTCGCCTAGATGGACTTCCATTGGCAATCGTTATCGCCGGTGCCTTCATGCGTGAGACTAGAACTAGCGCCAACGAGTACATACAGTACTACCAAAAATCTTGGTCCGAGTTACAGCTGCAGTCGAATCCGCAACGCCAGTATCAACAGGGTAATTTGCTACAAACATGGATGATCTCATACTGTGAGATCCAGAATCGGGACCCGCACGCAGCGAAGTTACTCCTTTAACTCGCCCACTTCGATAATCGAGATATCTGGTATGAATTGATAAAAAGCAGTCACAATAGCTCAAATGTTCCCGTTTGGCTTGAAAAGACTATATCAAGCGGACTCTCGTTTAGAACCAGCGTCAAGAATCTCATCGGCTTCTCTCTGCTTGAGACGAAAGAACAAGCCGGAAGCTATACAATACACCCGGTAGTGCAAGACTGGTGCATTCACCTTTCTAGTATGGACAGAAATGCGGATTCAACCCTGCTCAATGAACTGGCACTGATATCTGTTGGATATAGTGTACCGAGCTCAAGTGACAGAAAATATTCCGAGCTGCAGCAACGGCTTATTCCACACGCAAATCATATTCGTCATAGGGATTGGTTAAGTGGCAAAATTGATATTGCGATATGGAAAGCATTTGATGGTTTAGGGAAGCTCTACTCTGATCAGGGGAAGCTGAAGGAGGCACAAGAGATGTACCAACGAGCACTGGTGGGCTCTACGAAGGCCCTCGGTCCCGATCATACGTCTACTCTTGATACAGTCCACAACTTTGGGATTCTCTACAGAAATCAAGGGAAGCTTAAGTCGGCAGAGGAGATGTACCAGCGAGCACTGGTAGGCAAGGAGAAGGCCCTCGGTCCCGACCATACGTCTACTCTTGATACGGTTCACAACCTTGGTATTCTCTACTACGATCAGGGGAGGCTAAAGGAGGCAGAGGAGATGTACCAGCGAGCACTGGTGGGCTCTGAGAAGGCCCTCGGTCCCGATCATACGTCCACTCTCAATATAGTCCACGACTTTGGGATTCTCTACTCTCATCAAGGGAAGCTAAAGGAGGCAGAGGAGATGTACCAACGAGCACTGGAAGGGTTTAAGAAGGCTCTAGGTCCATATCACAATGGGACGCAACAGGTTATGCAGAGATTGAATGCGTTAAGTATTGTGAACTTGAAATAGTCTTCTCTGTGCCCTACCTATAAAGTACATACTTTGGTCCAGTGATTTTCTACATTAGCAGTTGGTTGAGTACATGGTCGTCCCTCGATTTAGGCGTAACCCCATTTAACACGTAGAGGGTATTTGAACAAGCTTACATGGTAATCTGTGTAATCTCTAAGTACCGGAAATAATGACGGAAGGGAGCTTTGAGACGACCTATTATTGTATAATAACGGTCGCAGTTGTGTATACCAGAAAGTATTTCAGGTGCGTGCAAGCTAACATTGAGAGCTGATTCGACCAAGCGGATCTACTCGAAACAAGGCAACGGAGCAAATCAGGTTGGATTTACAGAGATGGACTATGTGGTTCCATGGATTTCCATGGAGAATTCGTGCGTATAGCGTATTACAGGGCGCAGAACCGTAATATAACTAGTTACAAAGCACCTTTTGCTAAGCCCCTCTATTCAAAGTGGCCCGCTCAATAAATGATCTGCGCTAAAGCCTTGGCGGTGGGGCCGAGGAAGACAGAGCAAGTGTGTATTGGTGAAGCCGATTTCGAGAATGACTGTAGGAAAACCGTTACACTTAGTTTTAAGTTCCGAAGAGCCTTTAAAAGCGGGCCCGGTTTCGATCCTAAATTAGGAAACGACTATAAACAGACGTACCAGAGACCCAGATATCAAGCGGAGATTATTCTATTGTTGACTAAAATGCAGGGAGACTCTCCCAAATCCAATTTCTCTCTACATCAACCACTTCCGTCGGTGCCCTTGACCTCCTTCCAGCGTTACGGTCGCCTCGATTCTCACCCAGAGGACCGCAAACGTGGCGGCAGCAAGGAGAACTCCAACCATGATACTCGTGTTCTCATAGCTCCTTGGGCTTGCCGTTTGCTGTTGGTTGCTCCGAATCAGCAACCCAGCGACAGGAGTGCCGAGTAGTGTCGCAAGTCCTCGGACCATATATAAAGCACCATTGACACTAACGAAGTTCTGGACGCCGAAAAGTTCGACCAGACTGGTCGGAAACAAGGATACGTATGCGGAAGCGAAGATTCCATAGAAAATGGTGAATATGATGAAAAGTGTGCTCCCACTGGCCGCACTGGTTGAAAGTGCCGACGGTAGCCACAATGCCAGAACGGCAATGGCCGAGACCATGGTGGTCAGGAACAAAGTGTTGAGTCGTCCCATTCGATCAGCAGCATATCCAATGACAATTTTTCCCAGGGCGTTGGCGGCATTCGAGATGGCAATAAAATTGGCTGAAGTGGCTTGCGAGTATCCCAGGGTTCGGGCAAAAGAAGCGAAAAAGAATACCGGGGTATAATAGGCTGCAGATTGAAGGGCTGCACCCAGGGCATGTGCCGCAAATTTGCGAGTTCGCACGACGCGCCAATCGATCAGTGGGATTCGAAGAAAGTTGAATCGGCGCGCATTCGCCGCGTTCTCGGTTTGAATGCGAGACATTTGGCTGGCTGGCCACTTCATAAAAGATCCAGCTGCCATAATCAGAGCGAACGAAATACCCGCCGTTATACGGAGGGTAATTCGAAATCCAACACGTTCAATGAGCGACCGGAAAGCAAGTGGCCAGACGACACCTCCAACGCCAGTACCCGAAAGAATCACGCCCATAGCGAGGCCACGATGACGAGAAAACCATGTTGGCGCAACGGTCACCGAAGGCATGTAGGCCATGCACGTTCCGATTCCCAAAAGGAAGCCCTGTGTGAGGATGAATTGCCAAAGCGCTTGGCTAAAGCTGGCAAGAACTAGTGCTCCAGCATAGATTACGCCCCCACTCCATATGACTGCTCGTGGCGAGTACTGCTTGGTCCAGGCTGTAGTAAACGGGGCTCCGATAGTCATCAAGGCGATGGATAGTGTTCCGATGAGATCAATCTGCGCTGGTGATGCTCCAGTGAACGGGGTGTTTGGGATTTTCGACATGGAGTCGTAGAGCTCCTGATAGACACCGAATGTGAAATTGATGCCGCATCCTGTGAATACGAGGGCAGTCGAGGAAGTCAGAACTAGGAATGGTTGTCTAAAGAGTGATGAGCTTTGTCTCTAGTATTGAGAAGAGGGATCCAGTACATACAGGCGCTCCCAGATATTGACCTGGCTATTGCCGGCCACAAGCATACGTTCGAATGAGCGATCCTCCATATTGATGATGGGCAAGATCTTAAAAGTTGAGTTGTGGCAGGACGGATCTTTTTAATGGAAGCTTCGGCGTTTTGACTCATGGCGCCGAGTGGATGCGACTGTGGGGTAAGTAAGCTGACCCCACTGGGTCGATGAACGAACGAGCTGGAGACTCGGTCGCTGAAGCCGAAGCCGAAGGTGAGATTTTGACCTATATTAGTTTGCGACGCCGCCGGTGTTGGCAAGCCTGATCTTGCTGCCTATATACTATTGATGGCTCAACGCATAGAATGACGGGAAGACTCCTTGGTTTGTCCGCGGCTCAATATGTGGAATGCCTCTGCCGCTCGCACTGCTGGGTAAGTGCTTGATGGAGTATTCTAGCAATTGGCACGGTCTCTAATTATGTTATTTTTGGCAGAGTCAAGGGAGTATACTGTACTGTGTTGGAGAATGACCCATTGCATGAACTGTTTGCCGATATGGACGTGGTTTATGATTATCTACGGGGCATGGCTGAGAAGATTATTGCTGCTCAGGCTGCCTCGTGATGTACAATTCGTATCTCAGACAAAGGCAGATGAAACAACTCAGGTTGTTCGATTAGGAGACATGGAACTCATATCCTTGATTTTCAATGGAAGATTGCAACTAAACACCTTAACCCATAACTTAGCTAGCTAATGCCGCGGCTTCGGAGATGTCTTGAGATGAGCCAAAGCATGTATTCAAGGAGAAGGATCGAAGCTAAATATAACCAGCACTGGTAAGGAAAATGTACACCCTTCTCCTCCAAGATATTCAATCATCCACTTGCCACGTTTCGGATAGATGCTTATCAACCGGGTCTCGTACGGCGGCCGATAGAAGCAAGTTGCTTAAAAAGATATTTCAGTAAGATTGTCTACCGCCTTAATAACCGCCTTTGCCCTGATCCCTTATTCCTAAGGCCTATGTAGACATCCTAATCAGGCAATATCGGCCAATTCGAAACGACTATATAAATCAATAGATCTGACCCCTAGTAATCTCTCTCTACTAATCTCTCTACACCTATGGCCGGCGTAGGGCCTTCGCCCCTATAAGATAAGACCTCGAATTCCTCTCGATTCATATAAGGAGGAGACTATAGCCCTAGCGCTTAAGGGGAAATCGGTCTAGGTAATTCATGCCTTTCTTAAAGAGGCCTAAGGAGTGCCTAGACGGTTTCCTAGATAGTTTCCTTAACGGTCTTCTAGACTGTCTTCTAGACGGTCTTCTAGACGGTCTCCTAGACGGTCTCCTAGACGGTCTCCTAGACGGTCTCCTAGACGGTCTCCTAGACGGTCTCCTAGACGGTCTCCTAGACGGTCTCCTAGACGGTCTCCTAGACGGTCTCCTAGACGGTCTCCTAGACGGTCTTCTGGACGGTCTTTTAGACGGTCCACGTTACCAGGCCTACGCTTGACAGGCGTATAGAAAAAACCAGATCTGCAGTAGTTAGCCTTAGCTAAATATTCTGCCCGTCTTTCTGCCTAATAAAATGGGTTTTGAGCAACTTGCTTCTATCGTCCGCCGTAGGTCTCGGTGGATAAACCGGCCGGTTAACACTCCTATCGGCAACTCGACGGTCGTACCCGGTGAGGGGAACATACCCCGGCTCAAAATCGCCCTCTCCGGTGATTTCTCGTAAGCAACTAGCTTTTTTTTAACGACTGTAGAAACAGATCAAGCGAATTTTTGACCCGACCGTTTCATTCTTCGTGCTCTTTTCCATCCAGAGCTAAAATGCCATCCGAACACTTTCCAGTCCCGAATGGGATGCTGCCTTATTGGCGCACGGATCCCCATCGGCTCGATAACTATCGATCTACGGAAGCTCTGCCGAAGGAGAGCGATATCGTCATTGTGGGCGCTGGATATGCAGGCTCATCTCTCGCGTATCATATACTCGATCAAACTCCGCCGGGATTCAAGCCCCCTTCTATCACCATTTTGGAAGCGCGGCAGGCGTGTTCTGGGGCGACAGCCCGAAATGGTAAAACTTTAAATTCTCTGTTAAAATCCCCCGAAGCCTAATGGTTACTGACTTGTTTTCAGGGGGCCATATGAAACCTGATATCTACAACTTTATCGCTACTCTTGAAGCAGAATATGGCGTCGAAGCCGCCGCAGAGGTTGCAGCATTTGAAGCAAAACATGTCCCTGCCATCAAGGACTTTGTTGATAAGGAGAAAATTGACTGCGACTATACAGTCACCAAAGCGATCGATGTGCAATTCAGTTCGGATCATTTTCAGAAGCTGAAGGATGGGTATGAACGTTTGGTCTCGAATGGAAGCGGACCAACCAAGCAGGCTCACTTCGTGAATACTGAGAACGCGGAATCGGTGGGCAGCTATTCCAAAGTGTAACAAGATAAAGCCTCCAGCTAATGATCTGGCAGTTCTCGAGTGTCAAGGGTGCAGTTGGCTGTGTTACGTACGATGCTGGCAGTATCTGGGCTTACAAGTTTGTGCTCCATATCTTGGAGAAAGTAGTCTTGCAAGGCGTGAATTTGCAGACTCATACGCCCGTGTCTAAAATCACAAAACCAACCAATGGCTCACTATCTTCTGCAAACTGGACCGTGGAGACTGCGCGCGGCACTATCACCGCACAAAAGGTAATCCTCGCAACCAATGCCTATACCGCCGCTCTCGTACCGCAGTACCAGAACAAGATTGTTCCTGTCAGAGGGACGTGCTGTCGAATTGCCGTTCCTCCCGGATCCACTGCCCCGCGCTTAACAAGTACTTATACCTTGCGGTGGAATAGTTGGGACTACGATTATCTGATCCCTCGTGCCGATCGGAGTATCGTCATGGGGGGTGCCCGAACGGCTTTCATTGACCAGCTGGATAACTGGTACAATGTCAGCGATGACAGTCGCGTTCTGGAGAGTGCTGTACGCTATTTCGATGGATACATGCAGAGAAATTTCGTGGGATGGGAAGACAGTAATGCGTACACCGATCGGGTGTGGACTGGCAGTAAGTGCATGATATGACGCCCCTTGCAGATGCGAACACACTTGTGTGCTCAGTCGTACTGAAATGATCGCCCCCGCACCCAGTTATGGGATACTCGTCTGATGGGCTCCCGCACATTGGGTCTGTTCCTGGACAGCAGGGTCAGTATATTTTGGCCGGATTTACCGGCCACGGGATGCCACAGATTTTTTTGGCGGCGGAAGGGATTGCCAAGATGGTGGTTGGTGGTGAAACGTTCGAAGAGACTGGTCTACCCCGGTTATTCAAGACGAGTCAGTCGAGACTTGATAAGCAGGAGAACAATATACTCAAGAGCGTGCCTCAAAGTGGAGCCTCCCAGGCCAAGCTATGAAAAAGGTTAGTCAGAGGTGGGTACCGAAGAATTGACCACTCGTGGGTGCATCGAAGAGGGCAATCGAGATATTGACTTGGTTCAAGATCATGTTGTGGTGACGAACTATTTCCTCTATAAAACAATCTAATCAAAATTGGTTGTAGAGATGAATCAGCGGACTTCACCAATTAACTCACTATTATCTAACTAACTAAAAATCCTTCCTGATTCCTGTTCAGCTAGATCTGTCACTCGAACCGGACCAGACTTGCACTCGGTTCGTCTCATGCAACGGCTAGCTCGATGAATTAGCTGTTGCCCTGCTATCTGGCAATCTCCAGTCAATAAGACTCTCGGCCTTTAACAAGCTAATGCTTGGCGGGGGGCTTGGCATGCAAGACGTCAGTTGGCCGATGAATTGTGTGAGGGATCCACAACCTTCTCCGTTATTGACCTTTGCCCCAGTTCCACCCCCTGAAGCGGGAGGATACGAGAGCGTACGAAGGAATGCAGAGTTTTCTTTCGGATAGCCCTGGAATGAGCACGTGGAACATCATTTGAGAGTTGCAGAAGGAAAGCAGTCCTTCTTTACGAACGATACACGATAGGGGACCACGTCTAAAGTCAATTCCCCAAAACGTCGATCATCCCGATGCTATCGATGATGGCGTGCTCCTCACCATCTACTGCTCCCAATTGCGCGATGGGGCCCGCTGAGAGTGTTAAATGAGCTTCTTTATGCTGACCGACAGCGAACTCAATACCTTATATACCTGCCCTCCCCTCGTATTCTCTCCGCTCTAGTGTGCGTGGACTCTCCCCGTAATTCTCTACACCCGGGCCACTCACTGCTATACTTTTGTTATCCAGCTTCTGCGCACTATCATCGCCTTTTTTTTCTCGTGTCAATCCGATGGGCGTCCCCGAAACATTCCCGCCTCTTCCCAAGGAGGAATTGGCTATGCAGCCAGCGACTGTTCGGTACGAATACGACCCATGGCTATTGGATGACCATCCGCTCCGCTCGCATCCAACCGAGTGCATTCCCGGTCTGGGAACTTTTCTCAGCGAGTGGTGTGCGTCTTTTCAATTTCGCTGGAAGGAGATCCTGTTACGCACCGGATATTTTCTTTTAGCATGCCTGTGAGTAATTCTTGGAGAGATGGAAAGGGGCCCGCGAAACGATGGTAAACATAATGCTAACGTCTATCCCTATAGAGCTGCATTCCAATGTCTGAATCTCTTCCACTCTCCATCCACCGGTAAAGGCCTGCCTCGCCCACTGGTGACGTCTCGAATCAATTCTCGCGAATGGCACGTGAGATGCACATACCCTCACTCGGATCCCCGCTCCAACGCCCTTGCGCTATCCGTCGCTGCAGGCTGCGACGGACTGCGAACGGGCGCTTGGCTGCACGAAAAGGAGCTGCAGATGGGCCTATCTAATTTGGGCCCCAGCGCGATCGATTATTTGCCGCTGCGTCTTGACTCGATCATTGCCAAATTGGAGTCGGGTAGTAGTCCACGCAGTTCCCAGATCTCCTTGATTAAGAGTGCTGGCGGTTTAAACCAGAACGACCCTTTCCGCACCTTTATGCTCGTCCTGGATGCTGGATCGGCCCTCCCTGAAGTCTTCCCTAATCTCATTTCACACCTGGATATCCTTCGCCAGCGGGGCTATCTGAGCCACTGGGACGGTGCTGAAGTGGTGCAGCGGGCTGTTACGGTGGTTGTCACAGGCGAGCTTGGGTCTGATCCGGATTGCTCAGGTTCACCGTACTCGGACGTGTTCTGGTCATCCGAGGAAGGATTGATCTTTGCGGAAGACCTTGCCAATGGCCAGCTATCTCCAATCTGTGCCACATGATGCTGACTGCCTTATGTGCTTCTATTTATTTTCGCTTTCATGATACCCAATGTCAATATTAAATCACCATGCCAATATCAAGTAACCTTTAAGTCTGTACTACAAATCCAGCCGTCTGTCTCCATCTAGATTGCTTCTCATTAGTATTATGCCACGGAACTGTTCAACGTTGTCAAGCGGATTATGTGCGACGTCAGTTGTGGCCTTATGGAGAGATGGTGGTACGGTGTAGGCACACTGCAGAACCCAACATCGAAGTATGCGTCGAGGATGGTCGGGGCACAACAGGGACGGGGCGATCACGAGTCTAATGCAAAGTGATGCATCACAGACAGAATGTACATCACAGAATATGCAGGTGGAAAAAAAAAAAAAAAAAGGAAAGAAAGTTATAATAGAGTAAGCCCAGTCCGTGCAGGCTGCCTGACGTCGGTTAGGTCATACAGTAGTTGTTAGGGCATCAGGGGTCGCGCCCAACGATACAATAATTGCTATAATTGCTAGACGGTGTCGAGGCGATCGATCACCAAATACTCCGTAGTGTAACGAGTTGATCTGAACTAAATCCACACAGAGTCCGTTTGAATCCTCTTCTTTCCCATTTCCAATGCAACTGTCTATCGCGCACGAGTGTGATCCCATCCGATCCCCACATGCGTCTTGGCCCTGGCCCCATCCACCACCGCGCTAAGCCGCTCACCGTTTTTTCTCCGGACTCCTCCTGAACCATCTCTGTTCTCGACTCGTTTCGGTCTGGACCTGCTGTTCTTCCTCCTTCCTCTTCTTCTTCACTCTGGTTTGCAACCGCCCACGGCACCATTTGGATTGTTATCAGTCCTTGATTACTATCATCTCGGGTCCAGCCCCTCACCCTCGGCTGACTTGTTCTTGTCTCCGCACCTCCTCACCACTCAGGCGCACTATCTCCGACCGGGCATGGGTCGCGCGATCATCCGCTGATCCTCGACATTGTTCTCAGTTCTGTCTGCGCTTCTTTTAATTTTTTCGCGGCGCCTCTTTTTCTTCCCGCCAGTCAAACCGAGCACAGTCTATTTAGCCGCGCCCTCTTTCTGGCACTTCTGTCCTCGTCCGCGCACCTCGACACGCATTGCCAGGGCACGCGCGCCCAAGATGGATCTCTTCCGTCGGCTTCACCAGAACTCGTATCCTCCCCGGCCATCACCTCTAAGCGGCTCCCAAGAGCCGCGCGATGATCGTGCTCGCCAACTCGGTGGTCACTCATCGGCCCACGACCCTCGCCGCCGCACCGAGAGCGACAAAGCCCGACCGGCCAGTCGCTACGAGTACACGACGCCCACGTCAGATCTATACTCACCGGGTGTATCAAGGGGGTCGCAAGGGGTCCGGGGTGAGAATGCTGGGGCGGCGATTTCTCCGCCGCGGAACCAGCATGCACACCAGCATCGGCGGAATGCCAGCCTCGAAACGCGGCAGCACCCACATGCGCATCGCCGAAATCACTCCCAACCGCAGGGAACTCATTATCGAGAAGGTTCGTATCTTTTTTTCTTGGCCAGTCTATCCAGGTGTATGCCGGGGAATGACAGATATCTCCTTTGCTATGGCGTGGTCCGTTTGTTGTGTCCCCCGGATTCAGGAAGAGTTGGGGTCGGACTTGTCCCGTGGTTCTTGTCCCCCCGTCCGGTTCCTCGCTCCACTTTGGGCAAGGTCTTGCGTTGAGGCGCACATTCAAAAGCAATCCCCGGCTTTTGGACCTTGATGAGATATCTAAAGTTCCCTTGCATGATCGATTCCCCCTATCTGACCCGTTCCACCAATTATCTTTTTCCCTCTTTCCCAGCCTCTTCTCTTCTTCCCTGATGCTTTTTCCCCGGTGGCGCAGATCCACCGGGAACGCTAGTCCCAATATGGACTAGCGGCGCTAGCCTGGTTTGGGCTTAGCGGTCGAGCTTCCGGAGTCACGGGTTCATGGTCCTGACTCTCTTGGGGCCTGGGTGGATTCAGCTCATTATCTGCTTCTACCTATCTTGACGCCGTTCAAAGGGTATTGCGCGAGATGAACCACCCACCCTATGGCTTTGGGCGCAGGGCGTCCCAAGGCAGCAGTGGCAGTCCCGTGTACTCCGGTGAGTGCGACCGCGACGCGCGCCCATGCAGCTCAACTGCAACTGCGCTACATGGATCTAGCCGCCCCCATCATTTCTGTGTCAACGTCGCTGGCGGATTTTTTTTATGAAGAGGGCTTGCATAATGCCCCTTTCCCGAGTGCATCTACTGACTATTCTGATCATCTATAGGTCCTCAAGAACATTCTGCACCACCAGCATTTGGTAGTCGACAAATGCCTCCTCCGTCTCCTCCACACTCCTACGGCGCCCGATCGCAGTCGACCAACGCGCCTGCCTCATCCCTACTTTCCCGCGATGCGCCCGGTGCTCCATCCCATCGTCCCGGCAGCAGTATGTCCATCTCTGCCATGCTAGGATCGGATGCGGAACGCCCCGTTCGAGATACTGGATCATCCCTCTTTTCGCGGCCTCCAGGGTCGTCAATTTTCGGGAACGCGCCTCTGTCCGCCTCTTCCGCCATGTCACCACCCACGGGCCCGTCTCGACCATCACCACTAGACCAGTCCGCGTTCCGTCGATCACATACACCTGAGAAGTCATTCTCAAGACCGCCGATGGGTCGGCCGTACCGATCTGGCTCTGGTGGAGGGTCGAGTTTGCTGGGAGGTGTCGAGCAGGCCAAATTTGGCGGCCTGTCACGCGCACCACTCTCCCAATATCCCGAGAAGCCGCACTCCACGAACCCGTCTCCTCAAATCCCCTCTGCCGAACCGTCTTACAACGAGCCCCGTAGGATGAGCTTCAGCGGGCCAATCGCTCGGCCTAACAGTCAACCACCGAACGCCGATGCTTCAACACGCGCTCCCGCTTACAGTCCAATCTCCCGCACATCCGGAGGTCCTCTAGACCAATATGAGCCTGGCCAGCGTGCTAGCTCTTCGTCATATGCAGGGCTTGACCCGCACGGCCGGGATCCTCACAGTCGATTCGGTAGCATCTTTGGGGACCGTCGCTCGGAAGAAACTGCCCTGAGGGAACGGGAACGGGAGCGGGAGAAGGATCGGGAGCGGGAACGAGACCGAGAGAGAGAGCGCGCTCTTCTTGGGGCGGACACAAAGGGTCCGCTTGCCACGCGGACACGATTCGGGGCTTTGTATGGCGAACGTGAACCGCTCGAACGGCACTCCGCCTCGTCTTGGGATCACGGTCGCTCGCATCCGTCATCCCCCGAGTCAAAACGTTTCCCGGCACCCGATGCTGCATCGGGTTTCGGATTCGGTGCCATCCAGAGCTATACCAAGTCTTTGGGGTCTCAGCCTGGGGGCGGTCGGCAGCCTCCGTTGTCACTGCAGACTGGCCATGGGCAAGTTTCGCCCACTCAACGCGAATCACCCTATCTCAGCAAATCCCAAACACAACCCTCACGCTTGGGTTCCACTCCTGTAACGGCCTCTTCTACGACAGCTCCCTCACTCGGACTCTCTGCGGCTGAGGAACAGGGGCGACGGAAAGGTAGTGATGAGCTATTCCATCACCGGAACCTGCTGGCGGTGGGCGTCGATGGCAAACGTGGTGGCCGGGCTTCTCCGCTGCCTCAGGCTGTTCAAGGTGCTTCTGGGGAACCAGGCATCAAAAATGAGCTGGGCAGGGTGTTTTCTGGAATTGGTAGCGGCGTTGGCGGTGTGACTGCTGGTTCATCGGGCAGTGGCCCATCAACACCGCTCATTGCGAGCCCATTCAAGCGCGACAGTCTCACTGGTCGCTCAGTCAATGGGGATGTCGAAGATGCTAAGGTTGCTCGACCAACATCCGCGACGGGTCAACGGCGATCAAGAAAATCGCGTGATGAGGAAGTTCCAATGGATGAAGGTGGTGCTGGGGCCTCTAGTCGAGGCCGTCGATCTCGACATGTGCATCATCACCATCACCAGTAAGGGCTTTATTCTTTTCTAGCTCCCATTTGCCAAGTTCTGCTAACTCTATCTTTCTAGCCACCATCATCATCGTCACAAGGCAGATGACGAAGCCGCTACTCTCAGTAGCCTACATCGGCCTACGTCCACCAACTTGTTAGGCCGAACTTCTACTCCCGCCGAAATTGCTGCAGGCCACCATCACCATCATCACCACCACCATCATCCCCCACCCCGAGCCGCAGCCACTGTTGCCGCATCTCCCATCCGGGAGCCTCGTACGACTGTGAATCTCGAACCTCTCCTATCAAGCGTCGCACACTTGCCACGCTACCACCTGGGGTCCACACTGTATACCCCTCGTGTCGGTGTTCCAAGTGCCAAAGCGTCCTCGGAAAGCTCCAAGTTCGGCTACACAACCACCCCGCAACCCCTCCCCAGGTTCGAGCAACGTGAGAACTGCACTTTCACCGTTCGTGTTCCCCGCTTCCGGATCGATGCGGCTCGGCGTGAGGAGATCTGTGCGCGACGAGCGTTGTGGGGCACGGGCGTCTATACGGACGACTCCGACCCCGTTGCCGCTGCCATCCACTCGGGATACATCCGAGGCGCTTGGGGGGAGGATGTGGATGAATCCATGCTTGAACTGGAAATCAAGGACACCTACCAACATGCCCCGCAGCCCACGGCCGATGAGCGTGCTGCGAGTGCCTCCAAGGGCGAGCAAGAGGCCCGCAAGCCCCGTCTTCCACCAGTCCCTCCTGCCGACAAGGACCTACACATTACCCTGTTGATTCTCCCCCGTGTCGACCAGTATGAATCGACCGTAATGTTCGGTCTCAAGTCCCGCAAGTGGACCGGCCGTCATGACGGGGTAAGCTTTAAGGTCCACCGAGTGGAGTGGGTGGATGACGGGGTCGGACGCGGGGAAGAGCGAAGCGGCGAGGCCCGACGCAAGCGTCTGCGTACATTGATGCAGACGGGACGCATCTGTACGGGGCCAGCCATGGCGAGGATGGACGAGCTTCGTCAGCGCGGAGTGCAAGTTCCCCGTGCTCTGGAGGGCCAAGAGCAGCCCACTCCCGTTCAACCGGTGTCTTAATGTCTATCTTACGAAGATCTCCTCTCTCGCATTTCTATCGCGACTTATCCTTTGTTCCGGACCCACCTGAACTGTCGCTAGTCTTCGCGGGGGCTCCTTTTTTTTCCCCCATGGGGAATCTGTTTATCTGGTTCTGGATCGGACTAGGGGCGTTTCCTCCTTTTTTCTTTTGTCAGTGTTTTACCTGATATCGGTCTGCAATTTTCTTGTTTTCTTGGGCTTGTCGATACCTGCGAATAGCGAGTTTTCTTACCGTTTGGATGTGCGATTTGTTTGTATGTCCCTATTCTATCTTGTTTCCGTTCTTCTCCTCCGCCTGACCATCCATTCGGGTCAGCGGGAGCGGATGAAGGGATGCTCTGGGGGGGCTGACAGGGATATACGTCTGACCCCTCCTTGCCATTTATTGTTTGATTCTAGTATGTAGTCTCTATAATGTTCATGACGCTCTCCGCGGAGAGCACGTTAGGGTTTCCCGGACAAGATGATATTGGGTTCCGTAGTAATTAGTTGACCTAAAAAAAGAAGCTTAACCAAGTTAGTCGAAGCTCTCCCCGCAAAATCGGGCACAATGCGTGCCGCCGACCGCTTCTTTGCGTTTTTAAGTCTAACGGACCGAATTTGAAATACGGAGGGCACTTTATGAAGTCATTTTATGCATCGTTCTTGACTCTGGGTAAATGGAATATTTTATCAATGTCTCGGCACTCTATATCTCGGTGAACCGATCCTGACTCCTTCCCCATACTTTTCATCATTCTGGCCTTTCGGTCCACTTTCTTCCCCCAGACTCTCCCACAATCAACCGAGGCTCAGCGGCCGGTACCATTGACCCTGGATTGGTAACGGTATTTCCGTAAATCATGGTTTTCCTCGGAGCGAACCCGTGCTATTCTGCCCCACCGGACGGGACCGACACATGCTGATGTGACAATACATAACCATACACCGCCAGACGATACACCGCCCTCGCTGTCCGCTTCGGGCTCTCCGTACAGCCGAGGCATTTCAGCCGGTCAACACGGTTCTTATTAGGACTTTCTCCTGACCAAACTCCGGCCGATTGTCTTTTCTTGCTTCTTCTTTTTCTTTATACCCCCAAGCATCCTCCATCTTAATACCATTGAGAGGGATGTTCGCTGCCTCTACGCGAAGCCGTCTCTCCACCCTGTCAAGGCCCCGGCTCCCTCCGACACAACTACTCGCCCGCTCGGTAAGTCGGCCAGCTCCGATCTCGTTGTGAGCTGCTCTACAGAAACGAGAGAATCAAACCTGCCGAGCAGATGCAGCGAGAAGATCGTGCAAGGAAAGCAACTCGAACAATTGAACTGACTCGCCTTGTATAGACTCCCGCCATGGCTCGCAAGGCGTCGTCCGTCCCTGAGGGTGAGTTATCACATGCCTCGCGCGATGGGGAAGCTCATGACGAGCATGTCCTCGTCTCTCGAGAGCGGTTAAAAGTCGTGCGCAAACACAGCGGATTCAACTAATGCGCGAATATAGGGTACAAGGAGGATCTCTCCAAGGGCAAGATGCTCCGCTTCGAAGATTCCCTACCCCGCCTCCCCGTCCCAACCCTGGAGGAGACCGGTAAGCGCTACCTCAAGTCCGTCCACCCGCTGGTGTCCGAGGCCGAGTTCGAGCGCACCAAGAAGGCCGTCGAGGCCTTCATCCGCCCCGGTGGTGAGGGTGAGCCCCTGCAGAAGCGTCTGCTGGAGCGTGCCGCCGACCCCAAGATCAAAAATTGGCTCGCCGAGTGGTGGAACTCCGCCGCCTACCTGGGTTACCGTGACCCCGTCATTCCCTACGTCTCCTACTTCTACTCCTACCGTGATGATCGCGCACGCCGTAACCCGGCCAAGCGTGCCGCTGCCATCACCTCCGCTGCGCTCGAGTTCAAGCGCCAGGTCGACGATGGCTCCCTCGAGCCCGAGTACATGCGTGGTCAGCCCATGGCCATGAGCTCGTACGAGTACATGTTCAATTGCTGCCGTATCCCCGCCGACCCCGAGGATTTCCCGCGCAAGTACTCTGCCGCCGAGAACCAGCACATCATCGTCGTCCGCAAGAACCAGTTCTTCAAGGTGCCGCTCGTCGTGGACGGTCAGGCCCTGAACCCCTCCGAGTTGGAGCAGCAGTTCCAGCGCATCTACGAGATTGCCCAGCCTGCCCCGCCGGTCGGTGTGCTGACTGTGGCAGACCGTGATCACTGGACTGCCGCCCGCAAAAAGCTGATTGCTGCCGACGCGGCCAACGAGCAGGCTCTGCAGGATATCGAGTCCGCCGGTTTCGTCGTCTGCTTGGATGATGCTAAGCCCGTGACCCTGGAGGAGCGCGCTCACCAGTACTGGCACGGTGATGGCACCAACCGTTGGTTCGACAAGCCTCTGCAGTTCATTGTCAACGACAACGGCACTGCCGGTTTCATGGGCGAGCACTCCATGATGGATGGTACCCCTACCCACCGTCTTAACGACTTTGTCAATGCCCTGATCTTCGGCAAGAAGATTGATCTCTCTGCCAAGTCTGTCCGCTCCCAGCTGGCTGACCCCAAGGCCGTCAAGTTCACCTTGAACGACGAGGTCAACGAGGCCATCGACATTGCCGCCCAGTACCACCGCAAGCAGATCGGCTCGCACGAGCTCGTCGTCCAGGCCTACCAGGGCTACGGCAAGGGCCTGATCAAGAAGTTCAAGTGCAGCCCCGACGCCTACGTCCAGATGGTCATCCAGCTGGCCTACTACAAGATGTACGGCAAGAACCGTCCCACTTACGAGTCCGCCTCCACCCGTAAGTTCCAAGAAGGCCGTACCGAGACCACCCGTACCGTCTCCGACGAGAGCACCGCCTTCACCCGCGCGTTCTGCGACCCCAGCGTTCCTCGCGAGGAGGTTGTCAAGCTCTTCCGTGCCGCCCTGGCCCAGCACACCAAGTACACCCTCGAGGCTAGCGACGGCCGTGGTGTTGACCGTCACCTCTTCGGTCTGAAGAAGCTGCTCCAGCCTGGCGAGAAGCTTCCCGCTCTTTATGAGGATCCCGCTTTCACCTACTCTGGTTCCTGGTACATTTCTTCTTCCCAGTTGAGCTCTGAGTTCTTCAACGGATACGGATGGAGCCAGGTTATTGATGACGGCTTCGGTATTGCCTACATGATCAACGAGAACAGGTACGTTCCACTTCTTTCTTAACCCCCTTTCCCTGTTGTGGACTCTTATACTAACACATTTCTGTCAGCCTCAACTTCAACATCGTCTGCAAGCGCCTCGGCGCCCATCGCATGAGCTACTACCTCAACGAAGCCGCCACGGAACTCCGTGACGTCCTCCTCCCCGACCTGGCCGCTCAACCCGAGAAGCCCAAGCTGTAAGCTATAGGCTATCAAGCTTCAAAGCTGTTAGGAAGTACAGTCTATCTGGGCTCTATGCATATGGGTATTTCCTTTTCTTTTTTCCTCTCTATTTCTTTTCCTTGGTCTCGGGTTTTTTGATATCTGGTTTCAGCGCCGCTATAGATGAAGATGAGATATCTTTGTATTGTCGTTGTGACATGCATACTTTTGTATAGTTGTGTGGATACAACATGAATGCCATTTTATTTGGTTACGAATATCCCTAGACTCTGTTCTTTTCTTTCTGTGCTCCCTTATGGGAATTATGTAGGGCTGCTAGAATAGGTATTGGCTATTTACTGAGACTTGGATGTCCTGCCCAGAGAGGTGACTGCTTGGGATTTTAAGGGTGACTGGGAAGCTGGCTTGTATTCGTGCTATTGAACAGCATTTCTATCCATTTCTCATTCGTTCGCACCACACATATGCAGGATTAGCAATGCTTGGAGTACTGCGGTCAACTGTCCGTTATCGATGTTCGCGGGAAACAAGGGAATTCAAGGGCGCACTGGCACAAGAGGGAATGAAAAACACGGAGATCTAGCAAAATCTTAAACCGTACCCTTGGCCGGTCATCTCTCTAAGAGAATCCACAGCTTGGTGTTAGAGCATTGAGCACGAACGATCCTCTCAAGTAAGATGCACGTCGATTGGCCAGAGAGACAGGTAGATCGGGCAGAGGGGAAGTACTCCTGTCGGCAAAATTCAGCAGCAAGTCATACCCCACAGCACAATTGTGGAGATGTTAGATCCCAAAATTCGTCAGGTTTGTTTGATGGCACCCGAGCAACTCTCAACTCTGGTTGAATAGCACTGTCCAGTTCACATGAGGAGTCTTGGATTTCAACCCAGCACTCCAGACTATCCGAGTCTGTCTGACTTTCTGAGATTGTTCATTATTGCGTAGAGCTAGGTAACATGAGCAGAGCCAGTTTCCGTCTACTCTAAACATGTCCATACTCCCCCAGAAAGGCTGTAGTGGGAATCTTCGTAACTCCAAAAGAACAAAGGGATCATTATTATGAGGTAGTGGAGGCTTTCCGGCCGTCCAAAGTTCAGTGCTCGCAAAGACAAGAATCTCAGGGAGAAAGGTCATGTCAGTCTTTACCGTCTGCCGATCGCATGGTCTGTGGGTCTGCCGTTTCGGGCGCCGCTTGCCCCGATACTGGGGCCGAGTCGGTGGCCGTAGAAGCAGTCGGTCTTGTTGAGGTAGTCATGTCATGAATTTGGCGTTCTAAACCCAGCGAAATTATTAGCACAAGCTGTACAAAATAGAATAAAGTGTTCTCATCTGGAGAAGTGGATTGCGAAAGTGAGCAATGAAAGACAGGGTACCTTACCTAGCTCTCGAATGCGTTGGCGCAACATCTGATTCTCTCGGCTCAGCATGGCCGCTTCGGCTTGATAGTATGCCCCCTCATCTCGGCTACTCCGTCGGGATGAGCTTTCCCGGAGACTCGGAAACGCCTCCGTACCCTCCGGTCCCCGCGATGGATCCCGTGGTCGGAGGTTCGGTGACGCAGCCTGGCTGGGCGGACGTGAAGATCGACGGTTAGAATGCGAAGATATGGAGAGTCGGTTGCTGGGTCCCGTAGCCGGTGGAGGAATAGGCGGGAAAAATGTGGCCGATCTCTCTGATGCTGGAGTGGTAGTCTCGTCGATGACTGCCGTACCTGATGCAGATGAGTTGTGCTGTTGGTTTTGTTGCTGGTATTGTTGTAGCTGGGCCTGTTGGCTGCGAATCATCTGCAGAAGGCGATTCTATTGGGACGAGGGTATATTAGCTTTCCCTATTCACCCGCCATGCCATCCCATAATAGTCACTCCGTAGCAGGGGACTACGGGCATCAACGAAGGAGACCCACCACTTGTGCTTCCTGCTCCTGCTCCAACTCCTGGTGTAGTTCCCCCAACGATGGGGCACGCTGGTGGTGCGGGTCCGCGGTCGCAAAGACTGGACTGCCGCCGTGACTGGTGGGACTGGCCGTGCGGAAGGCTTGGCCCATCGAACTACGATGCTCGGACCAGGGTGCATCGCCGTTATTATTGCCCGATGCCGTAGTGCCAGTCTCGTTGAAGTTGAGGTGCATGCCGGCATTAGACCTACGTCTCTCGGAGACCGACACTCGGCCGATGCTTGACCCGCGCGAGGGCCGTGGAGAGGTAGTACTGGGGTTGGCGGGAGCAGCGGGGGTGGTAGTGCCCGGGGAGACGGCGGAGAGGTTCCGGTGTGGGAGAGATGATGAGGTGGAGGATGAGCGAGATGGCGGGAGGGAGTTAAGATCTGGCGGCATGGTTATCAAGAGGGAGGAGAGAGCAATGAAACGAGCAAAGTATTGAAGCTTTGTGAACTCGGAGCTTTGGAGGAAGCTCAGATGGTTTCTTTAGGCAGCGGGCATGATCGCCGAGATGAGTCAGCACAGCGCGGGGAAGAGGATCACATGACTGAGGAGAGGTGTCAGGCCATCAAGGGAATAGACACCGTATGATTCAGGCATCAACACACCCAGGCACCCAGGCCACCAACACTCCACTTCCATGGAGGGAATCTGGAGTCCGCGGGGTGGTCCACTCGAAAACAGAGATTTATCAGTCTATAACCAACATTATTAGCTAAGAAAATATCAACGGTCTGGTTTGCAGTGTTCCAGTCTTGTGCGACCAGCTTGTTACAATGAAGGGGGCACAACAGAATACAACGAGCCTCGAGGATAGCCACATTCCGCCTCGCGGCTGGGACTTCAGCTTCACCCGGCGAATATTTCCTTTGGCCCTCTCAATCCCTTCGGTGCAACCGTCTACGTTATCTCGTAGTTCTTAGTCCTACCCGTTTCCAGACTCTATCTAGGGGTCCCGGGGCTTTACTCATAGATTCAGGGGAGAAATAGCTGCATTTAGCCTCGAACAAACGCGAGCCAGGGATTGTGAAGCACTTAAATCAGCCACGCAGATCAAACGCGGCGATGCCCCTCTTGTCCCCCACGTCTGCTGATTTTCAGAGTTTTTCAGGGGCGCCGAGCCGAGCAAAGTAAACTTAACAGGAAAAAGAAAGATGCGGTTGTGAATATTAGACGGCATCACTGGGTAGCAAGGGTGGTGCGCTCGACGCGGCGGTTGGATGATAAATTTGGAATGGATGAGGCCATAATTCATCGTTCATATTTCCATACTTCGAATGCTGAGTTGGATGTTACGCGCTCAGTAAACAATGTTGCCTATTCTTCTTGTAGATACTTCCCAATCTATACTAATATTCTACTCCGTCGTCAGTGTCCCAAGGTACACTAGCACGCCAATCGGCGCGGCCGAAAATGTGGAGAAATTTCACAAGAACTCAAGTAATTTAGTGAGTCAAGGGGTCGATAATAACCTCCTCATATTGTCAAGCACATAAAATCTTTCGCTGGGTCGATCCCTTGCGAGCGCGTGGCGTCTACGATGTGATCTCGTCGATCATTCAAATATTCGGAGATCCGATGCAGTGAGATGGCCATGTGCAAGCAAGACGCAAGGTCGTAGCTGGTCTTCTCCCGCTCGAATACTGATAACAAAATCTGATCTCTGGACGGCGCATTCTGGAACCTGTTTGGCTTTGTCCGTACTGGTGGTCGTTTTCGGGAGACAAAGCTGGGGTCCACCCCTCGGTGGATCAGCCAAACTTTGTTGTCGGATTGTGCTTCCATGGGGTTGAATGGAGAGGCGACCGGGACTCGCGCGTATCTGGGGGCCCTGACGATTATGTGAGCGTCAGAAATACCGCATAGTTGAGAAGAGATATCTGGGGACAAAGGCAGTCTGCAAGGGATTGAAATCTGCCCTTCGGTGCGAACTACGCTTTGACATCCTTCGATTCTGTTTTCTGGAAAGGCGACCGCAAGGCGACCCCAAGGAGACCCCAGGGCGGTCGACATTGATCCACATGATCGATTGTGCGAATGGACCATTCAACCTGGACTGACTGGAAACCAGAATCAGAGAATCGACACACGACGCACAGAGTAACCGTATTCCGGAGTGGTCGGAACAAGACTTCTGGGCCCCTGCACGGATGACGATCACCGCGACGCCACGCCCGTAGGTGTACCTAAACAGCAGCATCATCATACATAGTGGCAACCAACGGGTGGTACCTGCTCCTGAGTCTCGGCTGGCTGGCCCAGTCTCTGGAAGGTCTTCCTGGATGAACCACGGCCGTTGTGCCCAGTGTGATAGGGCGGGACCTCCCTGGGTTCCCCTCCCACCCGGAGCGCCTTTACGTCACTTGAAGATCCCATCCTTGGCCCGGGAGGCGGTAAATCCTGGTGGCGCCGCCGAGCCAAGTGAGTTGCCCTTATTTTACTCTTGCTGAGCAAATGTTGTTCGGCCTGGTCAGCTGGAAGAGATTTTGCACTGGGATATCTGACCTGCGTCATTTTCGTTGGGTAATCGTTTCCCAATTCATGCCCCCCATGGTCCTAGATCTGCGATGGGGAACCATGCGGTCCGGGGACTGGCAAAAAATCCCGACTCCTTACGTCGTGGGGCGCCATATGATTTTTTGACATCGTAGTCTCCCAAAGGATCAAGTCTGATCTGGTTCGGGTCAGAGACTGTAGATTCAACGTTGCATGCATCCAGAAAAAAATAGGAAAATATAGAAAGGGTGCGTAGAAACCAGACTCTGCGCCGCAACCTCTCGTGCACATCCCAATGCGGTCATTCCCGTCTTCATCGGATCCCCCAAAGCGGCGGCGTCGGACCTCGCCCGAAGGATTCCCAGAACAATTCGATTCCCGGAAAGTGATGGCATCGGCCCTTTGGTCATCGTGGTCTCACGGTGGAGCCGACCAACCAATTGCGGTCTGTGCAGGTGCGTGGGGCAGTCTCTTTCCGGGGTGTTTATCTGGTGGCTGAAAGTTCGATGCATGGATCAGGGCATCGCGCCACAAGGATGCAGAGGCTCTGCATACAGCAGTTTTTTTTTCTTTCGGTGGCAGGTATGATGAATGATTGCTTCCACTGTCGGTTAGACTCAGACAGGAGTTGCATGATTGAGCAACAGGGCTCCGGGGGTTGAAGTTGGAGATGGAGTTGGAGTAGGCCCGCATCGAAAGTGGGTATAGTACCGTATCCAAACTGCTTGGCCACGGGGAACACGATCAGTCGGCATCCCGCGTCTCTCGGTGTACCAAAAGGAAACTCCACGGCGAGGAGTCTGGAGAAGGAGTGGTCCATCTAGAAAGAGGATCAAAATCTGGGGCAGAGAGAAGTCACGGTGGAAGAAAAGTGGATGGCCCAAGGAATGCCCGGCCGCATTTGACGGCGGCTCTCTCTGTTGCATCGCGCCTGCCCCGTTGGTCGCATTGCGCTCTTTCCCTTTTTAATCCAACCGGCAAAGTCCTTGAATTTCTTTTTTCCCTACTTATTTGCCAGTGCCCGCCTTCCTCTTTCTCTCTTCTGCGTCCCTGGGTTGCTTCTTGTACTCTTCCCTCTCTTCTTTCTTTTCCCCCACACTCTACCCACCTTCTCATCTTCCGTCCATTACTTTCACATCCCCTCCTCTATCTCCCCGGATTCTCCCCAGTTCGGTGAACCGGTCAACGCATCACTGCTCTCAAAACTTCATAACTGTGAGTGATCATTGTCGCCTATATATGGCTCTGCTATGCGGGTCACCCAGGATTCTAGCTCATACTCGCCTTTTCCTCAAGAAACTATCAGCATGGCGAGCACCCCAGAAAAGCTGGGAGGTGGCCGCGATGCGGTGCTCACATCGGAGGCCTCTAGTGCTACCCAGCAAGAGATCTTTGACTCTGGTCTGCCCGAGAAACTCGACCAGAAGGGTGCACAACTCGAAAATACCGACGCCTCGGGCCGAGTCGAGCTTACGGAGGATATGTGCTACGACAAGCTCGGATATTCATTCAGTGAGAAACGCAAGTGGATGATCATCACTGTCATCTTCTTGGTCCAGACCTCCATGAACTTCAACACTTCTCTGTATTCGAATGGTCTCGGGGGTATTTCCGAGGAGTTTGGGGTTTCCAAGCAGGCTGCCCGCTGCGGTGCAATGATCTTCCTGGTGTTGTACGCTTTCGGTTGCGAGCTGTGGGCCCCATGGAGTGAGGAACTCGGACGCAAGCCCATCCTTCAGGCCTCGCTATTCCTCGTCAATGTCTTCCAATTGCCGGTGGCTCTTGCACCCAACTTTGCTTCCGTCATGGTTGGTCGTGCTTTGGGTGGTCTCTCCTCCGCGGGAGGCTCAGTTACCCTGGGTATGATTGCCGATCTTTGGGAGGCTGATACCCAGCAGTACGCTGTGGCCGCCGTTGTCTTTTCTTCCGTCGGTGGTTCCGTTCTGGGCCCCGTGGTCGGTGGTTTCGTAGAGGCTTTCCTGCCATGGCGCTGGAGCATTTGGATCCAATTGATCTTTGGCGGATTCGTTCAGATCATGCATTTCCTGCTTGTTCCCGAGACTCGTACCACCGTGATGATGGACCGAATCGCCAAGAAAATGCGCGAGAGCGGCGAGAACCCGAACATCTATGGCCCTACCGAGGGCATGTCTTTCCGCGAGCGGTTCCCCCCTCGTGAGCTCCTGGCCACCTGGATCCGTCCCTTCCGCATGTTCCTTACCGAGCCCATCGTGTTGACCTTGTCGCTGCTGAGTGGCTTCAGTGATGCTCTGATTTTCATGTTCGTGCAGTCTCTGTCGCTGGTGTATGATCAGTATGGTTTCAACACTTGGGAGAAGGGTCTGGCCTTCCTCCCCATCCTGGTCGGCTACTTCATTGCTTGGTTTTCCTGGTTCCCAGTTATTCGGCGCAACGTCAAGGAGCGCCGGGAGAACCCCGACAGCGAACGGGCCCAATATGAGTCCCGTTTATGGTGGCTGTTGTATACCGTTCCGTGCTTGCCCATTGGTTTGATTGGCTTCGCTTGGACCAGCTTACCTCAGTGCCACTGGATCGGCTCCATGATCTTTGCCGCCATCATCGGTATTGCGAACTACGCTATCTACATGGCCACCATTGACTATATGATCTGCGCCTACGGTCCATACTCTGCATCGGCCACTGGTGGTAACGGATGGTCGCGAGACTTCTTGGCTGGTGTCCTGACTATTCCTGCTACCCCCTTCTTTGAAAGTAAGTTGTCTCCTTGTCAGTTTCTTTTCGCTTTGACTAACGTATTTTGCCTTGCAGATATCGGTGGCAAGTACCACCTCGAATATGCTTCAACGATTCTCTGTATGTTCACCTCTTCCTTCAATTCTTCCTGAGAATTCCCAGCTGACCAATTGTTCCAGTCTGTATCTCGTTGCCTCTGGTTGTTGCCGTCTACGTGATCTACTGGAAGGGTCCCGCTCTGCGCAAGCGCTCTCCGTTTGCCCAGCAGCTCGAGGAGGCCCGCCACGACATGGCTATCCAAGGCCGCCGCCTGTCCAAGGTTCCGGAGGCGTCGCGTGCCAACTCGTACGCCCGGTCTCAGCAGGATCTCCGCATCCGGCAAACCATGGGCAGCCGTCCCGGTTCGCGAGTCAACTCCCGCGCCAATTCTCGAGTCAACTCACGCCGCAACAGCTTGGTCGGAGCCTGAGCAGCTGTTTCATTTCAGTATACTGAGGAATACTGATTCCAAAGACTATCGCACAAGTCCTTGATGCACATGCAAGGAATATGCACTTCGCAACAATATCCTAAGGCCAATTGCCACGAGGTAAAGTTTGCGGCCTAGGGATTTATGGGCAAAATCACATCTTCTATTCTCTGTGCATGTCTTTTCAACCGCATGGATCCTTTGCGCTGGGCGTTTTGGACTCTTAATTAATTCAATCAATGTTCTTGGGGGGAGGGTTAAGGGAATCTTCTGTGGCTGGCAGGCATGCATCTTCCATGCTTGAGTCTGTGCGCCACTGTTTGGTGCGTTGGTGCCTGCTTGACTACGTTGGTAGCTTGCCTTTTTTTTTCTTTGCTTGCACTATTTTCCAAAGTGTGGTTTGAGGGATCTGTTTGGTACTGCAATGTACGGTTATGGGCTTTGGCGATGGGATGCGATGCTTGTTATGAACTCTATGTTTTAGTTGATTACCCCCAATCCAGTTGGTTGCCCCCAGGATCTTTTGTGTCACTATGAGTTGTAGAGTAATCGGAGTATCTCAATCTGAATCACAGTTGAAGAGACAGCTAGACTGCATTCCTGCCTGATCAGCCTCGTGCATATCGAATTATCCCTCACTGCATCGGACGGTCGATCTGATCGACGATCACTGCGGAGTGCTCGCGTGGGCTACGATGGCCAGCGGGCGGGGGAGGGTCCTGCAGTTGATCGTCTGAACACCTCCTTACTGGTTTTCCACTGTTCCTGAAGCGGCAGATAGGATCAATGGTCGATAAGCGCTGGAGGGTAACGTAGTATCTTTCCTATCCAGCCATAGTGTACTTTTGTTATTTCCGTTTTCGGGGATTGGTCCCCGGAGGGAGTATATTGGACGACGACACCTCTAGAATACCCTGAAAGAAAAGAGACGTCTAATGTTCCATTATTGCATCGTTCCCACTTACCAACTTCTGGTGCGCTCTTATTTCTTTAGACTTGGTATGACGAGTATATATCTAATGACCGTGGAGAGTATAAGAATTGTCTCGGATTATAAAGATAAGAACCAGTGTTTATATCTCCATAGGTACTAGTGGTCAAATTTTCAAATCGTCAAGGTAAGTCGTAGCCGATCATCATCTTCGGTCATATCTATTCCTAAAATAGTGCAGCATAGAAGAGGGGATAGTGCTAAAGTAGGATTTAGATATATATTTCGCATGAAGTATAGTATTTTCTTATATATCTTACTCGGGCCGAGTTCAGTTAGTATATGCCTGGCTTTAGATGCCTGTTGATTCCTATTATTCATTGCTGGTTGTTCGCCCTGTCATTAAACTATATATGTTTGGCTCTCATCGTGAGCTTTCCGGCTTATGCAGTAGTATTATGAATGGAAATGTTTCAGATTAACTTGATAATCGTTGATCAATTCATCCGCACACATTCAGATACTGAACACTAAAAGTAATGGTTCCATTGTAGCCAATACAGACTCTTTATTCCCAAGACCAACTCAGAAGAGTTTCATAGCTCTGACCGTGCGATAAGATACGCCTGGTCCGTGCACCTCAGAGCTCCCCCGATCATGCGAATCAGCGATCATGGCGCCGACATCCTCGGCCTCATCACTCTCCCCCATACAATAATGAGCAGTTTCCCCGCATTTCGTCTCTGTGGGAGACTCCCACGACCAGCTCCTATACTCTCAGTAACCAGGACTGCACCCTTGACTCGCCTAACACCGTTGAGCCCCGTGCGCATGGCCTCCAACACGGTCGAGCCGCGTTTCGCCGAAGGAGAAGATGCGGCCCAACTGGGTCCGGACACGCAGACATTGCTGCAACGGCAGGGATGGGCCCTCGATGCTGATGGGATGGGTGTCACCAAGACGTTTCATTTCAAGAGTTACTTTAAAGCGGTGGTAAGTACGGGCTGGCGATTCTATTGCGCGGGTGCAAATCATATGATTGTACACGCAGTAGGTACTAGAGAACTGCCATAGCTGGTTGATGCCGTTCTGTCACGCTTGTGAGGCTAACAGGAGTCGTTCCAATTATAGTCATTTGTGAATCTCATTGCCGCCGAAAGCTCGGCGAAGAAACACCACCCCACGATGACCGTGGTAGGTACTAATCGGGACGAAAAAAAAATACTACGAGTGCATAGAGGAAACTAATTTGACCATCCGAATCTAGCGAATCGGCTCGGTCGATGTCCACTGGACGACGCATCGCCCACGCGGCCTCACGCAAAAGGACATCGCAATGGCTCGGCATTGCGATAACGGGGCCGACCTAATGGGCGCCGTTGACCCCGGGCAAGGGTTGAAATGCGGGCCGAAGCCCTAGTTAGCTTCAATTAGCTTACTTTACAGAGTATCTGCGAATCTCGATACGAGATCTTCGATTTGGCTTTGATCGGGGAAGAAGTGGCATGATGCTTTACCGAGAGGGGAAAGTTTGGACTGGGAAGGGTGGAGCGAACGGCGAAGCTCCACTCACGCGTGGATTGGAAAGGTTTAAGGGGGAAGGGGGAGGGGAATTAATATCCTTAGGGTTTTGGCGAGAACCTTATGGCGTCTCTGTGTAAGAAAAATCCGGTTGGTAGAAGACGAGGAAGAATTGAGTCTTCGAATCAAGAATGTCAGCTTTTGATACATCATACTTCCCAGTGGGATTGAAGATCGTCCCCACTGACTAGCGAAGCCAAACGGGAATTGGGACTGTCAGAAAGAAGGCAACAAAGAAAACGATGGGCGGGGAGACACCGTATACTTCCGTCGAGAGCTGTAGCAGTCTTGGAACTTGCTTAACCGGGTCTGGCTTAGTCCAGGCTCGGTATGGCTCGGATGTTCGTGATGTTGAGGAAAGAGAACTCCGTATTTGTTCTGCCTGGAGAGGGTTCAAAGGTATAGTCTCAAGATTAACACTATATAGAGAAACGAATTGCTATGATAGCATTGAGCATCAGCATAGCAATCCTTGTAGCTTAACGTTTCCCCGTCTGACAGTCTGACAGTCTGACAAGTCACAGATCGGCACTCGACGAAGAGGCAACCCTCGTACCTGCGGCACAACTACAGGAATCAGTATCCTATAGTTTAACTGCATACTCAAAATCTAAATGACTAGATTTCCTTTTTCTATAATCCATACTCCATACTCCATACTCTCGGGAGTCAAAAAGTACCAGGTACCTAATTCGAGGGCAAAAATGCAAAAAAAGGGTTTCAGGGGGCACCCGACTTTCCTATTTAGCGGCCTCATTTTTATGCACCTCGCATCACGTCCAGACTCGACTTTCTTTTTAGCCCCGATCCTTCTCAATTCCCCCACCCACTGCCGGCCATTTCTCCAATTCTTCCTTCTCCCACTCCCCGTCACTCTTTTCGATCTTTCCTTCTCTAATCTTCGATCTCGCCCTAACCCCGACTTTGAATTTTTTCTTTTCTATTTCCATCGTGCCTGCAATCGTTGCATGACGTTACCAAACGGCCGTGCAGCCGCGCCCACGTTCTTTCGCCGATGATCCTTTCCCTGTCAGACCGACTCGACCCCCGTTCCCCTTTTCGCTATCAAATCGCAAAGTCGTCTGGAAGGCCGGCAATGGTTTGGTGAATGCCGTCGCCCAAGCAGACCATCCGGAGGGGTCAACCATGTCCTCCCCTATAATGAGTGACTCGCCGCAGCCCTCCCCGTCCTTTGGCGAGCGCAGAGGTCACCGTTTGGCCCCATTGCAGACCAATTTCAGCCGACCCACGGCCAATCCCTTCCAGCCAACTTCCTCGCGATTGCAGCGCCCCCGGCCGACCGAATATCCCAGTACGAATGGCTCCGAGGGTCCGGTGCCGCTCCAAAGCCCCGTCAAGCGACAATCGTCCAAGTCGAGCTTGCGCAACCTTTTTGCTCGTGAAAAATCCCAACGTGCCGCTGCAGCCCCAGATGCTAAGTTGGCCGAGATTGACGAAACACACCCGCCTGCCAATCCAGACCCCACGGAGGCGACTACCCAAACGGTGACGGCGGCTGAGACCCCTTTGTCCCCGGCATTGACGAGTCCCCAAACTGTCGTATCCACCCCGACATTGACCTCACCAACCACCCCACGACCTCGAGCGACATTGAAGACCGCCAGGCCTAGACCGGCGCAGACTGCTTCCAAGCCGCCCTCGCAAGAACAGTACGGATGGAAACCGCCCCCACTCTTCCAGGCATACCCGCAATCTTATAAACATGAATGCCTGGCTGCGCCGGCCATGTCGGCGGACGCAATTCTACGTCTCCATGCTACTACGGGGAGATCCGGTGCGGAGGTAGGGCCAGATGAAGCGGCGGACGCAGCCCGGAAGAAGCGAGAACAGAAGGAGCGTAAACATCTTCGGACATTGTCGGGTACAATCAACAAGGTCGAGTGGACTACGAAGATCTACGTACTCGCGACGGCGGGCTTTATCCTGCAATACGCTGGCGAAGGGAAGAATGACCGCCTGCCGGAGAGGATGCTGCAATTGGGCCCTCAATCGGTAGCATTTGCTAGTGATGCCATTCCCGGAAAGCATTGGGTGCTTCAGATTTCACAGAATGGCGCGGCAGACAACGGCCCTATCGCCCCCGAACCCGCCAAATCGGGCCGCTTCCCACGATTTGGGTTTCACCGATCCAATGCACGACGTATGGCTGGTAGCTTTCTGTTGGTCTTTGATAATCCAGACTCCATGATCTCCTGGCTCACGGCTGTTCGGGCAGAGATTGAAGCCCGGGGAGGTCCCAAGTTCACAGCGGAGAAGCACTCGGATGACGATCAGGAACCTCGGCTTCGCAGCAAGTCCAGTGCTCGCAATATTGTGAAGAAAGATCCTAATCGTATCTCGAGTCTGTTCCTGCAGCCACAGGGTCTTCGTTCGCCCGATGAAGAAGACGGTTCATCGGTTGGTGGATTGACCTGGCAGTCTCGACGAAGCTCATACGTGTCCGTGAACCGCCAGTCCATGATCGACTCACGCTCTGGCTCGGTATCTACGGGCTGGACAGAGGCCACGGGCCCCAATAATGGCTCCGATGCTCAGTCGTCTTCGTTCACTTCGATCAATCCTCCCAGCTCGCCATATCAGGACGGCAGCTACCTTACTGATGACGCTCGATCGAAGGATTTTGATTCAACCTCAACCCGCAGCCCGCCCACGTCCAGTCATGACAATGCTAAACGCCAATCTATTTACGTGTCTCCCAAACCGCAAGACTTTCCTGCCGTTCCTCGCCCAGACGCGTTTCTACACAATCAATCTCCACCCAATATACCCGACTCATTAGTCCGCAGTGCTTCCCCGCCAGCACCAAACTTTAGTGTACCTTCCTTCAGCAAGAAATTTGTATCCAGGCCGGGGCCACCTCCTTTGGCCTCTGCACCCACACCTCTCGCTGGTGTTCTCCGTCGGGGCGAGAGCACTGGAGACTTCAGCCTCTCCAGCCTCTCCTCTCCCCCACAGTCTCCTACGTACAGCATTGCAAGCTCGAAGTATACCGACTCTCCGGAATCAATATTGATCACGCGCGAACCCAACGGCCGACGCATCCTCCGGCCCTCCAATTCCGAGGATGTCTTATCAAGAACCATGCGCTCGGCCCAGAATGCGACAAATCACTCGCGCTTACCGCGTGCTTTGGCTTCCGAAACCAGTCCTCCACCATCCCGCCCTCTCAGCCTGGTCGGTCGCAATGGATTGGGCATTCAGATGAATGGCGAGTCACCAGCCCAGAGTCTACCTCCAGGCGAACCAGTTCCAGTTCCAGTTCCACGCCCCCGAATGTCCACCATGAACGTGGACCAAACTCCGCACAATGTGTCCCGGCGCAAGAGCATGCCAGGACTGGCCATTGGACCTCCCGCGGCCCCTCCACCAAACTGTCCACTCCCTAAAATCCCCTCGCCCATTGCCGCTCAACCAGCACCAGTCTGGTCCACCAGTCCTCCAGCAGATCGTTTCTACCAATCTCAACAGATCCGGGACCGCATACAAGACCGACGACAAAGCGGTCTCCCACCCAACTCTCCTGCCCATCCTGATGGCAAGCTACTCAAGCCAGCTACACGGCAATCCAGGATGGTCCAATGAAAACCCATTATGCACAAGACAGATACGATAACCAGAAATTCACCTTTGACGCCCCAAAAAATTTCCGATATGTTCAGCCGTCTTTCTCATATATTCCGACCCTACCTACTTGACCCCTCCCTTTTATCCCGTCGTCAATTCTATACTACATCCTATAACCCTATTTTTTACCCTAATGAGCGATATCGGACACCTCTCATTCCTTGATCCATCCTTTTTCGCGTCCTGTCGTCGTCATCACTGTGCATACCTCTACATCCAAGCATCCAATACCCTGAGCGTGTTTCGCATATACGTTGACCCTGTCTGGATCATCTCACGCCCGAACGGTCATATCTTTCTCTCTTTTTTTTTTTTCTGCTGTGCGATATCTATTCTAAAATGACGATACCCGTCTTGTCTTATATACACTGACCTGTCAATATTATTCCCTTCTTGTACTGTGTCTTCTTATACCCCGCCTTTTTGTTATTGTCATTGTTCAATGCGAAGACTCTAGATTTGGTGTCATTCCTGCTACTTGTAGTACAATGGGTAGATCTCCTAGCCCAGAGCTGAGGAACTTTTGTAAGAATGGGAATGAAATAAAATGCGGACGCTATTGATATTTAAAGAGTCCTATTTTTGTAGTTCCCAGATGAAGCAGGTCATCCAACGCCTGAAGGGGCATCTCATGTGTGAAATAACAATGATCAGCCAAAATAGTCCACAAAACCTCGGCTTTCCGGATAGATGGTCAAGGCCTTGACTACCCTCTTAGCTACATGAAATAAATAGACCGAAATGAAATCGGAGGAATTCCATTACTCTTCCACCTCTTCGACTCGTGCGGTCAGGTCTCGCTTCACAGGGGTCGCGATAGGCGTGGATGCGGGCTCTGCGGAAGTTGTGGTTGCTGATGGGGTGGCCTCTTGAGATGTGGCCGCAACAGCAGGGGTCTTGGACTTCTTTCCTTTCTTCTTCTTGCTCTGGAGATCCAATGTTAGCATATATTGCAGTGATACAGATCGATTTTGGGGTGCCCACCTCCTGCCAACCCCACAATGGCTTGAAACTGTCAAAGAAACCAACATCCTCGAACAAATTGGGGAACAACCAGAGACCGGGCGGCACCGCAAAAACGGTGATACAGAACAGGATCAATCGGAAGATTGACATGGCAAAGAATAGACCAAGTAGGCCCATCATGCCCACACTCAAATACCACACACCCTGGCGCAGCATAACTGGCCACAAGGGGAACAGCACAACGGCGAAGATACCCGCCACGACCGCAGCGGCCATCGCCTTCTGCTTCCACTGGGGGCCCTCGTACAGCCAGACGTAGTGCATCATAGGATCAGTCTCTTGATGTTGCTCGATCTTCACGGTCCACAGGCCCTTGACTCGGTTCTTGGGTTTGGCATGGTTGTGTCCCTCGTGCGGGTCCACCTTGCTCACGCGCAGAGCCAGTAGGGAGAGGGGCAGGAGCTTGAAGACGTTCTCGGCAGAGGCGCGGTCCGTCACAGGTGGAAGGAGAGAGTTCTTCTTTGCGGCGGCTTTGGCGTAGGCGGGGGACTCGATGGCTCGAATGGCTCGCTTGACTACAAACAATTCTCGAGTTAGAAATGGCAATTGGCCCTCGAAACTTGAAGCGGACTCGTGACTGTCACTCACCCTTGAACATATCCTTGCGCTGGCCATCCAAGATGCAAGTCCGTGGCTTCAGGCTCTGCGATCGCAGGAAGTGAGCTACGGCCAGAGCTTTGGGGTCAGCCGGCTGTCCTGGCTGGACAGGAACTTGATGTGTCTGCTGTTGTGGTTGAGGCTGCTGCTGAGCTTGTGGCTGTCCTTGTTGACCTTGTTGTCCGGGCTGCTGCTGCTGTTGCTGCTGGGGTTGCTGTGCCTGTCCAGGCTGTGGGGATCCTTGACCCTGACGCTGGGCCTCCATTTGTTTCTGATGCGCCTGCATTGCCCGCATCCGCAACTGCGCGACGTATTGTTCCGGGGTGAGACCAAGCTTGGCAGCGTCAGCTGTCAACTGCTCGCGCTGCTGCTGTGCGAATTGCTCTGGAGTCAGTCCTCGTTTTGCGGCTTCGGCGGCGAACTGTTGTTGCATGGCAGCCATCTGCGCCATCTGCTGGGGACTGGGTTGGCCAGGCGCCGCCATGGTGAAGGCGAGGGGTGCGGTGAGTGGAAAAGGACGAGGGTCCAACTGGAACTGAGAGATGGAAAATAAAAAGTGAAAGACAGGAGGGCGAGTTGGGCGGCGTTTTGGGGGAAATTAAGAAGTGAAGTTTGAAAGGCAAGAAGTGAAGTGGCCAGATCGACTCAGGTGATCTGCGCCCTGTAGCTTATCCCGTTCCGCCCGCCCCGAACCCTTCGAACTGCTTGACAGTCACCACTATACCTACTTACAACAGCTCGCATGGAGTCGCAATGCTCTATCCTTCTCCATGTCGGTCTCCTATGATGCTGAAAATGCCATTAGTGACGCGACATGGCTGGCGGTGCTCCTGGTCAGTCTGCTTTTTCCTGATTCAAGTGCGTCGCGTGGACTGACATCACCACAGAGTGAACGCGATGTAGCCGGCCAGGTTCCGGTCAATTTCGTGACCAACCCTGCCGTATCGCTCTCATCGGCCTGTTTTGGAAATGGCCTCTACGCTCGGAAGGATGCCGCCAAGTGCATCTCCAACCTCCTTGCAGTGGGGTATAGGCGGCTAGTTGTAGACCTCTATTGGTCGGTAGAACGTCGAACATGGACCTTTTGTCCGGTAGAGATTCCTGCCAGGGTCGATGTGATGGTATCAACTTATACTTCTACCGCCACCAAAGCCTCGACTACTTCAACTATCACAACTGAAACTGCTACGACGACTTCGGACGCAGCTACTGCAACCATCACTGGGTACACTGATTCCTATGGGGATACGGTCTATGAGCTAGGACCGTACAGATGCACCAATGATCTTGATCTATATACCCTTTCAGAAGTACTTGTCGGATACTTTGAAGCCACCACCTCCCAACTTCTCGTCTATACAACTTATCTCGTTCTCAATCTTCATGCCGCGGGTAGCGATGTTGAACCGTCCAAGCCTGCTAAAGTGGTCACGGGCAGTGATCTGCCCTCGTCAGAGTCTGAACGAGTTGGGTCGTTCCTCAAAGATGCTCTGCGGCAATATCTCTACACCCCTAGACAACTTGCCAAGGACCGAAGCAATTTGAATGAGTCGTGGTATCAAGTCGATGAAAGCTACATGCCCATCGTGGAATATTATACAATCCACACAGACAAAGCAGGCGTCCAAAGTACTCCCGATGGGTGGCCGTCTGCAAAGTACGTTCAACTTGCGAAAGCCGATCGAATGATCATCGAGTATGGATCAGTGGATCTGCAACTTGCTGAGTTCGACTTTGCACAAGATGAAAATGCCATCTTCCCACCTGGCTATCTCACTACCGATGTGAACGTCACTGCTACTACGAACGGAACCCTAACGTCGGGTTGTTTGTACAAGAAGGATGCCACAGCAGTCTCTCAGGCCAACTCGTCTTGGGCTATCTCCAATGAAATCCCGGTTCCGGATGGGTTATCTACAGAGGACACTATGGGATCATTAACCAATGTGATCTCAGATATGACAGCATGTGGGATGTCCCCAATGCTCAACACCACCCTTTTAGATCAAACTGCCGACGCCAACGTCGATCATTATCGAAATGTCTCCCTGTCAACGGCATGGGCTTGGGCAATGGGTGAACCAGAGGGAGCAGATACTGGCGGTGGCACTGGAGATACTCCCAGTTTTGACCGCTGTGCTATCATGGACCTCTCCTCAGAGGGTCACTGGCGTGCCACCAACTGTTCCCAAACCAGGAGGGGCGCCTGTCGCATCGGCCACTCACCTTTCTCGTGGACCATTTCCAATGCCACTGCTGAGTATTCAAATGTTTCAGACACATGTCCTCCAGGCTCCAGTTTTGCCATCCCTCGAACTGGTTTGGAGAATACGTACCTCTACAAGTACCTTCTGACCCAGCCCGAGACAATAATTAACCCTGCATCAAATGATGCTACCCTACGCGAGATTTATATTGACTTCAATTCCATTGATGTCACATCTTGTTGGGTCTCGGGCGGTCCCGAGGCTCAATGTCCCTACGGTGCTGACCCTCAGCAGCTGGAGCGCAAAACTGTGCTTGTGGCTGCCATAGCGGGTATAGTCATCTGTATTATTACTGCGTTGACACTGTTTGTCAAGTGCAATGCCAACAGGCGTAACTCTCGTCGGAGAACGCGTATGATTAAGGGGTGGGAATATGAAGGTGTCCCTTCATAATGTACTGGTTTCGGACTTATGGCGTGTTGTTATAAACATGTATGATATCCTTTCTTGTCCGGCTCTGTCCTTTTTTGAATGTAATTGTCATTGTCAAATATGCTTGCTGAAATATCCGTACACCAAGAAATAAATCACCACCAGAGATGTTCCATCAATATGTTAAATGGGCCCGCTGAACTCGAAAAGGAAAATCAAATGACATGAATCGTCACATGCTGTGCGTAAAAACAGGTGGTAAAACTCCGTATCCCAACAGAAAAAAGAAACAGTTTAGGTATCTTTTACCGCATGAGTGATAGATAAATCACAGTCCCGCAAATCGTGCCCATCCGGCAGCCCGTGCGGGGGCGGGCTGCGGGCTTGGAGACTCGGTCTCTTCGACAACGTTCAAGCTGCGGCCTTCTTCGGCCACTTTACCACTCACGTCGCGGCGACGTCCAACGCCCAATCCGGCAATATAACTTCCATAGGAGGACAGGGAGGCACCGACACCACTAACAAGACCCGGTCGAGAAGTGTCTGCGCCAGAGTTACTGACAACTCGGCCCTTGCGATCTCTTTCAGTCGCACCCGGGGAGTTGACGTGACCCTCATCATCGCTGTCATCCTTTTTGAGGGACTGGTAGGCGGACAATTTCTTATTCCGCTTCTTGGAGAGCTTTGTTGGCTTGCGAGTCAAGTCGTCTTGACCACTGGCGTGCCGTGACATGTCCAGACCAGGCTTGCCCTCTTCCTCTAGATTACCATAGTAGCGAGTCTTGGTGGACGGTGAGAGGGGTGGTTCTTCCTGAGCCTGCTGGTTGGAGATATTCATGTTGTCAACCAACACATGGCGTCGGACGGGATCGGTATCTTCAGGTTTCTCCGTGAGAATTGGCTGAGGGGTCGGAGGGTTCAGCATAAGAGGGTTGAAGGGAAGCCCGTGAGAACGCTCATCATGGTCATGATCATGCTCTTCGGGGTCAGGGAAAATGTTGAAGCGGCGATCGCCGAGGTCCTGCTCATGCTTTTCCTCTTCAAGTCCATAGTGCTCGTGCATCGCTAAGGATGCATATTCTCCACGGGTTTCTTCAGGGATAACGCTTCCAATACTCGCAGGCTTCTGTCCATAGGCGAACCAGTCTCGGAAACCATTGCCGCCTTGTGAGGTAGTCGTAGAGATGGTGCGGCGACTGTAAACGGAAGAAGATTGACGAATATCGGCTTCGTGCTCATTATTAGCTTCGCTCACCGGGGATGTAGATCGGTCGGGATATGCGACCCAATTACCAGACAATGGGCTAACCGAGTCAGCTCTATCCGCAGTGCGAGAGGCCAGATGACGGGTGTGAGTGGCGGGGTCCACGACTTCGGGTGAGTGAGCAGCAACATTGCGGTATTCTGGGGCAGGAGCATCTGATGTCATATCATATGGCTGGCTAGCAGGATGCTGGAACAACATCTCGGGACTTGATGGCTCCATTTGATAAAACCGGTTGGGCTGTATGGATGCCACAGATTGACGCTTCACATTCATCATATCCACTGATCCGCGGTTAGAATCACCGGCCATAGATTGACCACGAGTATGCATGAATGGCATAGAGCGAGGAGGCCCAATGAGCGGATCTTCCAGGCTGGAATGTAAAGTGGACAAGCTGAGGTGCTTCTCATCCATATCAATCTCCTTAAGATTCTTGCGAGGACGAGCAGTCAAGTTGTCTTCCAGTGGGTTCATATCTGGAGGTAGATGAGAGATCTTGCGGAACATAACGGCCAAGAAGATCGACAATGCAAGCGAAACGAGGTGCAGGCTGCCATTGGCGAGAGCACAGATGAAAGTAGCTTCGGCAACCCGAACAGTCACCGTATCATTGGCAAATAGCGTTCCCCAATGGTAGGCATCGATGGTGTACTCTCCATGAGCCATAAAAGCGGTGAACACGTAGAATGGAATGAGCCCCGCATCCAGAGTGGAGGCGAACAGGCCATAGCTAGCTTGAGATGCGGGGGGCCGGTTCACTGGGGAGCGACAAAGATGGTAGATGGCATAGAGAGTATGAAGGATTGCAACTATGGGCTATAGGATAGTCAGCTATCAATTCTAGTCATGCTTCGGGGTTTTTGCTTACGCCAGCCCGAATGATCCAAATCACGGTTGTTGCAACGTTGTTGATCACAATTGAGCAGAATAGAGATCCAAGTGCTCCCAAGAGGGTGAGAACTCGCAAAGCTAACTGCGTGCGTCGCGCATAATTGACCCTGTTTTTGGTATGGGGACTCATTGGTGTCCATGTTGACTTTGAGTCAAGGCTGCCCCACTGCGACTTTTGTTAGTGACAATCTATAGTGTCCAAAGCAATAGAATCGCCACATACAGAGTCTGGATGGCGGTTGATGTTCACTAACGGGCCCTTTTGTGTAGGCCTTGGTGGTGGTGGAGCTCGGCTCGCTTGCGTCACGGCCTTGGGGTTGAAGCTCGGATCGGTCGGGCCATAGAAGCTGTAGGTGGTCGGGCGGTCGTAAATGAATGGAGGCTCCGATCTGCCCATTGTAGCGACTGAAGGCTCCCCGTAAAAACCACGTGAAACGTGGGAAACGGAAATCGGGAATCTGAAATTGAAAGGGAATGTGGATGAGGAATGGAGGAGTTGGAATGCGATCTGACGGCGACGACGAGCTGAGAGCATGCGGAGAGGCGCGGCCGATCAACAGGATAGTTGACCCAGCAACGGCTGATAAGGAACGATGTCACGTGTGAACGCGCCATCTGATAAGCACGATAAGCTTCCCTTTCCCGCGGTTGACTCCGATCCTCCGAAGCTCCGAGAACTTCGAAAGAACTACGGGGGATACACTCGTTCTTGCTTCGCTCACACCATGTTCGAGCGGGCCTTTGTATGTGCACAATGCACAACGCGATTGTTTCGGTCGTCTATACTAAGGCCTACCCTAAACCTGGGAGTCTCGTCCTCGGTGCGCCGTCTGAGCAGCCATACCGGTCAAATTGTTCGACCAGCCCGCATCGCGATTGTGGGCTCCGGTCCTGCAGGATTCTATGCCGCATCGCGTCTACTGAGCAAACATCAAGATGTAGTCGTCGATATGTATGAAAAGCTCCCGGTGCCATTTGGATTGGCTCGTTATGGTGTAGCCCCAGATCATCCCGAAGTAAAGGTGCGCAGCAACAACACAGATCATGATCATTGAACATTCGCAAAATGTATGAGGATCGCAAGCTAACATTTAATCCAAGAATTGCGAAGATAAATTCACCGAGGTCGCAACCTCTCCCCGCTTCAACTTTGTCGGCAACATCGACCTCGGCAACGATCTGCCTCTTACCGCACTCAAGCCCCATTACGATGCCATCCTTTTCGCATATGGAGCCGCCAAGGATAAAGAACTCGGAATCCCCGGTGAGAAGGCTCTGCGTAGTGTATACTCGGCCCGCGCCTTTGTTGGGTGGTACAACGGCCTCCCCGAGCATCGGGATCTCCAGCCCGACCTGACCAGCGGTGAGGATGCGGTTATCGTTGGCCAGGGTAACGTGGCACTCGACGTTGCCAGGATCCTACTTTCGGACGTGGATGCCCTTCGGAGTACTGATATTGCCGACTATGCTGTGGAGACGCTCTCCAAGAGCCGAATCAGGCGCGTACGCGTCGTTGGTCGTCGGGGACCGTTGCAGGTAGATACACCCCCGTTCCCCACGATATTTCCTGTTAAGGACCGGTTTCTCTAATGCACTTTTAGGCCTCCTTTACCATCAAAGAACTGCGGGAGCTCCTGCAACTTCCCTCTGTGGCCTTCGACCCCATTCCGCAGGATGTTCTCCCTCCGGAGGATGTCATCAACGCGCTCCCCCGAGCACAGAAGCGACTGATGCAGCTCCTTGCCAAGGGCTCAGCCAATGATCCCCAGACTGCGGCCAAGTCATGGTCCTTGGACTTTCTTCTCTCTCCCGACTCCCTTCACTGGTCACCCATGCATCCATACCGCCTCACACATACCAAATTCTCCCGCAATGAGCTCGACCCTGCGGATCGTTACAGCCCCAGCTCTAAGGTGACGCCAAAGCATCTATCCAGTGGTAAGCGTGCTATGGTGAACCTGTCTTCTAGTGTTTTCTTCCGTAGCGTCGGCTACAAGTCGCTTCCCCTGTCTGGCATGGAGGATCTAGGGATCGAGTTTGATTCACAGCGCGGTATAATTCCAAATGATGGATTCGGGCGGGTCACGAGTCCTTCAGGCTTGGGTGAATCCCACAAGTTGCCCGACGGCTCATTGATCGCCCATCTGCCCGGCCTGTATTGCGCTGGGTGGGTGAAGCGTGGTCCGACAGGTGTCATTGCTTCCACCATGGTCGATGCATTCACCACTGCCGATACCCTGCGGAAAGATCTGGCAACCAAGAAGAACTCTCAATCACCACTACGGGCCACCGAGCCGAGCAGTGGTCTTGGTTGGGATGCAGTCAAGACCGAGGCTGCGAGCCTTGGCCTACGCACAACTTCTTGGCAAGACTGGCAACGTATTGATGCAGCTGAACGTGAACGAGGTCAGTCCAAGGGAAAGGTCCGCGACAAGTTTGGTCGAGTGGAAGAAATGCTTGAAGTACTCGGATAAACGCTTCATGCTTTGTATATTATACTTGACAATCTAACACAAAATTTATGTGACAATTCCAACCATCCATCTCATCTCATCTCATCTCCTCCCAATCCTGCTATTATATCTCATGCAATATTTTATAGTTTCGGCTTCAACGCTCATGCACCGCACTGCGAGGCCTCGACCTCGGTGTAGGTGGCCGTCACCCGACCCAGCTGCTCAGCCTGGCCATTGGTGAGGTCGTTCATAGCCTGAAGACCAATGTTGAAACCACCAGGAGCAGTATCGATTCCAAGGACGGTGATGGTCTTGTCAACCCCATTACCAGAGTAGTGCAGCTGGTAGCACTTGCCGCAGCTAGGGCTGCCATTGCCGGAGATAGTGATGGCACCGCCGATGTGAGGGAAGCCGGGCAGCTGGCCGAACGTTGGGTACTTTTGGCTGAGAACGCTACCGCAGGCCACGGTATTCACGGAAGATCCGGCAACATCGTAGACGGGATCGTAGGAGACCGAGACGGAGACTGCCTCGGCGGTGGGTGCGATTGCTAGGACTGCAGCGACGAGGTTAAGAGAAGCCAGAATGGCGGAGGAAACAGCGATGAAGGACTTCATGGTGAAATTGATAACGGGTGATGCGTGGTTATTGAACGGGGTTAATCAAAAGTCTTCGGACGTGTAGCTCCACTGAGTTGATTGTAAACGGCGCTTGAACTACTTGTTGAATGGATGTAAATATCTATAGAGCCATGTGTCAACATATTTATATATCCTCGAACCACCGGGTATCAGGCAACCCAGGCGTGCTATTATTTCGAGCACAAGGAACAACACGACTGCATCCGGTACAAGTCCTAGACATAAAGCGGATACCAACCTCCGAGCCGGTCACCAGGCAGTAATAGTTGAGGTGAACAAGTGGCATCGTAGAACAAGGATAGACATCACGTGCGGGGCGAGGAGCAGCTGGAATGCGGGCAGTGGAGCGGAGACTGAGACATTGACGACACACATCTTGGCCGGATAAGGGATAGAGTGTGGCTGAGGATGATCATTTGCACGATCGAGCGATCTGCATCAACACGAAGTTGGATATCCTGCGTGTCGACTGATTCTCATGTCACGATATACTTGGAATGCCCCGTAGCCGTGGGGTGGATCACCTGCGGGATGCCTACTTGAAGCTGAGGTTACATTGACCACAAGGATTGACTGTGAATGGCAGCCACAATTGGAATACTGACTCAGAGTCAGAAATAGAATCTTCCAAAACTGACCCGGAAAACAAAAAAAAGAAGTGAAGTCTACGGTGACAATAAAACCCCTTGAAAAGAGGGGGAAAAAGACAAAAAGAGACGTCCCCGGGAAGGCTCGAACTTCCAACCTCCTGATTAACAGTCAGACGCGCTAGCCGATTGCGCCACGGAGACTTCCTTGAAGAGAGTTGGCAAGAAAGAAATTCATATTCCTGAATCCGACTTCCTCGCTTTTTACCGTTGCTCAATCCATCATATCTATACCTACCCTCCATCTGTATAGCTTACAATCACCAATAGGAAACATGCAAAATAACACCAATAGGCAAAGTATGCAACTAGCCAATCGAAGAAGCCCCGCAAGCACCGTTGTCAAATCGACTGACCACACAACCTGGCAATGAGCAACCTAACGAACACTCAGTGCGCTAGGAGCCCGATCTGGACTGCTTCCAAGCAGCGACAACTCTAGACCACATCAAAGAGGCACATATGTACTTAAACTGCTTTTAGGTGAGTTTGGACTCAAATACCTCCCCAAGGTGCCTGATGATTGGGGTTTGAGTGGCGGGGCCGAGAAGATTGGTAGCTCTCTATTACCTGGTCCCACCGATCTATACCATTTGTTAGACGATGATGCTTTTTAAACAGCCGAGGGATCTCCTCTGACCCAAGATCCAATTACTGCAGGCTACCATCTATAACACCTTGACGGGAAATCCCACCTCTAGGGGCTCAGGACAATTGTACAGGTTTCACCACAGCATTAAAATGGCCACGTTTTGTAATCAGCATTGTGCGCTATAATTCCAAGCCGTTTGTAACACTGCACAATATGAACAAGTTCAGTTTTACTCAGCAAGACGCAAAAGTATGAAATTTCCCTATCACTCCATCTTAGAAATATCGGGGCTTATCAGTGTTGAGGGAAAGAAAATGTGGTCGCGAAACCCTCACGTCTTTCTGACGTGAGTAATGTTATCGGTTGACGAAATCTTGAACCCACCTGTTCCTATGTGGATGTATGTAACCAGCGGAATCTTGCTTTCCAAATAGTGACTAGATCTCGACATAAATGGGGACCGAATTTGGTACCATTGGACCCCAACCAATCAGCGTCTTGACCGACAGAACTGACTTTAGGATCAGCAGCCTTGTCAGCTTGAAAAATATGGTGCTAGGTACTCCGTACTCTATGTGAACCTTATACAGTAAATCATAAACACCTTGTCGGATGGCATGCTGCTGGCGTCTTTCTCATTCTCCAATAGTAGCATCGATAGCAAAAATTGGTCTTGAAATCTAAACCTTATTACACGAGAGACCCGAGCTTAACTCGTTTCAGCCCCTCGGCAGGATCGAAAGATGCATGTTCATTGACCCGGCGCCGGTTATGGCATTCAAAGGTTTACTTCGTACTTTACTCCACATCCAAGGATGGACACTAGCCCTTCTTACGTGACTTGAGGTCGATCTCAGAGCTTCAGAAGAGCAAAGGGAAGAGATACATCACTATTTAGTGGTCATTATCTGTATCTGGGGGTATTTCAATTCGACCAAGGTGATCGAGGTGATTGCGACTTACCCCTGTCAGCCGTACGTCTACTCCGTACATGGCATAGCTTAAACTTCAGGATCCGGAATATTGTTTTCTTTAAGGTTATTGTGCTTCTGAGAAATCATTCCGGCCTTTAGGATCCTGTTTAGGAACCATTCGACGCCCCCACGAGGCTCGTGATTGTATAAGCCATTATTAATTATTGGCCCTCTCGCCCCGAATCGTGGGTCAATACGAGGAGAATCCACTATGATGGCTGTACGATGGCGTTGTGTTAGCCTAACGCGGGTCATTCGGGAGACGCGAGCGCTTGAAAATCGCGCCGTCGAATCTTAAATGGAGTGTTCCGACCAGTGATCGACGCCGCATTTTTCGGAACGAATTGACACCTTACCCTATCGCGCTTGAACGTTGATGAAGTGGAGATGGGGCTCGGTAGAAGTTCCCTCTCGACGCTGTGAACCAAAGAACAGCCGCGAACGCCCCTCCACTATTACGCTACCACTGATTTCTCTGCTCCCTCGTCTGCCGCACTATAGAGCTGTTATGATAGTGGTTTACGTGGTACTGGATATCCGCCTTCTCCGTTCCCCTGAATAACCAAAACAATGATGACCGGAAGCCAGAGGGTGGAGGCATGGGTGGCTTTTGCTCTGCTAAGCTGAAGCATAAGTGGAGAATCGGATGCGGTGCAGGCCGCTTCACGGCTCGAGTTTTTTTTTTGACCAGAAGCCCTTTCTTCAAATGCCTGTATTCTTATACAAATGAGGGACTTGCTCATCTGGTGGATTTTTTACTTTCTCAGGGACACGGTTCATCTCCCTGCCCCCCATCCGTGGTCATGCTAACCCAAGCTTTGCGGGCCCTCTACGCTGATGGAGGCAACTCCCCCATCGCCCGTCGGTGGGAGTTTCGCGAGGAATCCCCGGTCGAGGGTACCGATCGTTCGCTCTTTATTGCTATGGGGGTGATAGCTATTCTATCATTGGGGTCTACTCTTGGCCTCTTGTCGTTCCTTACCCACCGATTCATTTACTGGCAGCGGTACTACAAGCGTCCGCTTGCTCAGAACCAATACGTCGTGCTTATTTTCAATCTCCTGCTGGTTGACTTGCAACAATCGATTGCTTTTCTTATCAGTTTGCACTGGGCGGCTCGTGGCAGTACTCATTTCGGAGAGACTGCCTGCTACTTGCAAGGATGGTGGATCCAGACAGGTGATGCTGGTAGTGGTTTGTTCGTCTTGTCTATTGCGCTACATACGAGCGCCGTTGTACTGCGTGGTCGCCAACTTCCATTCAATACCTTTGTGTACTGTGTAATCGTGCTATGGATGTTTATTCTCATCTTGGGATTCATCCCGGTTGGTCTATATGGCTCTAAGGTCTTTGTCATTACAGAGGCCAATTGGGTATGTACCTTTACTTTCCTCATGCTTGAGCAGCACTCACCTAAATTTGATTTTGAAATTTTTAGTGCTGGCTGAGCCCGGAACACCAGGCCGAACGACTATGGGGCCATTATCTCTGGATTTTCCTTTCCGAGTTCGGTACAGTCGCTCTCTACACGATCATGTTCTTCTACCTCCGACGCCGTATGGCCCAAGCGAAGATGCTCCGCCGGGGCCAACAAGAGAGCTTGCAACGCCTCAACCGCGTTGTAGTCTACATGGTCATTTATCCCCTGGTTTACTTGGTCTTATCGTTACCACTTGCGGCGGGTCGTATGGCAACCGCTCGCGGTAATTCTCCTAGCAAGACCTACTTCGGTGTTGCTGGCTGTCTTATGGCTTCATCTGGCCTCATGGATGTGATTGTCTATACCGTCACTCGTCGCCATCTGATCTCCGATACCGAGCGCAGTACGACTGACCGCATCTACGACTACACCGACTCCCAATGGCAGACGAACATTACTACTACAAATGCTGGTGAGGGGACACGCACCCGAAAGGGAGGATTACGGATGGGATCTCGACTGGGCTCAAAGTTCCGGCGGAGTATTCCTACTGTCGACAAGGAGACTCGAAATAGCCCCTTCGAGGACTCGACGGACGATATTGTCCAGAAGGATGACGTTGAAATGAACAACTTAGACGGTGGTGTGTATCAGGAGACCACCATTGAGATCACTCATGAGCCTGCAACCCCTGCGGATACTCTGGAAGGAGGCTCGCGCCGGAGTGGCTAAAGGCTTTTTATGCTGTATGACTTCTCCTCACCCTACAGGGCTGTATTTATGATTGATTTTGTATCTACTTCACACGGCATGTCTGCCACTTCTTTACGCTCTCTAACACTCTAATACATGATCGTTCACGGTTGAAAATCCAACGAACTTTGCACCCCTGATCATTGTACATGATTTTGCACAATCTGTAACTCTCAGTGGATCATTGCATCAAACCAAGGATCAATAACCCTCGAACTCAAAACCCACGTGTTGGTTCCACCAAAAGAAAAGCAAAACATGTATGTACCCTTGATCTGCAACTGATCTCCTGAGATCTTCGAAGCATAGCTCGGTGTGCCCCCGTAGGGCCTTTACAGAGAAGGGATCCCAATGGCCAATCTACTTGCCATTATACTCGCCTGTTTCTACCCAACTTGTCCAGTCCAAGAGTGGGGTTGTAGCGCAATAGTGCTTTCTTAGCTGAAATAGTGGACTTGGGTGTTCGAGCCGCGCCAATCGTGTTGGCCCTTTTGCTTGTCTCCTTTGCTTTCGCGCTTGGGCCGCTCGACACGCTTTGGGACGCCCAGCGTAGATCTTCATATCGTGTCAAGTGGAGCTCCATTTTCCCGAGATCGGCAATCGGTCCACACTCAGGAGCCGACCGATTAGAATGGCGTGTATTCCGGTATTACATATTCTTTATTGTTTTTTTTTCTGTCAAAATTTTTTTGAAGTCTGGAATATACCCTGTAAAATGCAAAGACTCGGGGTGTTCGTAGCGTCTGGGAAAATCGGGTTAGTCCAAGTCTGTAAGCTCCCTAGTTGCAATGATGACCCAGAACTGAATCTCGGATGTTGTACGGTTGACAGAATGCACACTTGAACTCGAGAAGCGGTGGTACTAGTGGATCTGGAAAAGTCACTTTGACTTCAGGGACATCAAACTCTAGATCTGAAATTCTAACATCGAAAGACAATGTGAGAATAATTCAATTATCCATAACTGGAATCAACCCCACAAAACATCCGTCTATTGTAGTCTGATGTATGAGACTCTAAACTTTGAGGAAACCTTTGAAATGTTAAAGTTTTTCAATAGATTTTGAGTTTCTCGCACAGAGTTCTCCCCTTAACACTTAATTGTGCGTCAAATCTACTCCTAGCACGTTGCAAGACCAAGATTGAACCGCAGGAAACCATATTGTGAAAGACGGTCACTATGATGACGGGTCTTCCCAATGATAATGCCGAGAAGGAAGGAAGGGAGAATTCTAGATCTCTGCAGAAAACTATGTGTACGGCTTGATCTGCGTGAAAAATGAAAGTTTCCATGTAGACTTCCTCATACGTAATGATTAATTCACATTGGAGCTCGAGTACGATAAGCGTAGTTATACTGTAATTGTCCCTGGCGTGCACTTCTCCGTCTTTGCACCTCGTGGTCTGCTTCAATCAACGAAACACGCGTAAGTACCAGCATTTACCAAAGGCAGATTTCTGCTATACCCGGAGAAGAGACTCAAACCCTCATCCCTGTTTCTCATGCTAAACAAGGGGATTGATTGAATCTCGCAAAAACCCATCTGCAAGGAAACCGTCACCATCGCAGAGCTTATCATCCGACCTTTTTGGTGGCGCAGCATAGATCGGTGCGTAATGTCTTCGGGTTGATAGTTGCTTGGCAAACCATTTATAGCAATTGTAAATCGATGATCCCTTTTGAAAGTTCCCAAAGTCAAGAAGTGTCAGGCTTGAGAAGTCGGTGGTCACACCAGTCTCATTGTACCCAGACATTCATGGACTCGGGAAGTATGTTCTTGTCTGTCCTGTGAATCCAGTTGACATGGATTTCGGGTGCGTTGAGAGAAGACATTGTGTAACTCTCCTCATAGTAAGCGTTACCCGTGCCAAACTACTTATAGATTGTAGTATCCTCGGTTCCACTAGGAGAAGATGGATTTCACATCATGAAACTTCAACGACAAAGCCATCTTCTAGCCTACTGGTTGTCCTCGCTTTCTGTCACTACGGCACAGTTCCAAGGCTTTAATCCCTTCGGAAATGATGAGCTCACATACACGATTCGTATCCCTCAAGGCACAGCAAACTCTAGCATGGGGCCCATATACTTCCAGATGAACTCTACACGCCCCGTAGAGTGGTTTGCGTTGGGACAAGGAGCGGCCATGCACGGCTCGAGTATGTTCGTGGTATATACTTCGGACGGCAACGTTACTCTCTCCCCACGAGCGGGCACGGGACATTATGAGCCGTTGTACGACAAGCATTCGCAAGCCTCACTGATTTCTGTGAGCGGGGTACACGATGGAGTCATCACTGCCAATGTTAGGTGTGACGGTTGCAGCTTTTCCGGCGGTGGCACGGTGAATCTGTCCGACAGTTTCAGTCCCTGGATTTGGGCGATCAAGTATGGGGCCTCGCTGAAGACTAAAAGTGTGAACGCGAGAATTGCAGAGCATGATGTCTTTGGTACATTCTTCGTTAATAACACCAAAGCAACGGGACCGGACAGTGATAATCCATTTGTCGACTTGGATAGAACCTCGATTACGAGGGCCTTTCCGGAGGTCTTTGACCATGAAGGTTTTAAAAGAAAGAGGACTGCCCACGCGGTTTTGATGATAGTCGCATTTGTCTTACTATTTCCTCTATCTGCATTAGCACTTCATATCTGGCCGTCCTCCCAAATCGTCAGGATCCATGCTACTCTGCAGCTCTTTACGCTTGCGGTGACAGTTGCTGGCTTTGGACTCGGAGTCGCTATGGCCAAGGATGTTCATCTTTTGAAGCATCATCATGCGATTATTGGCATCGTGGTCGTGGCATGCCTGGCTCTCTTCCAGCCTGGGATGGGCCTTTTACAACACCGGTATTTCCGGAAGACGGGCCGCAAGGGTCCGTTTGCCTATTTACATCGGTGGTTTGGCAGGATCATGATCATCCTCGGGGTGGTGAATGTGGGCCTGGGATTCGAGATTACCGGGATTGGTTCATCCGATGTACCCAAAGGTGCGGTTATTGCCTATGGAACGGTAGCAGGAGTGATTGCAATAGTCTACATGGTGATTGTCAGCTTAGCTAGGCGACGGGCCGCATCGGATTGAAATTGGGCCGGTGTGAAGGCAGTAGGGAACCGCAGCGATTGGTTGTGCTCGGAGGAAATCAACAGGCAATACCAATTACCCTATTAAGGCGAATCCTAGGGAGTCTCAGGATAATGTAGCCACGTGTACGAGCTCATCTAGTTTAGTCGAGTATGTACTTAGCAAGAACTTTTTGACTCTAGTTGTAACTGGTAGCAGGGTGTATAAAGGGTTCGGTCGATGAAGTACAAGATTCTTCTACCAGAATGAAGATAATTGAAGGATAGCTCTGTCTGTAGTAATGTCTGTTGAATGCGCCTTATTCCTCGGGTTGCTCACAGTACTTAAGCCTCAACTTTGCAGATTTGGTCATGCATTCTGGAAATATAATTAGGTTAGATAGTTACTGATGGTTCGTTAGTCGTCATCCTAATAGGCTCGTTCGGCGAGTCCAACGTGGGATAGTTAGTTGAAGTCATACTTAACAAGTGGGAACTCTTTCTCGCATTATGATTCGTTCCCACATTTGCTTAGCTTCGTCGCTGCGTCTTCTTCGCCCCTTGGCCGCTTGGACCTGAATTGGCCCCACTTAAATGATGATGCGCTTCACCTGATCGTCCCTGCCATTCGGCGTTCGTGATTGGCGGTGGCTGAGTGTCTGTTCCGAACATCTCCTGAAAGATGACGTCGGGCCTCGGTTTGCGCCCTTATCAAGTGGGCATCCTATAACCTGGTCGATTTTCCCAACTCTATGCTTTTCACCCCTTTCATAACCTCAGCGGGTGAATGGCGCAGTCATGACACTGCATACGGTCGCGTTGGGTGCGGCCTTGTCTCCTACTGTCCTCCAGACTCTAATCAATCATGTGGGTCCACTACTGATGCAGGAGACGAGCTGTAAATGCATGCATGAATGAATGAATGAAGGCACATGCTAACCACTCTGAACTCGTCCGCAGTACCTGCACCGCAAGTCGCGCCATAGCCATCCGACCGTCCATCTCACCTACGATGAAGGCATCCAGGTTATTCGTCAATTCCTTTACTATGCCTCGAAACACCCCGTCGAAGATATACAGGCGTTCACTCGCCAGTCGGTCCCTAGCCCGCACTGGGTGCGAACGGAATCCGTCACCATCCCCGAGGAATTTCTATCGTCCGCAGCAAATGTGCTCGTCAAACAATTGGGTCCCAAGGGTCTCGTACGGGTTGGAGGCGAGCAGTGGTGGCAATGGCGAGGCCCGGATGAGGGTCTTAAGTGCGAATGGATCGAGATGCGCAGCCATTACAACGAGATGAAGAAGTCCAATGGCGGCAACAACAGGATCATGCTGTATGTCCATGGCGGAGCTTACTTCTTTGGAAGTGTTGATACACATAGATATATGCTGCAGCGTCACGCTCGCAAGCTGAACGGTCGCGTCTTTGCACCCAACTATCGCTTGGCGCCCCAGTTTCCTTTCCCGTGCGGCTTGCAGGACTGTATGGCGGCGTATCTCTGGCTGCTTAAGAGTTACGAGCCGAAGGAAATCATCCTCGCTGGTGATTCCGCCGGTGGTGGTATGACGTTGTCACTGCTGGTCATGATGCGCGACCAAGGCATCCCATTACCCGCGGGCGCGATTCTCATTTCGCCGTGGGTAGATCTGACACACTCGTTCCCAAGCATCGTTGACGATAACCCTGGTGACTATATACCACCATACGGATTCCGATACAAACCCTCCGCAGCCTGGCCTCCACCCAATGCCGATGAGATATTGAAGATCAAGAAGCTGTCTCGCAAAGAAACTTTTACAGCCAAGGACGTCGAAGCTGCTGGACCGACCGCAAATAAGGATGCTAGGGACACTGCCATACGTGGTTATACACTTCATGAGAAGAAGAGCACTGCCGAGGGCCATGCTTATCCGGGCATGCAGCAGAGTGCGGACCCGAGCACCCTGCATGCCGAACCCGACAACATTCACGTCGTCCTCGAAGGCAAAACGGTCGAGCTGAAAGATCAAATCCAGATGTATGCCACAAATCAGCTGATATCCCATCCTCTGGTATCGCCTATTCTTCAAGCATCATTAGGAGGCCTTCCGCCACTTCAAATCATTAGCGGTGGCGGCGAGACCCTTCGTGATGAACAGTTTTACGTGGCCCATAAAGCGGCCAACCCGACAGCCTATCCACCCGGCGACGTCTACCTAGATGAATTTGACCCTAACCGCGAGATACTGCACAAATACGAGCCAACATACGTCCAGCTTCAAGTCTGGGATGACCTGTGTCACGTTGCTCCCACGCTCAGCTTCACTCGGCCGGCCAAGTACATGTTCCGCTCGATCGCTCAATTTGGATCCTGGGCACTGGCTCGTGCCCAAAAGACCGAAGTAGAAATCATGGACGAAAATCTCATTTCGCCAGTCTCATCCAGTGAATCAGAAAGTTCGGACAGTCCAGGAGGGCCTTTAGGCGCACGCAAGCCGACATTCCCAGCCGGACAATCCGTCGGCAAAGCCGGTGACCCTCTTCCTGCTTTTGACCAGTATATGATTCGTCAGCGAGTCGACAAGCGCGGGCATATGTACCATCTCAACCCGCCGTCATCCTATCCCGTACTGGCAACACCGCCCGAAAAAGTTGGCGCAGTGAATCCAGAGTTGATTCGAAAATGGCTCGAGGCCAAGCACGAATGGGATCAGAAGTTCTCCAAGGAGAAGCTCCGGGTTCAGAGCCGACGTATCAAAGAGATGGCGCACGGCTTCCAGGATTTCGAGGGCGAATGTCCGCCTCCTAGCTCCCTAGCTGCTCGTCGTGCGGCTCCAGGTGTACTTCCAAAATCGCAAGCTAAGAAGAATTACGGACTGATGCTTTGGAGCGGCTGGGGTAGCAAGCATGATGAGCGGACCATGCAGAAAGCCCACAAAGCAGAAAAGTCCGGCCAGACTACAACCCGCCGCAGTGTGGATGCTGGACAGGCCGGTTCATATTCAAGCGTGCCATTGAAGAACCCTCAGCCCGCCACGTCTGGGGAGAGTAGGCTTGAACCGACCACTGAAAGCAGCTCGACAGGCGGCACTGCTGCTGTCACTTGGAATAACGATACTGAAAAGAAGCAGTGGAACGGAGACACCGCTCCTGATCGTCCTTCTGAACCCACGTCCTTGCGTCCGCCATCACAGAGAAGTGGCGGACCTATCCTCATTCTGCCGGGTGTCGACAATCGCAAGTTCAGCGATGAAAACGCAAGCACCAGAGCCCTCTTCCACGCCAAGGGAACCTTGCCCATGTCATCCGATGCATCTCTACCTTATCTAAGGGGCCGACCATCGTCAGTTGGTGGCTCGGTGGCAGGCCGTAGTGAGTTCATGTCTGACAACGGCGAAGATGCCAGTACTGTCGGTGGCGACATGGATTCGAGTACGGTCCCTGGCACAGCGCATGACGCCGCCAGCACTCGCGCTGTTCTAAGTGCGAAGGGTGTCGTGGGCGTGGTTAGCCCTCGGGATAGTGGTCGAATCTCCACCGATACTGCATCCTTACGGCCGAATCTCTCGGAGGCGGACGCTGTTCCCGCTGTTGGAAGTGAAAGCCGAACTTCTACGTCTCAACGGCCGGATATGCCGGAGAGAGAAGTGTTCAAGACAGCCCAAGAAGCGCTCTGAATTCGTGGACTTCCATCACATCGTTGCCATAGACACGCAAGATCTACCTTGATTTCACATTTGTCGATATCTCTGTCCGACTGAATTTCGACACATACACAACATTCCAGGACAATCATGTTTTCTTTTCTTGGCTGTTGCATCTTGGGACTGCCTTTTTCGATCTTTTGTCATCTCATTTTCTATGTTGAATATACCCTCCAGTAGCAACAATAGCTGTTGCTCATACTGGTGTCTTTTGTTAGAATGCATCCGATTCGCATACTCGTGCATTCTTGAGGGAACTGTCCCTGTAAACTCTTCAAAATTGCTGGACGATACTAGTACTATTCGTTCGATTTCGAGATGGCAATACACGTAGTATCGTGCCCAATCTACGATGCTTCGAATTTGGACGGATGCACGAATAAGGTTCCACGTAGACCGTGGTGAGTAGTGCCCTAATCTATCAGATGAATTTTTGGGCGACGGCATAGAGAAAATCGGAGAAATTAAATTCGTTGGTACAGAGCAAGGACGCTAAAATACAGAGTGTGGGCCACCAGCGCTGGTTGAAACGGATCCGGGAGAATGCAAGCATGGATATACACGCTCACGTAAGACCTTTGATAATAATACAATCGTGAGAATAATCAGGACACTGATGTTCTAGTGCCACTCCAAGCCAATCTTCTTGGCCACTTGTTCAGCAACGTCAAGGAAAGCCTGGCGTCGGACACTCTTTTCGACATTCTCCTCTGCTACCATAGTTGGCTTGCCACGGTCCGCATCTTCACACACTTGCGCATCGAGGGGAATGTCGCCAAGGAAATCGACTCCGAGCCGCTTGCACTCTGCAACCACGCCATGATCCTCGCAAGGCGAGTGATTTCCGTCTCCATGTGAGAAAATTCGGGTTTGATGACCACAATTGGGGCATGCGAAGTAGGCCATGTTGCGGACCATGCCGAGAACGGGGACTTCCATGCGCTGGAACATGCCGAAGCCACGAACTGCATCCCGGAGCGCGATGTCTTGAGGAGTCGTCACGATCACGGCACCGTCGATGACAACTTCTTGGTTGATAGTGAGCTGGACGTCGCCAGTTCCCGGGGGAAGGTCCAGAACGAGGACATCGAGTGGGCCCCAAGAGACTGAGTGTAGAAGCTGGTGCATGGCTTTTGTGACCATGAGGCCACGCCAGGTGATCGGGGTTGTATCCATGGGCACTTCACCGGTGGGGCTATCGGATTGTGTTTGTGGAAGGAGGTAGCCCATTGACATGGACTTGAGGCCGTAGTTTGTAAGGGGGACAAGGCAGTTGTCTATCGCGGGTTAGCTGATGTAGATGCCTATCGGGTTGGCAGTTCAAGAGCGGGAATGACGGTGATCTTACTTTCATCGAGACGAGGCTCGCCGGACAGGTTGAGTAGCGTTGGAATTGATGGGCCAAAGATATCGGTATCAAGGATTCCAGTCTTGATACCTCGGCGAGCAAAGGCAAGGGCAAGGTTTACTGGTCGCGTAAATGTTCACTTAGCTTAGTTTCAAGGTTTATGTACCGTAGCTGACCGGGAGAGCCAATTTAAAATATTGCATTGGCAACTAGGATAACACGAACCAGCAACCGTCGATTTACCCACACCCCCCTTGGCAGAGGAAACAGCTACCACTTTCTTGACATCTCGGATCGTGCGCTTCTGAGGCAGGCCACGACGACGGGGGAAGGACGGGGGCGTTCCGGAACGAGGCAAGCCCTTGAGAATGATGAAGTCAGTGAAAGATGCATCGTTGGAGGCAGTGAAGCTAGGTGCCTGTAGAATGGGTATGTGACATCTTCAAGTCACCCAACAGGCAACATAGGGACTGGATATAGACAGTGGTAGGTGGAGCACACTCACCAGAGGATTGTCATGGCTGAGGATGGACCGGGAGGTCGAGAACATCCTCCTGCAGAATACCATTGTGTGAGCTCGAGATGATAACATGTTGGTCAGGGTGCGACGCCAGGATGAAAAGCAATGTCCAACAAGTCCTTGGGAGAAGCAACGTGAACAAAAAACCCGCGGAGATGGATAACAATTCTGCCGCCAGGTAGGCCCACCTCCCCTTACCGCCCTCGATAACAAGACCGCAGGCGCTAATCCATAAGTAGAAGGTTATTCCGTTATCCGGATAAACAAAAAAAAAGTTGGCCGAGAGAATTGCTCTCTCGCCAACCTTCCAACACATCATGGCTCCTGGGAAACCCCGTTCTGGGCGGTCACTTGCAGACCAGCTCGCAGATCTTGAAGACCCAACTCCCAAGGGTATGTGCATTTTGAACGGACTTACACATTATGTTGGTGGTGAGCCAACCTGGGCTAACCTCGTTGCAGACTTTGATCCCGAAGACATCGACCATGATGTGCAGTCAAGTGGTGATGAAGGGGCTGGCAAAGAGTCAGATCTGAATGCTGGCAGAGAACACTATCAATCGGTGGGGTAAGTGAATTCAACGTACATGTGAGCAAATTGACGGTTGCTAAGGTTCAAACAGCAAAGGAAAACTCCGAAAGCAAGAGCCCGTTGATCTGGGAAAGCAATACGCCGGCGCTCGTGTTAGCAGAGATGACCTGGAGGCTGATAGTGACGATGATCCGTTTGCGGCACGTACCGACGATGAGGTCTCGTCCGATCAAGACGATGATGGCGACTCCGCCTCGGGGTCTGAACTCCAGAGGACAGAGTCACAGAGCGATGGGGAATCACCGCAACCTATGGAGCTCGCGGAGGCGGATGAGGAAAGCGAGAATTCGCACGGTGACCAGTACGAGGATGATAGCAGTGAGGACTCGTATGATGACGACGAGCAGGAAGATGACCAAGAAGTCGAACCTGTCGAAGAGTCGACCACGAGGGGTAACCGCGGGGCTATTTATGATCGCAGTGGGCCGAAGCAAGGGGATACTGATCGAGATGAGCTGCGGCGATTGATGGCGTCAGATCAGAAGACCATTGCTGCAACCATCTCACAAGCTGCCAAAGCAGATGCGGCAAAAGGCAAGGCCGTCAAGGAGCAACGTACCACGTTCGATGCACTATTGAACAGTAGGATCAAGCTGCAAAAGGGCTTGGGAGCGATGAACGAGATGGTGGTTGTGGTTGGGGAAGAGGAAGTAGAAGAGGGCGAGAATGGTGAAGAAAAGAGAAATTCGGAGGCGATCAAGTCTGCTGAAAATGCCGCCCTTGCCCTTTGGTCTACTCTGGAAGAACTGCGCATTGCTCTTGCCGATGCCCACTCTAAGGACGGAGCTAAAAAGCGCAAGCGCCAAGATCTTATCACCAATTCCACTTCGACTACCTCCCTCTGGGAGCGCATGTCCAACCTGGAGTCCGAGTCCCTTCTCCACCGTCGAGCCGTTCTCGACAAGTGGTCTTCCAAGGTTCGCGGCACCGCGACCTCCCTTCCCAATGCCCGCGGAAAGCTGCTTGGCTCTGCTTCTGGTACTCAGACAATCACCGCCGTCCTTGATGCGCATGTTGCTACAGAGATTGGTGATCGTGCGAACAAACGTGCACGCCAAACAACTGTCTCCAATGGCTCAACATCTAGCGGACTTGCTGAACCCGTCTATGATGACACCGTTTTCTATCAATCTCTCCTTCGCGACCTTGTCGAGCAACGCATGTCTTCCTCCGAAGCCATGACCGGTGGCCTTGATACCCTCCACCAGCTCCCCTCTCGCCTGCCAATTCACCCCATTACTGGTATGCGCAACGACAAAAACAGGAAAGAAGGCGTTGATACACGAGCCTCAAAGGGCCGTAAAATGCGTTTCAATGTGCATGAGAAGTTGCAGAATTTCATGGCCCCCGAGGACCGTGGCTCGTGGACAATCCGAGCCCGGGATGAATTCTTCGCTTCCTTGCTGGGTAAATCAGCAAGTGGCTTACTGGGTGAAGGAGACGAGAGTGCCAGTGACGCTGAGTCCGATGAGGATCGTGAGGAAGGTGGATTGCGTCTGTTCCGCAACTGATCCTATTTGCGCGGATAGCACAGCTACGACTTGTACATGTATCATTCTCAAACCTAAACATTGGATCCCGATCGTAACTACAAATCCTCCAATTGACACGGAGAGAAACTCAATCCTTATGTTTTACTTTACATTTTCCTACGTTGCACAGTCCACTTACGATGTCCTTTGACCTCTGGCGTTTAGGGGGCCGATCTTGAGAAAGCCTCTATCATGTTGATCTAAGAGTGGATTGAAAGGCGGATGAGACATTTCATGTGAAAACTAATCAGTATCCGCTGCTTTCATCATCGTCCTGCCATTGCTGGCGGAGTGATCTGATCAAAGCATCCATGTTCCACCCAGTCCTTTCATGCATGTCATGCAATAGATACTCTGCTGCTTTCTGATCGCTGTGATGCCGTAGAACCCAGCCCCCTTTAAGAAACTTGATCAGTAGATGCATTATGGAGAAGTCATCAGACATACTTACATGCTACCAAACTATGTCTCGCGGTAAATAGAGTGTTCTCTGCACGGGAGTTTGACTGGGCTAGGCCTAAAATGCAAAGTAGGTGATAACGAATGTTTCTCTGCATGAGGCATTTGTCAATCAACAGATTCAAATCATAATCAGGATGACCAGAAGCTTACTTCTGTTTGTCGAGTCTGACGGAAACTTTCGTAGGCAGACTTTATTGGAGATGATGCTGATAGAGCTAGCACAATCTTTGCAATGTGGTAGTACTGTAGACCAATGACTGTATCCTGATCAGCATGGCTCCTTTTCTTAGCTTTGCGGTCGAGAGTAGCATCTACCTACCATGAACTGGCAAAAGCATCCAAATGGTGGGGAATCGTTGATCAATTTCGGATCCACGTGCTACCATTCTCACTGGCTCAAAAGTATACGGTTTTGAAGTATACCAATCTTCCACCTCCTCCCTAATCGCGGTGTCCGGACATACATCAGAAACGGAGCTTTGAAGGACCTTCGCGAGCAAGAATACCATTCTGCTGGACCAGGCAAAATCGTCGTTTCTGTTGAAGATATCCGAGCCATGAAAGTTCAGCAGGTTAGTTCGTAAGGGCCTTTGAGTAGTCAAGGACACATAGATATCTTGACGTAGACATAGCCAGGCTGCTGCCTCGCCGAGGCCACCTGATGAGCCGAAGCTTTGTACCGAATTGAGAATGTGTGTTGTTCCTGTGAGATGGAACTGGTGATCCTCGCCTAGTAGAAAATGAGCTCTTGTGGCGTTTAATGGAGAGTATAAGTTGAGAGACTTACCATCCATTTCTTCATGCTGGCGGAGTATTGCTACAGCGGCGAGAACATCCTCGGTAATTTGCTCTGTCTCAGAGAGTGCTGGTATCAACAGCTGCACACACTCGTTGTGATACTGTAAAGCCTCAGCTGTATCACTATCCTTTTGTCGATTCAGATGCCGTGATGAGAATGCAAATATGGCGCAGCGTAAGACTGGCTCCTTCAGAGCCCTGGCGGGTACTTCGGATTCAAAATGGCGATATGGATCTGTTATGTCTGCCTGCGAGTAAATCAGATGCTATAGTGCATACTTTAGGGTAGATTGCCTGAACATACCCAATGTGCCATATTTTCCACGAAGTTGCGGAGTAGTATGGCTTCTCTCTGCGTGAAGCTATGTATATCTTGAGAGCGAGCTGGCTGCCTGGACGGAGAAGAATATAGAGATTGGCTAGAAGGAGAAAGATCTTTTGCGAGTTGTTGTTGAGGTGACAGAGCCAATGTTCTCTCAAGACGGGGCTCTTGAATATGGAAATCCTCATGAGGATGTGATACACCTGTGTCTCCCTCGAAAGATAATTCTCTAAAGTTTTGAAAGGGAAGAATAGTATCGTCTTGTGAAGAACTCATGTAGAGACTGGCGACTTCAGGAGTCTCGTCATGGAAGCGAACTAGAGGGTTTCTGGATTGGATAACAGCCTCACAAAATACAAGAAGGGATGCAACTTACCCTTTCCACGCACTCGTGGCCAGTTTTTCTGATCGGGAAAGGTTCCATCGACGCTATCTGACAATGTCAATCCATCCCGAAATCGAATAGTGGTTCGATCACATTCAGACCCTGCATCCTGGCAGGGCTGGCAGACTCTAGAGTCGATATCGCCTGTAGAGAGCGGTTAGTTCAGTTGATTTAAGCTCCACTATACTCAATAACCTTACATTTCAAATGTCGAACTAGGCAGGGGGAATCGCTGGTTCAGTGATACGCTCCTTAGGATAAACCCCAATCCTGGTGCATGAACTTACGGCGACAACGGTGACTATGTGGATCTGGTCAGCGTGTACAGTATTAATCTAGCAGAAACACGGTCGGACGTACCATCCTGCTGCAAGCCGACTTCGCTTCTGTCGAGTGGGCATCTGGATTCTGGCAGAGGCGTAAAGCTGGGGACAAAATTGCCCTCGACATTCCAGAGGCAAATCTCTCCGGAGTGCGGGGAAGATCGTCTCCACACTTTCATTTGAACGTTATCGAAAGACTGAATGCTAAGTGGGCCAGGATTGCTTCCAATAAACCCGGTTATTTATCGTTATAACAAGCTAATCACATAATGACCCAAGTGGGTCACCACTGAGAAAGTGGTCAAGTGGAGTTTCCTAATTTACCTCTTCGGGCGCATTGAGAAATTCTTTCCGTCCTATCTAAACAATTTGCCCAACTTGTCGTTGAGGTTTCTAATGCAGGTGACGGAGACCCTTGGCAGGCTTGAGAATAGACAAAAGAATGTTCGATCAATGAGCGACTAGATGACCCTGGGCTCACATATATAAGTCGTCCTAGAATCCTTGTACCCAAAGAGAGAACCAACATTCACACACTCTCCTTCCATTTTACAACTTTGCAAAAAACTCGAGAGCATCATGGGAATTCAGAAACTTCAGGTTGGAATGGCCGGCTTGGGTCGTGTTGGCAAGATTCATGCTATCAACTTCCTCCAGCGAACTCCTCGTGCTCAACTTGTGGCAGCTTTCACCCCCGATCCAAATGAAATTTCCTGGGGGAAGTTAAACCTTGAGCCACATGGAGTGACCTTGTACACCGATTATGACGAGATGCTCAAGCATCCCGGTCTCCAGGCCGTGGCTATTGGAACTGCTACCTCCGTACATGCCGAGGAGGCCATCAAGGCCATTGAACGAGACTTGCATGTTCTCTGCGAGAAGCCTCTCTCCATCGACGTCGAAGTGGTATGACCTGTTATAACCTATCTTGGGCTTTTGAAAATGAACTAATAGCCGGGTTTCTCCCTCTTAGTGCAAAGCTGTTGTTCAAGCTGCTAAGAAGAAGCCTCATCTGAAGGTGATGTGTGGTTTCTCGCGACGATTCGACGAATCCTACCGCGATGCTCGTGAAAAGGTCGAACAAGGGCTGATCGGCCGACCTTCTATCATCCGCAGCCAGACATGCGACAAGTTCGATCCCTCGGGCTTCTATGTGGAGTACGCTGCCTGGTCTGGTGGTGTCTTTGTCGATATGTCCGTCCATGATATCGACCTGACCCTCTGGTTCTTTGGAGACGACATCATTCCAAAGAGCATTTCCGCGCACGGAATCACCGCAGTGCAACCTGAGTTGAAAAAGCACAAGGACTATGATAACGCTGTTGGAATTGTGGAATTCCAGAATGGCAAGATCGCGTACTACTACTGCACGCGGATGATGGCCCATGGCCAAGAGGATACTACCGAGATCATCGGTACCGAGGGCAAGTTGGCAGTCAATAGCAACCCTCAGCGCAACTTTGTCAATCTTTATCACTCTGGTGGTATTACGCGCGAGGTTCCCCCTAACTTCATCGGTCGCTTCGGTGCTGCCTTTGTGCAGGAGGCGAATGAGTTTACTGCCGCTTGCCTCGATAACACTCCCCTTCCTATGAAGTTGTCTAATGCCGTCAAGGCAGTTGAGATTGGTGCATACCTCCAGGAAGCCTTGGTAACTGGACAGCAAATTCACTTTGATGAGATTGGACGGCGGATTGAAAAGGCTCAGCTATAGGATGGGGATTACTTGTTTTGTTGGGGATCGAATTTCAATAGATATTGATATTCACAATTAGTATACGAGAATTTGAAAGAAATAGTGCTACTTGAGAATCCGCTAATACTACTCGGGTTCACTATCTGCCGCATCTTTGGAATGCAAGACCAGTTTACCAGGCCCGCCTATGTCCATAGATCATAAAATAGATCTATGGTTTCAGATACTGTCGAACTAAACTCGGTTTTCACCGAGACTCTGCTTCGATTCTAAGGAGCTTTGACACTTGGATCTCCCCGCGCGTACGTAACCCCCGCGAAGCCTCGGAATCCAAGGCGCTGGCTGTCGCGGCCTCCTTGGAGAATCCATTGGGATTGGTGTTTTCAGATCCACTGTGATCGTCCGAGGTTAGAACCTACATACACGCAACACATCTCTCGTACTGTATTATCATCAGCCGTGCCCAGCTTGATGACCATGCGGAGTGGAGAACAATGTGGGGAATGCTGCGATCCCCTCATGACGCCACAGTATTGGCACGATCGACAGGACCTCAAGGGGCAATTTCCTTTTGTCTTCTTTGATGTTCCCGACCATGGGAACTAGGGAGTTACCAAGGTCAGGCTACTGATTGAGTTTATCTCGATTCCCTTAATCGGTCACGCATGATTCAAGCGTTGGCAGGAGCTTGTCGTCGCCAACTGTTGCTGTGATCCTACGGGCGCCCCCGAATCATCGTAGCCCCAGCTGTAACGAAGCAAAGGGCAGGAACCTTCATTCCTAGAATCCAAAAAAGATGCATTTCAACCTGCAGAATCAGTTGAGGCTGGGATCCTTCTGCTCATCGCTATTATCATTTCTTTGCAGCAATGACCAGGCTCAAGTCGCCCATCACCCAGCCCGGCCACCATCGTACCCGCTGGCCGTTCGCAACCCATACTTATCGACATGGATGCCAGCAGACCGAGTTGATCAGCTTCCATATGCGGAATCCCAGTTTTGGGCAGGCCAAGATCTTGGTTGGTCTGTGATGGTGCGTATCGATGGTCAGGCGTATAGTCTGATGGGCGTCTCCAACCTGGAGACCAACTCAATTCTCCCTGCAACCGTGCGGCGCACCGAGTTCACATCAACTCATTCGCTGTTCGATCTTACCGCCGGATCGGTGTCGCTCACATTAGACTTCTTTTCCCCGGTCTCGCCGTCAAATTACCTACGACAGTCGCTCCCGTTCAGTAAGTCCTATGTAGAGGCAGTATGATGCCCCACAAGCTCGCTTCTCGGCACTAACAGACAACACAACCCTAGGCTATTTGACGGTGCAAGTCAACAATGCATGGGGACGTGATATTCAGATATACTCGGACATTGACGGGAGGTGGACTGGCCGGGAACATCGCACAGTCCACAACTTTGAGGAACATGGCAAACTGCTGTTCCACTCCCTGTCGGTCGAAGATGCCCCTCGATATGCAGAAGATCGCGATATGGCCCTGTGGGGACAGGCAATTCTTGCTTCGCGTGCGGAAGGCTCACGAAACCTTTCAGCACTTGCTGGACCTCCTCAGGTCGTTCGCACTGCTTTTGCGACGAATGGCAACCTAGATGAAGAAGGATCCGCTTGGTCCCCAAAAAGTGTTGTAGCTCTTGCGCATGACTTGGGGAATATCGTCGGTGACGCTTCTGTGACCTTTGCTGTCGGTTATGAGAGAAAGGATGCGATCAATTACCTCGGTGACGCATACACCGGTTTCTATCGATCGGGATATCCCACAACTCGCGAAGCTCTCTCATTCTTCTTGGACGACTTTGAGGATGCTCGACTAGAATCTTGGAAACTGGACGATGAACTCTCTGCTTTTGCCACCGCCGCTGCCGGTCCCAAATATGCAGACATCGTAACTCTGTCAACTCGTCAAGCATATGGAGGCATCGACTTGACAATCCCCAACGACTCACTCAACACTGATCAAGTGCTAGCTTTCATCAAAGAGCTCTCTAGTGACGGAAATGTGAATACAATCGACATTATTATGCCAGCCTTCCCAATATACTGGGTGATGGATCCTGACTGGATCCGCCTGTTGCTGGAACCCGTCATCCTGTACCTGGATGCTGGGCGGTGGAAACTCCCCTATACCATCCACGACCTCGGATCTCATTATCCTCACGCCATTGGTCATGATGATCAGCGAGCAGAGCCCATGCCCATTGAAGAATCTGGGAACCTCCTCATTCTGGCGCTCGCATATGTCCGTGCCACGGGCGATGCAAGCTGGATCAATCAGTATATGGATATTTTCCAGAAATATGCCGACTATCTGGTCGAAAACAGCATCAATATAGCCGAACAGCTCTCGTCCAACGATGCGGCTGGTCCACTAGCAAATGAGACAAATCTGGCTATCAAGGCGGCCATAGGCATCAAGGCATATGGAGAGTTGAGCGGAGATCATAGATATTCCCAGATTGGAGATGAGCATGCAGATATCATCTTCGGACAAAGATTGGGCACTGACGAGAGCCAAAGTCATTTCGTGCTGGAATACCCCGACAAGCCAAATACGTGGAAAACTCCATATAATCTTTACCCGGACGTTCTACTGGGTCTAGAGACATTCCCCAATGAAGCATACTCGATGGGTAGTAAGTTCTTCTCGACCGTTCGCGGAGAATATGGCGTGGCATTGGATAATCGACAAGACTGGGCCAAATCCGATTGGAACATGTGGCTGGCAGGCACTTTTGAGACGAGCACACGCGACGAGTTTGTCGATGACCTGTGGGCATTCATGACCAATGGGAAGCACAACTGGCCCTTTTCGGATCGCTACGTCTCTACTTCTGCGCATGGCAGTGAACCGGGTATCCCAATACTATGCCGTGCTCGTCCAACTGTTGGTGGTCATTTTGCTTTGCTAGCATTGAAAGGCCCTAGTTCTCTCCTATCACTGTCAACTTACAAATCTCATGCTACTAGAGGTTCGCGATATGAGAGGTTCATGGATCCTGCTGGTGAGTTGTGATGAGTAGACACGTACGTACTCTGTGGACTCGACAGCTGTATGTTCTTAGTCAGTATCAGTATCGTCTTCATTCCAAAAAAAACCTGGATTTTTATCCATCTGTCTAAACTATATAACTCGTATCTTGCAGCCAAGATTGTGTTAAAGCCTTTCTGGAAATGCCTCGCTTGGCCAATTCAGTGTTAAGAATCTTAGGTTCCAACCTTAGGATTGATACTCTAATAGAGGTGTAAGAGATAGCCGGAAGCAGCCATTCAACACTGACTCTCCATAATTGAGTTATGTGGTCGAGAAAACTCAAACCTAATATCGTTTAATAAAAAAGTCAACTTATGTGTAGAGCTTAGTTACCAAGGTTCTATGACTGCGAACTATGTCCAGCTCAAAGTGCGGATACTACATTCCTCAAAAACCACAAGCAAACTCGGAGCTCAGCCTCTGATACAAATGAACGGAAACTTACCTAGACCCAATTTCAATTCTTGATGCAGTCTGCTTGTGTTTGCAATTTCATCCCTCTCTTAACCCGCAAAGGAAGTTCTGTTTGTGAGACCCAGGGGTGCTTACCTAATCTGCATGTCACGCCTGCCCAGTTGCTTCATCAATGCGCAGTGAATCTTCCGTCGCCCTTCGACTTCCTCTCACACCCTCCGTCTTTCTTCTTTTCTTCCTTTTCCCCTCATCTCCTCCCTCCATCTCCTTCTTTAATCCTCCATAATCCTTCGTTTCTCTTTTTTGTCCCCTCCTTCCCTCGATGGCTTCTGTGAGTTCCTCCTGTTTTGACCCTCGTGTCTCCCCTCCTACGGCACTGAGCTGGATGCCTGACGTTTGACCCGACGATACCACTCCTCAAGCTTGGAGAACCTTGACTAACATTGTGTCTCTCACCTCTAGCCTCGTCCGCATAACTTCGGTGCCCAAGGCTATCCCCTCTCGAACGGTGCGACCCCGTCCGGTCCGGCGCCCGGAGCTGTGCCACTCCTCCCCAATAACGGCAGAATGATTCAGAGTGGACCAACTCGGATCTTGTGTATTGCGGACGTGCGAGGTATGATTGAGACCCTGATGTCTTGATACTAGGCGAGGCTAATTGATATGTAATGTAGGAAATCTGAAGTCTCTGAATGATCTGGCGAAGCAAGCTCGCGCCGACCACATCATCCACACCGGTGATTTTGGTTTCTACGATGATACCTCGTTGGAGCGCATTGCAGACAAGTAAGTCCCCAATCCAGGCTCTTCACTTCTGTCCTTGGGTCTCCAAATGGGACACTGCCATTACTCCATGACGTTCGGTTTCAAAATCACCATGATTGGGGGGCTAAGCTAACCTTATTTTGTCTTCGCGCAGGACCCTTAAGCATGTCGCCCAATATTCCCCCCTCCTCCCCGAGAATGTGAAGCGCACAATTGCACAGGTGCCGCCTCAGCAGTCGATTAAGCAGCGTTTCACTCCAGACCAGCTACCCCTCTCCGAGCTGCCGATGCTCCTCGACAAGCGCATCACCCTTGACGTTCCTGTCTACACAGTTTGGGGTGCTTGCGAGGATGTTCGGGTCTTGGAGAAATTCCGCTCGGGTGAGTACAAAGTGAACAATCTGCACATCATCGACGAGGCCAACTCTCGGCTGCTGGACATTGGTGGTGTCAAGCTGCGTCTGCTCGGACTGGGTGGTGCGGTGGTCATGCATAAGCTGTTCGACAATGGTGAGGGAAAGACGACGATTGCCGGTGGCCAGGGTACCATGTGGACTACACTGCTGCAGATGGGTGAGCTCATCGACACGGCCAACCGAGTCTACGACCCATCGGAGACTCGTGTTTTCGTTACCCACGCCTCACCCGCCCGTGAAGGGATGCTGAACCAGCTCTCCGTCACCCTGAAGGCCGATTTCTCCATCTCCGCTGGTCTGCACTTCCGGTACGGATCTTCCTACAACGAGTTCTCCGTCAACCCTTCGCTCGATCACTATCGCGGTAAGCTTGCTGCCTCAAAGGCATCTTTCACCGATGTTTGGGAGACCGTGCGGGGTGAGGTAGAGTCGGCCATCTCCTCCAACGAGGCTCAGAAGACCTTGCTGGACAACGCTTTGGATGTGGTGCAGAAGATGCCTTCTATTGCTAATGGCGGCAACCCCTTCGGCGGCCCCGTTGCCGCTGGAAATGCTGCCGGTCAGGTAGACGAGAGCGCCTTCAAGAACATGTGGAATTTCAACCTTGCGGATGCGGCCTTTGGATACCTGGTCCTGGAAATTGAGGGTGGCCGTATTGCGACTGAAATGCGTGCCCAGGGCTTCAACTTCGCCCACCGCAGCGGCAAGCCTGCGCCTGGTGGTGCTCAGCCCATTCCCAGTGCTTTGCCAGCTACTACCGCCTCTCCCGCCCCTACGGGTGCTGGTGGTCGTCCTGCGGCCTCCACCCCTCAGTTCGGTCAAGCTCCCCCTGTTCTCGGCGGTGCCGCCGCTGGTCAGCAACAGGGTCAGGCCAAGGCTCAGCCTGCTCGTGCCTCTCCCGCTCCCGTCATTCCCAAGGTTGCGAGCCCGCAGCCCCCCACCACCACCTCTGCTCAGCCCGCCGGCGAGGAGAAGGTCGCTGGTGCGGATGCTAACGGCACGATTCAACAGGAGAAGACTGGCGAGTCTCTCGCCCCTCGTGGCGAGAAGAAGCCCAGCAACGGGCTCTTCGTTTCCAATGTCGATAGTGAACAGAAAGTTCGTGAGCTACTCCCTGAAGAGGATCAGGCCAAGGCTCTCAAGATTGAGAAGTATGGCAAGTTCAACTACGTCGTGACCTTCCCGACAGTTGAGGACGCCAAGGCTGCCCTCGACCGTCAGCCCATTGATCACAAGAAGCCGACCACCGGTTCCGGTCCTCGCAAGCCTAACTTCAAGTTCTTTGAGGAACGCCCCCGCGGCCAGGGCAATGCCGGCACCTGGGGAAGCAGCACCCGAGGCGGCGCTACTGCCGGACAGCGCGGCTACCAGAGCGCCAGTGACAGCGAGGGAGCTCGTCGGGGTGGATTTGGCGGCCGTGGCCGTGGCCGTGGTGATCGAGGTCGCGGTGGCCGTGGCGGTCGTGGCGGCAGCTTCAAGAGTGGTTCGACTGACTCCCCTGCGCCATCAACTCCCTCTGGCGACAAGCCTACCCCCTCCGGCGGTGACTAGTAGTCACTGGAATTTTCACCCGGCCTTTTTTTCTTCGACTATCGCTCTTTGGAGTTGTCGAGGATGCTCGACCATCGTCCTCGTCTACACCCTTTCCCTCGTCATCTCGATTCTTTCTATGCCACAACATTCCCCATTTTCTCGCGTCATCTTCTCATTCCCCTGTGTCTTTATTGACCCTCTTGGATCATTTTCGAAATTCCCCCTGTCCTTTTTACCTACCCCCGTTCCGTTTTTAGCAAGATGGCGCTTTCAAGCTGTGTTCTGACTCGTTCATATTCCTCCCGTAACGTCTACCGGAATGGATGAGTTGGCGCTTGGCAACACAGAATACGTGATCGACTCGAATGAGTCTTGAGGATTGCGTTTGGTTTTGACAGAGAGAATGGAAGACGCAAGCAAAACAAAAATAATGCCAAAAAAACGTTTACCATCTGCCCATTTCCCCGATGTTTCTTGCCCCGTTTTTCTTTGTACTTTACTATTATCCCTCTTCTCTCTAGAAGAAACATCGATACCCTTACAGCTTCGGTTTGAGACGGGCAATTTAAGTAGCTTAGATTGTACTTCCAATGGCAGACCAAATGCCAACGTACCAAGATTGACGTATGCGGTCCGATTCTTGCTCTTTTTGCCCACTTTGATCCCACTTGGAGGGCTTAGGTTCATCGAGCTATGCACTGGGGCTCCCCTTCTCTCGCCAATCGCTGGGTGTGGTCCAGACAAGCTTAAAGAGGCACTCTAATTTGGACCCCACGTGGCGATTAAGCATACTAAAACTCTGATGCACCAAGCCACTGGCTTGGAAACTACGATTAGATCATGATTAGATAGAGAAAGTTTACCTCAAGACGGAACTGAATTTAAAATTCGTTTGTGTACAAGGATATACGCAATATCCAACTTCAAGGAGCGCAAGCCATCCCAACCTACCAAGGCCTAGTTAGATTCCAGTTCGCCCAAAACCCAAATATTCCCTTCCGTTACAAGAGGTCGACTTATGAGCCGCCTCGTCCAGGCGCCGTAGTATATAGCCAGATGTTGATGGTCGGTCCACCTGCATGACGAACCCCCGTGTCTCCATTCGCCAGGCTTGATGATGGAAGTGTAAAGAAAAGACACACGCACAGAAGATGTAGCAGGCAAAACTACTGGCAAAGAGAGACGAAGAAAAGAAAAGAAAAGACGGTAGATCAAAAAAGAGGTCGATAGAAATGGAAATAAACCAGAAGTTCTCTGGGAATCAAAAAGGACCAACGAGTGATACGCCATGGACATAATAATCAAGATTCAATCTCGAGTGCTGCGGCGGGTTCGGCTGGCGTGTGGTCATGATTTGGTTCTTGAGGTATAATTCATGACGCCGTATATTTTTCAAATGATATTCGATGATGGGTATGATTGGATAAAAATCGTGGTACAAATTCAATTGACGTGAGATGAGGGTTGCGTGAGTCGTGAAAAGGGTAGGACATGCCAATTTTTTTTAAAATCTCCAGCGTGAAGGAGACTTTGTGAATTGTTACTTGGCACGACCCATGATGTCATCGACATCACGTTGGTTCACGACCACGCCGCCCTCGGAACAACGAGCCTTTGTGCGCAGCTCGGAGCAGAGGTTGTCGACATCGATCTCGCCGTTCCGGAACTTCTCCATGGATTGTAGACGATCCCTGTGTGTCAAGTTAGTATAAGAGAATAAGAGAGAGAGAGAGAGAGAGAGAGAGAGAGAGAGAGAGAGAGAGAGAACGCCCAAGCGCAGGATAACATACCAGATCTTGGTACACGACAGCATCTGAGACTTGTCCTCTCCTGGAACAACTTCTTCCTCCAGTCTACTGTCGATTTGTGCAATCAGGTCCTTCTTGGGGGCTTGCTGGGTTGCCACCTGGGTGAGGTTGTGGGATGGGCTACCCAAGTCCGGCAGGGGGAAAGCATCGTTGAAGAAGGAACCAAAGTCCTGAGACAGGACGGCATCCTGTGGTTCGCGCCAGTCGCCGAAGAGAACTGGGTCAAACTGACCGCCATTTTGTTGAGCCAGCCAATCGAGCCCGACCGCGTCTTCCGTGGAAGTCGGCTGGTCACTGGAGACACTGAGGGACTTGGTCTTGTCCCGAGCAGCTGGGATGGGGTTATTGATGTTGCCGCAGGCCATGCCAAGTTTTGCGCAGAAAGATTCCTCACCATTGACGCCGCCATGGATATCGCACGTGTTACTAGAGTCGTGGAGTTTTGCCTCGGGCGGAGAGTTCAAGCTCGGCTCGGGGGAAGTACCATTCGACGAGAGTAGCTGAGAGTGGTGCGAATCAGACGAAGACGAGGGGGAGTCCGAGGTTGAGGTGTCATGCGTAGAGGCCCCAGACTGCTTGATATTGTTGTAGTGAGCCCTGGTGGAAGTAGTGCTGCCCGGAGTAGTACCGCTGGAACCAGCATAGTGAGACTTCACACTGCCAGGTCCAGTGGGGGTACTGGAGTTGGACGGGGTGCTAGAATTGGACTTGCTGGTGGCAAGCGTCGGCAAGCCGTTCAGACCATCCCGATTGAGCACACCAGGGGCACGAGGGGTCTGTCCTTTGTTCTTGGATTGATCGTTCTTGTTTACCTGGCCATTGAAGAGATGGGAGCCCGGCAGGTCACCAAACTTGGGGAAATCGAAGATGAACTCATTGTTCTGGAGGCCATACGCTCCCCGGGAATGAGCACTGGGAATGGCACTCATGGCTGAGATACCGCTACCACTAGTCATCCAGGAAAGACGCTTGCGATACTCGCGAAGCTCGACCTGGAGTCGCTCCACTTGAGCTCGGAGCAGACCATTCTCCTGGTTGGCGTTGTCCGAAGACTTTTGCAATTCGTCCACTTTGGTCTCCAGGTCTTTGAGGTGCTTCTCCTTCCGTTCCCGGAAGGCTCGTTGGGCAGCCCGATTTTGGGCCTTGCGTTTCTGTTTCATCTTGTCAATAAAACCCTACCCCTACACGTAAGTCGGTGAATGCCTACCGTGGTGGGTTCCGAGGTGAGGGGCTTTCGGCCGGGCTTCTTGGCCTCGCTCTCCCGACGCTTCTTGCCATTCTCCTCCGGGTCCACCTCAGAATTGCCATCCATCGACTTTCGCTTCTCACCGATGTCATACTCGGAAGATGGAGCGGTACCGGGCAGATCGCCAATCAGCTCTGCCGAGTGTGGGAACTCAAAGTCGATTTCTGGGTTGAAATCCAAGAATGGACTCTCCTCCTCCCCGAAGCCGAGGCCATTGAGTTGTGGGTTGTCGAACGCACCCGAAGGCGGCCCACTCATTCCGTTAGATGACGCCTGGTCTGGGCTGTGATCAGCTTTCATCTGGGGGGTGTGATGAGGTTGGGGCTGCTGTTTATGGGCGGGATTGTTGGATGAGAGAGCAGCAAGCAGGAGATCCTGCTGGCCGGGGGAAAGATAGAGCCCCTGCGGGTAGAGCTGATCGTAGTCGCTCATGATGATATATGGTGGGGTTTAAACGGGAATAGAGGGGTGAAATTGACAAGGGCTGCCAGATAGTAGTCGTGTCAAGAAGGGAGGAGGATAGGCGGGGGAGATTAAGTTGATGGAAATGACAAGGCTCGAAAGGAAACGAGGAGCGATAATCGGGCGGTCCGCCCGCAAACGATGATAGATGATTGAACTGAGATCAAGAGGATGATAGTGAGAGATGGTAGGATATTCAAGACCGACTCAAATCACCCTGACCCCGGGGAGAAAGATGCCTCCTAGCCTGGAGATCTGGCAGCGTAAGGGCGAGATAGGGCGGTTGGGGGAGGGGGGCGGAGGTGGAGGGGATTCAAAAGGAAAAAAAGGTGCAGAAACGGGCCTGAGGCTAGAATGGGGTGGAAGCACTAGCAGACTGACCCCCAAGTTCCAAGCCCAGAGATCGAGGCACTGCCCGGGGTGTGGCTAGGCAGGTCAAGGGAATTGTACGAAGCGTATGAATAGTATGAATGTTGTATGGGGGGTGTATGAAGGAATGTATGGGAAGTACGGAGTAGTATGGGAACGAGGAGAAGGGAAAGATGATGAAAGAGGAGGCGATCTCTGGGAGCGGTGGACAAACCGGCCGCTTCATTGGCCCGAATTCCGACCGCAGGTGATCTCGGATCATCGGCAGCCAATCAGCGTGTGGGGCAAGGTGGGATGGTGGGGAGCTGACTCATCCGGTTCTGGGCCTGAGGCAAAGCGTCGCCCTGTTGGCCTGCGTTGGCCTGATTCTGCCTGGTTCTAACAGACCTTTCCATGACGGACCCGACCTGCTTAGAAATCAAGATGCGACTCTCCCTTCGATCTTCTTCGGTGGGTTCGTTCTGATTCGCTGCTGCAACTGCGTTTCGACCTTTTGGTCTCGTTCTCCTCACGGCAATTTTCTGCACCTGATTTTTATTCCCGTTTCTCGTTCCCTGGATGGTCCGTCCAGTCAGACGGGTCCTTTTTGGCCCTCGTGTCCCCTTCCCCTCTATCTAGCGCCATGTTTCATTACGAGTGACTCATGGGATTCGTATACTCCGTACATCCATACACTCAGTTACATCTTGATCCTAGTCAAGAATGTCCACGAAATATATGCCAACATCACCGCTTGACAATACATCTCGACCCGGTTTTTGGTGAAGGGGTCAATATATATAGGTAACTACAGAGGGAAGGTCATAGTCACCGTCCCGTACGACAACGAGTACTCCGTACAGTACCTTAGCTTGCGATGCATTTCATCCATCGTTATCACTCCTCTGGCCAGGGTCTGACCCCACTCTCGGGTTCAAGCCAATGTCTTCGATCCTAGGATCAGACCATGACTCCAATTCCCATGTTCCATGGCAGGTCGCGCGGTTAGTTTACTTCCTCCATTCTTTCTCCAGGATGAACTGCTCGTGGCTCCTATTTCCGCACCGAGGTAGCCTCGATGTCAGCAAATCGTTCTGGAACCTTTGTGGCAAAAACGTGCTTCTTATTCACGCCGCCCGATCCCAGATGACGTTTTCACTTTTCCTACCCATTGGAACACGATCCGTATTTCCGTAATCTATATATGAATTACACGTGCCAAAAAAAAAAAAAAAGCAAAAAAAAGGACCGAGTTTGCAGCCTGAACAAAGACATAAGCAGACCCCATTTACTCCATAGTAAGACTCTCCGATCTCGCATGCAAGCCCCTCGTCGATCGTGGAGGCTTATCGTACCTGTCTTATCTCGTTCTTATCAGACCGGGGCTTGATTGAAGAGTGGCCGGAGCACAAAGTACTTTGTATACGAAGGTACGGAGTACAGTATCCTCCTTTATATTTCGTTCCAAGTACTTCAAAAGGCCTATAACAACAAGCAATTACTATCTCTGGAATCTCCGAATAGAGATTATTATTCAAATCTCATGATTATTAGCCTGGCACTATTCTGTATCTACGCTACACCAACATGGCCTCTCCAGATCACATGACCGTGCAATTTGGCAGGCCCGTCAACTTTCGCCGGGCAGGAAGTTCTCCGCACATCGCATATCCACTCATCGACTAGCGCCTGGAAGCTAAGAGATCCTGTCGAGACTTCTTCAATCTGTCGTCTGGTTGCCTTTGCCCTAATACCTTTTCTTCTACCCCAAATACCCCTGATCGTTGCCCACCATGTCTGACGTCGCCGCCTTGGAGGCCGAGGTCAAAGAATTCAAGATCCAGGTGAGTCTTCACCTCCTCTTGTCTACACTTCGTATGAATGAAAACCAGCCCAACTAATTGCCGTCATTCGCCCATTCTCTCTAGCTTGAAACTGTCCAATCTAGTTTGCAGGTAGAACCCGATAACACGGAGCTGCAAAGTCTCAAGACTGAACTCGAAGAACTCATAACTCTCACCGAAACCGCCATCGCCGAACTCAAACCACCCGCACCCGCAGCCAAGCCCAAGCCGAGCACAGCACCGACTCAGGAGTCATGGTCATCGAAAGACTCTGTCTCGCGCCCGTCACAGCCTACCCTCGATCGTGCAGACGAGGCCGCCACCACCGCACCCCCGCCAGCCGCCTCGTTCGCCGTCAATGACACCGTTCTCGCCCGCTGGGTTTCGGGCGACAATGCCTTTTATCCTGCTCGCATCACCTCCATCACTGGCTCCTCCAGCAATCCTGTATACCTGGTCTCGTTCAAGTCGTACGCGACCGTTGAGAACCTGACGGCCAAGGATATCCGCCCCATCGCGGGTAGTGACTCTCGCAAGCGCAAAGCTGATGGAAACCCAGGAAGTTCAGCATCCCCCTCCCCCGCTCCGCCGTCAGTCTCACACGCAAATGTGATCTCGGCAGCGGCCGATATCAATCCAACTCTTGCCAACCAAGCCCGCCAGGAACCTAGCAAGGTTGGGGATGCGTCCGCACGTCCTGCCAAGGTGCCTCGCAAGGTCAAGGCCAATAAGGAATTGGAGGCGGGCAAGAATAATTGGCAAAGTTTTGCAGCCAAGGGCAAGGGCAAGTTTGGGAAGAAGGATAGCATGTTCCGTACCGGAGACTCGGTAAATGCTCGAGGTATGTATTTGGTCATCCCCTATCGGATCGTGGAGCCAAGAGACAGCGGCTAACTCTTCTGATCAAGTGGGATTTACGGGATCTGGTCAACAGATGCGCAGAGATCCTACGAGGACACGCCATGTCTATCAACAGGCTGAGGACGAGGGCTATTAATATGGCAACATCGCCTCAGGCTCGTTGGTCGAGCGGTGGAGATCTCACAGCATTGGGCCCTCGGGCTATGGTTATGTCCTGTTTCTTTCCTGTTTCCTACTTCCTTCGTTTGGAGTACTCCTCATGTTCTCATCGCTAACTGGATCGGCGATGCAGATAAAGCCATCTTTTGTGTTTCTCGCCTAGCGGAGTTTTGTGTCCATAGATTATGGTTCTACCGGGGATCTCATAAGTTTTCTTTATGAAGTGATATCCATCATTAGCTGACCATCCTTTCATTCGTGTGTAGCATTCTAACTGTGATTTTCATGCTTCAGATCTGCGCGTGGTGCTATGGTCCCGTCCTCGTGGAGACGTACTACTTGGCCTGCGCTCCGAGCCTGCGAATGCTGGATCATTGCGATTTTCACTGGATATATTACTTGACCGGAGCTTCGGTAGAGCCCTTTCATTCTGCATCTTATCGAATAGTATTGCCTCAGTATTACCCGTATCTCATGGAAAGTGGAGGTATGCCGTGCTCAACCCGTTGCCCTGCTGTACAAAGCACATTAAATTTCACCAAAGGAGGCTAGTTCCAATTATTGAAAGCACAACCATATGACTGGAAGTCAGATGATCTCCTCAGAAACATTTCTCTCGGTCTCCCTCGTGTAATTAATGAATTGGCCTTCATCGGAGGCCTCGATGACTAGCAACAAAGTACCTACATTACCCTATATGTTCTTGAAAACCATGTAGGTACACAGACGCATGACGATCCATACGATCCATACGATCCATACGAGCCCGACAAGTAGGAACCTTTCTTGTGCCTGACCTTAGCGAGTAGTCCTGGCATTCCAGCTCGCCCCAGATGATCCTTGGAGTCTTGGCCGGACTGGGCGGGGCGCGGTACCCGCTTTCTCCTCGGTCCAGCCCACGTCATGCTGCCCTTTCCCTTGCTTCTGGGCTCTCTCCAGCTTCCAACTTCTTTGACAATTTCATTCCTATCTTCCCCTCAAACTTTTTGCATGTTAATGGAGGTTGTGGATGTGTAAAGCGCCTGCTACCACTATTCTCTGTGCCAGACTCGGTTTTGTTGGTGTTCCTTGCGCCTGCAGCGTCCGAGCTCGGCCTTGCGACCGGTAGAGCTGTCTCCACCTCTCGCATGAGCAGGTCTGCGAGGCCAACGATTGATAACGAAACCTCTGCCACTCATCTGGAGACTCGATAACTCGGACTAGGACCTGAGAGGGCACGAAGATATTTCAATCTGATTGTCGTACCGACAAAATGCGGCAATTGGGGTTTGTTGGAGCGCTCGTGGGGTTGGGCTTCCTTGCCTCACAGCCGGCACTGGTCGGCGCGCAGGGCGAGACCAAGATCCATGAGAAGGGCCGCTGCGCGATCCGTGGACACTGTGGGAAGCAATCGATCTTTGGCGGCGAGTTACCTTGCCCTGATAATGGACGGGCCCACGAACCGGAGGACGACGTAAGGCAGAAGCTGGTCGGGCTGTGCGGACCCAAATGGGAGGAGGGCCCTGTCTGCTGTCTCGATGAGCAGGTAAGATCATGATCAGTATATGGCTACGCCGATACGATCGCTAGTTTGGACAAAGTGTGCTGACCGAGTTCACCGTTTCGTCCTAGATCGACGCACTCTCGAGTAACTTGAAGCTGGCTGAGGGTATCATTGCGTCCTGTCCAGCCTGCCGCCACAACTTCTTCGACATCTTTTGTACTTTCACCTGTTCACCGGATCAGTCTCTTTTCGTCAACGTCACTCAAACCGAAGAGAATCGCGCGGGAAAGAAGCTCGTGACCGAGCTGGAAAACATATGGTCCGAGGAGTACCAGAGTGGATTCTTTGACAGTTGCAAGAGCGTGAAGAATGGTGCTTCCGGCGGGAAAGCCATTGACTTCATCGGTGGTGGAGCGAAAAACTACACCCAGTTCCTAAAATTCCTTGGGGACAAGAAGTTCCTGGGGAGTCCATTCCAAATCAACTATCACACTGAGCCCAGTGGTCCCGACCCCAAGGGCATGAAAGCGTTGTCTATGAAGCCTAAGGCTTGCAACGACGCAGACAAGGCGTATCGTTGCTCTTGTGTTGACTGTCCCGATGTCTGCCCCGAGTTGCCTGCCGTGTCTACTCAAGCCTCATGTCATGTAGGACTCCTGCCATGTCTCTCATTTGCGGTCATCGTCATCTACTCTGCATTCCTCACCCTCGTTATGGGACTCGCAAGCTATGTCACATATAAGGAACGCCGATTCCGGAAGCCTGAGCGTGTGCGATTGCTTCAGGACCCCGCTCCCAGTGATGATGAAGATGAAGGGGAGCTTGTGCATCGTGGAGGCTACTTGGAATCTCCCCAAGGTGTGTACAGGCCAAACTCCCTGTTGTCTGCGCTGTTCCGTCACATTGGCGGAGTTTGCGCTCGTTTTCCGGCCATTACGATCGTCTCCAGCTTAATTGTGGTGGTGTTGCTTAGCCTGGGGTGGTTTCGGTTTACCATTGAAACGGATCCCGTCCGTCTCTGGGTGAGTCCGTCCTCCCCAGCCGCCCAGGAAAAGGCGTTCTTTGATGAAAGCTTTGGACCATTCTACCGAGCCGAGCAAGCTTTCCTGGTGAATGAAAACGGACCGGTCCTGGATTACGAGACCCTTGTATGGTGGTTTGACGTTGAGTCTCGCGTGCGACGCATGATCTCGCTTGACAAGGGCCTCAACTTGGACGACGTCTGCTTCAAACCGACGGGCGATGCTTGCGTGGTACAATCCTTAACCGGATACTTTGGCAGCTCGATCTCCAATCTTGACCCCGACACATGGCAAGATCGGCTCCGTCACTGCACCGAATCACCGGGCGACCCTAGCTGTCTTCCTGATTTCCAGCAGCCGCTGAAGCCAGAGATGATCCTGGGTGGATATGAAAGCACCGGAGACGTCCTGGACTCTAAGGCGCTAGTTGTAACGTGGGTTGTGAATAACTTTGCCCAAGGAACTACTGGCGAAGAGAATGCTATCGACTGGGAAAATAGCTTTAGACGCGTCTTCGATGTTGTTCAGGAAGAAGCTGCTGAACGAGGTCTCCGCATTTCTTTTAGCGCCGAGGTCAGTCTCGAGCAAGAGCTGAACAAGTCAACCAACACGGATGCGAAGATCGTGGTCATCAGCTATGTGATCATGTTCGTCTATGCTTCTGTGGCTTTGGGGTCCGTCACTGTCACCTGGCGGTCTCTCCTGGTGAATCCCGCCAATGCCCTCGTGCAGTCCAAGTTCACCCTCGGAATTGCTGGTATCTTGATCGTGTTAATGTCTGTTTCTGCTTCGGTGGGACTGTTTTCAGCGGCCGGCGTCAAGGTGACTTTGATCATTGCCGAGGTCATTCCGTTCTTGGTATTGGCAGTGGGTGTGGACAATATCTTCTTGATCGTTCATGAGTTTGAGCGTGTCAACTTTAGCCATCCGGACGAAGAGATTGATGAGAGAGTTGCTCGTGCCGTCGGCAGAATTGGGCCCAGTGTGTTCCTGTCTGCCCTAACGGAAACTGTGGCATTCTCTTTGGGCGTCTTCGTAGGAATGCCCGCCGTCAAGAACTTTGCTGCTTACGCCGCGGGGGCCGTCTTCATCAACGCCATCTTACAGGTCACTATGTTCATCTCCGTGCTAGCTCTTAACCAGCGACGTGTGGAGAGTCTTCGCGCAGACTGCTTCCCATGCCTTACCGTTCGGAAGGCAAACTCGTTTGGTTTGCCAGAGGACCAGAGTTACGATGATCACGAAGCAGAGAGTGCGCTTCAAAGCTTCATCCGCCGGATATATGCTCCTTTCATCCTGGATCGCCGCGTCAAGGCAGTAGTTGTCATCGGTTTTCTGGGTATACTCACTGCAGGGCTGGCTTTGATCCCAGAAGTCGCCCTCGGTCTAGATCAGCGGATTGCACTTCCAAGTGACTCCTACCTGATCTCATACTTCAATGACCTTGATGCTTATTTCCGCACCGGACCTCCGGTTTACTTTGTTACTCGCAACGTCAACGTGACCGAACGAAAGCACCAGCAACAGCTCTGCGGTCGCTTCACGACCTGCGAAGAATACTCCTTGCCATTTATTTTGGAGCAAGAATCCAAGCGTCCGAACGTGTCCTACCTTGCAGGTTCCGCAGCTAGCTGGGTTGATGACTTTTTCTACTGGCTTAATCCCCAACAAGATTGCTGCAAAGAGGATGGAAAGCTTTGCTTCGAAGATCGTAACCCTCCGTGGAATCTCACTCTCTATGGAATGCCAACTGGACCCGAGTTTATCCATTACGCCGAGAAATGGATCGATGCACCCACCGATGCTTCCTGTCCTCTCGGTGGCAAGGCGCCTTACAGCTCTGCAGTCCTCATCGACAAGGAACATACCATGATCAACGCCAGTCATTTCCGAACGAGCCACACCCCCTTGCGAAGTCAGGATGACTTTATCGGGTCTTACATTGCGGCTCGTCGAATTGCGGATGATATTTCTCGAGAGCACAAGATCGATGTGTTCCCGTACTCGAAATTCTATATCTTCTTCGACCAGTACGTTTCCATCGTACAGCTGACTGGTACACTCCTGGGATCGGCAGTCGCCATCATCTTTGTCTTGACCTCCGCCATTCTCGGGTCAATTGCCACGGGTGCAGTTATCACCACTACGGTGGTGATGACCGTGGTCGATATTATCGGTACAATGGCCATAGCTGGCGTTTCATTGAACGCCGTCTCACTGGTGAATTTGGTTATCTGCGTTGGGATCAGTGTGGAATTCTGCGCGCATATTGCACGCGCTTTCATGTTCCCTCCGCGGACTCTTCTGGAGAAGGCTCCCGCCAAGTTCCGAGGCAAGGATGCCCGGGCCTGGACAGCACTGGTCAATGTGGGTGGCAGCGTGTTCAGCGGCATTACAGTGACGAAGCTTCTTGGAGTCTGTGTGCTGGCATTTACTCGAAGCAAGATCTTCGAGATCTACTATTTCCGCGTGTGGTTGGCCTTGGTGGTGTTTGCCGCTACCCACGCGCTTATCTTCCTGCCGGTGGCTCTGAGCTACTTTGGCGGTGGTGGTACGTAGACCCTTTACCCAGTCATTGATTTTTTTTATCTATTTTTTTCTACTAATGACGTCCAGGATATCTCGACCCAGTCGCAGATGGTGGTCTCGAGGCCAACCTCGCTTCGCGAGGCTACCGTTCGTTGATGGTCGATGATGATTACGACTCTGATGAATATTAAGCGCTACTTGCTCGACATAGGCTGTTTCTTTAACCCTTACCAAATTTGACTCTTACTTTCGGTTGGTCACGGACTTCTGCAGTAGTTGTTGTTTTGGGCTCGCTGGGCTCGCCAATAGACTGCAGCCACGGAGACAAAGAGCCGATGGAGGGAGGGTACAGGCGCTGTCAGAACAGACTGGGCGTTGTGGGGGAGGTTTGAGGGTAGCTTCCTTGTCCTCTGATTGCTTCGACTCTATGCTAGTATACACGTCCATTGGCATGTTTTTTTTCTCTCCTTTTTATTCCTTCGTATTGTTTGCCTACCCTTCAGGAGACCACACCGAGAAAACTCGAAACCCACCCAAAAAAACCCTATAGATCCACGACCCAAACTCCCCGTCACCAAAACAAAAGCTTACCATGCAAAGAAGAAGGAGGGACACTATTAGATTGTCATAATCACGGGAAGAATATCTCTCAGAAACGATGCCCAACTCCAAATGGGCCTAATGACCCAAGAAACTCCCAAGTAATCCTTGTGTGGTCCATTAGCCCAATAACACCGAGGGACTTTTTCCCCCCTCGACGCGCCTGATGTGGTCCATCCCGCCCTAAACCTATTCGGGTATTCTTCCCCCCCTTAACTTTTTTTTTTCTGCCGCGTCTCGTTCTTTTTTTTTTTCTTCTTCTTTTCTTCATCACCCCACCATCCTCTCCTTACTTTCTTTTTATTTCCTTTCTGTTTTTTTTTTTCTCCATTGTGATACCCCTTGAGTTGTTTGTCTTCGCCGACAAGCTGCTCATCATTGAATTGTCCTCTGCCTGAAAATATTCGGGGCTCAGGGACACCCCCAAGTGACTGTCACACGGTCACTCTACTGAAGAGAAGAGAGAAAGAGAAGAAAATTTTTGACTTGGTGATACCATAGTTTGATAATCAATCATGGATCAGCAACGATTCCTGCAGCAATTGCAGATCGTCCTTGATCGTATGTACCTGATAAACTCATACTGCAATATCGATTCGCGCTAACCCTTGCGTCTTGTCTGTTCCAGCCTCCCAGGGAAATGTCAAGGAAGCCACTGGCATCTTGCAAAAGGAGTTCTACAACAAGCCTCAGTCTCTTGTCCTCCTCATCCAGATTGCTACTGGCCATGAGGACCCCAACCTCCGCCAGCTGTCCGCCGTCGAGGCTCGTTCGCTCGTCCAGAAGCACTGGCTGAAGGTTGCCGCGGACCAAAAGCCTCAGGTTCGGGAGCAGCTGCTCCGCGCTACCATGGGCGAGAGCTCTGATCTCGTCCGTCACTCCATCGCCCGGGTCATCTCGGCTGTTGCCAAGATTGATCTCGACGATGGCGAGTGGGCGGATCTGCCCAACATCCTCCTGCAGGCTGCTGATGGCGGCAACAAGGACGAGCGTGCCGTTGCCATCTACATCCTGTTCACCATTCTGGAGACCCTGGGTGAGGGCTTCGAGGAGAAGTTCCAGGACCTGTTCACTCTGTTCAACAAGACCATCCGCGACCCCGAGAGCGCCGAGGTCCGCATCAACACTCTCCTGGCTCTGAGCAAGCTTGCATACCACCTTGACTCCGAGGAGAATGCTGCCCCCGTCAAGGCTTTCCAGGAGATGGTTCCCGCCATGGTCGCCGTCCTCAAGGATGCCATTGACCAAACCGAGGAGGACCGTATCATGCAGGCCTTTGAGGTTTTCCAGACTCTTCTCAGCCTGGATCCCGCCCTTCTGACCGTCCACCTCAAGGATCTGGTCATCTTCATGAACGAGATCGCCGCCAACATCCAGGCTGACGAGGACGTCCGCACTCAGGCTATCAGCTTCCTGATGCAGTGCGTTCAGTACCGCAAGCTCAAGATCCAGGGCATGCGTCTCGGTGAGCAGCTGACTCGCACTGCTCTGCAGATCGTCACTGAGCTGGATGACTCTCCCGCTGATGATGACGACATCACCCCTCCCCGTTCTGCCCTCGGTCTTCTGGATATCCTCTCCCAGAGTCTGCCCCCTAGCCAGGTCGTCGTGCCTCTGCTCCAGACTCTGGGTCAGTACTTCACCAACTCCGACCCCAACTACCGCCGTGCCGGTATCATGGCCCTGGGTATGTGTGTTGAGGGTGCTCCCGACTTCATCAGCACTCAGATGAAGGAGATCTTCCCCATGGTTCTCCAGCTCCTCGCCGACCCCGAGCCCAAGGTGCGCCAGGCTTCGCTGCACGCTGTTGCCCGCCTGGCCGATGACCTTGCCGAGGACCTCAGCGCTGAGCACGAGCGCCTCATGCCCCTGCTGTTCAAGAACCTGGCCTCCGCCATGCAGGAGTACAAGGGTGAGGAGGATGGCCCCACTATGGATATCATGAAGGCTGGCATCAGCGCGATCGATGCCGTTGTCGACGGTCTTGATGAGAAGGACGTTGCTCCTTACCAGGCCGAGCTTGTGCCCATCCTGCACGAGCTCTTCAAGCACCCCGACTTCAAGATCAAGGGTCTTGCTGCCGGTGCCCTTGGCTCGCTTGCTTCTTCTGCTGGTGACTCTTTCCTCTCGTTCTTCGACGAGTCGATGCACCTGCTTCAGGAGTTTGCGGCCGTCAAGGACAGCGAGGAGGAGCTTGATCTCCGTGCTAGCGTCACCGACGCTATGGGTGAGATGGCCGCCGCAGCTGGCCCTGAGCGCTACCAGCCCTACGTTGAGCCCCTCATGCGTGCCACTGAGGAGGCTCTGCACCTCGGTCACTCCCGCCTGAAGGAGAGCACCTACATCTTCTGGGGTGCCATGGCCAAGGTCTACGGTGAACAGTTCTCTCCCTTCCTCGAGGGCGTCATCAAGGGTCTTTTCGAGTGCATTGAGCAGGATGAGACTGACCTTGACTTTGACCTTGGTGAGGCCGCTAAGGATCTCATTGGCCAGGAGGTGATCGTTGCCGGCCGCAAGGTCAAGGTTGCCAACCCCGATGAGGATGACGAGCTCGAGGGCGATATCGAAGATGTTGATATCGATGAGGATGATGAGGATGCTTGGGATGACATCACTGCTACCACCCCTCTGTCTCTTGAGAAGGAGATTGCCGTCGAGGTTATTGGTGACCTCGTCACCCACACTCGTAGCTCCTTCCTGCCCTACTTCGAGAAGACCATCGAGACTGTGATGCCCCTTGCCGAGCACCCTTACGAGGGTGTCCGCAAGAGCACCATCAGCACCCTGCACCGCTCTTACGCCATGCTGTTCGCCATTGCCGAAGAGAGTGGCCAGATGCCCAAGTGGCAGCCCGGTCTGCCCCTGCAGGTCCAGCCCGCCAAGGAGGTCAAGAAGTTCGGTGAGATCCTCATGACGGCCACCATCAAGATGTGGGCTGAGGAAGATGACCGGTACGTATTGGTTTACTGTTTTGTTTTCTTTGCTTTTGGCCTGGTCTTTTACATGATGATTTTTCCGCTTAACCCAGCTCACTTTGACGCACCAAAGAGTGTGATTGATGCGAACGGCGATTCTGTATCTGATACTTGTTTCATTGCCCATGGCCTTGTTCTTTGCTGCTCTGTGATTGGCTGTCGATACAATTCATTTATACTGACTGATCGACCCTTAGTGCTACCGTCGCGGACATCAACCGCAACATGGCTGAGAATCTCCGCTTCTGCGGTCCTGCTCTCATTGCTGACGAGACCGTGCTCCACAACGTGATCCAGATGGTCACCGACATCATCACCAAGCAGCACCCTTGCCAGATGGAGTTTGGCCCTGAAGAGGAGACCCTTGAGGCTGGTGAGGAGACCTCTGAATTCGACTGGGTCGTTGTTGACACTGCCCTGGATGTCGTCTCTGGTATGGCCGCCGCTCTTGGCCAGAGCTTCGCTGAGCTCTGGAAGGTCTTTGAGAAGACCATTCTCCGCTACGCCAGCAGCACCGAGTCTCTGGAGCGCGCCACCGCTGTCGGTGTCCTCGCTGAGTGCATCAACGGTATGGGCGCTGCCGTGACTCCCTTTACCTCGGTCTTCCTCAAGTTGCTGCTCCACCGCCTGGGTGACGAGGACCCTCAGACCCGGTCCAACGCCGCCTATGCCGTTGGCCGTCTCGTCGAGCGCTCCAACTCGGATGCCGAGATTGTCAAGGAGTTCCCCACCATCCTTAGCCACCTGGAGTCGTGCTTGCAGATGAACGTGTCTCGTCTGCAGGACAACGCTACTGGCTGTGTCTCTCGCATGATCCTGCGCCACCGGGACCACATCCCTACCAAGGATGTTCTGCCGGTTCTGGTCAACATCCTGCCCCTGAAGAATGACTTCGAGGAGAACGACCCCCTGTACCGCATGATCTGCCAGATGTACAAATGGGAGGATGCGACCATCCGTGAACTCACCCCCCGTCTGCTCCCTGTCTTCCAGGCTGTTTTGACCGGCGATGAGGACCAGCTCGACGATGAGCGTCGTGCCGAGCTCATCGAGCTGGTCAAGTGGCTGAACCAGATGCAGGCGGGTGCTGCCCCCTGGGTTGAGCAGCTGTAAAGATGCTTATGACGGAATTGTTTTTGTGATGACCCCCTCCCTGAGGCGAACGATGCGTAATGGTATAGACGGATGATCTGGGCCCCCAAGATGACTAGACGATACCCCATCTTGACGGTGATTCCCCCGCGATGAATGATGAAAAAAAGTTGTCGTTGTACATAGTTCAATTGATTGATGATGATTCTCTACGAGAGTGCTGTTTCATATTCCGTATACCTGCCAAGTTGGTAACTTTGTCTAGGTAGTTGTATACTTGTACTATCTTTGCGTCGCACACAAATTCCATCGACCATGGAATATGTCAGCTTCGTTCAAACCGTAAGCTGAGAGGTACATTTGTATACTTCGTGTCACTGACCCTTTTTCATCGCGACCTTGTCACGTTAGCTCGGACCCCGTGACGTGTGTGGCGGAATCCCTAAACATTAACCAGCCTGAAGAAACATGGATCCAAGCGCCTATCGGTTCTGAAAATGTGATTGGGCGATGCTGTCAGGAGTGCAAGGAAGGGGGAGTTAAATGGCTGCCTGGTTCTCGAGGGGACGGACATTTCATACTTTCCATCCATTTCTTTCGGCCAAACCCTGAGCCCTTGTCCGCCCCTTGCCCCTGGTCCTCTTAACGGATTACCGGCGATCAACTATACGACGTCTTACTGCGTCTTACCTGAGGTCAGATCTCCAGGTTCATGGTTCATGAAGTACTTGCGTATTACCGATTTGCTGACGTCGTTCCAGGTTTCTTGGTTTCACCGCTAGTTAATAGCGATCGCGAAAAGAACGTACAAAGTAACACATTCATGATGGGCTCTTCCGTTGCATCTCCAATCAATTGGGTTCTGCCGTCGTCGAGCTCTGGTAGCTCTATCAAGAAACCGATCAAGACTGTGTCAAAGCCGTGTTTTGGTTGCGACTGCGGCGATGAGGAGTGCGATTGCTGTATCTGCACGGTGATGTGAAGTTCCAGAGGAGGGATGATGGGCCGAATCGAATCGACTTTTCCTTAATGACCGAGGGCACCGATGAGACGTTTAATGATGTCAGATTTTAGGAAGATGGTTCTGGGCAGTAACTTGTGAATGGCCGCGGTCGCGATGAGGACGAATATCACGGCCATCTACTTGGCTTGACTAGCAATAGCGAATGCTTTTTTCTTTCTTGTTTCAACGTCTTTCTATTTCCAGCCTGGATACTGTACTTCGCAGGGTGTCTCATCTGTGATCCTTGCGTTCTAAATGATGAACTATATACCCTCCGATCATGTTGTGGCGAGTCATGGCTGTCTCTCGCCCAGCTGCTGTCTATACCCGAGTACTTCCTGTAACGATCTGTGACAGATCTGCTATATTGCATATTTTTATACCTTAGTTTCCATGTCATATAGTTTCCATGTCATATTGACAACCCGTGGAAAGCACCCCAAATAGAAGCTCAGTCCCACTCTCGCAATGCCTCCCTCCCCACGAACCCTTGGAAGAAAAGAGTTCAGACTCCACGGATCGGCGCCTTCCGCTGACTCAGCGCCTTCCAGCACTTCCGCCACAGATCGCCTCCGAAGCTTTTGGAGATCTCCATGCATTCATCAGAAGAAGGAGGGCCTAAGCGCACGGCGCGCGCCTGCGATTCTTGCTATAAACGCAAGGTAAAGATTTCCGGAGGTGTATTCGGAATTATGTGCGAGACTGACTCTCCTAGATCAAATGCGATGCCGCCGTGCCGCAGTGCAACTGGTGTAGCCACCATAACCTGCCGTGTACTTTTGATCGGGTCATTCAACGGAAGAGGAAGACGGGAAATGATGGAAAGTGAGTGTCCACCACCCAATTTGATCTACTTCTATCTCGCTATTGTTATTGCTTCTTTTCATCTCAACTTTTCTCCTTGGCTAACAATTTCGTGTAGTCGGCCTAAAGCCTCGCGGCTGTCGGAGCGTATCAGCCGCATTGAACAGCTACTGGCAGAGAATTTGATACGAGATTCAAGTCCTGGTAAGCTTTTTGTCGTCTTCAGACGAGCTTTTTTTTTATTTTACGGCCATAGCTATGGCTATCATCGTTCTCTCTAAGTCCAAATAGCCCCACCAGATCCATCAGAGACCACCAATGACTACTCAACACCCGGTAGCTCCCCGAGTACTGTCAGCAGCAACCCACCCCAGCTATCATATTCACTGGGAGTTCACTTTGCTGGTCGAGAACTGGGTGTGATTAGTCTTCTGACGGGAGTTCCGTTCCTTTTGCCTGAAGGGCAAGCTTGGATCCAGTCCCGCACCGGACAGACCATTGCCCGCAACAAGCTCAGTCCTATGCCTGCGCCATGGGAGAAAGAGCGCGCACAAGTTAATAAAAATTTGTTGATGAGTCTGGCGAACCAGAACTTGTTCGACCCTCCCGACGAGCGTGTCGTACGCCTGTACTTTGAGGCCTACAGAAGCTCTGCTGTTTTCCGACGGCTCTTTCCGGTCATCGACTGCGATTTATTCGAAGAGACTTTGCAAGCAGCTTACCAGCCACAGAGCGGAGGATCACGAGAAACCAGTAGTCGAGCCTGCGTGACTGCTTTCCTCGCTTTTGTTTGCCGCCTGCCCACCGTCAAGGAGCTTGCCCAGGAGACTCCTGTTGATCACGAAGCATTAGCTGGAAAGTGTCAATTTTTAATATCCCAAGTGTTGCAAGAACCAGCAACCCTGGATGCCTTTCAGACTGTCACTATGATGGTAAGAACTCTTGACTGGCCTTGTCCAATCAGGAGCATATTGAGAAGGCGGCTAATTCCGTTTCATTCCACTCACTAGACGCTATATGAGCTTGCTTCGGGAAATATGAGAGTGACAAATTATTTGGCAGCAGTAGCCGCACGCCAAATTTTCATGTTAGGGGCAAACGTCACCCATCATCGAACGTCTCCAACCAGTGAGCGCAGCCAAAAATGCCAAAAGCAACTTCGCAATCTCTTTTGGATTTGCTATACCCTGGACAAGGATGTCGCCCTTCGCACCGGTCAACCACCTGTCATCATCGACGAAAATTGTGATTTGACCCTACCTGAAGGATACACCGATCGAGCCTACAAGGACCCGGAGAAGGATGAACACTTGCTTTTGGAGCCTATCTTTCCTTTTGATTTGCGACTGAGCATGATCAAGTCTCGGACCCAAAGCCACTTATATTCGGTGAGCGCTATGCAAAAGTCCGATGCCGATTTATTGAAGTCCATACGAGAACTGGATGACGAGTTGGAGGCGTGGCGGCTATCAATTCCTCTGCAATGGCGTCCAACCATGTCGTTCTCGCAAGAGACCTCCGATCCCAATATGAGCATGCATTCGGTCATGTTGCGGGTCAACTACTATCTCTTAATGAGCGTCATTCATCAGGCGAGCAGTCGGTGCAAGGCGTGGATGCAGGGCAGCGGGATGATGGATGGGGTAAGCTCGAGTCTCGCGCTTTCTGTGGAAGCCAGCCGGTCAACCCTCTGCTACTTGGGAGCCGCACAAGATGTGTTGGTGGAGGGAGTTTTCTGGTAAGAGATTCCCTAATACTTTCTCTATATTGCAAGTAGGCACGCCGTGGACTTCTTTGGCTAATCAGAACTTCTCTCGACTTAGGACTTTAATATTCTACCCAATGTCCGCACTGCTCTGTATATTTTGCAGTATTCTCCAGAACCCACTGGATCCACGCTCTCGCGATGATTTGGATCACTTGAAGATGGCCTCTTTCATGATGGCTGGCTTCTTCTCCAGAAATCTACCCGAGAACGAGGTTGAGCATTTGAAAATGGTGGCTGAGTTTGTCACTGAACTGAAGCGGCTAGCTGAATGTGCAATTGACAAGGCATGGCGAGAGCAGAGCGGCAGCTTACATTTGACATCATGATGGGGGTTTCTTCCATTTTTTTTGCCTGCCTGTTATTGCTTCTTTGCTCATGGGCTGGGTGTATGACTTAGTTAATTTTGGTACCGCGTACGGCGTCGAGGGATGCAGGATGTGTTACAACCGGGGAATATGGCGAAACGATAGAGGATTGGGATTGGGGGGCACAGGGCTTAAGTCTTGGGGCAATCTCACCACGATACTTTGCTAAAGACATCACTGTTTTCGAAGCACTAATAAGTTCCCGAGCAGGACTTGGGGCTTTCTAGAATTGTTGATGTTTACTTAAGACTCTTGTGCACGTAGTTGAAGATGCACTCTTCGAGGTCTACGAAGTGGATCCAGGGAGAGAACGAACGCTAGCCCCGATTGGGAGTGTCTGGGGAAGCTATGTAACTATTCAAAGGATACATCATAATATCAAGTTAACGGGCCAGAGAACTGATTTGAGACTCAAAACTGGCGTAGGAGAGGTATTATTTGTAGGATTTAATCATGAGACTGCCTCATCGATGGTCTATACTTTAGGGATGTCACCCCGGTAGTTCATTGTGACTGCCTGAGAAGTGGACCAACTCTAAACTCGGAGTGATTCCTCACAACGAGAAAGATCATGCCAGAAGGCTTCCACATAGTCTGCGTATGAGGAAGTAGTGCTGCTGCCGTGGTCCTCTTTCCGCAGGATGCTACCTTAATTTTTGGTGATTGCCGCTCCCAGATGAGCAGATAGGCGTACGGCTTTGTGGCTCGGAGGCCACGGCTCTATGCCTGGTTTGTTCACTTGATTTGTGTGGGCACGACATGTCTTTCGCAGTAGGTAGCGACTCGAGTAGCAGCTTTCGGCGTGAAGCTCGAGTCTTGGTTGGATTGGTGGGGATTGAGTTGCAAAGACCAGCTTTGGTTCCTCAATTCACCTTGTCGAGGAGATCCCATACCAGATGTGCATCCTCAACTGAGCGTTTAGCTGCCGCCTTCGACTCGACGGTGTTCTCAGGCCGTTCGGCGGAATTGACCCCACTCCCCTCGGCCTCAAGTTGCTCCATTAAGCTCTCGATGTCTGATTTGACCTTGTCCATTTGTTTGATTTCCTCTCGTGTGCGCTTCAGTTGTTCTTCCATCATCATGATGAGCGACTCGCGCGCCTGGTGGGGGCGGTACAGGTTGAGAAGATGGTGGGCATTGATGAATAGATTGCGCAGATCCTCCACCTTGGACTCGAACTGTTCAGGTGATATGGAGAGGATGCCGACAAATTCTAGGAAGTTCAACAGGAGGGATTTGCTAATCTTCAGCAAGTAGTAGGCGTGGTTGAGGGGTTGGGCAGGCTGGGAGAGGGCTCGGTCGGCTTCGGAGGAGGGTTCTGGGTAAAGCTGCTCGATACCTTGATCTTTCAAAGATGGTAGAGTTGTGGAAAGCTTTTGTCATCTGAAGTCAGCGAGATTGTCTCCAATTGGAAAACGTTCACAATTTAAACGCACTGTCTGCGGCTCGCCAAAGACGGTATATTCCCCCGTGGGGATCTCGGGCGGCACTAGAAAGCGCAACTCTGGCGGAAGGTCCAAAGCACGTAGTTCTGCTGGCGACCATTGCTTTTCACTGGCGGTAGTCCCGTCGTTCTTCTTCGACACTTCGGCCTTGATCTGGTCGAGCTTATCGAGATTGTCGCGGGTAAAATGCTTCCACAAGGGCGGCGGAGGCGCAAAGGCGGTAGCGACGGCTCGTTGTTCGTTGGGGTCGGACATGATGCTTCGTCTAGTCTGCCAGAGAGTTGGCGATGGGGGTTATTATCGAGGCTGATCAGCGACAAAAAAGAACTGAAGAGTCGAGCAGATGTGGAGGTGGAGGTGAAGGTGAAAGACGAAGGAATGCGGACGGAGCTAAGTGGGTCTGTGCTTGCAACGCAATGCGCTTGGCCGCTTCATCACCTCCTCTTCGGTCCAACCTGGGAGCCTTGACGAACACGCTCGCTCTTTCTGCCTCATGACGGGTGGTTGATACCTGTTTTCGAGGATCCTCGCGAGTTTTTCTTACGCAGGATGCCTCTAAATAATCCGGGATCTCCATCCCAACCCATCCTGCATCGCGCCGGACTGGTGGGAGCGGCCGCTCGATTCTACCAGCGCTCGTATGCGGCCGATTATATTGCACTGGGCTTCCTGGCAATGGGATGGTTGCTGGTAGGTCAATTGTCCTCTACTTTTATATGATAGGCATCGTTCCTAATTTCTGTCTTCTGGCTTAGATCCAAGTCTTTGTGAACCCGTTTCATCGCATGTTCTCCCTCGACAACAAGTCCATACAATACCCTTTCGCCGTCCAGGAGCGAGTTCCAGTTGGTACGCATCCTCGAATATCCTTCCACAGGCCCAATCTATACTCATCAGTCGACTAGTCATGTCCGTCATCTATGCCGGTGTCATTCCATTCCTCGTCATCCTCGCCTGGTCGGCCATGCTCCAGCCCGGCGTACACAAGACGCAGGTCACTATGCTAGGGTTGGTGATAGCTCTGATGTTGACCTCCTTCCTAACGGATGTGATCAAAAATGCCGTGGGCCGACCTCGTCCAGATCTGATTTCACGGTGCAAGCCTTCTCGAGGCACCGCAGACAATGTACTGGTCGCGTGGACAGTTTGCACCGAGTCCAACCAACATATTTTACAAGAAGGATGGCGCAGTTTCCCTAGCGGCCATAGCAGCTTTTCTTTCAGTGGATTGGGTTATTTGTCTCTGTAAGCGTTCCGATCAAGTGATCAAGTCTACTGTGGATGATAGCCTGCTTACTTGTTTAACAATAGATTCTTCTCTGGTCAGATGCATATTTTTCGACCTCGAACGGACCTCGCTCGGTGCTTACTGGCGTTCTTCCCGCTGCTATGTGCCGCACTGATTGCCATCTCTCGTCTGGATGATTACCGTCATGACGTATGGGATGTGACCGTGGGCTCGAGCCTGGGAATGCTGGTTGGCTGGTTCTCGTACCGCCGCTACTACCCGCCCTTGCGTTCGGTTCGTTGTGATGTTCCCTATGACAAGGCCGATATTGCTGGCCCAGAGGGATTCAACCGACTAGATGATGAGGAACAGGCGGTTTCTAGGCCGCTAGTCACTCGCCAGGGCTGTGGGCACGAGGAAAGCTACCAGATGCAGCATGCGGAAATATCGAGTGCTGCCTGAAGAGGAACCGTAGAGACATCGTCGCACTCGTTCCTGTGGCGAAAACCTTCAGTGATGGGGCACGATACGCCGTACATGGTATATAAGTTATACTTCACATCAAACATATCTTTGATCCATACATAGGTTACATAATAATTTCAGGCATGTATTCACTTGTAAGTTCAATACACCGGACACCACTATGCCCCTCTCCCGAAGCAAATTTCCTTGGGAGGCACTATATGATAATCAATCACTAGTGGTCCAACCAACGATGGCTCCATAGCTCTTTCAAAGCATGGGCTTATCTATGACATGATCCATAGTAGCCAACTATTCATAACTGAGATGGCACAGGCCGCTGGTTGCAACAAGAGCACCATTTCGAGAATCTCGTCCAACATAGGAATGTTTGGTAGCGTCAAAGCACCGAATGGGTCAGCAGACTGGAGAAGAGTGGATGGAAAAAGCACGAAATACATAAGCAAAGCCTCCTCATCCTTCCCCTACACGTACACCGACATTACCAGGTATGTATTCCGCATCGATATATCTTCGCACCCAAAGCATAGAACTGGCCACTTCATGTTCTCCTGTGTGTGGGTTATCTTCACCCTATGACGGTCAGTGTGCGACGACCGTTCTGGCCCTTTTTTGTGTCGTGTTTTGCTTTCTGCCATTTCAACCACTCGGCGATGTGCCAATACGGCCGGCTCAGTTAGCTTTGTTAGCGATGTCCAACATCTTCCTTGAACCTAGGCTAGCTGTCCAACGGGTAGAAGGGGCCGCATCTAAATGTTTGGGACCAGTCGGTTTCCGGGTACAGCAGTGCTGGGTCCGCCCAGTCAGAGCGGAGCTCCGTCTCAAAGTCGAGTTTGAAGGGGTATTCGTGCGTGAAGATGTTGGTGCTAAACTCGACGGTGTTAAAGTGCGTGTCCGTGAGTGTAGCTACCGAGTCGACGGGAAGTGCAGGACTAAGGCTAAGACAAGAGCTGGTGCAGCTTTTGTCGCCGCTGTTCAGGTTGTCTGCCGAGACTGTGTTCTTGTTGATGAGGATTCTCCCAAAGTAGGGGATGGCTACGGCGTAGTCATCGTCGGCAACGTAGGCGCCGTGCCGTGCCGCGTTGACCAGATCGAGGATGCGAGCGGCCTGCGTGGCGACGACACAGTCCATGATGGCGACAGTACGCCGCAGACAGAGGGACACGTCCCCGACGAGCGCCCAGTCCTGCTCTTTGGTGAGTGGTGTAGCTCTCGCGGGGGATATGAGATGTCCTATGATAAGAACCATGGCTGCGCTAAAGGCTTGGAAGTCCATTAGCTCACATAGGTCTGCACCGGCGCCCGGCCACGTCCTAAAATCGGTGTATGCTCTCGTCGCGCCGCGCGCCGCCTCCATGGCACGGTCCCAGCTATGCATGAACTTGGATTCGTCCGCCGACTTGAGCATGTACGGCAGGTGCACGAGCTTAAGGGTCGTGAAGAAGATGAGCTTGCTGGCTTGCTGGTTCCAGCAGTCGGAGAGCGACATGTCCGGTGCCAGAGGGAGCCACTGTTCATCTGGGAAGAGGCGGTATACCTCTTCCATGTCCTGGTCGATCTGGACGGTTGTCGCATAGCTGACTGCAGAGTTGTGCGCCTGGTCGCGGTCGATAGCCTTCCCGCAGATGACTGCCACCGACCACATGATGCGGCTCATCAACGGGGCGGAAGGCGAGTCGGACGACGTTCCCGGGTGGTTTGCCGAGACGGACGTCGGCAGCCCTAGCATCAGGGCCAAGAACCGTTCCGAGTGCCAGGACGTGGACCACGCATACGCGGCGCGCATGTTCAGCGCGTCCGCCTTGCCGGGGAGGCTGCAGCTCACGGCTGTGGTGATGGCTTGGCGACACCAGTACCACGCTTTTTGGGGCCGCCCCATGTTGATGTACAGCTTGTACAGCATGTTCATGCCCTCGATGCCATCGATGGTCCCACCACACTCCGCGTCCAGCTCCAGCAGTGACTTTGCTATTTTCATGTACATGTCGACGAGATCGTCCTGGGCATAGGCAAGGCTCACAGTGGACAAGACGCTTCTGGGCGTCTGCTGCACGCAAAGCGCTACCCACAGAGCCGACCTTGCTATCAGACCTGGCTCTGTGGAGCTGGTGACTACTGTGGCCAGGATCTGTCGCGCCAGCTGCCTGTTTCCGGGTCCCAGGACGTCGGTTGCCAAGGGCTCCCCGTAGTGGTATGGCGGCCATATCGGCCAGTACTTCTCTGTGGCTTCCAGAATACGGTCAAGATCATGCGTCGACGGGAGCAGCGAGACGAGACTATGTCGGTATTGAACCATGCTAGACGCAGTTAAGATGTCCAACGGCGGTGGTATCGTAGACGCTGGCCCGTTGTCTCTGTCCAGTAGTGAGGCGCCCTTGAATAGAAGCATCAACGGCGAGTTGTCGACGGCCGAATCCTTTGACGGCTCGACTCCCCCGCGCGTTGCTGCCGGCACTGGCCTCCCACCCACGGCAGATAGTGCGGTCGCCTGTGAGTGCGCGGGCGTCGTGGTGGAGGATAGGCCGCTGTAAGGATCTCGTCCACGCACAACAGGCGCATCGTCTCCAGCAAAGTCGGAGCGGGGGAGCACCGTCGCATTCGGAGGAAGCTTGTGGACAATGGCCTCGAGGTCTCGTAAGCGCCGCTTCAGAGCGTCAACCCCGTCGCTGGGCACTTCACGGCCTCCGGTCTGCTGGGCGATGCAGTCGGTCTCATGGGCCAGACATGCCTCGCAGGCGCTTTCGCCTGTCCGGAGGATGCAGCGGACTTTTCTTCGGCGGCACTCCGTACAGCTTTTGGTGCCGAGCCGCATGCGCTTTGTGGGCGTCATAGTAATGTGCATAGATAAGAGCGTGGTCCCCCTGTGTATATCTTCCTTGATGCAAGCCCCGCGCCTTTATTACGTGGGTATCGAACCACGTACGCTACCGCGGTCGCTTAAAGGTAGAACAGGGAAATAGTAACGACCTGGATATTCTGCATTCGTTCGTGGGCTTGTAATTGTGCGAGACCTCGCAGCAGCAGCGTGTGTGGCAGAAAGGAGCGAGTCCGTTTAGGATTCGCTCGAGTTCGGCCGAATGCGGGGGGGGGGGGGGGGGGGGGGGGGGGGGGGGGGGGGGCATCGGTATCTTAAAGTCCCAAATTCAACGGCGACATTACAAATTAACACGGCAGTGTTGCTGTCTGTCTCTCTACTTGAATGGAATATTCAAAGCCGCTATTTCCTGGGGAGAAAGAATAGAAGTGTATCATATCCGCTGTATCATCCCTAGATGTCCCGTTCGTCCAAAGGCTGCAGATTACGAGAAAAAGAACTTGAAGTTGACACCTGAGCAGCTCTCAATCAAAAGTTCTCTTCACCCGGCGATACAAAATGAATAATTTTGACCCATTATGAGCATAGTATACACCTGCTTCGTGGTATAAGACAGCTACTTTTGACCTATAGAGTATTAATCCACTCCAGCGCAGTCTCGGGCTCAAGTCTTTTGGTATAATCTGGATCAACAAAAGTCTTTCGCACAACACCTTTTCCATCCACCAACAATGACGCTGGTATGGGCAACTCGAAGGAATCATCGCCATTGCCCTCAATGAGATCGTGCCCCAAAGTCTTAAAGACCGGTCTCAAGGTCTCGGGCATCTTCCACACAATACCTAATTTCCGTGCATACTTGTTGCTCGTATCAGAAAGCACAATAAATTTCAAACTTTGCTTCTCTATCGTGGACAGTGTCTTGGTGGGTAGCTCAGGCGTAATGGCCACGAGGGTGACGCCTTTAGCTTCGAATTCAGCTAGGTGCTTCTGGAGCGATGCGAGGTGCAGGTTGCAAAAGGGACACCACTCGCCACGGTAGAAGGTGATGAGGATGGGGCCATTGGCGAGGACAGTCTTGCTGAAGACAGTGTTGCCAAGTGCGTCCGTCAAGACGAATTCCGGCAGGGCAGCACCAACTTGAATGGCGGTCCCTGGGTCCCGTGGTTGTGTCAAAAATTATCCTACACGAATACGTAGATCAAAAAGGGGAAATGATACTAACCTGGATCATAAGAGGCCTTGATACTTGAGACTGATTCCCGGATGGGATCAACGATAGACTTTGGCCCATTGGCGTAAAAGTTGTCGCGCAAGCCCGCTAGTTCGGTATTGAGAGTCATTTGGGCTGAGCTCAAGAGTCTATTCGAGTGATAAGCGAAGTGTCAAGTATGGAAACTTAGGCGTCTTGATAGATGGATCCAATTGCGAGTACGCTACCTTTTTATATTTACATGACCAGTGGATGTGTATACAGTTCGTGCGATTTCGTGCGATTTCGTCCGACTGGATTTGAATTATTAATGTATTGTTATTCTCCACAGCAATGGGGTGCGACAAGGGCTTCGACCGATGACAGATTCGACCGAATTCATCCGAGGACAGCACGGAGCACTGTCGTCGTCATATATGGCAATTGTGCAATGCCAAATCGTATAATTAGCCTCTTGACGCATGCTATTAGATGAACAAGCACGGAATTTCCACTAAGATAACGCTCGCCTGCATTTAATTACACCTCCTACCCAAGCATTTGACAATGCCACATGATATGTCAGACCCTGTTTCACGATATGAGGGATATGTTAAGGAACATAACTTCGTCTTCGTCGTCTGTACGTCTTAGTGGTCCTCTCCAGTGGGGACTTAAAACTAAAAAAGATTTCCCAGATTACCGCGGCCACTGGTGTCCTTTCTGCATGTCTTATTTGAGAACCCTGCTATCAATTCTCCCTAGCATCACCGCCGCCGGGGGCAAAGCCATTGCTGTTACTGCTGAGCCCGAGCAGCGCCTTGCGGACACGATCAACGCTACGGGCTACAGTGGGGACGTAATCGTCGACACGAAGAACAAGATCGCAGCGGATCTAAAACAACGGATAAATTTCAATGTTGCCATCTCGTCGAAGTCAGGATACGAACATGGCATGGCACAGCCGGCAATTCTAGTATTGAAAAACGACGGGACAGTGCTGTTCGATTGGGCCATTGTGCCCGGGGTGATGAATCTTGGTGGCGCTAAGGACCGCCCGGATTTGAATCAGGTCTGGGAGAATGTGCTGGCGCGGTTGAATGGACAGCCGCTTGTGCACAAGAAATACACCTTGCAGTCAATTTGGAGTGTCGTGACGCAGAAGCTGTTCAGCTGAGCGAGGAAAGGCTGCTGCTGTTACGATTGAGGGCGTCCAATTCCATATGGAAGAGCAACCGGTGGGTTAGCCTTGTTTATTTGGATGCTGGGAAGTTGGCCAGGAAGGTGCCTGAGACCGGACGCCCACAAATGGCCTAACCTATATCCTCAGAGGCTCCTTCTTCTTTTCTCTTTGGACTTGATTCCTTCGTTGGTCTTACTATATGGCCCTGCCATATAGTCCGTTCCCCGCACTCCCGCTCTGCCAGTGCCCATCTACCCCTATATCTACCAGTATCCAGCTTGCTTCACTCCTTCTCTTCTCCAAGATTTTTGTAAACAGCATGTTTGCCTAGTTAGATTGAATCAAGTCTTGCTTCAGCCCTTCACAGTCTGTCCGTATTTCAATTGGCACGTAACATTGAATCAAGTCTCCCCACTACTCTTATCTCTTTGCAGTTTTCGGCAGAGCGTGGAGACGTATTCACGTTGATCCTATTGGTATTGAGGAGGGCAACCCATCTATACTCAATGGAACTAGCCCTCGGCGAGCGGGTGAAGCGTTTGTAAAACGTCTTCGAGAAGCAACCTGTGATCCGAGGAGGTATGTAATCCCGAGGTCTAACCTAGGGATTACAAAGGTCTTATATCTAGGTAGAGTTAAAGCTAAAACAATATTGACTATATCAAATAGTGGAAAAACAATATTGATGTCCGTTATAATATCCGAGGTTATCCTCTTTACGGTGTTAGTAAAGGTCTTTAGAGTAGCCTTACCTACTTTATTATAGTAGTCTAATCGCGGATAGAAATTATAGTTTATTCCAAAACTATATGAAAGGATAAATACCCCGTACTATGCTGGTATCGGCTATTCTTAAATCATAGTAAATAAGCATCTAGACCAAAGGAATATTCTCGTTATAAGTCGCTTCTTTACATCCTTTCAACTAAAGGCCGATGTCACGAACGAACCGCCGGGCGGTACCTACTTTCACGCCGTACTTAATAAAGAAACCTAGGTCTTAATTCTTATAGATCTATATAAGGTCGAATTTTTGAGGGTCACATCGCGTACTTTACTAATATTCTCCCTAAAACTCTCGTTCTTCGCCCGCGAATACTACTATTTAGTATACACCTCTACAGCGATATCTAGTAGGCTATTAACTATAATAGGAATCTACCAGAAGGAAGCGAAGCTAGCAAGAGAAGCTCTTCTGCAGCTCCGCCTTATCATAGAGAACCTCTGCACTATCGTCAACCTCCAACCACTAACCAGGCCAACCAAGCCAGCCAGGCCGGTCAACAGCGACGCCCTATCTTCAAAAAACAACTATCTCTTAGCGAAATCGATTTCTTGGTCTATCTCGAGATCCAGGGCTTATGAAGCCTTATTGATAACGTTCAAAAATCAGTTAACTTTACGCGCTATCAATTAATACCGGTTTCGACCTGGAGCGACCGTATGGCGTCGGTGGCGAGCCCGAATGGCATCCCGCTGCCCCAAGTACATAGGTTTGTGGCATTATCTTTGGCCAGCAAAGACCTCGATGGTATTACCAGTATGAACTTTGTATTCCTCGCCCAACATAATTTCAAAACTTACAGTATCTGTAAATTGTATACCGTCCTCGAATCATTTCACTTCCTACATACATAGTGGTGGCATGTGGGGTGGCAATAATCCGGCGGACGAAACGCGCTTATCGCCGCCTTTTGGCATTTGGCATTTTTGACTTTTGCGGGGAGCACGTTTTCCTCCCTTCTGGCATCCTCGACCCTGACAAAGCGGCCCTGTCTCGGAGATCCAGCAATACACAGCTTTAAAGCAGTTCGCCTTTCGCATAACATCTCGTGGTTGATTCACCCACGCGAGTCAAGAGCCTGTCAAATCGTGCCTAGGTTCCCCTTCTAGTTCTCACCCCCGATGGACCCTTGAAACCGGTCCATCAAGCAGACCATGTGAGGAACCTTCCGCGATACATTGGATGCCACGCAGAAAAGCTGCCGACCGCGCGAGCCAGGTGAAAACCCGGTCTCGCAGCGGCTGTCGAGAATGTCGGGCGAGTCGCGTGCGATGCGACACCAAAAAGCCCGTCTGTACGCGCTGCTTGGAGAGAGGACTGCCGTGTTCGACCAATCTCATCCTGAAATGGGAGTCTGAATTCGTGAGCCGTGGCATGGCATTTGGCCGTGCTGGCGTGTGGAGTAAGAACCGCACCGATGCATCCCCAGCCTCGGGTTCCTGTGCCTCGTCTCCTGCATTTTCTGTAGATGATATGCGAGAGTGGTGTGCACTGCCGGCAATACATCCATGGGCATTCATCAACATCGGGATGACAACCTTTGAAACTCCCGATCAAATAGACATTGCATTGAACGAACAACTTGCGCTCGTTCCTATCACCAACCATGATGCCGTGTCGATTGCCGGCGACGCATTGGCTGATCATCTGGCATTCGGTTTCTACTCCATTCGCAACGTCGGTGGTCTTAGGAGGGCAATGAATCCTGGCCCTTCCCCTGCACTTTCCCTGTTTCCAGGCATATCGGAAATAGGTCATACAGAACTGTTTGATTATTATCTCCAGCAGGTCTGCCCTCGCACTACGGCCAGTTCTACTCTGTCTTCACCATTTGCCTCTGTGATTCTTCCCTTCAGCGTCTCAGCATCGCCCACGTTGTTCAAGGCCATTCAGTCACTCGCTGCATGCCATTGGGCCCGACAGGATCCGGCTTACAGCACCCTTGGACTCCGCTTGAAATCGGAGACCTTAAGAGACCTCCGTCGCCGTCTTTCATACGAGGGATCCGCTACATGTTGCACCGATCCTGAAGTTTTGGTGGTCATGATGATGCTCTGTCTCTATGAAATTCTAGACAAATGCGATGAGCATTGGACGATTCATCTCAAGGGCGCCAAAGATCTGATTCGGCTTCGGAGACAACGAGTGGACGCGGTTCCCGACCCGGTGACCACCTTTGCCGAGCATTTCTTTGCTTTTCAAGATGTCATGGGCCGGACTGCCTGTGGCGAGGAGGTGTTATTTGGCAGCGACTACTGGAAGACTGATGATCAACTCATTGATTTGTGGATGGGGTGTAGCCCCGAACTGGTCGCCATCCTCTCCTCTATTACCGAACTGAGCCGAGCCCGGCGACAACTTCAATCGGGGAACTCTTCCACCTTGTTTTCTGTTCGTGCTGCTTCGCTTGAGCATCAGTTGGAAAATCTCGTCCAGGAGGTTGGAGATGGTGATGATGATATCCTTGCCTCTGTCGCCGAAGCTAAACGCCTCGCTGCTTTACTCTATCTGCACTGCGCTCTCTACGGAGCCTCTCCGACCACGCCTTTGGTGGTGAATTATGTACACCAGATTCTTCGCCTGGTCTCGGATCTGCTCGAACGCGAGTCCATGGCTAGCGTAATGTGGCCCGTTTTCGTCGCCGCTGTAGAGCTCGATCCATCACGGGATGAGCTCTGGTCTAGTCCGGATGGCCAACCGGTATCCGGGCGCTTGGTTGTTCTTCAAGCCCTGGCATCGATGGCTGATTCCACCCTCTCGAACATTGCCCGGACGCGGGCGGTGATTATTCAAGCGTGGCAAGCCCGCGATCAGGATCTTCTTAAAGCGCCGCAGACGGAGACGAATGATTGGGAGAAATATGTAGCCCCCATCAGCACATCTATGAGCTTGGCTTGATTCGTATATAGTGTATTATATTTTCCTGCTTCTTGGTGCTGGGTGACTTCCATGTAACGATGCCGAGGACAGAAGCAGTCACAAAAATCCTATCCTGGGATCAACGACACACCGGTGGATAATAAGACGTTGCTTCTTTTCTATGGATGAGATGATAGTAGACATCCACAAGATCAAATAGTTCGGATGATCGACCCAGGCAATGCAATCGTATAGCAGGTGTTAAGTACGGTTCGATGTTATACCAAGGAGGTATATAAGGATTCAGTAGGCCTAGTCGATATTCCTATTTCTACGTCGCATTTCAATTGATCTTCAACCGATTTATACAGACTTCTCATCGCCTTCTATCCGATGCTCTTCCTACTCTAAACGTTTCGTCGTGACGAAAGTAATCCAAGTGCGGGGCGCCTCCGCTTTCGGTTTAGTGGAACGACTCGGCGGCTACCAGTCGGGCTCCAGCGTCCTCTTTCCAACGCTCTTTCCTCAACTTCACTACTTCTCTCGATAGAGCGTGCCATGACTTAACACCTATCGGATAATGCCTTTTGTTAGGCCATCGGCCCGTCTTTGAATCCCGGAGAATGGCACAGGTCCGTCCTTCGGTGCCCGGGCGCAGCTCCTCCGCCCACGCGTTCGAAAGCAAGCTCAGCCAACAACTATCACAATCGCAATCGCAATCGCAATCGGAAACGCCTTTCGCCCAGCGCGAATCGGAGTCGCGATCACCAAAGTCGCGCTCCCTCTCCGATGCCCCCAAGCCCACCCCTCAACCCGCCACGGGAGACTTGAGTCGTCCTCCCAGCAAAGACGATAGCGTGATCCCATCTTTACCGGCAACTCCCAGCAGGTCGAACCTGCACCACCCGAACCTCTCATTGAACCTTTCGTTAAAAGGCTCCGCCTCGCCTTCAATTATCAGCCGAGCTCCTCTTTCTCCCAAGCTTGACTCCTCCCAAATTGCCTATGGGTCCCCAAATTCCGTACTTCCACGCCGCTCTCGTGGTCTCGACTTCTCGCGCGCTTGCACCCACCTCCATCATTCGACCTTAGCAGAGTCGTCCCCGGACTCATCACCGACCGTCGGAGGGCGCGGAATGATGATCCCACAGCGGCGTAGTTCGCCCGGACTGACTTCGGTCCCACCTTTCTCGACTTCGGGCCCGGCAGACCGAACGGCGATCTCGAGCTCAGTCTCGAGTGTGAACATGTTAGAATCAGACACCAGCAGCAGTGAAGGCGACGAAGATGCCATGATGGGGGACCGTGATGACGTGATGCTCAGTACGCCGCAGGCGGCGCGAATGGGCACCGGGCCCGGTCTTTTCGCGACGGGTACCATCCAAAGTCCTGGGAATGATTGGATGGGCGGCTACTCCCAAGCTGCGGCCAGCCTCATGAGCTTCCAGCGGGCTCGATTCCGAAAAGGGCGTAGCCGGCACAGTTCAAGCAGTGCCAGCGGAAACAGCACCAAGCCAAGCCCGGGGCCTCATTCCCCTCCTGTCATGAAGAGCGTCGAGAACCCAACCGCTGGGTATTTTGCTCCCCGCAATTCAATTCATTCTCGACGAGAGAGCTTGAGCTTAGGGACGCGAGATCTCCGACTATCCGATCTGAGTGATGATGGAGAGAGCCGCGGCCCTCGAGGAGGCAGTCCTACCGCTGTATCGCATTCCGATGGTGGGCCACTGGGCGTAATTCGACGTGCGGTCACTCGTCGGGGGAGTCTTCTGGTAAGTGGTATCTAGTTCGCTCGTCAAGCAACTTTCCCTGAACATCATTCTGACCAAAACGTCATCAATATACAGCCCAAAACCAAAACGTTCGCCCGCATTCGGGCTGCTTTGATGGAAGAGGGTGCACCCGTTGACAGTGATATGAAACGGGAAGCAGAGGTCATCCGGCAGGTCCGCGATACTGAGCCCGAGACATCTCCCACACTCAGTGCCTTCCCAAGGCTTCAACCATCTCAACCGGTCCAGACGCCGGACATTGGTCCAACTGCCACTGCTGCCAAGTCTGAAGTAGCAACCCCTCTGGCCAGCAGTTTTAGCAAGCATGCTAGTCGCCATTCCGGTGGGGTAGAGTTCTGGAACTCACTCGATGGGCGCTATCGGACGCCACCTCCCACTCGTCAAGGTGCACCCTTCGCTGCGGATGAAGATATTTCCATGGACATGACCCCTTCCACAACTCTAGGGTCTACCACCGACTCCAAGCAGCGCTCCCGATCCTCCACTCCGCACGCCCCGGGTATGTCCGCGATTGGCGAAATCTGTCGCAAGCGGCGTCGTGATGATGATTTTGACCCCAACCTGTTTAAGCGACGAGCCGTCTCACCTAGTGTGAGTGCTCAGAGTAGTCCAGTCCTCAATCATTCTTCTACAGTCGATACCAGTGGACCCAACATCTGGGGCCCGCCATCCAAGCTAGGACCACCATTCTCTGAACGGCCCGTCAGTGAGAATTGTAACGGCAGCAATGCCAACGGTGGTAGTACCGGTGGTGCGAGTAATGGCAATCGCCTCAGTTTCCATGCTGGTACCCCAAAACGAGTTGGATTGCAAGGTATGACCGAAGCCAGCGATGGGTTTATGAATATGAGCATCGAGTAAGAAACCAGCTCGTCGCTATTGTTGTTTTTCGGACATTGAGATTTGCACTACATGATGACATTCTTATACGCTTTTAATGAGGGGCACTGGGAATTAGTACAGGGCTGTACTTTTTCCTTTATGGATTCTGTCGTTTCTTGGGTTTCTGGCATGGCGTTGGGAGAGATGAGATACACATTATGCAGCGTGGAGATACATTAATATTATCATTTATCCTATGCACTCTAGTGTCCTCTTTTTACTTAGAAGCACATTAAAGACGCAGAATCCATTGGCATAGATCCAAACATTGTTTGTCCCTGGCTCATCCCGCCAAGCAGAGTGGAGAGACTCCAACGCGGCCAAAACACGTGCGGATCCTCTCCGCCCCCGAGCTCAACTTCCTCCACTCCAAACAGCGGACTCTGTTGCACCCTCATCTCCAACATTTTTCCTGTACTGCTTCCACTCTTTGCAGTATGGCTTCAACCATTGAGCTTGCGTCTGCCTTCATTGAGGGTGCCCCGCCCGGCGAGGTAAGCATACCGGTCATACTCCAAGCCCTTCCCCCGGATTACCCCTCTGCCATTACTGCCCCTCTCCTCGGGCAGTCTGTACTTTTAAATACACGAATATAAGCTAATGATGGGTCTCTCTGATGATAGCTTGCCGATGTCGTTGCCGGTATGGAACCTCTCCCCTCCTTCGCCGGGCCTTAGCCTCCACGGCTGCCTGTCAACAAACACCCGCGGTTTCCGATTCATTCGCGTTCTCCTGCTGAGTCTCGTGTCCGATCATAGATGTGCAAACCCTAACCTCCGACGGTGACGATATCCTTCCTTCGCTTGCCCCTGCTTTCGAGCGATACAATGAAAGCCAGCTCGCGACGGTGAAGCTACCGGGCTCAAGCCAGGAGGTACGGTCGAGCTTGATCTTTGGATTTAACGCAATACGAGAGCCTATTGAATGCTGACCTTTTGGATCTGGTGTGAAGGTGATTGTCAGTGAATTCAACAAGGTGGAGGGCAACCGCTACTTTGATACCGAGAGCCAGACTTCGTTTGAAATCGACCACACTACACAGGTGAGGGAGGAGATCAACCGGACAAGATCATTGGGATATTGAAAGCTCACAACCTGCGTTATGAAGACCGCCTCAAATGCGCAGTCATCGCCTTTGGAATCACAGAATGCCGATCTGATGTGAGCTTGAAAATGGATCGACTTGGACTGCTGCAATCCCCACTAATCGAGGTCTATAGTAAATCGCTGCTCAAGTCCCTAGGTGTTCATGCCAAGGAGCACTACCCCAACTGCTCCTACGGTGTCTACCCCATTGATAATGACTCTGCTGTCGCAATTCTTCTCGTCGCTAACCGATACTCTCCTAACAACTTTTGGTGAGTCCATCTTGACGGACGAAGTTTCCTCGAATAATGAAATAAACAACGAGAACACGGGGCTAACTTTCCGCTTATTAGGAACGGCCGATTCCGCGCTATCTACCAAGTCCCCGTTACCTCCTCTTCCACAGCCGTGACGGGCAAGATTCACGTCAATGTACACTATTACGAAGACGGCAACGTGGCTCTGAACACCACCAAGCCCGTCAGGATCCCCATAACCTCCGGCACCGCCGAGTCCATCATCTCCCGCATTGCCGCAGCCGAGCGCGACTACCAGGAGGAATTGAACCGGGCATTCGTGCGCATGGCCGAGGGAGCCTTCAAGGGACTGCGGAGACAGTTGCCCATCACCCGTCAAAAGGTGGAGTGGGAGAAGGTTGGAGGATACCGGTTGGGTCAGGATATCTCTGGTGGCAAGGGACGGTAGTTCAAGCGAGGCATACGATGAGCAAGTGCAATTTTGAGCGTTGGACGCAATTTATCCATAGGCGGGCCTGATGAATCGATATACATATTTCTTGCACATGAATTGTTGGTTTCTTTTGTTTTTGATTCGTTTGTTTTCTGCAAGATACATGCCATACAAGAAAGAGCACATTGGATATTCTGCGATATGCTATTATTGTCGATGCATAGTGTAGTGCTGTGTCATCTCGTTCGTTTCTTCTCGACCTTTGCTGCCAATTGGGCAATGAGCCTGGAGAAGAAGATCGCCCGCCTCCAGTCAGTCTAAATAGACATAACATCTACGAAGCTGGGATTCTTCCTTCTTTCGGACCCCGACCGCTCTGAAAATTGGCGTACAGATGGAAATCAACTCAATATGTATGACAAGCGTATTACAATAATGACTAGCCAATCAAAATGATAGTTGATTGGATCAGTCAAGACATCTAAGCCCTTCTAAGTTGAATAAGGAAATTATAGCCCATCTTCAACTAGTTTTGTTAACTATGTAGATACTCGATGAGTCCCGTCATTTGAGCCTTTGACCTGTACATCAGCTTGGGCAGAGGCCTTTTGTAGGACAGTGTCCGATCCAAAAAAAAAAAACTTGGACCGAATCCACTAGGAAAATGAGAGAACAGAATAACCTCTTGCTTCCTCATGTCCCTCTTAATATAAATGAAGATTATAATTCTCCAGGGAAACGCAAGCCGACCAAAACTCAATGATATCGATCAGTCTGGAAAAGCCTGTGAAGTCGGGATAAGTCAAAGCGTTTCACAAATTAAGTAGCATGAGATTCCCAAAAGTTGCAGGATATAGATGACCAAACAATTATCGAGTTGGCGTACTAGTGCCCAGACTTTCCCTCATGTTCTTTGAAATATTTGAGCCACTGCTCCGTCTTTGTCAACCCATTCGTGAATTCAATAACTCTGTTTCTGGTTACGTCTGTCGCAGACGCTTGAAGTGAAGCCTTGAGCTCCTCAATAAAGAGACAAAGACCAGATCTCCAATCGTAAATTTTGAGCGCGCGATCTACACCCGCACGAGTAAAATCGGCGCCGCTTGTTGCAACTCCAATGGCAATAGTGACTGGTATAGCCGTCGCATGTCCAAGGCCTGCTGCAAGAAAGCTTCCAATCGTAATATGCACTAATGTTACTCGCTAAATAATCCCTGAAGCCCACTCTTGTCGAAGCATATCTGCTCCTAAAGCGCTCTCTCCTAGGAGTGTCTGAGTCATTTCGAGCATATGGTAGGCGTCCCAGATCCCCACGTTTGAAGAAGCAAGGCTATATACCTCCTAACGGGCCTCGCTTCTTGCTTTCTCCATGAACTTCGTAGCTCTTTCACTACCGGGATCCCGGCAAAGATAATAATAGTTCAGCCAGAACTCACGGGCGGCGCTATGATCAGGCATATATGTTCGTAACAACGCCTTCCACTCTCTGTCCTCCTCGTTTTAAGCAACCGAGGTGCACACATATTCCCACCACACTAGGAAGTATCCAGACATCTCCCAATCAATTATGCCGGCAAGGGAGCCATTCTCAACAATAATGTTCACATTAGTGAGGTCTCCGTGCGTAAAGGTGTAAGGCGTAGCGGAAGGCATACAATGTCGAAGCCGTATTCGTGTAGCCTCGGGGATTGTCTCTTGCAATCCGTGTTCCATGTCATTCCAGAGATCATCATCGGATGCTAGAGGACCGTGAGGAGTCTCGGAATCTTTATCTTTGAATAGGAGGTTTGAAAAAAACGGATGGCCGCCAAGAGATTGAATTTTATCAGACTGGAGCGCGCGAAGTTGTTGTAGATACTCAGCGGTCTGCTTTGCTATCCTATCTTTTTCATCTGCGGAGAGCTTCGGCCAAGCTTCACTGAGGGGTTCGCCGGGGATGCGTCGCATTAATATGAGGGTGTGTATGTCTTCCTCCCAAGACTCGACAATAGCGGGCACAGGAATAGATGTCTGTTCCTGCACAAATTGAATATTTGGTACCTCGAAGGTCGGCAGGCTAGCACCTCGATCTTTCAATATCAATTTTGAGCCTAACGACCAGACAGACGCCTCGGTCGCCTGCTTCATAAAACAGTTTGAGGTAGCTTTGGTAGTTGCAATGATTTTGGCGTTCAGTGGTCCAGCTACACGCTGCGCAGGGGTCTGAGCTCATTTTGGATGAATAAGGAATGGTGCACGATGGAGAAAGACGTGTAGTTTCAGTTTCAGTTCTGCGGGGAGCGTGCTGTTTTAAGAATATCATGGGCACCTTCACACCGTCTTTCCTTGTGTATAAAATTGAACTGGCCCCTCCCCGCTAGCCCTCCCTGTGATAGGGTTGCACCTCCATAAATTGGGACGCCTTACCTGTTTGCAATATAAGCAGCAGGGGTCTCTGCCCTCGTCTGTGTCGTCGTCGGGGTCATCGCTGAAATCGGGCAGAACACCAGCATCCGCTGGGCGGCGCGGGTAGTTTTGGACGGGCTGAAGGCCCACTACGATCACCAGGAAGAAACGTAGACTCTGGAGATGTCAGCTCGGTTGAATTTGAGGCTTCCCCAGAGTCGGAGTCATCGGTCGCGTCGAACTCAGGCCGGAAAGACACCCCGGAAGTATCACTGTCGATCGCAGAGGATAGATCTGCAACGTCGCTCTGCTGCCTCTAGAGAAACAAAGATGTGTGCGAAGCCGCTCCAGGCAGGTAGACAATTCAATACATTGGGAGACTTGGAAAGCAGAGGCATTGGAACGCTACGGAAATGATCATCAACTCAAAAAAAAGTGATCGAGGTATATAATTGGAACATACTGGTGCCGCCAGAAGCAAATAAGTAGAAAGAACCACCATCCTAATTGTAAATTTGAGACTAATGCCTATGTTTGGTTGCGTGTCGTGTTCTAGCTCACTCATATGGCCCGTTCATATAGTCTGGGAAATTCTTATTTCAATCGTTCCGTCACCTCCTACCAGGCCAGCTTTTGTTCGTCCCTAAGACCAAGATACAAGTCTCCTCATTAGACTATTGTAAACCTGTTCTCGTTGAAGAAGAGTCTTTTGATAGTCATGGGAGAGTGTGGCAAAGTGGGAGCCAGTTAAACAATTTATATACTAGAACACCGCTAAGTCATATAAATGTGGCAGAGCCCAGTTTTAAGGTATTACCCAGACCAGCGAAGAAGAGTCCCTCTCGTAATAATCTGAATGCTTACTAGTAATATAAAGATCTATCATCGTTAACACTTAGTATATATTCGCTTGACGGGCTCTTCAATCGAAATTCAGTATGAAATTTATACCAACCCAGGCTATATAGTAAAATATAGGCTGAGGGGAGTGTGAGCAGACGAAGCCAGGTTACCCAGCCATCTTGCGGCTCATATCGGACGTTGACATTTGATAATATGGATACTGCTATAGTTCTTAGCTCAATTGAAATAAGTTTAACATTTTTTGTTCATAAGAAAACTCCCGGTCATACTATACCATCGAATCAACCTATCACTGCTTGATTCCTTCATCTGGTAAGCCGATCTTCATCTTCTTATGTCCAGCCTCTTTTCATTTCTATATCTTGGCTATATATACGCTTCTTGTGTGCACAACAATATTATGCTCCACGCATAAAGCCCGTCAGAAGATCGTCAAGAAACGCAATCGGTCAGCTAGTCAGATTCCCTTACGAAGAGGCTCAAACGTCGAAGAGGGCCTATAGCTAGTTAGATAGCTAATTCAGCTAGTAGAAGGCGATAGGGTAGGATCGCATGAGTAAGGCGAATTACTAGTCAGGCAAATCCACCATGTACTAGGGCCCCGCCTAGGTGTAGTGGGTGTTGGGAGTTTGGCCATAAGATCGATCGCTGTAAGAATCGCCTGCAGCAGAGAATCCAAATGCGTTTTGATGGAGAGAATTATGAAATTTTCCCGTAGGGGAAAGTGTACGAGAAGGGCGGGAATTAGTTACGTTACTAGCGGTGACTTGAGATGAATAAGCAAATCCATCGGGCATCGGGAGTCCCAGCGGGGAGAACTTGTCCCTTTTCCAGCACGACAATCCCCTTCCAACACTCACTTCCTGTTGCAGGACTGTAAATAGTATTTCTCCTGAAAATGGTTGCTCACTTGAATCGATTCTTGAGTTCCGGTGCCGGACTGGAGAAGACATTGCGTCTGACCCAGTCCGTGGCCCAGATCGCCGCGGTGTTTTCTGTGGGGAGCACCGCTGTGCGGTTCACTACTGCTAAATTGCAATTGGCGCTGAGTACGTTATCAATAGCCTTCCCTCATATGCTAAGGTGCTATTGTGCATACGGGGTCGGTAGACGCTAACTATGACCTCCTACCAGCACGGCGGTTCTTCCGTTTCTTTGGCTTCATCGAGTCCTTCAGCCGCGTTTCTACGTTGCTCAGCAAGGATGGTATGAGCTCTGTGCCTGGATGGTTGGATCTCGCCAAGTGGACCTGCTTTGGTCTCTACTTCCTGCTTGAGGATTTGACTATCGTAAGTGGACGAAATGTCTTGGCAAGAATGTGGTTTCTGTATGTCCCATGCTAATACCGTGCAGCTACACGCTATGGACGTCTACCTTGTCCCCTGGGAAGCGCGAGTAATGAAAGAGGCAAACACTTTTTGGTTCTACGCTCTATCGTTCTCTCTCGCCGGAGCTTTTTACGGCTTGCTGTTCTCTGCATCTGCAGATTCAGCACCCAAGGCAAAGGACCAAAAGGAAAAGAAGAACGGCACTAAGGCTGAGAAGGAAAAGCCTGAGCCAGTTGCCAATGAGAAGGCCAATGCCACTAAGACTACTGCTTTGGTACGACAGATTGTGGTTGAGGGCTGTGACTTGGTGCTTCCCATTACGCTTTTGAGCTGGGTGCACACGCCGGACTTGGTGGTCGGCTTGACGATGGTGGTGAGCACCGTCCTGACTGGTCGCGAGATTTGGAAGAAAGTGTGATTTTGGGAGATGAGGGGAGCACAAATTGTAGACATATTTAGATCATAGATAGGTTAGACTCTTGTTCTCAAACAGAAGTTGGCACGGTTGGATTTGGTTTAATCCAGTGGGTGTGCACCCAGGTTTCGATAGCCGTCGTCCCCGAGATATATTTTCGGAGTATCGGGTACGTAGTGAGAGGTGGGAACTTAGAACGAGAATCATTGGTTTTGGGTTATCACCTTCATCACGTTAGATATCCATAAGTCCTGTCTTAAATGTCCTGTTGTTTGATGATGCGTATTTGATCGAGAACAAAATGGAAAGCAGAATCCCGCTTGGGGAACTTTGTAGTGACCTACAGCCACCCTTCAACCATTTTACTGTAAAAATTAACCTCGATTTTTGTGCAAGCCAATCTCAATTTCGGACAAAAACAATCTCGCCAGACCCACTATCAGTCTAGTAAAAGAAAATAAAAATAAAAAAGAAAGCTGGACTCGCGGGGAATCGAACCCCGGACCACTCCCATGCTAAGGGAGTATTATACCACTAAACCACAAGCCCAGTTGTATATTAGGCTGCGAGAGAAAATGCTACATCAATGAGATCATTAAGCTGAATATCTCATAGGGAAGGTTCAGGGCTCGGGCTGTGTACTAGGGATTCCTATGTGCACACCAGTCCGCATAGATGCTATAAAGCGGCATTTCTTTTGTCAAAAGGGCGGATGTCAATCTGAACGGGAGAGTAAGTGAGATTCTTGGCTTGCAAAGATGCCTGCGGATCATTTTACATCTGGTCAAGTGTGTCAGCCCTGGACGTTTCTCTCTACAACAAAGTTAAATTTGAAGTTCAGAGAGCGAGAGTACGTTTGGAAGAGGTTTCTGAGGGGAGCGGTAGTTCTGCCAGCCAGGTGACAACCTCTATAGTAATCATATTGATACCTGTCAAGCATTAGTGCAAGAAATGTATTGGTAGATACAGCCTTCAAATACGTCATCTGATAGAACGAACACTTCGTGTTATAATCTCCCAATTCCCACCAGTGTACTCCGCCCCGAACTCAAATTCGTCGATTGTTACCTTCAGAATGACAATCCGAGAAGCAAGGCGCAGCCCTGCAAATACGAGGTGTACTATCACTCGCCGACAGCCAAACTTTATTAGCATGTCAGATCTGGCGTTGCCCTGTGGCGACCCCGAGAATCGTTCGATTGCGCCCCACGGAGAAATCCACGGGTGCCCGTCCCGATTAGGCAACTCTCGTATCCGCAGTTCGATCCACGATGAAATGGACGAGCCGACCCCAGTATATAAAGAAGGATATACTTGAACATGGCGAGACTAGTTCCCATTTCAAATCATAATCCACCATGTCTACGACTACACTGACCACCAAATCTGATATGCTCTACTCGGAGAAAGAGGCTCGCGCCTCTCTATCCGCAAGTAGTTCGAGTACCCTATATACCCTCAATGACCAGTCACCCTTCCACGCCGACCGAACTCTTCTCATCGACGCTCGCGGGATCGGCTGTTTCCGACTCCCAATTCCCAATCGCCAGCTCGAAATCGCCATCACCCATCCCGACGGCCGTCCGGCGTACGTCTCCACGCGCGACCGGCTCTGGTCCGGGAATAGCCTGCTCTCCCACCAGAAACTCGGAGAGTCGATTCGGACGGAGTACTTTTTCGGTCCGAATCGGGATCCCGTGTTGCATTTGCTGCAGAGCTCGAGTGGGGATGCGGAAGAGATCCGACTCCGTGGGGAATGGACTTCGCGCTCGACCCGCTGGACGACCCCCTCGGGGAGTGAGTTGCGATGGTCGTATGCGAAAGAGAAGCGTCCTGATGGTCACAAGATCAATCTGATCGTTCTGAGTGTGATAGAGTACTCGGATGGTGATCGCAAAGGATCGCAGACATCGGAGCGTCGGCTGGCGCAGCTTGTGCGATGCGCGGAGACGAGGACTCCGCAGACATCCAGGTGTTCTGCGGGCAACGGGGGGACGTTGCAGATGGACGAGGAGGCGTTGCGGGCAGCTGGGATTGACGAGTCCGTCGTGGTGGCGACGTGTCTGGTAATGTTGAAGAAAGAGGTGGACCGGCGTCGGCTGATTCAAATGATGGTGATGTCTGGGGCTGCGAGTGGGTGATCTTGAGCATGGAGTTTTTGATTGGCAAAGTATGATGGAGACGGGTACTTGGTTCGTTTTTCCCAGATTGTATTTCTAGTAGCTGTGATTTGGGTATTTCTTCCAATCTGCCGGTATCTATCTCTAATCCATCATTCAACCGTGGTATCTTCGTTGTGTGTATATATAAGTGTAATATGATCAGGTACCCCCCCCCCCCAACTGCCTAGGGAACCTTCAGGGAACCTGCCCCGCCTTGCATCGTCATCATCCCCCACTTCCGTCTTCCATTTACTTGCGCTCATTCAACAATTCCACAATGTGAGCGTTCAACCAATACCCCTCCAATTCCTCCGGATCCATCGTCTTGGCCCCCGAGATCCAACCCCGACATTCACGGGCGCCACAGGTACACTGGAACGGCTGGTCCATCTCCCACTCCGAACTCGGGTAGAAGAAGGTCAAGGCATCTCCGGCCTTGAGCGGCTTATCGTCCACGACCCGCACTTCCATCCGGGCCATGTCGAACACGAGCGAGGGGGCACAGGAGTGGTTGCAGAAGACCAGGTCGGAGTTGAGCTCGATGTGGGAGTCGCGTCCCGTTTGGACGCTCGTGTAGGCCTTGTGCCCCGGGGTGGTGCCGGTGATTGGGGCGAAGACGGCGCCGGCGGGGAGATCGATGAGGGAGTAGGCACCGCTGCCAAAGGCTTTGGTACTGCGATTGACGCGGAGACGATCGGGATGGGTCGGGAGGGGTTCGGTGACGGGGACGGCTGAAGGCATCGTGTGGAGGTGGAGGAGGAGGAGACGAAGAAGTATAGAGAGATAGAGTTGGAGATTGATAAATGGGAGGTTGATGAGTAGTAAGGAGAACGAAAACGGTAAACTATCGAGTCGACTGGGATGAATACCGGATTCGGGGCATCCTTTTATACTTGGCTTCTCTGCCTCGTTCTCCCTTTCAACCGAGGGCGATTGACTTTCCCCAGTGGGTCGAGTTTCAGGCCATCACGTAGTTTGACTTTGTCGAATCTAGGGTAGACCCGAGTCTATCTCTGGATGCACGATGGTACGATGGTACGATGGTACGTTTATGGAGAATAGGTATGATGACAACCGGAGGATTTACATGCCTCTGGTAGATCATCACGAATAGTCCTCTTAATGAAACCTATACGAAATGCCTCTTATCCCACAATTCCAGCCAACTTCCTCCAGCCAAGCCTCTTCTTTTCCCGCGATTTCCCCTCGGGCGCCCGCCAGGCCGAGGCAAACCGTCCCAGGAACCGGGGTCACTGAACCGTAGTACGGCGTCAACGGACAGATGATCAGCATGACGGAAGACGGGGCAACTAGACTAAACTCATTAGGCTCTCCGGATGGGCGCTAGGAATCTTCTAGCGGCGGATCGGGTGACACATGGGAACAGGATGCTGGAAACGGAAGAAGGTCCGGTCACATGCAAGAAACGGGCAATCCTCCTCCACCTGACGATATACACAATCTCCATCCTTCTTTTGCATGCTCGCTATACTCGCTATGCTACGCTTAATTCAGCTTTCGGACCAACTCTGCCCCATTCAACCATCGCTCCAGATTCTCCGCTACTTCCCGGTACCAACCATGCAACAGATCCTCCTCACCATACCCCATCTGCCGATTGAACTGGATTAGTCTCCCGTGTGATATACGCTTGATCAAGAATTTCCCAACTTACATGTGGGGATAATAACACCTCACTCCGCCCCTCCTGGCCCCACGGGGTCGTGCGCCATGGACTGTCCAACGGCAACGGCTCTGGATCGAACACGTCCAGCGCTGCGCCTCGAATGCGACCGGCCCGTAACGTGTCCAACAACGCGGACTCGTCAATCAACGGGCCCCGCGAGGTATTAATGATCAAAGCCTGCGGCTTCATCCGAGCCAGATCGCCCGCCCCGACAATCCCGCGACTGCGATCGGACAAAACACTGTGCACCGAGAGGACGTCCGCCTGCGCAAAGAAATCCGCCTTGGAGGGAGCCACCACGAAGCTGCCCGCCGGCAAACCCTGCGCCCGCGCCTGCTCGTCGGCCTTGTCCTGGGTCAAATTGGTCGACCACGCGAGAACGTGCATGCCAAAGGCCTGTACCGCAATCTTGCCCACCTGTGACCCCAGCTTCCCCAGACCCAGCAGACCTAATTGTTTCCCGGACAGCGTCATCCCGAGAGATCCCTGCCACCCACCGGCTTTGACCGCTGCATCGTCCCGAGCGACGTGTCGCGCCAATCCCAGAATCAACGCCCACGTATGCTGCACCGTCGAGTTGACGCCCGGGGGTCTCCCCTCCGTGCCCGCGACGGTGACACCGTGCTGGGTGAGGGCGTCGAGGTCGAGTGCGAGATTGCGCGTGCCCGTCGTCAAGAGGAGTTTGAGGTTGGGCAGGGCGGTGATGGTGGATGCGGGGAACGGGGTGCGCTCGCGCATGGCGAGGATCGCGTCGAAAGGGAGGAGGCGTTGGATCAGGGCATCTTGTTGAATTGGATCGCGGGGGTCGAGCGTGTCGGGGAAACAGCTGATGTCAACGCGGTCTTCCAGGTGGGCGAAATGGGCGTGGGCAATGTCTTGGTAGTCATCAAGAATGGCGAATTTAGGTTTGGACGCCATGGTGGGGTGGCAAGTGAAAGGGAGACGTAGTGATGGAGAGAGAAAGAGGTGGAGGGGGTCAACGGTATCTCGAGGTTAATGATGAACCCCGCCTGTGGGGAAGAAAAGCGTAGCTTGTCAAGGTCGAGTATCGAGGGCACAACCAGCGGCACAACCAAGTGCCGATGAATGCTAGAAAGCCAATTTCGTAGTCGATTATTAAGACGAAAGTCTAGTCAGTTAGTTCCACTAACATCAGTGAAATTGTGCGGGATGTCGTGCTCTTTCAGTCGGGTATATTTCATCCGGGGCGGCCGAGGTCATTGCCGATAAGAAGATCCGCATGGAAGACCCGAAGAGGTTGAAAACCGAGGCAGGTCTACAATGACAGTCTCAGTGGCTATTTGTCAAATTGACTAGTATATATTGTCTTCGCACCGTTGTCGTGTTTGCATCTCACGTATTTACTTGCTCCAGCTTGGAGTGTTCCCCTGCCACATACAGCTTGATGACTACGAGGTCCTCTTCTTGTATCGCGAAGAATCACAGAGTCAGTCGCCATAAATTGGAATGGTGGACTGATATGGTCTAAAGTCAATGTCATATCGTGCTTATATTATATGCTGCGCCTCCAGGTCCATGTTCATCTAGCATCCCATTCTACCATCTCGGAAATTGTCGTAGATGCTTCCCACCTATTGAATAGGCCTCGGCTCTCGAATCATTAGTACAAACGACTCTCGACCTTGTCCTCCGTACTTTGCCCGATCGAGATGCACCTCTTCAACGGGCTTCCACCCATGCTTGATATACACTGGATAGCCCTCCCCCGTAGCCTCCAAGTATATGCGTGCCTGCCATTCATCCGCCTTGGCCGTGCCCCAGCGCAAGAGGGTCGATCCGAATCCCAGTCTTTGATAAGCCGGTAGCGTGGCCAGTAGATCCAGCACTATCTAGGTTAATCATCACTTCCACAATATACCAAACGTGCGACATGGAGACTCGAAGAAAACGGGGGTAACGCTTACTCATATCCTTCTCCGTAACGTGCTTCTTCCGACATTCCTCCAACAACCCCCGAAACGCCGCATAAAGCGGTTCGTTCATCGGGCGCGGTGAAAATTGCAAAAAGTCTCGCGCGGCTTCTTGCGCCTGCTCGCTCAATACGGGCAAATTCGTTCGCGGGTACAGCGATTCGGGAATGTGCCATCGCGCATAGCCTACCGTGACCCCGCGGATAGGGTCGGCGACCTTGAGGACGTGCATTTGCGGGTTGGCGAGGTGCTTCATCGTGTAGATGGCTTTGTAGGCTTGGAGCCCCTCCTGGCTCGTTTCAGGGAAGACTTGCGATAAGAAGCCGCGGCCTTGGAAACTCAGCGTGTTGATTTTCGCGAGGGAGGGGGCGTCGCTTTCCTCGGCGTAAAGTATGTGGAATGCCATGGTGAGATGTTAGGTTTGATCAAAGGTTGAGGGGTCTTGGAAGAGGAATTGAAGCTGAAAGGTTCCAGGACTAGTGATTGAATTTGTTTTTGAAGAGGAAAAGTGTTACTCTGACTGAGTGAGACTAAGATCGTGTCATTGCGGGGACTCTTTCGGGAAGTGACTAACTCGGGTAGGGCGCAAGTTAGGGCGTAACTAGTGTTGCTACATCGCGGGACTGCCTTGTATGTATAGTATGTTCAACGGCTATCTAAGAGATTAGTTTCGCTCGTGGTTATCGCCTCTCTACATAGGGTTCAACGACATGGCAAATAACATGAAAACTAGGCACGATTCGAGAAGTATGATGAGAGTACGAGGATCTGGTATGGTATACTTCTACCCCGCACCGAATTGGAGAGCCTTGGACGACGTCTTGGACCCACTCGATTTCGCAAGAGCTCTCGTGAGGGTAGAAAAGGGGCTCGATATTGCTTTCTCGCGTCGGATATATGAGTGCTAGGAAAAAGAAGACAGATTAAGCAACCATTGGTGTCTTGTTGAGCCCAGTCGAGAATCTATTATGGGCGTGTCCTCGGCGATTATTTCTACGTTAAAGAGAGTCCTTCCTTTTTGCTTCCTTCCTGACTGCTAGGCTGGGGTATTCACAAAGTATATCCGAGACGTCCCTGACTCTCCTTCGATAAATGACGTGAGAGGCATCACAGTCTTTGCTTGATAAAGTCCACCACGTCCTGATCATATTTGGCAACGTAGGCATGATGGGCCGAATTGTTGTCAAGAGGAAAAGGTGAACAGACTACAATGCAACCAACTAATGTTAGATTGAAACTCGGCAATTGGAGGAAGTGATCGCATTACTCACACTGACTATTGCCAATGTCACCATAACTGTGAATAGATGAAGCGAAAGGCTCACATGTCTAGGGTGCCAGACGAGGAAACGTCTAATGTCCGGAGTTAGTACACCTCGACATATCTATGAAGGGTTCCCTGCTGTCACGCACTCCGAGTACAATCTCGCATGAGCCCACGTTTTATGACTGCAGTGGAACAAAGGTTTCGTCCACGTATGCAATCACAGCAACCCCTGCACAGATCAGTCAAATTTTCTGAAATTCCGAACAAGGGCCGGCATTATCTAATACCGTTGGAGGCATATGGCTTACTTCTAAACCGAATCCTAAGATTGCTTATATCTTGGTGCGATAGGGCTGGGTGTATGCCTCGCTCTTCCAGGGGTTTGATTGTGATCGACAGATTCGGGTCCGACCTGTCTTTGGGGCCTATTGGACTTGATCAGTCGGTGAGACTTCGGCTTTCCACCGCAATTCTACTATATTACTGTTTACCTCTTAAGTATGAATACGCCTAAGGTAAACTAGGTTAACCCTGTCGTATTGATTGCTGCCCAGAAGTACATCGACGGATTAGCAATTCAAGTAACCGACTTATGATGAGGTAGACCTAATTCTCCATCATCACTGTTCGGAAGCTTTGTGAGATCTTGCGCTGCCTTTTGATCACATTTGTTTTGAATTCTGGTTTCTGATCCTCAAGCCCCGGCGTGAGACCGGGGGCAAGACTGACTGTCAAGACTTGCGATGCACGATTTGTAGATGAGTCTTAAGATTATCCCGTCGATTGAACTTCTTCCTGCAAGTCGATTCGGGGCATTTGAAATGGTTAGGGTGAACGTGCACATTTTGAATGTGTCGCTGTAACGTGGCTTTTCTTGGAAATTTGCCTGAAAAGGTGCAACCTTGCCAGCTACATACAAGCCCACCTACATCACTGACGAAAGTTAGAATCTTGCGTGACTGCGCGAGTTGTCTGGTATGGAAAGAGACACTTACTCGGATTTTTCTTTTTGGTACTGTGAATGAGAGGCCTGATCCTCAGGATAATCGAAATAGCGAGTGGACGCCATAGAGACTTTATCAAAATTTCCATCATGAGGAGTTGGTAATAAGTGGAGGTCCCCTGTGACATCGAATGCCTCTCCTGTGACATCAAATGCCTCTCCTGTGATATCAAATGCCTCTCCTGTGACATCGAATGCCTCTCCTGTGACATCAAACGCCTCTGCTGTGACATCAAATGCCTGATCTCCACTCCATGGCTGCCAAGAGTTGGAAATACCACCTTCTTGAAGCCCAAAGCTGCTCACATCATAATCCCCTTGGGCGGCAAAACCAGAAGGTCCTGTGAGATATGAGCTTGATGAAGGGTAGTTCCACGGCGTGAAACCCTCTGCTGAAATATGTTCTATTCCATTATAGAGTGGTGGGGGTTCTGGTCTTGTGTAGGGACACAATTGCTGATCGAGATCATCAATCCAGACTGTTCCCTCAGATGGTGTTCCATTTTCTTCAGGCAATGACCAATGCAATTCTGAGTCTGGGTAATGAAAAGAAAAGAGTTCGGAGGCCGAGTCACCCAAACTTTGAATGTATTCCGAATCGCCAGACGATGTGGCCATTGTGAAGCTGAGCTTTGACGGGACAAAGAAGAAACTGGAAACCCTTGAAGAGTAACATGTTAGGGAGGTGGTTTATTCTACACTATGGAAAGCACAAGAAACAACCAGAGTAAGAGAGACGGATTATCTCACGGACCTAGATCTTTCCTAAGAGGAAACCCACTAAAATCAGTCAGCCGTCCGGTCGGCATATCCCGTGGGATATACTTTAGAGACACCGATGGATATCTCACCGGATGCACGTTCAACCACCCGGGTTCAAAGTTGAAGAGGAATTTGAGGTGACCCGGGTTGAAATAGAAGGATAGACAGTGACCTAAGACTCGCTTCGAGACCTATGAGGGGGTCGACTGGGATTAGCAGGGCGGCCTGAACGCACAAGACGTATGTGACGAGGCGCAAGGACGCATATGCACGCCGACTTTGTACCTGTCCAATCAGTGCGCAATACGGATTCCTGCGCACCAATCAACGTTCCGCCGTCTAATACAGCAAATCAACTGGTAACGGTACTGACATATCCTGCCGTTGGTTGGTGAATTCCAAACCCGTCACGCAGAGGTGTGTAGTTTGAGGCGAAGCCACAATTGACGAAAGTCTAGGGCCAAGAGGAACAGTCACCGTGACTTTCCTGTTCCCTCAAATATTTGAGATCACTCCCCTCTCCAAGGGGAGCAAGACTGTCAATCCACTATCACCAATCCTACCCATGGACGACTCAGCCTGGGAGGCCCATAGGCCCGAGATTGAGCGTCTGTATCTCAAAGAGAAGATTACCCTTGACGAGTTGGTGAAGATAATGTGTGTCGAATATAAATTTAAAAAGACGTAAGCCACGTTCAATGCGATGCCACCAAGGTACTGCCAATTTACCCGTCTCTGACTCCACATCAAATAGGTCCAATGAATATCAGTCTCGGTTTCGAAAATGGAACGTCAGGAAACGATATGGAAAACGAATCTGGATCTACATTGACGGACAATTGAACAAAAGAAAGGGACGAGAAACTGACGTTTTTATCGACGGGGAACTCCAAATGCCTTGCAGAGTTCGACGGGAAATCGGAAGACAGGCTTTTCAATCGACAATCGATAGGATTCATTCTGGTAAGTGTGCGTCGATTAAAAAATGCAGTTATTGCACCGTTGACAACTGGTAGCGCCATCTCCAGACACCCCTCCAGGGGTGGTAGTATGCTCGCCTCGACCAAAGACAGAGAGCCTAGCATTGACAACAAAGTTACCCTGGAAGGAGTTCTCTTGTGAATATCCCTTCCACTTATACCCAGGTCAGTACTCGCGCTCTCGCGCAATTGTGCTTTCAGACTCACATTATGCAGAAACCCGTTCAGACATGCTCACTGGCGTTACAAAATCCATCTCGAATCATGTCAAGCAGGGGTTTCCCGGACTGCATCGAGAGCTCATACGGGCTCTGAACTCGGACCTCCCGGACTTTATCGGCTTGAAGAAAGTCAATCATGATCACACATCCTCACAGGCTGGTGAAGGGCAGGTACCAACGGAGATTTACCCTAGTTATGTTCTTCAAACTGACTTCATCCCTAGAGCGGCCGAGTATGACATTGAGCAGCTTCTCCGGATGACCATGTACTTGATTTCCAACAAGCTTTCCCTAAATGGACAGAGTGAGAGCCTCGATCGACAAAAATGCATTGCTGAAGAGGATCGCCTCTTGTTGGAATTTTTCGAAGTCTCGGAACTGTCTCGAACCCACGTATTTGAACGCCTGTTGTCAACTGCGCAACCATCTGCCTACGCTATCTTGGAGAGATTATTCCAATCTGCGATTCGGCTGCATGAACTGAGGACCATTGAGATGATGCTGCAGGGTGGAATGGACCCAGACCTACCCATCATCTACTTCAAATTTGAAAATGCGTTGATGGTATCACCCTTGGAGTTTGCTGCAGATCTCGAAAACAGAAAGGTGGCTCTTAAAATAACTCGTCTTTTGCTATCATTTCAGGCAAACATCAATACGTTCAAATGGAAGCCCACACTCCAGATAGCCCTTGAGGCCATGGGGATTGATCCTGAGCCCAGTCACCGGTTCCCAGGGGAGCGTTCCGCTGAAACTGAGAATTTGGAGCTTCTCCGTCTGGTTTTACAGTCCACCTCCCACATGGAAACACGTCTTAGGCGTTTTGGAAAGTCTGGTCCAACCGTCACAGCCCTTGGCCTCGCTGTGAGCCTAGGCCAGTTACGAGCAGCCAAGCTGCTGATTGATCATGGCGCGAACATATTCGCTGCCCAGCGCACTTACTTAGACAGTGATTGCCCCATCTTTCAGACCGACGCGCTTGGTCTAGCTGCCAAGGAAGGAAACGTTGCGATGATGTGCATGCTTCTTGAGGCGTCCGTACATGGGAGAGGTCAAAGCGCCCTGTCTTACGGCCTCATTCAATCCCTCATCCTGGCTGTGACTTTTAACCAAGAAGCGGCAGTGAAGATTCTTTTGAACGCAGGTGTTACTGTTCGTGATGCCGACAGCTTTCTTATGGCAAGAGATCCTGGTCAAAGGACACTCGTGAAGAGAGCTTTGGCTCAACAAAACCTGGACCTCTATCATACCCTGACATCTGCGGGGGCAGTACCCAATTGGCCGGCTGTTAGACATTGCTTCAGTCTCCAACTGTTTTGTGCAGTTAAACAGAATAATCTGCACGATGCAATAGATCTGTTGAGTTCAAAGACTTCACCGAATGATATCTACGACGATCTCCCAGATAGTGCCCTCGGGGCAGCCATTGCGCAAGGAAATTGTGAGCTCATCAAGCTTCTCACGATCGCAGGTGCTACCGCTGAAGAGCTTCGCATTCCATGCATCCCCAACATGGAAACAGCGTCCTGTCTGGAGGCAATTGGACTTCTTCAAATTATCCTGGTCAACAATGGTCAGATAGTACTGACCTGTGCCATTCTTCGCGCCCAAGAGGATGGATTGGTGGAGTATCTCTTAGGTCTTGGTGTGGACCAGCAGGGGATGAGACTTGGTCCTCTTACCACCTTCGACCATTGGCTGGACAACCTAAAAGTACCAGAATGTCGAACCCCGCTGGAGGCAGCCCTCACGCGACGAAATATGGTGCTGGCACAAACTCTCATCCACAGAGGTTCGCATGTTGCTGAGAATGAACTCAATGCAATCGTCTGGCAAGCTGTGACAACGGACAATGACGACATTGTTTGGCAACTCCTTGACATGTTTTCGACCCCTTTCCAGGCGCCGACTGCAGTGGGAATGGCAGTACTCTGGGGAAGAACCGAGCTTGTCCGGGCCCTCCTGAAATTTGGAATTGATCCGATGGGTCCCGTGTACATCACTGATCCTCCCGACGAAGGTGAAGAAATAACAAACCAAAATGCAGGTTGGTGGCATTTGGAAGCCGAAGAAGTTGCGCCATCCGTTCTGCAAGTCGCAGCGTCAAAGAGTGACCGCTCTATTCTACAGCTCCTTCTCGAATCGGCGAATTGGTCACAAGAAGATAAAAGCCGCGCTCTCACGGCATCTATATTTTGGAGAAATTTTGACCTTGTATCGGATTTGTTGGCAGCCGAAGCGAGCGTGAACCAGGGTATATTGGAGACATCTGCACTCTCTGATAAGTATGAGAGCATTTGTCAAGTAGTTCACGATGGATTTCTGAACTGACGTCCACTATAGGGTGAACACGGAAATGCTGCCTCTGCAACTTGCAGTTAATTCCGGGAATATTAAAATGGTGAAGCTCCTTCTTCAAAAAGGTGCGAGAATCAACCAAATCGAAGCAGGCGTCGGTGGGAAGACCGCTTTACAAATCGCAGCAAAGAACGGCAATATGGAGCTGCTCACTCTACTGCTGACCTCGGAAGCAGATGTGAACCACCCGCCTGCAACGCACATGGGGGCCACTGCGTTGCAATTTGCAGCTATCGAAGGTCGACTTGAAATTGTCTGCCGTCTTTTGGATCATGGAGCCGACGTCAATGCTTCGGGGTCGCAGACATTTGGACGAACCGCCTTGGAAGGAGCTGCAGAACGTGGTCATATCGATACACTGCAGGTTCTTCTCAATAACGGTGCCCAGATCGATGGTCTTGGCCGAGTGCAATTCGTTCGGAGTGTGAAACTAGCTGAGAGCAATGGTCATTTTGCTACCGCTATGTTTCTAAAATCGTCCGGCGGGTGGACGGAGGCGGATAGAACCCGCTATGATTATGAACGATTTGATGAGGAAGAGCATCTCGGTCCTTGCTTACACGGACCGATGGAGTGAGTTTTGGCATTTCTATGGCTTGCATTTTGTGAATATGGTACTGTAAATCAGAGCAAAAAATTGCCCAGTGAGTGGGTCGATTCGGAATATAGCTCTGTATTCGGATACATTGTTCTTATTATAGAGCGGAGGTAATCGAGCCGTTCTACGGTTTGAAAACTTCTTCGTATGCCGTTCTGCTTGGTCGGCCAGATCATCACTGACACGAAGGATGGGCCGTCACTCATGCGCGACTTGAAGCATACTAGCAAGTTTCTTTACAACTCAAGAAGAGTGTCAGATATCGAAAACTTAATATTAAATTCAGATACCTTTCAATTTGACCGGGTTCTTCCACGTTCTGCTTATTCGCAGGTATATGGGTCTACACTTTACAGGTCATCTAGTCAGGAACCGACAATCAGTCTTAAATGTACCGCGGGGGAGTAAATACGGTACTGATTTCTAGATATTCTCAATAATCAAGAAATAAATATTTACTAATACATCTGAATAACGCGGCCGCATCCCCCAACTATGGTAGGACGACTCCTCCTCGACCGTTGAAGCACCTGACTTGGTTGAGTGACGTCACCCCCGGCAAAAGCCTGGCCCTGGAAGCTTATTTTCTCCTCTCTCTTTTTCTCTTCGCCTTCACTTCACCTCTGATCATGATTTCATGACAGGTCCCTTGCCTAGGCGGATCTGTCTATCTGCATTTTTATTCGCTCAAGGTTGAACGCTTGGATTTAAACAACTCTAACCCTCGCCACCCTGGCCCACATCATCCCGATATTTCTCTCTGCATCAACTGGTTGTTCGCAGGCGTTCGCAGTGCTGATTCGGCATAGCGGCTTCTACCTTCCCCGCCGGTAGAAGCGGCCGCCCAATCGCTTCCTCAGACTTGGCCGTGTTTTTGACGGCCTCGATTCTCGACTCCCAGGTTTTGCAAACCTGCCAACTTTCCCTGGTGGGGGATAAGCAAATACCGAAAAATAAAGCACAAAGCCCGCCTGCGAGGCTGATTCAAGCCGCATCAACCCGCCCACCGTCCATCCATCCTTTTCTCTTCCCATGCCTTTTGCGATCGTGCGACCGGAGCGCCGCGATCTCTCCTCATCTGTGATTCGTTTCGGACCTTTCTCGCTTCCCCCCTCCCTTCTCGACCTTCAATCTTCTTATCGGCAGGGTTCCCAATCTGGCAGATAATCTCGATGGTTGCATAATTTTGACTCCTAGTCCTCTTTCGATCGTCTCGTAACCTGCCACCCGGCAGTGTAGGGAGAAACAAGATGGTTCTGGACCAGCAGATGCTCCACCTCAACCTCGAAGATCGCCGGCCCGTTAATTTCGCCAACGTCGTAACGCCACCCGCCGATTCTGAGATTAATACCCACGACAAAGCCGCAGCATCCTCTCTGCATGACCGCGACACTAGCACAACGCTGTTCAGTTCCAGCGCCGCCACGACTAATGACCCTATGAGTCGAATTTATCGTCACACGCCGACTCCGACAATCGTGCTTGATGGCTCGCTTCGTATCATCCAAGCATCCGACAGCCACTTGGCTTTTTTCAATTACAGGCGAGAAGAACTACTGGGTACTAGCATCTACGACTTATCCCCGCATATCGTTCCGGCACCGGATATCGCATCGCTGAGTGGCGCGCTGGGCGCTGCCATCACGGCGCGTACCTCACAAGTCATCCGTCCCGTTCATGTGGTCAAGCAGAATGTCGACTTTTCTCTCCGGGTAACACCAATCTTCGAAGAAGATACCCTGATCTATGTGCTGCTCGAAGCGCATTCCGTGGGGGACGAACAGCCCAAAACGAAAATTAGCGAACAAACCTACCTCAACGAGACCTACAAGATCCTCATCAACACCGTGAAGGACTATGCAATCTTCATGTTAGACACTCGGGGCCATATTGCTACGTGGAATGCCGGGGCCTCCATCTTGAAGGGCTACACCACGGACGAAATCATCGGGAAGCATTTTTCCATCTTCTACGGACAAGACGATCGGCAGGCAAATAAACCGGCACGAGAGCTCGAAGTCTGTCTGCGAAACGGTAAAGTGGAAGACGAAGGATGGCGCTATCGGAAGGACGGGGGACGCTTCTGGGCGAACGTGATGATTACCCCTATCTATCAATTCGGTCGACATGTCGGGTTTGTCAAAGTCACCCGCGATCTCACCGAACGCAGAGCCGCCGAAGCTCGGCTGATCGAAGCATTTGAAGAGTCGTCAAAACTCAAGACTGAATTCTTGGCCAATATGTCGCACGAATTGCGAACCCCCATGAACGGAATGCTGCTTGCGCTGACGATGTTGATGAGAACGCCGTTGACGAACGATCAGCAAGAGTATGCGTCCATTTTGGAAGACTCGACCACGATTCTACTTCAGGTCATCAACGACGTACTGGACTATTCCAAATTGTCATCCGGGTCGTTCTCTCTCAATACAGACGTGTTGAACATACCTAACGTTGTGAACGCGGTCATTCGCAATTGCCAACCCTCTCTTAAATCGGGAGTGGTTCTGGAAAGCGTTATTGCTTCGAATTTCCCTAAAAATATCAGGGGCGATCCACTACGATTCCGCCAAGTCCTGCAGAACTTAGTGGGTAATGCCGTAAAGTTCACCGAGAAGGGTTACATCTATGTTAAAGCATCGTGCTCGGTTGATCCAGATGATCCTCGGTCGTATATTGTCTCTGTTCAAGTCGAAGACTCCGGTATTGGCGTACCCGAGGCCGCGATTAACACGCTTTTCACACCCTTCACGCGATTTGCAGACTCGGCAACACGTCGCTACCAGGGGACGGGACTGGGACTTTCCATCTGCAAGAGCTTGGCAGAATTGATGGACGGCGCTGTGGGATTTCATGCCAACCCAGAACGATCTGGTAGTGTGTTTTGGATCTCGGCCAAGATGGGCCGCATCGACCGGTCGACCGTCAGAATCCCCAAGAGCGTCAAACCGTCAATTCAGGGATCAACCGCTGTGGATACCTCTGCCCTGCTGCGGAAGGTGGCCCCCCAGAAGCAGATCTTGCTGGTCGAAGACAACAAGGTCAATCAAACGATCATGCTTAAGCTTCTGGCAACTCTCGGTTTCGAGAAAGTGGATGCCGCCTGGGACGGCGCAGAGGCTGTTCGGATAGTCAAGCAAAAGCCGTTGGCATATCATCTGATTTTGATGGATATCAACATGCCGGTGATGGATGGCCTAATGGCGACCGAACAAATTCGACAAATGGCGGTGGACGTCCCTATCATTGCTTTGACTGGGAATGCACTGAAGGGTGATGCCGAGACTTACCTTGCTAAAGGAATGAACGATTATATTGCCAAGCCTTTGCATCGACAGCAGTTGGTGGATATTTTGTGGAAATGGTGCGGATCTGAGAATGTCGGCACTTGACTCACGCATGGTCAAATATTTTCGAATTTATCCCCAAAACACGTGCCTGTTGATCAGAGGCCCCTCGATTGCATCCCCATCGCAAGCCCGACGCGATATACCGACCATCCGCTACTTTGCGCTACCCCGCATGCAGGGTCCTGGAGAGCAGATCACACGAGATGTCTGTGCAAGATTCTTTCCGCCCGGTCCACAACAGGGTCTTGCATGATGCACTCTGCATCACACTGTGATTCGCACTGCGTCAGGCGCTGGGCCCCCTCTTTGTCCTAAAAGTGGAGGTAGCGAATGTCGAACAGGCGCAAACCAATATTTTATGGAGCCTTGACTTCAATCCGAACTCACGTTTTTCCAGGAGGCCTGGAATTCTCCCAAGCGGTTTGGCTGGAAATATCAGATTAGGATTAACTAGGATCAACAAAGCCAAGTCTCGGCAGGGGAGAGGAGAGCGCGGCTGGAGGCTCTTCTGACCATCAGGAGTTGTGCAACCAAAATCCCAGGGAACGGGTTCGCCGCAGAAACCATCGGTGACGGCCCCCGATGATAGGCATTGGGCTCATTTGGGAGCATTTTGGCTGTTTTTAGCTTTCTGTTTCCGTTCAAGGTGCACACTACGGAGGACCCTCACGCCACCGGTGCTTATCCTTGTATCCCCTGGTATCCTATGCCCAGCCCCGAAGGAGGTTAATTTCTCCTCGCATGAAGCGGTCGGTGGACGGGACAGAATGGTTTCCTAACCAAGAATCCCAAGTATCTCAAATCTCACACTTTGCTCCATTGAGTCAATTTAGGTCACCTTTGAGCCTTTCCACTGAGACGAGACCTTCCATATGGGATGTGGTGGCATGGATATGGTGACGCGGGGGAAGTGGAGCTTAGCTCATTATGCCGAACCCAGTCTGGAGTCTTTACGGAGCATAGTTACTATATCGGGTCAAGGACGTGTTCTATCCAGCGGCAGTTGTTACCACTACCAGCTAGTCGTACGAGTCGTAGGAGAGCCGACGGAGCACATGCGCCTCGGTAGATCTCAAGGGTTCCAGTGTAACCCGCCAATCCTTCTTTGCATGGAAATTCAAATCAACGGGGAGAAAAGGGATCGCCCTAGATCCCCCCTAATACCCCCGCTTTCCCTGCGCAGTATGTACTGTATGTACTCGAGGCTCTCCCCCTTTCCCTCGGTACCCGTGGACCAGTCCCTACAGCGGCATGGCCAATACCCCTGAAAGATGTCATGTCAGAAACCCCAGATCCACAGTGGGAAACGTGGTTCAGGGTATTATCAAGATCAACAGAAGAAGTGTCGTCATTGGTCTAACCGAAAGGATTCCAAACCCTGCGGATGAGGATGGGCGAAGAGAATTGCCTAATGCAGCTCAAGTGTCCCCACCAGGGAGCCGTTGATGTGGAGAGTCCGCCAGGTCAGGGAAACCTTGTTGAATTCGTAACCAATGATTGTCATTCGAGCACCGGACATTCGAAGCTGTGGCTCCTGGGTCATAGAGAACTCCACCCGTTGCTGCTGGACGGGGTAGTTTGTTGGTTCTCCACTACTACTCCAAATGATCCCAACTGATTGGTGCGCGTATTCAAGATGAGGAGTAACTACAACATTAAGGCCAATCTCCAGGAAGAACGATGGATGTGCGGTATGATTCTCGTGTGAACCCTTCAGCCGACGTGAATATTTCCTCAGGAGACATGATGAACGTTGGCTAAACCGGAAGCGATATGGCAGCTTTGTGTCCGTGGCCAAGGTTGACTGTCGGTAGAGAAGGAGTCGTACTGTGATTGTCGATGAATTCCCCCTTTCAGTCTTCTTAATATTGGCTTCACATGGGGCCGGCTTCTAAGGCTGCATTCTATACGGTGCTTATCTTCAAATGGCAATCCAGGGGAGTGACGATGATAGCAAGCTGACTCCTCATGCGTACGGTGTAATTCCTGAATATCCAATCCGGTCCACAAGATAACTCGTAGAATACTGCCGGGGACGGCTTCCTGCATCGAGAGGTCATGCTAGCAACGGACTAGCAATCTGCTAGTCCCGTCCAATCGGCAAGTCGCACTGCGAAGATGCAATAAAACCGTACAGTAAAATCCTCGCCTCAAGGTTAGAATACAAGAAGAGATTGAGGAGTATGAAGAAAGGCAACGGATAGCCATCACATGGTCCCTCATAGAGTCTCATCCGAGCAGGTGGAAGGCCGATTGATGGAACTTAATTCTTTGTCTTTTTCGCACAGCCTCGCTATCATGGTAATGTAGCACGGAAGACCATGGAGAAGAGAAGGAGCGTTGATGCTATTTGCCTCGCCCAGGAATCCGCTTGGTCAATTCCCGTTTGGTTTTCATCGCAAGGCCCAAGCATCACAGATCGACCGCTGGGATTGCTCAGCTGGGGAAGAATCCCTAGAAAAGCTAATCCACCAGCCCCAGATGCTCAAACTAAATGACCCGTTCCATACCCGCTTGCCATGCCGATCGTCGTTCCACACATGGAGTGGGAACTCCCTGGCCATGGCATGCTTAATCTGTGCGCTTAGTGCCCGTTTGAGGCTATTCATTGGCTGTAAGTCGTGCTTGGGGCCCGTTAGCTCACTACAGAAGAGGGTCCTTCCCCTCTCAGAAACAGGGAGAAAGGATATCGGGAGCCCTGACGAGAAGGGCAGTGTGCAAGAGGATCACGAGTGAGAGGTAATTCGAGTGGTATATAGGTACACTCCGGACCCCGAAGGATCGATTTCTCATTCTCCAACCTCCATTGTGTATGGAGTAACTGACTAGACCCCGGCCTCTCTTCTGTCATTGTGCTCTCCCCTGCAACGATGAAGTCTTCTATGCTGCTGCTCCTTGGAGCTGCAGCTGCCGCCATGGCTATGCCTGCCTCTCATGATTATGAAGTTCACGAACGCCGGGACTATATCCCCACTTCTTGGATCCAGAGCAAGAAGCTGGACGGTTCAACTACGCTCCCCATTCGAATTGGGCTGACGCAATCCAATCTGGACCGGGGTCATGATCTTCTCATGGAAATGTATGATGCAATCCATCGACCTTTGATTATACGCATGAAGTTTGGACTGACTGAACGGATATTCAAGTTCCAACCCATCGTCCAGCAGCTACGGGAGACATATGACAGAAGCAGAGGTGCATGACTTCTTCGCGCCCAGTCAGGATACGGTCGACAGCGTACGATCGTGGCTGGAGTCATCCGGAATTGCAGTGGACCGCATCAGCCACTCGGCCAATAAACAGTGGTTGCAATTCGACGCGAACGCTGATGAACTAGAGAATCTGCTCCGAACCGAGTATTATCTCTACTCTCATGCCGAGACTGGTCGATCTCACATTGCTTGCCGCGAGTATGTTTGAACCCATTCTGACTCTAGTATAGAATCTAGTGTATCATAGCTAATATGAATATCCACCAGGTATCACCTCCCTCGCTCGGTTCGGGAGCACATCGACTTCATTACTCCTGGCATCACACTCCGAGAGGTGACGGGCGTCGCCCAGGCTGACAAGCGTGACCTTGAGAAGCGTCGCATCAATGGAACACCAGCGAGTATCTTGCCAATCGCACAGACTCTCTTGGAAAAACTGCTTGGTGGGTTGGGGCTGTTGGATCTCTGCGACTTGGCCGTGACTCCTGACTGCATTCAGAGTAAGTGATGTTCCAATCATATTCTTCTTGGATCAAGAAGTTCACCCGCTAACTTGTCAATCATAGAGATGTACAACATTCCCAAGGGAACCAGAGCCACTCCTGGCAACGAGCTCGCTATCTTCGAAAGCATTGCCGATGTCTATGCCCAGGAGGACCTTGATCTTTTCTTTAGCACTTTCTCAAGGTATATAGTTCTACTCCCCCAAGCCTGACAGACGTGGAACTGACCCTCCGTGAAGCAACATCCCAACTGGCACCCACCCAAAGCTACAGGGCGTCGATGGCGGTGCGGCCCCGACCTCCGTTGCTGCTGCCGGTCCCGAATCGGACTTGGACTTCCAAATCTCATACCCGATTATCTGGCCCCAGAACTCCATTCTCTTCCAGTCTGATGACATGGTCTACGAGAACAACTACACCTTCCAGGGATTCCTCAACACCTTCTTGGATTCCATTGATGGCTCGTACTGTAGCCAAGTCTCCCCTCTCGATCCTCCGTACCCAGACCCCCAGCCGGGCGGCTACAAGGGCCCCCTGCAGTGCGGTGTCTACAACAAGCCCACCGTTCTGTCGGTCTCGTACGGTGAAGCCGAGGCTGATCTCCCCATTGCCTACCAGCGTCGCCAATGCAGCGAGTTCATGAAGCTGGGTATGCAGGGTATGTCCGTGGTGGTGGCCTCTGGGGACTCGGGCGTGGCCGGTCGCGGTGGGGATCCCACCCCCAGCAACTGCTTGGGTGAAAATGGCAAGGTTTTTGCCCCGGATTTCCCGGCCTCGTGCCCCTACTTGACTGCCGTCGGTGCCACCGTCATCCCCACGGGTGCTTCGGCCGATTCGCACCAGGAAGTGGCCGTCACCCGGTTCCCCTCTGGCGGCGGTTTCAGCAATATCTATGAACGACCCGACTATCAGTCGCAAGCGGTGGCCGACTACTTCTCCAAGGCCGATCCCAACTACCCCTACTACGAGAGTGTCAACAACAACAGCTTTGGCGCGAACGGAGGCATCTACAACCGTATCGGCCGTGGCTATCCCGACGTCTCGGCTATTGGCGATAACGTGGTCATTTACAACAAGCTGATCCCCACTTCCATTGGGGGTACCTCGGCCTCGGCTCCGGTCTTTGCCGCGATTCTGACTCGGATTAACGAGGAGCGACTGGCTGCCGGCAAGCCGACCGTGGGATTCGTCAACCCGGTGCTTTATGCCCACCCGGAGGCCTTTTACGACGTGACCCAGGGCACCAATGCTGGCTGTGGCACGAATGGGTTCAGTGCCGCTGAGGGGTGGGATCCAGTGACGGGGATGGGTACACCGAACTACCCAGCTTTGTTGAAGGTCTTTATGAATCAGTAGAGCAGGTAGGACTCTGGGAGATCCCCTGCCTCCATCGCATAATTTGAACCAATTAGCTGGAATTATGACTTAGTCTAGCTCAATGCATACCCTTTTTTATGGATCCTTTGGACCTGTTACTCAAACCTGTGAGTACAATATGTATATATGCAAGGGGTCGTCCAGATGTCGCGTCCCGAGTCCGACCAGTGCGGCATGGGTTGGGTTATTGCGAGCCGACTTATCGGAGAGGCCCATGTGTATACGAAGTACTAGAGAAGAAAGCAGAGGCTAGAAAAGCACCAACCGGAGGAGATGCGAGGCCGGAGCGATCGAGCCGACTAGACCGGCGATGCTCCGAGAGGGGCCCCGAGGGGCCGAATGTACCGCAGTAATATGGAGTAGTTTATGGAATATGGAGTCCATGCAAAACAAGAAAAGTAGTGAAAGGTGCTTCAAACGACCGGTATGAATTGTCGTGTAACGTACCAAAGCCAATCGAACGATGTTGATGCATTGTCGCCCAAGCCCTGGGATGCCCCTCGCTAGACCAAATCGGGTGCCCGAATGGCCTCGACGAGATGATCTCCAAGTCCGTTCCCAAGGTACGGGGCAAACAAGCTACCATCAATGTGCCATCAATGTGACTACCGTGAAAGCCTTAACCATGGAAACTCCGCCACGAGTAATTACTCGTGGGGGTCCGGTAACAACCAGAGGACCCAAAAGGCCACGGATAAATCGCGGAGAATTAAATAATTCAAGATGACATCACAAATTACTCAGCAGAGCAGCTGTGGGGGGACGGATTCGAGGGGTTTTTTTGGGGATTTCGAATTGGAGAAGAAGGTCCAGCCCGATGGCTCAATGAAGAGTCGCATCGAGCCGATAGACTTTTCGTGATCACCTTGAGCACCTTAAGCCTCGAAATCAAGGAAATGACTACCTATCCAAAGCAAATCGAGGTATACGACACTCAGACTTGACACTAATGGCCCTCCAACTAGGAAGTACAGGAAGGACCCTGAGAGCGTGATGCTTTGCAAGGTCGTGAGAGTCGGTGGAGTCTGCTCCGCAGGTGGACGAGGAACCCCGCCGGAGAAAAGAAGTCCACGTTGCGCGGGTCCGAGTTTCGAGATGCTGTCATGGACGGTTCGTTGTTGCAGTGGATAAGAAAAAAAAATAGTTAGCAAACGGGAGCAAGACGTATTTAAGGGGCGCATCCCCGCCGTAACCTGCATTCTTCTATTTTGCAACTTCTCAACTTCTACTCTCCAATTTGTCCCTCCCCGCACCCTCTACGAATACCTCCAATCGTCCACCATGTCTCTCGGCAAGAAGGTTACTCTTAACACCGGTGCCCAGATCCCGTACGTGCCCTAGCATGATGATTGCGTGCGCCTGAGCCTTTGTCACTAACGCGCCAATCCAGCCAGCTGGGCTTTGGTACCTGGCAGTCCGCTCCCGGTCAGGTCGGCGAAGCCGTCTACGAGGCCCTGAAGGCCGGTTACCGCCACTTGGTATGCTCCGTGATCTGTCGAGTGCAGACGGGTCAATGCTAACAACAATCGCTAGGATCTCGCTACTATGTACGAATGCGCCCCTTCCATTGCCATCCCGAATGAACAACTGCCCAATCGCATTCGCTATTGTCCATGGAATACAATATACTGACATGTGGTGTCGCGATGTAGCTACCAGAACCAGCGTGAGGTTGCCGCCGGTCTCAAGCGCGCTTTCCAGGACGTCCCCGGCCTGAAGCGTGAGGACCTTTTCATTGTGAGTATTTTTTCGGCCGGAGAGATCGGACTTTATCAATCACAGTTTGTTTTGCTAACTTGCTATTCTCTCTACAATAGACCTCCAAGCTGTGGAACAGGTACTTGATGAGAAACCAGGTGGATATTTGAGATGGCGAATCGATTCTAATTGCATACAGCCAGCACCGCCCCGAGGTTGTCGAGGCCTCCCTGGATGCCTGCCTCGCTGAGCTTGAGCTTGACTACCTGGATGTGCGTACCGTTGTCCGGACGGAGATCAAAACTTCCCCACCACCGGAGAATAGACTGCTGACAATATCTAGCTCTACCTGGTCCACTGGCCCGTTGCTTTCCAGAAGGGCGAGTCTTACTTCCCTCTCGTCGAGGGCAGCACCGTTGAGGGCGGTGATGTGGTCATTGACGATGGCGTTTCCATCGTTGACACCTGGAAGGGTGAGTGGAATAGACTCTGGTGTTGGGACCGGTGTGCAAGGCGTTTTGAACTAACCTTTGTGTGATTTTTTCACGATAGCCATGACCCAGCTCCCCAAGAGCAAGGCCCGCGCTGTCGGTGTCTCCAACCACACTATCCCCCACCTTGAGGCTATCATCAACGGCACCGGTGTTGTGCCCGCTGCCAACCAGATCGAGCGCCACCCCGTTCTGCAGAGCAACGACTTGATCGAGTACTGCCAGAAGAAGGGCATTCACGTTACTGCCTACTCCGTACGTGATGACCCAAAACTCCATTCCAACCCTTTGAAAATGCTAATCTAATCACATCATCAGGCCTTCGGTAACAACATGCTCAACATCCCTCTCCTCATCACACGCCCCGAGGTCAAGGAGGTCGCCGAGGCCGTTGCCAAGCGAACCGGCCAGGAGGTCACCCCTGCTCACGTTATCCTGGCCTGGTCCCAGGTTGGCGGTCACAGTGTGATCCCCAAGTCCGTGACCCCGTCGCGCATTCGTGACAACTTCAAGGAGATTGAGCTCACTGCCGAGGAGATTGAGAAAGTCAGCGCTCTGGGCAAGGACCGCAAGCGTTACAACACCCCTTACACTGCTAGTATGTTCTCTCTGCCCAAAACCTGCGCCCCCTTTATAAGGATCTCTTGAGAGGTATGGGTTACTAACTCATTGACCCTACAGACAAGCCCCGCTGGAACATCAACATCTTCGGCGAGCCCGAGGAGGCTCCTGCTGACCACAAGGTCATTGTTTAATTTTTGGCTATCCTTATTCCCCCAAAAATGCCCCCAAAAACGAATGAATGAGAAATGTACTTTCACACCGACAATTAAAATTTCGGACCTGTCCGCTTAGTAGATATTTACATTCGGGCTTCGCTTGAATCTTGAATAATAAACCTGCGTAAGCCAGGGTCTATCCGTGAGAATTTTAGGATATGACATGGAAATAAAACCAACGGGTATGTATTTCTGGTACGTTGAATGGAGGATGGCTCCAAGGCCTCTCTATCTCAAGCCTCCGAGTGTATTGGTCTTTGATGTGAGCTGAGCACTGGACCCGCATCTAATTCGTGATATTCACAAATGGGAGTGGAGGTAGTCGGCACTTCGTAGATTGACCGGCCATCTAGCTGCGCGGCAGGAGGGCCAACACGCTTCCGCGGGACGAGAGGCTTTAAACTCGGCAATGGCGACAAACTATTGTGAGAATTGGGTAGCTTTTCATCGATATTTACCACTGTGGGCGAGAGTGAAGCCATTGGCGGAACGTTACGATCTTTTCGACTCCGTCGCCCCCGTAGGAAGAACCATATGGCACAGAGTATCAGCAGTACTCCCAAGATGACGCCGACGGCAATGCCGCCTTTAGCAGCAGGGCCGAGGGAGGAACCGCTCGAGCCGGAGGCTACACATGAGTAACTCCCACGGTATACACCTTCAGACTGTAGGGTGTTCAGGGCACTGCAGGACATGGATTTTGAGCCTCGAATGGTTGTTTCCCCAGTCACCTCTTCAAGTGAAGGTAGTGACACGCTGTGATTGGATTGTCAGAGCTCTGCTCTTAACGCGCGGCGCATGCCTTGAAGCTCACCTTGTGAAAGACCCCGTCAGTTTTAGTTGACCCTCAACCTTTTCTAGATCGGCCACGCTGAGGGTCTTTAGTTTTGAATTGCCCGTAATAGTGATCCCAGAGGCAACGTCGGACAAGGCGCTCATTGTCAACGTGGTCAATGTGCTCAGATTGTCCAGTGTTAAGGCACCCTTGATTGTATCAAGATCAGGCATGATCAGACCGGTTAGTCCGGCAGCCCCTTCTGCGGTGAAGGATCCCTTAATCTCCTCGACATTGTTGAACGTGAGCGTCCCACTAGCAGAGGATGCAATGGTGACGCTACCATCGATACTGTCACAGTTGGCCAGGCTGTTGGCATCGCTTTGACTGGAGATGGTGACACTGCTTGAGCCTGAGTATATCGATCAGCAGGATGATTCAATTCAAGTTTTTAGAATGGATTTATTTGGAGCATAGCTCACGTACAGTTGTTGGAGTCCGCCATGACCAACTGCCACAGCCCGGCAACAATGGCAAGCAGATGAATCAGCATTTGCGCAACTGAGAAATTTCAGAAGCAAAGGTTTGCATGCTGGGCGTTAAGGCAACAGCATCTGGGATGTCGTTGTTATAGTAGCTAGCATTGGGGCGGAGTCGACTCTTTCCAAGATTGCATGGACGGCACTAAAGCTCGGGCATGTCGACCCACTCGCTGCTAAAGACCAAGCTAGAGCAGTCGTTGTTGGCGATGCAAGACTTGAAATGCTATCATTGGGTGGCGTCCGGGACTTTCTGCACAAAGAACACTGCCGCAGTCCACCATTGCACATACTCGATCGGCCTTTGTTTACCAAAATCGAGCATGATAGCTATCGCATTTGCCCGGGCCAGCGATCAATTAGAGCGTAATCATCGGTCAGAGTTTCCGTCTTGAGATCGATTGTTCTTTTTTCGCCCTATATAGTAACTTCGTTCCTGAATGCATTTTGACCAGAGTGGAACATATCGATCGTTTAGGGAGATGAAGTTCTATTTTTGCAACCGATTGGCAGGCAGCAGAATTGGACGCTCCACTCCTGCGGGCCAGAGACATGCGGGGAGTCCCGAGCGGGCGAGGAAGAGCCGACGTTAGTCTGACACTTGGATCACCTTGGCGACAAGGAGTTGGATATGAGCTGGCATGATTAAGCCGAATAGAAGAAGACTTCCGAGGCAAAAAGGTCGAGGCATCAAAACAAAGAGAATCTTTTGAGTTTGTTAAGGTTCACGATTTGGAGGACCCCTGCTGAGTCAGCAAATGAGCAAATGCGGGGAACCCTCCAGCTTCAACTTTCTCAACTTTCTTCTCAACTTCCGTTCAACTTCCCCCTCAAGCAAAACAAGCCAAGGACCTTCAGGCAAAGGTGTGGGATGATGATTCTACGAATTGATCTCTTATCCAAAGCATTGCCCCTGTGAGGTTATGAGGACATGAAATGAGAGTGGGTAAAGGCTGTGAACGGTGTCGGTATCGTCACATCCGCTGTGTGATTCCTCCGGGGGCCTCGTCCTGTGCGTCCTGTGAGCGCCAGAGACGAGTCTGTCAACTCGACCCACCGTTCCACTTCAAGACTGTTCACCATGTTTATCAGAAGAGCAATGGTACATCTGCACGTTTCGACCTAGAGTGGGACGAGGATCAAGTCTGGATAGATACATCTCAACCTGGTAAGTTCTGTAGATCGCGATTCGAAAGTAGACACCCGCAGAGAAATACCGAGGCTGACTTTTCTGTCGTTTCAGTGACGTTTGTACTTGAAGGCTGGGATAATGTCGAGGGAGAAGGCCCAGGGGAACAACTTGTTCCAGAGAACCCGACCGTGACCACGAGGAGACCATTATCGCCAGACTTTCCGTGGGAACCCCACCGCGATGGGCTTCCAGACAGCCTCGCCGTGGAAAATGCTACTCCTCAATCGGCCCAATCGCTTTTCAGTGAACTCGCCCCCCAACAGCAAATTGCTAGAAGCTACGCTATCTCCCCTCCGACGATGGGCGGACCACCTGCCCTATCACTCCGAGAAGCGTCTCTGATGCGCCATTTCATTCAACGGATAGCCCCATGGGTAAGGAGTACATTCTTCTATCTAAAGCATAATCTTACCCTGACATATCTCTTTTGACTAGGCAGACGTTTGCGACCCCCAGTGCCACTTTAGCACGGAGGTTCCCCGTCGGGCATTACAGGTCCCCATGCTTTTAAAAGCAGTCATGGCTCTCGCAGCCCGGCACGACGCAATTCTCAACAACCAGAGCGACTGGGAGGCCTCGGCATATCACGGCCATTGTTTGGAACTGCTTATCCCGGCGCTCGACTGGCCTGAACAGACCTATGACGAGAACCTGCTGGTAACGGTAGTGCTGTTACGAATATACGAAGAGCTGGAAAACACCACCGACCCGCAGTTCCACCTCTTAGGATCCAATCGTCTGATCAATTTGATGTCTCGGTCCGCATCCTCGGGTGGACTAGCAGAGGCTGTTAGCTGGCAATTTCTGCGACAGGCCATCTACGCATCCGTGGTGCAATATCAGCCATTGCAGTTGGACTTGCAAAACTATGAGCAGTCATCCATGTTTCAACGCACTGATGATGCTGCATTTGCAAACAGGGTAATTTTCCACTGTGCGGATATTCTCCGAATCTGCCGCAATGTGCCCCAGGAGCCCGTGGATGAAGATGCACGACTTCAAGTGGTTCACGCGGTGGATGAATGGCACCGGGTGAAACCAACCTCTTGGCAGCCACTCCGATATCAACCCGCGGATGCCACAGTAAATCGGCCATTTCCTGAAATATGGATGATGTCGGCCCCAGTCGGTTTGTGCACACCCTGCAACAGTCTCTCCAGTCACAGTCTTGGGTACTGACAGCGTGTCTAGTTGTTGGGATGCAGTATTACCACGCTGCCTGTATATTCTTAACGTTCTCCGAGGGATGTTCACGACCCATGAGTGATTACCAAATGGCTCGCTCGCGGCGGATGTCAGAGGTATAAGCCCACTCGCATCATCATCACTCTTCTATTCCGGTGGCTAACGTCATGTTCATAGCGAACCATCGCCAGTCATATTGTGAGCGTCATTGGATTATCTCAATCCAATGAAAGTGTCCAAAATGCCTATTTTATGGCATGTCATCTGCTTCATCGATGTTAGTCTTCCCTTTCCCTGCACATCTGATTCTGGGCTTACCCGTGGCCAGTTGGCTATTGTTTGAAGAATGGGGCCGAGCAGCAAGGCTCAATGGAATTTCTCTCCCGCGTGGAGGAAGTCCTGGGCTGGCGCACTTCGTGGATTAAGCGAGAGCTAGAACGCCAGTGGGCCGAACTTAGCCAAGTAGACAGCCCTGATGGTTGAAGAAACTCGGTAGTATTCTATCGTAGCTATGCATCTCGATCGGAATTATATCGCCTTGTTGATTTCTTTCTCATGGAAGATTCAGCCAACCTCGGCTTCTAGGTGGGCCATACCCTAAATAAATGTTGATATTCTCTATATTCCATGATACTGAACCGCGATCAACTCGAATACCACATAGGAAATGGATGGGAGCAATCACTCGTAGAGAGGTCAGTCGTAGTCCTCGTGGGTTTCTGCGGCAATCCGTCGGGTTTATTCCACATCTCCGACGTCCGGGCTTATCACACATCTCCGATCCCGAGGTCGTCTGGCGTGTCATCAAATGCCGTGGCAATCTGATGGCTCTAGGTCACTTCTGGAAGTTCTCTCGGGTGATAATCGATCCGGCCAATGGAATAACAGGAGGTGAACCGGCCTGGCAGGGTCTATCGTTGCTGATAAATGCTCAGACTGAATGTATACTGCATCTCATTAGTTATTGCACTCCAATCTCGATCCTATTCCGTATTCAATAGGATGCTGATTCGAGTGATACCGCCACCACTCGCAGTGATTGGGTCTCTCGTGCAGCGCGATCTTCAGTCAACCCGGAGCATCAGCCCCGTCAGACACACCATCCAAACAAACTGGTATAAAGAGTCTCTCGCAATTTCTCTTTTTCTTCATTAATTTCAATTTCCTTCAACCGCTCATCCCGATCTATCTTCCCTTTCCCTCCCGAATTCACCCCCGACCACTCAAATAATAACCCTGCAGTTTCACCACAATGAGTCTGCCGTCTCACTACAAACGGGCCGCCTTCAGAGAGGCTGGTGGCCCGCTCACTATTGAAGAAATCGACTTGACCATGCCGGATGTTGGCGAAGTGCTGGTGAAGGTGGAAGCTTGCGGAGTTTGTTTCTCCGACACGGTTCCACAGAGTCATGGCCTGGGTGGGAAATTGTAAGTTTCTCCCGCCATCTCCCCGTCCAGCTCATTCAAGGGAGGCTCCCTGGGTGGAAAGGAGCTAGGTTGATGATGTTTTCTAGTCCAATCGTACCCGGTCATGAAATCATCGGACATGTGGTTGCGACAGGTGATGGTGTCTCGGACTGGAAGGTTGGCGATCGTATCGGCGGAGGATGGCACGGCGGCCATGACGGTATATCACACCCTGTACTCCGCATTCTCCAAGGTTTTTTTATAGCAAGGGCTGATTTGGTTTCTACCAGGGACTTGTCCCTCCTGTCGCCAGGGCCATTTCCAAATGTGCGACAATCAGAGCATCAACGGGGTAACCAAAAATGGCGGTTGTAAGTCGTCAGAAACATGCCTCCAATATTGAGAATGCGAATAGCTGATTCTCTAGATGCCCAATACTGCATTCTCCGTAGTGAAGCTGCGGTCAAAATTCCCACTCATGTCTCAGCCGCCGAGTATGCCCCGATTCTCTGCGCCGGCGTGACTGTCTTCAACTCGATGCGTCAAATGGGGGTCAAACCTGGCTCTACCGTTGCTATTCAGGGTCTGGGAGGTCTCGGCCATCTTGCCATCCAATATGCGAATCGCTTCGGCTTCCGAGTGGTGGCCATCTCTCGCGATGATCAAAAGGAGCGATTTGTGCGAGACCTCGGTGCCCATGAGTATATCAATACAAGCGAAGAAGATGTCGGAAGCGCGCTCCAGAAATTGGGAGGTGCTTCTCTGATTGTAGCCACCGCACCCAATCCCCAGGCCATTTCCCCTCTATTGAAGGGCCTTGGACCTCTGGGTAAGCTTCTTATTCTCGCCGGTAAGTATCTTGATCTCTCCCGCTTGCAATCAAACTCCGATTGCTGATTATGTCTAGTTCCGGGCGAAATCCCCCTCGATACACGGCTTATGGTGGGTCTTTCTCCTCTCCCGTATCCTGGTCTTGATCCCACCAAGGTCCCTAACAACCCGCTCATTAAAGGTCGCCCGAGGTCTTTCTGTCCATGGATGGCCAAGTGGGCATGCGCTTGATTCTGAGGAAACCATTCGCTTTACAGAATTAGAGGATATCAAGTGTATGATCCAGACATATTCTCTTGATCGTGCCAATGAAGCATTCGGTAAGTTTTGATTTTCGAGGAGATGCCCGATCCTTTCTTACAGACTAATAGATGCCATGATTTCGGGGTCGGTTCGATTCCGTGCGGTGATTACCATGGAGTAAAATCAAATGGAAATCGTCTATCACCGACAGATATATGAGGCAAATCGCGGCTCAAAAGTAGGCAAGTGTCCAAAAAAGGCCTTATCTGGCCCTATCTCGGGCACGCAACTACCGATCAGTAGTTAGGTTGGCAGTGAGGTCTTAAGAAATAGCCCTCGATCAAATTCAAGATCCAAGGACAGGCCATTAAGCATTTCTGATATTTAAGGGTTACACGGAAGTTAATTGATTATTTTCTATCCCTTCTCGTTAATGTATACTGATCTTGTTGGATGTCCAATGTGATATCTGACCCAGCGCGGTTAAGCATAAACAATAGTTCATCTTTTCCCACTCTTACCGCTAAATAGACGGGTAATATTTAAGCAGGTGCGGTAGCTAATGTGAGGTGCTCATGGTTCCAGAAATGAGCCACAGTCCCTATCAAAGGTTGTCACATTCTGCCAAAACGTTCCTAGAATATATCGTCTAGCACAAGATTCGGGAATTTGAAAAGAGGGTGAAAACGATCGAATCATACAGTCCATTTGACATGTTAATTCAGATCAAAATAAGAACTGGCTGAAAGACGAGTAGAAATACTGAAGGTTGATTATATTATCACCGATAACCCCAGACATTAGTAGACGAAGAGTATCTCTATATCGAAGGGCAATCGGGCGCTACATCGTGAGATGGTTACCAAGCACTACATACTACTTTAGAAACCACTCCATTTTGGGATGAATTTCTAGCTTCCATTGATCCGGGCAGGAAAGTGACGAAATGCTTTATAGCCCGATCAAGACAGTCTTGCTATCAATCCCCACGCGGGGCTTCTTTGTCACGAGCAGCATCCGATGATATATTAGCTAACAGCCCGGACTAAAGGAAGTAGGTGCAATTTAAACTTGAGCACAATGCAGGGAATAAAGAAAGGATAGAGTGTACCTACAATGCGTGCTCTTCTCTCGGGGTATCTCTTCGCGAGTGATCTCTTTTCTCCGCGATCTGGGGGGAAAATCACGGCAAACCTCGTCATTACCCCGCAATCATCTAGAAGAATGACAAAACGGAGTATACTGAGCTATTCTGTTGGTGGAAATTCTTTCGCTTTCAAAAATCCAGAAATGCCGTGAATATATTCATCAGCTCGAGGAGGACAGTCAATGAAGTATAAGTAGCCTCGAGAGTAGGCAACATATTGTAGTTAGAGCCGCTCCAAATCGGAACAACAACACGGTCGAAAAATCAGAATGATCGGTCTTCTGTCGCTTTTGATCAATTTTCTCCCAGTGCAAGCACTGCCTGCCTCAGCACCAGTAATGCCCCCTTATTTTGTCTTGGCTGGCGATAGCACAACAGCCACCCAGTCGTCCAATGGAGGAGGCTGGGGAGATGGATTTCTGAACACTACGCTGTTCAACGGGGCATCTGGTCACAACTATGGGCATAATGGTGCGACAACGGTCAGCTTTCGAGCTGGCGGTGACTGGGACACCGTACTTGCAAGGGTCCGGAATGTTAGCCACCAGTACCAACCATTCGTGACTATTCAGTTCGGGCATAACGACCAAAAGGCAGCCGCAAACATCTCGCTCTCCCAGTATACTGAGAATCTACAAAGATATGTGACAGAAGCGGTTGATGCAGGGGCAACCCCTATTCTTGTGACACCGTTGTCAAGGCGCAATTACGACAACTCGACAGGACAGCCGGTGATTATCCAGGATCTTGCGAATCAAACAGCAGCGACCATCACGGCCGCACACAACACTGGCGCCGCGTTCATTAATCTCAACCGCGCCAGTACTGACTACCTCAATGCGATTGGACCGACGGACGCCTATACCTATAACTTAATTACTACCGACCACACTCATCTCAATGTCGAGGGTAGCATCGTTTTCGGTGGAATTGTTGCCGACTCAATCCTGGGCGATTTCCCCGAGTTGCACGGACATGGCTTCGTTCGGGTGAATGAGACCTTGAAAAGGGATGTTGAGCATGGAATCTATTACTGGCTGTGAAACAAATGGAAGTGATGCATGCGGAATCTTCGATTACGATCTTTGCGTTGCAATATCCTCTTGTCTCCATCCTGTATTTGGAGAATAGTACGAACATCAAGATCCAAAATAAATCAGATGTCAGACAATCGAAGGTCAAAATCTGAGAAACAGAGAAAAGAAGACTGTACTTTTGGCTGATACGCGATCTTGCAGCCTTACGTCCAAGAAAGCCAATGTGTTTACGATTCGTGCGACTGGCCGAATATCACTGGTCCCGTGGGAGGCTAAACAGTCGGCGATAAATAAAGCTAGCAATGAACAACCGTCGATATGCAATATAGGCTGTATGAAGTTTCAAGCAATGCCGAGTCATCGAGATATTATCTCTACCCCATCCCTGGGGACATGCTCGGCTGTACTTGAAATGCGGGGTCGGGGGCTGCATAATTCTTTGTGCCTCGGGCCTTTCGGTAACCACAACGTGCAAGAGGGATTCTATACTTATACCAACCCCGTCCATGACAATCGCGAGCAAATATCCCGATCCTTAATTTCTAGAATGGCATCGCAAACACCTTCTAACAATGCCTACGTCCTCGGGGTTGGGCTGACTCAATTTCTCAAACCTCGGCGGACCAGGGAATACCCCGAGCTCGGATATGAAGCTGCCGTCAAGGCCTTGATCGACGCCAAAATCAATTACGATGAAGTGCAACAGGTGATCGCCTGCTATTGCTATGGCGATACAACCAGGTATGGTTGGAATGATATATCGTGCCCCTTCTGCTTGGTGCCTTGCTGATGTTTGCGTTCCTCGTCCAGTGGCCAGAGAATCGTCTACAACCTGGGAATGACAGGATGCCCCGTGTTGAACTTGAATCAAGCCTGTGCAACTGGTAGTACAGGTCTTCATACAGCTCGCCGGCTCATCCAAGGTGGAGTTATTGACTGCGCCCTGGTCATCGGTTTCGAGCAGATGCGCCCTGGCTCAATCAAGAGTGTCTGGGACGATAGACCCAGCCCATTGGGTCCTTCGACAAAACTCATGGAGGATACCTTTGGAAAACACGATGCCCCTCGAAATGCGCAATACTTCGGAAACGCCGGTCAGGAGTATATGCAGAAGTCAGCGCGATTCCTAATATCCCTCTGGTATATTTTCATCCATGCCTTGCTAACTCTGGGATAGATATGGGGCCAAGGCCGAAGACTTTGCAGAGATTGCGCGCATCTCGCACGAACACTCCCAGCGAAATCCCTATGCTCAATTCCAGCAAGCGTACACCTTGGACGAAGTGCTCAACTCTACCCCGGTCTATGGCCCTCTCACAAAGCTCCAATGTTCACCCACGAGCGATGGTGCCGCTGCGGCCGTGATCGTATCACAGCGCTTCCTGGACGCGCGGCCATCCCTGAGATCACAGGCTATCTTGATAGCTGGCCAGGCATTGCTGACCGATGGACCAGAGGTGTACTCTGGAAGCGCCATCGACCTCGTCGGATTCAACATGTCTCGCGATGCCGCCAAGCAGGCGCTCGAAGAGGCAGGGGTTCAAATTAAGGACATCAAAGTGTGCGAGCTCCACGACTGCTTTTCGACGAACGAGCTTTTGCTGCTAGATGCGCTGGGATTTTCCGAGCCTGGAAAGGCTCACGAGATGGTTCGTCGTGGTGATATCACATACGGTGGACGTGGCCCTGTAATTAACCCTTCCGGCGGGTTGATTTCTAAAGGACATCCACTCGGAGCTACTGGAGTTGCTCAATGTGCGGAACTGACGTGGCAGCTCCGTGGCTGGGCAAATAACCGTTTGGTCCCCAACACCGACCTTGCGCTACAACATAATTTGGGATTAGGGGGAGCCGTAGTGGTGACCGTCTACAAACGGGCCGATGGCCAGATGAATCACGCCATGTCGAACGAAGAGGTGAAGCGGATTTCTGGATTGGGGTACAACCCCGCGGTGGAAGCCCATTATATTAGTCCCCAAGACGGTGAAAGTGTGAGGAGCAAGACCAAGCGTCATGATTATCCGCTTCGGGAGATCAAGGCCAAGCTGGCGGCTCGGATTTGAAGAAAGAAGGAAAAGAAAGGAGATGAAAGTGTATGTTGCCGTACTTCACGAGGTGTTTCAACTTTATACCTAACTTTAGCGGTTTAGGGCTGCGGAAGACATGGAATACATCTGTAGTGAGATTGCTACCGGACATAACCTTGGCTTCTCACAGTCGCAATACCAGAAAAACTCGGGTTTGCTGTATTTAGCAGTATTATGAAATATACTATAACCAGCAAAAGCCATCAAATTTTCTTTAGCATTTATTGAGCGCAAATGGATAAACTTGTGCTCATGCATGGGGTCTTTGGCCAATGTAGATGCCATTCGAGCCGATAAAAAAAGTGAAGTGATAGTCTTCAACAATAAAATGATGCTGTCTCACGATTGGTATCTGTATGCAATTTGGATTCGAAAAGGTCCTTCAGCCCTCCTGGGCCGCGCCTCAAAAACCTTTGCTCTTCGTCCGAGCGTATGTATGCATCTTGAGCAACGAACTCTCCCCCGCCAGGGCATACGCGCCCAGGAATCCCGCTCTTCGCATAATGATTCCGATATCTCTGGAGACCCGAGTTGCACGAACAGTCCCGCTCGAGCTATTTCAGTAAGATCCTTCAAGAAGGGCTTCCAGAAAGAAGATTCGCACAGGTTTAAAAATCCATGCCCGGGACCAATAAAATGCTGCGAATATTCAGTATGGATACCAAATATCACTGTCAATATTGACATGGGTGATGGAAGGCATATGATTAGGCAATCCAGCACCGGATCTTTTTTCGATCATAGATATTGTAGGAAAGGCGCTGTTCAAGGTTCCTCGTCACCCTTTGGGTCATCTGCATGCAGATGCATGGAATGAAGCTTTTGCTTGGCTTCATCCAGCTTCTCATGAACATTCTTGATCTTGCGCTTGGCTGTAGTGTACCCTTCGATTCCGGCCAGGATTGCATATGACTTGGTCATCGACGTTCGCGACAGATCAACACCCCGTTCTTGGAGCGAGTGATGAAAGGCACGGAAGTTGGCAAGATGCGGGCGATAGTGACCACTGTGCCTGTTAGAATTTAGAGATATATGAGATGAGCTGTGAGCTTACCTTAGAGGTGCTAGGCCTCGTATTTGTCCATCTTTCGTTTTGATCAGGCCAGCTGCAGAAATTCTGCCTCCTCGTAAAAATGAGCTGTGTTGGAATGCCCCGGGTTCTTTGATTCCAATGTAGATACGAAACGACGTGTCCGCAACCTTGACGCAATATGAGTTAGAAGAGAACCCTGGAAGTTGGTTTTTCGAGACTCACAAAGATCCACATCCCATCCTTGATTGATAAACTCCCAGCGAAGTGGTCATAGACAAATGCGGGGCGGATGCGTGAAAAGTTGTTGACAGCCTTTCCAAGCTCATAGTCTTCTCTGGTGGATATACTTGATGACTTGGTCTTCTCGTTGACGGGAGGGATGGGGGAGGAAGGTTCTCGTGATGGAGTTTGATCAGGCGCTGGAGTCGAGACCGGGTCTTGGGCAGAACGAGCTCCATGTCGAGGAACATTCTCATCCACACGAACTACTCCGTTCACGCTGTCTTTGTACCGCTTGCTATCAGTGTCTACCAACTCGTTGTTTTTGGCCCACCGCAAAAGTCCCGCATCATCGACGTTGACCAGGTAGTTGAATCGCTCTTCCGGGGATAGATAGCGCACTTGATCTTTCTCGAGTCGTTCGCGTGGGCACCGGGGAAGCTCAATATCCTTGCCTTCCCCGTGGTCGAGCCAGTAGAAGAAGTTCTCATTGGAGGGAGAGTTTTTCCAAGCGGCGTGGTAAGCACGGAGGTGGCTCCCATGCCGATGTTTTGAATCGACCATTTCTAGAAAATATTCCAGACCCATCGTTTTTGCAGGACACGTAGGAGTGTGACTGCTCCGAGGATCATCTGAATGACTATGGCTTTCGCTGTCAACCGATGGTCCTCCATCTCTGCTAGCCTGTATTGCAACGCTGACAGCTCGTTGCCAGTTCTTGCGCGCAGGGCTGATAATGTGGGCGGGATCGGTCGCATCTTCGATATTTGCACCAGTACTGGTATCCTCGATATCATCGGTCCATTCTGGGGGAGGGTTTCTGCCAGTCTAACATCCGCCGTCCATATCAGTCATCGATTCAAAATTATGATAAAAGCATCGGGAGGGTATTTGCTATTCTCACATTGAGACACCGAGAGGAAGCTGACAGACCACATCCTTCAAGTTCTCGACGAGTTCGGTAGCCACGATATACTCTCTAATATCATTTGGTATCAGTTGAGTTCAGTATATACCTTCATTTGGTTATTGCTCAGTTCGTACCTGAATGGTGCACGCCGCCCGTTCCTCTGGATCTGAGGGGGGAAGGGGCATGACGTCAGTCCAAGCTCCCCGTTGCGCGCTTGGAGAGCTTCGTGGTGGCATGAGGGGGTGGGAACTGGTAGTTGTCGTCATGACTGGCATCTGCAAGATATAGAAAATAAAAACAAAACAAGCTCTATTGGTAAAAAAATTATGATCCGCGTCAAGTCGCGCTTTTGGCAGTGAGCGACACTCGCCGTTTTTGATTTGGGAAACGAAGCGGGGAGCCGACAAGATGAATGCGATAAGCGATAAGATCCGGGCGATTAGACCGATAAGCCTGGTAGTTCAAGCTGTTGGAAAAGAGCTGAATAAGCCATGTAGGTGCACCAATAGGAATCGTAATGAGTCTGAATTACTATGAAGCCCCTAGCTGGCAATTTAGATGGGGCAATTTGAATGACTAATCCTGGTGGATCTATAGAATCTCCGTTTTCCGGGTATCCACCAATCCTGCTGCTCCGTCACAAGCATCCCGGTGCCTGAGCAAGCTCTCGGAACAAGGACATGACGGGCTTCCACATAGTCTTAAATTTTCCTGCTCTATGCATTTATCTCGAAAGTCTTTAAATAAACTCGGGACGAAGGCTTCCATTCATGTAAGAGCTATCAAAGCTAAGGATATTCTCAAGGGACCACAGATCGGGAGGGGTCCTGCATGACTCGTTCTAGCTACCAGAACAATATTGCTATGATTGCACTCCTTCACCTCTCAGTAATTCTCCTCCAAGCTTGAGGTCTCGAACAGTGGAGATTCCTGCTGCGGTTTCTCCGGTGACAGCGATCGGGTTCGAGATCGGGTTGGCATATTTTCCTTCAAAGGGCTACTGCCCTTCGCGGGAGATCGGGAGCGAGAGGGCTCCTTTTCCGGGGACAGAGATCTGTATGTCGATCGGAAAGGTATGTTCTCCAGCCATGGAACAATTGCCTTCTCCGGAGACCGTGAGCGAGACGGCACCTTCGGAGAGTCAATGTCCGACTCGAAATCGCTGTCTTCCTCCTCCGCGGCTCCCTGCATAGCCGCAATACGCGACAAGTGCCACCTGAGCTCAAGCAAGCTAAATGATGGCAGGGGCATCTTCACAGGATCTGGGGTGGTGATTTCGAATATGAAGCCAGAAGGGATCACTTGCCTAGATCCCATGTGGAAGAGCATCATCATGGGCCTGGGGCCTTCCGTGAATCCCCGCGGCAGGTCAGGGTAGGGGTGCAACAACAGATGGGCAGGAGAGTTTCGCTGGACACTTTTAAGGGCCAGAGGTAGCCAATGGAAGGCTACTTTCAGACTGGTCTGTTCATCGTTGACGCTGATTGGTCGAAAGGCACAAACAGCGGAGTCCCAGTATTCATGGACTTGGACACTGAGTGTCATCAAGTTGGCGACAAACTCGGTATTCATAGAACCATCGGCGTTCCGCAAAAGCTCCTGCTGCCAAGTCTTGACTTTTTCCTTATCCCAGAATATTCCCAGCCAGTCCCAAATCGGATCCACCTTAGTGGTGATTTTATCCAGCTTGAATGGCAAGATGTGCGACACATGTAGTGTCGGCTGCGTGAGCTTCGTGAGGACACATTGCTGTCCGTCACGGGCGAGGGCCTATATGGGAAGATATTAGTAAATAGGAAGTTGAAAACAAAAAGGGGTTAATGAGACTCGGAAGGGCGCTGCTCTGGCAAATTAGAATCCTAGCGTACCTGATCTCTAATGCCAATGTCACGCTTGGAGAGTGTGGAGGCGGAGAGCGAGGGAATCGGCAACCGAGAGCGGACCTGTGACCGGCCTCGGGGAGGGGCATGATCCTGCGGTGCCTTGAGACCGCTTTCGGGATTGATGGGAGGGACTTGGGAGGGTTTCGGGGGGGACGAAGCGCGAGCTTGGGGTGTCTGACCCGGTATGGATGGACCACGGGTTACCCCCGAGAGGGAGGGAACCGGCAACTGAGAGCGGACCTGTGACCGGCCTCGCTTGGGAGCATCATCCTGCGGTGCCTGAAGACCGCCTTCGGACTCGATGCGAGGGGCTTTGGTAGGTCTTTCGGGTGAGATGGAGGGAGCTTGGCGCGCCTTAGGTGGTAGCGATGGACCACTGATGGGCAGAGCCATTCGCCACGCGGGATTGGGTCTTTTGGCGCCAGCCCCTAACGACAGGAAAGGTCAGTCAGGGTTTATAGAAAGTAGGTTTGGTATTTTACTTACAGATACCAGCGTGATCATCTTGGCTAGATTTCAAGATAAAACGCAGAGCGTTTCTGAGATCATTGTCACCAGGTTTCACTGCCTTCCTGAGGACGCTAATGTCGCAGAACCATAGTGCGAATAGCGAATGGCGAGAAACAAGGTCTATGCCGCCGGCCAGCTGCACAAATTCGGCGATCAGTGCCTGACGAACTGGATCCAGGAACTCCGAGAAGATGTGCTGATCATCGATTTCTGATGCCATATTGTAGGTAAGAGTGGTGACTTGCAGAGAGGGGAGGTTTGGAAATAGTGGCTGCGAAGGGCGAGTGTACGTGGGGAGGAAGTTGGGTTGAGGAAGTCAAGAGAGGAAGAAGGTGGGAGTGGGAGAATGAGCAACGTCAAAAAGCTTCAACTATCCTTATAGCAAACATACCAGTCCTAATCCAGAAACCACAACAACCGTACTTGCAACAACGAACCGTGGATAGAGTTATAGATGCAGCACACTACTGCGTTATATTACTACTTCAAGTTCGTTATGATAATATGATAACAAGACTCTCTTGGAACTGGGTGAATCTCATATTGTTTCCGTCGATGAGGGCGCTGTTTTTGTCGCGTGGGATTTCTTTCTGGCCCCGTTGTTACGGAGGCCTGGGAGAAAATGGAAAGTGCAACTCATGGCAGTTCCATGGATGTTCAGAGCCTGGATCTACTTTTGCCGCGGCCTGCCTAGATCTGGATTATGAAAAGCATCCACTACCCTTGTCATATCTTCGTTTTCATTTCAATTTTATCAACGATCGTCTCTGCCTTGATCGACCTCGAGTTGCCCATATATTTACCTTGATTCCCATTTTTCCGAGATCAGGTCCTCCCATCTCAACTCTAACGTCTCCGACCTTCTGCTTCCCAAGCCCCTCTGATTGAGGCTGGTATACTTATACCAGATTCTTCTGGGACCGATTCCCTCTCATCTCAATTCCCACGTCGTCAAGATCCCTCTTCCCTCAGTACTTTTGGAATCACGCAGATATACTCTGCACTGTGCTCATTTTTGAATTAGCGGTCTCTCACTCTGAAAATTCACTATATATCACTCTCGAGGTATCAAGCATGCATTTTGAAATGATGGAAGTGAGCAAGGACTGATAGCTAATTTGTTTCCAATCCAGACACTTCCAGCATGGCCGACCATAGCCCAGTGATCAATCAGCCAAATGCGCCCCCGGGATACTGGGCAAGAAAGGGTACAGAACTCCCATGGCGAGCGGCAAGAAAAGGAAGCTATCTTCATGGCGAGCTTTTGCTTAGGCTTCAACATCTCAACGCTATGCGAGAACCAAGTCTGCGACCAAGCCGGGCGTGGGAGGGGTCTGACTTCTTCGCCAAAATTGGCATAAAGAGGCAGAACGTTGAGGCCCTTCGTGTCCAGACCGTGGGGCAGGAGGCCGAAGACCCATGCCTTCACTGCCGGCGAGGAGATGGACCATTCGCGGGCTGCGTTATAGCTCATGAATGCGCTGACATCATGCCACAGTGCGCAAATTGCCACTGGGGCGCTCAGGGCGAACGCTGTTCCTTATACAAAAAGGCTCACCCTGACCTCAGCGCAGAGATTGTCAAGACAGCTCCCAAGGCAGACAAAAAGCGCAAGCTTTCCGAGATGTATGACGGGATTCAACTGGTGCTGAACCGCTCCGAACTCCTTCTTTCACAGCAGGCCTTACAGCTACAGGGCATGCTGGACGATATCAATCTGGAAAAATGCAAACTGGTCAAGAGCCGTGAGGATCTAGAAGTTCTGAGAAAGGAGCTTGAAGAGTGAAAAACCCTCACCATCGGTCACTGAATTTGCATCCTCATATGCATCGGAATTGGCATTGAGGTTCCCATCTATCTTCATTGCATATACACCGGATAATGTCCGCCAATTCTTGGCGCTCTCCTTCCGTTCTAGTGCTCACCCCCTCGCCGCTTTTGCTCACTGAGTAGAATTGAGCACGTCCTGAGCGACCTGATTCCGCTCAGTGATTATTACGTAATCAGGGTGACTTGCTCACTGAGCCTGATCCGAGCGTCCTAATTTGCTCACTGAGCCTGACCACAGCCTCCCTGATCTGATCACTGAGCCTCACCTGAGCAATTCCAGATTTGCTTATTAATCTCCTCCCAAGAGGTGATCTGAGTAAGTAGGCTCAATAAAACGCAACAAGCTAGCTCGACTCCTTATACAGATTTCCCTTTCAGTTAAAAGAGCGGGCATCGGTACATTTGCCACTTCCTTGGCGATCCTTGCCATTGTAACCAGGATGTATTTAGTGGACATTGTTTAATTGGCTGATTACAATTGTTGTAGATCTAATGCTCCTAGGAGCATTTTCCCGTGCCCGATACTTAGCTACATCTGGGGAGCTCTAGGGGTAAATTTGGATTTTCTAGACGAACTTCGCATTTTCTTTGATTTTGATTGGGTACTTTCAGATCTCTCTATAAAAATTCAGATACCGTTCTGTGATTATCTACTACTAGGATGACCACCTTTCGGGGCTTTGATGCTAGACTATTCTCACTAGATTAGGTAGTAATACATGGAAGGAAGACCAGCTATTCGTATGACTAAACACTTGCTCCTAGGAGCGTTAATATTTTATATCTTCAAGATAGCTAAATCAAAATACTCTGTCTGTTTGGACGAGATCTTATCATAGGTTCCTAGGAGCTTAAGTCTGACCAATGCTGCCTTGTCTTAATAAACATAGATCTGAATAAGGCTCCGTATACCGATGCCCTTTAAATAATGAACTTATCTAATAGTGAAAGTGAGTGTAATGCTAATCATATCATATTTCTTTCGCTGATAGTTCTTCGGATAGAAAGGCGTTTACACATACTAATTACCGCCCGTCTATACCATATATTTCACGCACTTATAGTGAAGCCTAGCCAATTCTCAATCCTTGGCGATTATAACAAAAAGCATAATTAAACGTACTTAGATAATTTCTTCTATCGAGACTAGCGAAAGGTGCCGAATAAACTCTTGTCAGCCTATGTGGGTGTGTGGGGGTATATGCTTATGTGTGTGTGCTTATGTGTTGCCTGAGGGCCCGGCAGCCTGCCGGGCCGGACCATTGTTTTTCCCCTGCAGAAAGCCCCTCTATATGCATCTCTTCAACAGAGATATCGACCATGGCCTAATTGGCTATTTGACTAAGGATCCCGACGTCCTTTCTACACATTTCTATCCTGCATTAAGATCTATCAGATTATTAGATCTCTGCCCTATTTCCTTGCTGCCTAAACCACTGCAAATCGTGTATTTAAACGCTCGTTTACACCACTGTTTAGCCAGCAGTTTAATCGACTTTATTGTTCTTAAGACATTCTTTCCTTTCCTAGACAGTAGGATCCTATGACTAAGAGGAAGCTACTGCCTAGTCCCCTTTCGTCCTATGTGGATCAGCCCCCGATACACTAGGATCTGTTAGTTATAAGCCCGACCGTCTCAAACTAGACCAAAGACCTTAACCCCCCGACCGACGGCCTTAACTTTGACCAATCAGATCGCACGATTTGCGGAATTCTGTTGGTTTAGCCCTTCTTGCCGGTCGCATACCTTTAACCTTTAATCTTATACCTTCTATCTTGTTTACTTGACCAATTTATTCTATTCTATCTTTTTAATTGCTTCCTACCTACCATTTGCCACTATGTCAGAAACCAACTAGCTAGTCTTCTAGCTAAGGACCTTAGCCGATTAGATTCAGTGGTATACAGTAGTCAAAGACTAAGTAATTACGTAGGGACTATAGGTCTACATAAACCCCGAAGTGGCAGTCGAATACCTTAGGTAGCTACCTGAAGAACCAGAGTACCCTACTACTAGTTTACTAGGAGATCTTCCTAATTTAGTAGGTGACGCTCTCACACGCTATAATCTTATCCTACGCGACTATGACCGCTAACTAGACCGCTTCCGTCACTACTAGAAATCAATTGACCGTCTGAAGCAAGGGATTCGTAACTTAGTTTTAACTAATAATAAACGACTAATCCTATCATAATCCTCTCTACGTGACGTTATCAACATATTTCGTCTAATATATACGCCTACTAATTCATCTCGTAAGCGCTAGGTTTCTAAGAACTAGTTAAATCTACGCATATAGCCGCCGCCAAAGACTAATTACGATATATAGGTTCAGAAGTGGCTAATTTACTACACTAAAGCTAGAGAGATTAGCCTATCTAAATTCGAGGATACTAAGCGAATCATCTACGAGTTCCTTAAGGTAATTACCCCACTATCACCTAGTTTTATTACTGTTTGGATAAATCGCATCTACGAGTAAAGCGGCGTCTATTCGTTCGGCGTTTTACTAGAGTTTCCCGCCCTTATTAATCTCTATATAGAGTCTATCCGCCTAGCTCCGCTAATTCACTAGGCTAAATTTACTCATAGGACGACCTTCTAAGGTAGAAATCTAGATAGGACAGAAGCTATTACTAGCGCTAGCGGCGTTAACAGCGGCGCCAGTAGCGGCAATCCTACTAATAATAGTAGTGGTAATTAGACTAATTTCGATAGCTATAGCCGACCTACTTACCCCTATCATAGCCAGCTAAACGATAGTAACCACCGATTTAACGATTACCTATACGTCAACCCATAGGCTAGGCCACCTAACTGGTAATCTGATAAAGTAGTAGAAGACCGTTTTAAAGAGGCCTATAGGAATTGGAAGTTCAGAACTGCCTATAAGCGCGCGATTACTAAGCACTAACCAACGACTAATTCGACTAATTCGACTAATCTAACGGCTAAGTCAGAGGAAGATAAGACTACTAGGGTAGCGTTTAGCACGTACGTCCCTAAGTAGAAGGTCTTATCTCTTCTTTAGGCTAACCGCGTATTTAATTCGTTTCACACTAACTAACCGGCTAATAATATATAGTGTTTTGACACTAGGTTAACCCTATACATTTATAATAACCTCGACCTATTAACCGACTATCAGCTATCTCCCTCCTCTGTGAGAGTAGGTAATATAGAGACTACCATCTTAGGGTTTAGAAGGACAAGCTTCCGACCTACCGATAGCCTAGATAGGACCAAGATTAATCTTAAGGATGTTGCCTACGCGCCTAGTTTCTATGTAAATCTACTCTCTGCTAAGAAAGCTACTAGTATAGGCCTATACCTACGAGGGAGAGATTACATACTAGAGGAATCGAACGGTAAACCTATTTACCGATTGAATAAGAAATCTAGTCTATACCTCATTAAATGGGACTAATTAATAGTTAATAGTATAGCTCCCGAATCTTCTATTAACATAGCTAATCAGGTCTCTAGGATTCCTACCCTACCTAATCCTATCGAATTAGACCTCATTAAGGACCCTAGTAAATTAGCCTTTATATCTTCCTACGTACCTCGCTACGCGATAGCCTCGCTAGACCTTTAGCACTAGCGGCTAGGTTATATAAATCACGAGGTCCTATCCTATCTAGTTAACCACTTATCTAATGTCTCGATCGATTTGACCACCCTACCTAGCTATATATGTAAAACCTGCAAAGTTTCTAAGGCTAAACAGTAAATCTCTCGACGACTAATCGAGTATATTAGGCCTTTCGAATCTATCTATTAGGATCTTATCCACTAACCGCTATCTCTAGCTAGGACTAAATACCTATCCTACTGTGTTAATCCTATCACGAAGTATCAGATTAGCGAGGATCTTACCGATAAGACCCTTTCGACCACTTCCCTTTTTGGCTAAATCTAATTCCTTAAGACCTAATTCGACCTAAAGATTCTTACTATATACGCCGACGGTGAAACCGCCCTTCTACTAGACCTTTCTACCGAGGTTAGAGCTCGTAGTCTAAACCTAGAGCTATCTCCTCCTTACTAACTATCTCAAAATCCTTTTACCGAGCGCTATAGGGCGCTTATAACCGCGATAGCTAGGTAGATAACCTAGGGTGCTGGCCTACTAAGCTATCTTTAGAATAAGGCCTCTCTCACTACTATCTATATCCAGAATCGAATACCTCACTAGTCTCTCGACTAGAAATCTCCATCCGAAGCTCTCGCTAATTACCTTAGAGATAAAGCCCCTTATTAGCTAAAGAGACTACTAGACCTATCTAATATACGTATGTTTGGATGTAAAGCCTTCGTCAGAATCAATAATATACCGAAACTAGCTAAGATAAGCCCTCGCGCTGCTATTAGCTATCTTGTTAGTTACGATGTATCTAATATATAGCGAATCTGGATACCCTTAAAGAGAAGAATTATTCGTGTACGAGACGTTAAATTCGATAAAACACGTTTCTATAGCGACGAAATCCCTCCTTATCGTATTAAGATTATTAACGATTTATCTCAATTACTACTTACCCTTAACGACCTAGCTACCACACGAATTCTTAATGAGATAGACCTACCTAAACCGGCTAATCTAGCTAACTAGGAGGATTTACTAGAGGACTAACCTAGCTAAGGGGGTGTAGGTAGTAATTCTGTTAACTAATTAGACGATCTTAACTAGTTTACTCCTAACGACCAAATCCTTAGAGACCTACCGCTTACGCTAGTTAAGTAGAAGGATACCTATTAATCTAATAAGGCCCTTAACCCTAATATTAACGTCCCTAACCGCCCTCCTTCACTAGTTATTTTAATAGATAACTCTAATTTCGACTACTCAGCCTACCTACCTTCCTCTTTAGGTAAGCACGCTAGAGATAATTTATCTAATAACGACCACGACGATAAGCGCCATCGCGCCCTCGCTGCTTTCTACCATACATTTTCAGCTAATCACCTACTACCAAAACAGCTAGCTATCTCATCCTTACCGCCGGCACTATCTAATTATAGCTATCTACGAGACCACCCCTACTAACGCGAGTTTAAATAGGCTATATAGGTTAAATTTAATAAGCTTCTTAATATACACGCCTTTAAACCGATCTCTGCCGATCTAGTTAATCAAGCTTATATAAGAGACTATGGCCATCAAATTAGCTAGAAACACTGCCCAAAACACTAATTTATACCGATGAGATAGGTTTTTGACTATAAATCTAACGAATTAGGTAATCTCACGCGCTTTAAAGCTAGATTATGTGTACGAGGCGACCAGTAATCACCTAATTTCTAGGACGCTAAGACTAGTACGCTTACCGCGAGGACCTTCCGCACGCTTATAGCCCTAATAACTAAATTCGACCTCGAGACCTTTTAGATGGATGCTATGAACGCTTTCCTAAATAGCTAATTAGACTAGGACGTTTTCTGCCGGTATCTACTAGGCCTAGGGTTAACTAGTAAGGTGTTAAGATTGAAACGTGTAGTGTATAGTCTAAGGATCTCTAGTAAGAAATAGGAAGGGGATATTAGAAAGGTGCTTTCTACTATTAGCCTCCGCCCTTACCTAGAGGATCCTACCCTATATACTAATAGCCACGTTGTTGTGATGGTGTTCGTTAATGATTTCCTAGCTATATACCATATATCCTAAACCGACCATACTAACTACATTCGACAATCTCTCGAGGAGAAGTTCGAGATAAAGCATATTAGTGAACTTAGCTAATTCGTAGGAATTCGAATCACACGTCACCGACTATCTCGAAAGACCTAGCTGAGCCAAGGTGCCTATATAGAGAAGATTGCTAGTAAGTTTAACCTTCTAGCTAGGAAACCTCTAGCCACGCCCTTACTATCTAACCTTTCCGGCATTCTCTATCCTACCGAACACCCTCCGAATCCTAGGTTAGTTAACCTATACTAGCAGAAGTGTGGCTTAACGCTCTACCTAGTAATTTAGACTAGGCCAGAGACTACCTTTACTAACTAATTGCTTACTCGCTCGCTTACACGCTGCACTGACCGCTATCTCGAGGCCGTTAACTACCTAATCTTATATCTCTATAGGACGAAAGACCTGGTAATCTGTTTTGATAGCCAGAAAGAGATAACTATATATACCGCCTACTTAGACGCCAGCTTTACTAATAATGCTGACCGTAAAAGCTCTGAAGGTTTTCTCTTTTGCCTGTTTGGTGGCCCTATCGATTGGAAGGCTAGGAAACAAAAGACTGTCACCATATCGATCACAGAAGCTGAATTGCTTACGCTTAGCTACGCGGCTAAGCAATCCTATTAGATAAGACGCTTATTTAAATTCATCCGATTCGACCCTAGCTATTAGGATATGATACAATACGATAATAAGCAGACGATTGACCTCCTAACCAGAGAGAGATCTATCTTCTAGACCAAGCTTCGACATATAGATATTCATTAGTTATGGATTCGCTAGGAAGTTTAGGCGAAACGCCTGCGTATTGAATGGCTGAATTCGTCCGACCTACCTGCTGATGGCCTAACCAAGCCACTTAGCCGCCAGAAACATGAGATCTTTATGAGACAGATAGGTATAGAGTACTTACCATACGACCTTATGTAGTTACTTTTATCTCTAGCTTATCAGTCCTCCGATCTGAAGACCTAAGGGGGTGTGTCAGCCTATGTGGGTGTGTAGGGGTATATGCTTATGTGTGTGTGCTTATGTGTTGCCTGAGGGCCCGGCAGCCTGCCGGGCCGGACCATTGTTTTTCCCCTGCAGAAAGCCCCTCTNCAATAAGATAGATTGAAAAGTGCATTAAATCTGAACTGCTAAACTAGCGAGCGAACGGGTGTTTAAGTACACGATTGGGGCAGTTTAGGCAGCAGGAAATAGACCAAATCAATGATCTAATCGATGATTCGATCATATATCGATGATCTGACCAATTGATAGATTAGGAAGGAGCTGGATGTTAGAATCCATAGCCTAGATTGGCCGATTCGTCATGGTAGAACTCTCTGTTGAAGAGGTATATGCAGAGGGGTCCTTCTGCAGGAAAAACGATGGTCCGGTCCGGGCCGTTAGCCGGCGGGCCGCTGGTCAACCAACTTCACATAGCCACATACACACACATGCACATGCTGACAATAAGTATATGGTTTCTGTCAGCCTATGTGGGTGTGTGGGGGTATATGCTTATGTGTGTGTGCTTATGTGTTGCCTGAGGGCCCGGCAGCCTGCCGGGCCGGACCATTGTTTTTCCCCTGCAGAAAGCCCCTCTATATGCATCTCTTCAACAGAGATATCGACCATGGCCTAATTGGCTATTTAACTAAGGATCCCGACGTCCTTTCTACACATTTCTATCCTGCATTAAGATCTATCAGATTATTAGATCTCTGCCCTATTTCCTTGCTACCTAAACCACTGCAAATCGTGTATTTAAACGCTCGTTTACACCACTGTTTAGCCAGCAGTTCAATCGACTTTATTGTTCTCAAGACATTCTTTCCTTTCCTAGACAGTAGGATCCTATGACCAAGAGGAAGCTACTGCCTAGTCCCCTTTCGTCCTATGTGGATCAGCCCCCGATACACTAGGATCTGTCAACTCTGCACCCATAATTGCCCTCACACCACACCATATTTTCGTCGTGGCTATTAATAACTATTAGAGGGCCTTTAATAGCCGTTTAAACGGCACTTATATAGTTTCTTTACTTCAGAAGAGCCTGGTTGTCTATACAAAATTTCAATAGTAAAAAAATAAGATGTGTTAGCGTTACTGCTCAAAACCGAATTACCCCGGAGTTGTGTTAGCCTTATTATTATGGTGGCTTAGTCGTTCCTAAGCGTAGGAATGGACATTCTAGCGCCTAAGAGAGCTAGGTAAGCTGGGTAAGCTATATTGATCCATTACACTATATGTCCCCTATTCATCATGTATCCTAATAGACCTTTCAAGGTTACCTATTATAGCTCTTAGGAAGTCAAGATTATTCTAATCTAGTTAGGGCTCCTAGGAGCGTACATTCTCACATCGCTGTGATCATCTGTTAGCTGCCTTATACTAAGACAAATGTAATTAACTAAGATATAAATAGCTAGATCCCTTCCTAATATTCTAGTGTATATGTATTAATTTCCAGGTACTATAAAACTTGATTTAGTCAAACAGGTATTAGTTTCCTAATCCCCTTTCGGGTTTGCATTACTAAGTATTGGCTACTAAGACGACATAGTTCTCTGAAACTTCAGCTTATAATGGCTAATCGCTAGACGTTAGGTTTAGATAGCCCTTAAACTTCGAGTATTAGTGGCAACGAAGGTCACGATTCTAGTATGGTGGATGAAAATGATTCGGATGCAGATATCATTCTGATGAGCTCAACTGAGTTCTGGAACGGAGCGAATGTGGAGAATCTCCCTATTATACCAAACAGCCTAATGCCTAAGGAATCTACTCGTGATTCAACATTTGCAAATTATCCCGGCTGCCGGAGCTTCGACTGTACCTGCCTTTTTCAAAACCCAGAGATGACGTATGGTCAGCTGGCAAAGAGGAAAATTAAGACGAACGGCGTTGAATCAGGTTAACTTCGCTATGAATCGGTGTGTTTTCATAGTAGTTAAACTAACATAGCGAGAATTTTAGGATCGAACTTGGTTCTAGACTCGGATTAGAGTACAAGTAGCTGGTAACACAGTAGTAAAGGCTTCAAGTACTTTACACAGTGAAGCCGCTCCCCGGTGACAAAACAGCAGTCCTCACAAGCGAAGTCACACACCTATTTACTATCATCATAAATATGAATTCTTGTACTAGTCACTTCGGCCGAGCAGTAAACTACTGGTCCAATAGAGTTTAAAACTGGGATCCATGCGGGGATGACTGCCAAAATTGTGCAAACCCCGCATTCATGCACAGTGGGGGTTAAATTAACATGTGGAGTGTGACTTATCAACTTTCAGGCCGCATCCATCACCGCTACCGGAGTTCCAAAATTCCCCACGGTTGACTGGAACACTAAACAGGCCCACAACATCCCTATGAAGTTTGTCAAAAGCTTACTTTTTCAGAAAGAATTTCGGAACCTCCATCAAAGGCTGCCCCAATTCAGTCGGTCGCCAAGGAGGTTTACTTTTGTCAGTGCTCGAGGCTGGAGCAGATCTAGAGGAGACGAGGGAGAAAAGAAGAAGCATACGCAGTACGAGCTAGCGGACGCAGTGGGCTAAGGAGAGCAAAGCAGACAAAGCATTATGCTTTTGTGGTGGTTGTATGAGAGAAAGAGAGAGAATAACAAAGAGTGAGGTATCAGCGTCACATGACGTTCCTGGGGTAATCCAAGCGCTTATATGTCAGATAGAATTCTTGATTCTTCATCATTTACCTATTGATAGCGTGATGCCATAAGATTTCATGCTGATCTCCCCTACGTTCCTGCCTCCCAATGAAAAGCGCTGATTTACGCTACGGAGTTTATCACGTGACTCCGACAAAATTCAAAGTGACAGGTCACATCGAATAAGAAGTCCGGCTATTTGATGCAGATCCGCTGCTACGTCCGCATGTGCCGTAAGCCTCGGTTACGGAAGCGAAGGTGGCTGCCTCTAGCGTCTTCATTGGTTGATTTTGGCTTAGCTCGTGTTACGGCAACGGTTAGATAAGTACGGAGGTCCATTTCAAAAGAAATGAGCAGCGCATTGACCACCACTATTTTAAAATACTATATGAACATCGTTTCCAACTATACCCTAAACATCTTCCCAATCACCCTGCTTCTCCCTACCCTCTTTATATTCATTTCCTCCTTCTAGCTTTATAATCTGCTTTATATGCCAAGGAATGCGCTTAATCCATTGCTGGATCCTTTCCTGTGGTAGTTCTTCCCAAGCTGCCTTCCATGCATTAAAAGCTTCCTGCCTAGTCTTCGGTGCTCCCTTGCGTGTTATTCTTCGCTTCATCCAAGGCCACGCAGGCTCAATTGCATTAAGATCAGGCGAATTAGGGCACCAGAGTAATCGTTGTACCTGCGCTGCATCAAAAACACGCTGTTGGATATGATGATTATGCGCTGGTGCTTTATCTTCTTGAACAAGCGTTCCTGGTCTTTCAATAGCACATTCTTGCGCAAATGGAAGCAATTTTGGTAGTAAAATAAGGCGTTGATATCGATACCAATCGATTCCACCTCGCTTTCCACGGCCTAATTTACTAGTCTTCGCAGTAAACTTCCATGTAGGCTTCCTACCACTAGGATTTTGACGAAGATTTAGACGTCGTACGCCAGTCTCAATCTCCCACGCAGTACGTAGAGTAGGTTCAATCTCGTTATTTAAACGTTCGATTTCCTTCTTAGCATCACGTTTTTCTTGCGCAGTCTCTGGAAGCCAACAATGATAGGGCCCTTTCTTGTTATAAGAAAAGCATCCCCAAAACATAAATTCAGAAGCGCCTTTCTATCGTTCGCGAATACAAGATCGTAAGAAACGCTTATCTTTAGTTCGCCAGATCCGATAACCTCTACGTCGGTGTAGAAGAATCACTAATGTTTCGTCAGAGAAAATAACGTTTTTCCAATCTTCTAAAGTCCAGGATTCGTGCGCAAGACACCAAGCAAGACGCTCAGCACGCATCTTCTTCGTCAATCCAGGCTTCCTCGTTGGCTTCGTCTTCCGAAAGCCAGCGTTCTTTAACACACGATAGATCGTTGTACCGGAGATGTTGATTCCTAGCTTGCTAAGATCACCTGCGATATCAGCGCAGGTCTTTTCCCGGCCGTATCGATCTAGGCGCACCTTTGATAGGATAATATTAACTGTAGAAGGATCTTGCTTGGTAGGCCTACCAGAACGAGGCTTATCTTCGACATACTGGTTATCAACCATCGTGCGATGCGGATCGAATCCTCGCTTAATTGCTTCTGCATAGATTCGATTCATAGAAGGAACAGACAGATCGGTGAGAGCAGCGATCTTAGCAGAAGATTTAGGAGTATAGGCCTTTAAAGCAACTACCGTTGCGCGCCTAGCAATTGTAGACTGCTTTGCCATGTTATCGTGCTCGTGGGGTAGTAGGAGTAGAGGAAGCAGAAATAGAAGAGTAATGGGGATATGTGTGTGTGTATTCGCGTTGTAAAAGACTAGTGGTAAAATATTAGTGGTCAATACGCTGCTTATTTCTTTTGAAATGGACCTTCGTAGTGGTAAAGGGAATTCATTTATTCTTCCGGGCCTAATGTAGCTCTTAGCCCTCTATCCGGCCCTGCGTCATGTACTCGCTACTCTACAGGTCCGACGATGGGTGTTGCTTTCTAGCTAAGTACCTCTAAGTACTATACTTCTACTCCTAGGTGAGCTCCTATCTAACCTGCCGCCCCTTTTATTAGGGCGATCGGTGTTAGGCTAATAGAGTAGATTTCAATCAGGCGCATACTGCTACTGCTCTCGTAGCCCCGTCGTGGCGTGATCTACCCCATACACAGATACAAGCTTAGATTAAACGTATCTCATGGTATAAACAACAAATTATTCAACTAAATGGGGGTAATGAATACCGTGAGGGACCTGATATAACAGGTCAAATAATCAGTAATATATATCTAGTACTAGTTCAGGTGCTCAATCAGGTATAGGCTTTGATATTTGGATTAAATTCTTACCAAGAATTATCCATGGAGATCCATGGATTATCCAACTACCTGAATTCTGCCTGAATTCTGCCTGGAATGGCCTGAATTATGCCTTATTTCGCCTAATTATGTAAAAACTAGGCAGAAATCAGGCAATTAGATATTTATGGATGGATATGGATATGGATATGAAAATTTCTTAATGGATATCCAAATATCAAAGCCTAATTAGGTGACAGCACAGCGATACTAGTGGGCGGGAGGATAAGTAAATTTTCGGCATGTAATTTGCTATATTCCGGTACTATATTTCGGGTAGCTTTCCTCTACATTTCAGCATATATTTCAATACATCTATATTCGGAATAGCGTAGATTTTAGCGTCAGACAGAATTTTTGAAACCGACCTCCGTACAACCACGAATTTTCCCTGCCCCACCAGAGGCCATCAATTCCCGAGGTCCCTGTACCAGACGTGTTCGGTGGGTCAGGAAGGAACCGCCTTGGGCTCTCGCAAATTCCAAGGTATTTATTTCAAATGTCAGTTGATGGCGGTTCACCGCGACAGATTGACCTTGCCATCGCTCTGAAAGCCCTACCAAAATGCCAAGCCTTACCAAAATTTCCCTCACAAGTCTGCCAATCGAAATTCTGAATGGAATTTGCAGCTATTTAGAGCAACCGGAATGGGCCGCACTCAGATTATCTTGTCGCTCCCTTTACGCAAAATCTTCGGATGCCTTCGCAGATCGCTATTTCAGAAGTATTTGCTTCATTGCCACCAGCGAAGGCATTCGACAACTAGAAGAGTTGGCACAAAGTGAAGCCGTCCGAGTCCGAGTCCGACAGTTATGGATGATTCCGACCGTCTTCGAAGGTCGCCATGGGCAGAGCCTTACCGAGTTCAGGAGGTCTCATTATGGAAGAACAACGAGTGACGTTAGGAAAACACCGAGTCACGTTGGGAAAACACCGAGTCACGTTTGGAAGAGTGATGATGCGTTACTTGCTCATTATGCCATCTATCAAGCTATAGAAGCCGATCATCTGGCTCTGCTTCAATCAACCACCCTTGGCTCTAGGCTTCACACTTGCTTCGCTTCGTTCAGAAACCTCGAGTCCGTCGGATTAAAGCATTATGCGACGAACTTTTTACTTGATCGGCGGCAAGCGGATTTTCGATACCTTGGATTGCAGGAGTTAAGAGATCAAGTTGAATACGTGTATCACCAATCAGGCATGGATCTTCTTCAATGGCACCAGGTAGCCAAGGTCAACTCTCTGGCCTTATCGAGGGTTTTACTAGGCCTCAATGAATCCAGTCAAGATTTTAGAGCCTTGAACACATGCGGTGCCAACTTCTGCGGCTCCACTTCTCCTAGCCTTCCTCTCACGGATGAGCAATACAACTCTGTTCTTCTCAAACTTGGAAACCTGGAACATCTTCATATGTGCATCTGTTATGACGAGGACGACCTAGATTGTCCTCCGAATTCAAACACCTATATTGATCTTTTTATTTCCGTTGCACCCCAACTGACAACTCTCGTTTTCTCACAATGGTATCGAAGTCCACGCGAGATGGGAGAACAGTTTTTAGAGCTCTCCCAGAACATCAGGTTCACTCGACTAAGAGAGCTTCATCTCCACTGGATTGAAATTGGATTTGAGTCATTCAAATTATTCCTTAACACCACCAAAGGAACTCTAGATTCTCTCTCACTCGAGCTGGTGACTCTGAAAACCAACACTGCCCTGTCCACTAATTCAGAGCCGAGTGGTTGGGAGCAGATATGGGAATCCCTTGGAGCGGAGTTGTCACTGAAAAGTTTTTACATGGGAAATATTGGCTATCGGAGACGAAAGGTGATGATTCAAGGACCTGACGAGTTGGCTGAACCGACATACTCTGTTACTTTCAATGCATATGTAACCGACATATGTTTCAATGATTGGATCCGGCAGCTCAAGCCAATCATTTTACGAAGTTTCGATATATCAACACGAAGCTATCCAGGTTTGCAGCTCACTAAGCCCCCGAAAGTCACGGCCTTCTTCTAATATCAATTGTTAGACTCGCTTCGTTTGAGGAAACCTCGATCAAACGATCCACCAGCTTCTGGCACTCAAATACACGAGAGACGCCCCAAACCCCTAGGATTGGGACCAAAGGATATTAGGTCCCTGATGACCTGTTACCCAGGGAGACTACGACATACGTGAGCCGCTTTCACATATCAAAATAGTTATTACATCAAGTCCGGAGCTGGGGTTGGGGTTGGGAGCGATCATTAATCACGATTGAAAAACCTTGAACGACCGATATGACGACAGTAAAAGGGGCGGTTCAATCAAACTGGTAGCTCATAATTATACGAATAAAACCACAATGTTGCGTTGAGTAGCGATGGGTTATGCTCGGTAGCACTGCATATGTGGGAGAGCCCCTTTAAAGGGGCCCGAGTCTGGCCAGCCCAGCCCCGGGCCCGTACCAACGAAGGTGAATAACCCAACATTGAAACCTTTATAATAGTCATACATCCTCCTTTCAATGTGGCTGTTGAAATCCCTCCCAAGCACTTTTGGCCAATCCAATGATGCTACTTCTGAGTAACAGTAAATTATGCAATGTGATGTATAAATATTCGTAAGCGAACTAGGGCACAGTTCACGCTGTGTACGGCAAGCGACGATTACTAAATTGATTAAACAAATGTATATTTTGATTAATAATTCAGGGGTGTAAATAACATTGTCAATCAGTAGACAAGGGTGGTTTACTTACCTATAATGGCCAGATTTGAACAGGTCAGGAATGAATAGGCTTGAAATCTTGAGAGTAACAGGCTTAAGCTGAACAGGCTTGAGATGAACAGGCTTGAGATGGACAGGCTTGAGAGTAACAGGCTTAAGATGAACAGGCTTGAACCATAGGAAGATATTGAAGACCCAAGATTACTATATGTGGTCTTGTATTTTCCCTGTTCTAGTTTGACATTGAATACCTCTGTTGTTCCACGATTATTACTATCCTCCGTGTACTCTATAGTACGCTGTCGCAGGAACAGCGTACAATTAAAGGCCGTGATGAACTACCTATTTACAGGAATTAAACAACGTTGATATTTTTAGATTTTGGATTCTGAATAGGTGTTGCTAGTTCCGCGAGGGGGACAAAATTTCGTGTAAAAGTTAGAGACAGAGCTTGGCTTCCTCAGCTTGAACTAAGTAATAGTCTCTAGCACCGCGAAGAGGTGTCTGTTATTTGCTGGAGGGCGGGTGTGAAACGTCTTATCATAGCCCGACCTGGTACTTGATCCAGGATTTGTGCATGACCGATTTGGTCTGTATGTGGAACTGAATCCGACCTGGAGCGTCCTCTAGGATTTATGTATGGACTATAGCCTCGACCTTAGTGGGCTTATAGCATGAATACTATAGCCTCGACCTTAGTGGGCTTATAGTATGAATACTACAGCCTCGACCTTAGTGGGCTTATAGTAGTAGGATTACTAGTAGACACGCTTAGACGTGGCTTAATAGGTGATAAAAAACTCTTCTGAGCAGCAGACGGCTTACTATTTAAGCTAGGAACTAAGGGGTGTAGTAGATGCTAAGAACGTAATGTGGGCAGAATCTAAACGAGTTACGAATGTGGCGCTATTTGATCCTTATCATTCTGACCTACTAGCCTATTAACCGTCGGCTTGGAGTATAGTTAGATATTCGTTACTCTTACGTCTATGACCACCCGTGTACTACTAGAAAATCGTGCCGTATATCATATACTCACCAGTATGAGTGTCCTTTCTGATTATAGAAGACGTTCTCGTTAGTACACTCTAATAACCCCCGCTCCTGAAGATTTAATAACTAACGGTATTTCGGAAATTGCTTAATAGGGAGTATATTGAATTTAGTCCCTATATTTCCTATTTTTGGAAATGCAAAACGACCTATTGCACTATAAGTATATACACGGTCTTGTTACAAATCACGATATCGATTCTCGAATAACCGAAGTGAATGAAAATCTCGCCTGGTATAGCGGGTTAAATATATGTAAACCGAACGCTAACGTGATAGTTTTTAGTTATGTTCCTTTCTATTCCTAAAGTCTATAAAGATACGTCGCTAAATACGGTAAATAAGCGGAGTAGAATATGAATAATTTCTTTTAAATTTAATATATATGCCTTGATGAACCCTTCCCTACTTTAACTTAGAAGTATTGTTGGGAATGGGAGGTAGGTTTTCTTTAGAAGTGGTGTTTCCCGATGGAAAGGGTCTTCGGCAGAAAACAGGTGGAAAGGTCTAATGGACACACACAACAAAGAGGTATGCAAAAGATAGGATTGAAGAGAGACGGTTCATGAGAAGGCACGTAGTCAGCTTGATTGACAAAGAAGAAGGGTTATGTCAAGTATGCTCGAGAGCAGTTCTCATGTCATGAAGAGATGTCAAACTTGATTCAATTTAGTTAGAAAACATGGTGATACTTATATCGCGGGGTACACGGCAGAATGACAAATAAAATAGAAGGAACATCCTTGGAGTGTTGAGTAGTCTCCTGCCTAGGTAGGCCATTGCATGTAAGTGTATGCAATTGTATGTAAGATCGTTGAGGATCAATCTGATCGATCTCGTCGTCCGACGAGGAGGTCAAGTCATCCAATGAGGGGTAAGAAAAGTGGGTCCTTGGTCGCATCTCGACCGCACAAAGGGAAAGCCCCGCATTTGCCATTCAGATGCATTTCAATTCAGCATGCATCTACCATACATGCTGACAGTATATATTATACGAAGTGGATATTCCAAGTCATACACTATATAATCGGAGTCTCGGTTATTCTTAAGCCACTTCTGATTGACTTTCCATCCAATTTCCCATAGGGCTGTCGTTAATAGGAAAAGAACCAATTCAATATACTAGAACTGGGAATTAGAATAGGATAATTATTTATAATTTGTCAACTTACTTCGTATCGAAGCCCTCTTTCTTGCTTATTCTCATCGGAAGGCATAAACGATCCAACTCTTGCTCCTATAAAGAGATACAACTGAAGTGCGAATAGTATAAGAGCTTCAAGCCCTCCAGGAATAAACTTTTAATAGTCAACCCGCCACATCGAGGAGACAACTTTCAAAAAGTCTTCCTTTGTAAAGTTATACTTTTGCTTTTTTTTATTCACCACTTTACCGTCTTTAGTTAAGGTATTTTTGATCCACTACATCGAAAAGGGTTAAGTTGCCGAAAAAGTGAGATAAGTAAGGACTGACACTATATATCTCTTCTCTGTCTGTTTCAGAGATCTCTATACCGGTAGACTCTTTAAACCCACCGAAGAAACGCTCCGCCCACGCTTTAGCTATTCTCACTATTAGTTTCCCGCTCTTACAGAGTCTGCCACTAGTAGAATTCGCATACCACCGAATGAACTCTTTTACCATTTCATGGCTTAGAGGCAAGCAACCTAAAACAGTTTCATAATCATCAAATCCGTTTTCTGGGTCTGCAGTGAAGCTAAGAAATGATTAGCTCCGCCATCAATCAATCTTTTCTGTCCGGATTTCAAACTCACTCAAGCCAGAGACTCAAAGTTTATTAGTGTAACCTTTTAGTCCTTAGAAGTTTTCTATCCTTGTCTCGAACAGCATCTTCCTTTTTGTAGGCTCCGGGGATATACCCATTTCTCTACCGTAAGAAACGGCGTCGTTCTTTAGCCTTCTCATCACGCTTGGAGAAAAAGTCTTTTCGACCCATAGCCAGATATTGATTAATAGCTGATTAAAGGTGAAGAAACAGCCTTTTAGAAGCAGTTGTCTATAGATTCAAATAATCTGCTTCTTTTAATGAGACCGAGGGGGGGACGAAGCCTCTGTTTATATTTTGGTCACTGAAGACGACACGTGATAGTGTAAAGATAGCTTTAAACTGCATAATCTTAAACACAACGGCCAGCCTCACTTTTGGTGTTAGGGGTAAATAACGCGGTTTTTTGGTTCAATGGAGACTTCCAGAAAGTAGAAGGCCTTACAAGGACCATTGATGCGCTAGTTTTCACAGAATAGATGACCCTATGGGGCATGACCATTTTGGGTATAGTCTAATTTAGGCTAGAAGAAAAGAATACAGCTTGCTGACTGGACAATGGGTGCTTGTGAGTAAGCAGTGGCTGAGTGATCACAGACCGTTCACTGAGCGGTCACTGAGCAATCACTGAGCAATCACTGAGCAGCAACCGATGATCACTGAGCATCCATGATTGGTCACTGAGCAATCACATGACTGCACTGACCAGATCACTGACCATGAGCCCATGCTGACATTTACTCAGTGAGCCTGAGCCTGATCGCCCTCATTAAAGCGGCGGCAGCCCAGACAGGAAAGTCCCACCCGGCGGACATTATCCTGTGTATATAGGCGCATATACGGATTTTTCCATCGTCATTCGCATTTTCGCACTATATACTGCCTGGATTTCAAGTCGCGATATTATAATTCGATAAGGATCAATAGTACTGGTTGATTCCTTTGCAACAAGCGTATGTGATATAGTTGCAGCATGGTTGTAGGTGGTTGTAGGTGGTTGTAGGTGGTTGTAGGTGGTTGTAGCATGGCTGCAGTGTGGTTTACTGCGGCAATTGGAGTCCACCGAGGTCAGTTAGTGATTGATTACTATATATGTCGCTACCTGAGGCTTACTGCCTGTATATCCGTCTCAACCTTAGGCACCAAGACCCTCGCCCCTCCAATAATTCCAGGAATAATCGCTCATTTCCATCTTGCAGGTAGTATTGTTCCTAGCTTAAATTGAGATTTTAAACCCACGAGATTACGCCCATTCTCCGATTAAATGGAGCCCTCATAATATTGAGCGGGATCATGTCCAATTTTGGTCTGAACTTTCACCCAGTAGGTAATGCATAAGTTCGGTAGAAATCAATCATCAACCGAGCTGGACTTCAATTTCCGCCAGAGTAGTTGTAACCGCCCCCTTGGAAAAATTACCATTTTTGCTGGATCGTATACCCATTGTGCCACAGTGCCACAAGAGATCGCCGCTATGACATACTAAACGCGCTTTTTACCACAAGATTAACCATGAATCCCACAGGATTTAGTAGTGTAAAAACTGCTGATAATACCGCTTACTCTAGGCCAGTCAGTAGGGCCCAGTGGAGGCCAACAGCGCCTAAACCGCCCTCCATTCTAGTACAGTGGTGTTTCGTAAGTCTTCGTCCACCCCTTTTATTCTGCCGCGCTAAGGAATTTTCTGCCCACACTAAGAAACCTCATAATTAATTACAAAAATCAACCAAATCCATCAATTCTTAGTATACCACCCCTCTACATCGATAATCACCTACACCCTACGAGGCAAATTTGGCAGCAAGATAGGTTTAGGAGATCCAAATCTAGCGATTCCTACGCTTCCTAGGATTTCTTAACCAAAATACTATGCGTAGTATCGTTATCTCGCATAGTGTCGCAATAAATTTGGGGCATTTTACCGCTAACCCAAAAATGCTCCATAGCCTACACTCTTAGTCTATACGGGCTTCTATTTATTCTAGCACTTAGTTTTTAGCTCCAGGTAAAGCTTGTAGATTATATCCTTGAGTAAAGCCCATAGTTTATTAATTAGATTTAAATCTGGGCGAATTCGCCAGCTAATTCATCACGATAATCCTATGTTATGTATTACCTCGCGTATAATGATTATACCATGTGTAGATGCGTTCTCTTACTGGAGAATGCTATTCCGGTGACTAATGAAAGTCAGTAGGATTCGCTGATAGAGATCGCGAATCACGAAGCAATTTATACCTCTACAGGTACTATTTAGATTGCTAAATAAAGGAATATGGCCAATTCATCGTATTACCCCTGAAAAAGCAGCTCGAAATATTTATTTAATCTATTTACTAAGTTTTAAAACCAGGTGTATATTACGCTTTCGAATTTAATCTCTTCGAGGTATACACGTATACTCCCGACGCTTGCTAATACCTCTTTCGACAAGATACTCGTCGGACTAGAAGACTTAGTAGTAATTCGTAGTGGTAAAGTATTAGTGTTACGACACGTGCCCAGGCGCACTAGCCAATCTAGCCAAAAAAACCAAATTTGCCAGAATCCCTGTGACCGATATAAGTAGCGCATCTGCATTAGGCTTAGGGGGACCAGTTCCTTAGTCCTAACAATTAGTATGTGTCGTGCGAAAGTGGATACTTACATTTCAGTGACTTCGGATTTATCATGTGAATACTGAGAATGCCTACGGATTGATATATAAAATTGGGTGACACCTCGACTTCAGTACCGTACCCCGAATACTCGGTTATACTATATAAGGACGGCTTAACCCGGACCTTCTTCCATTTTATACGTAGAATTTTCTTTTTTTAATTAATTACTCTTTTTCTGATAGTTCTAGTAGAATCTCTTCTTCCTATTTCAGCCTAGTCTCTCATCCAATTGGCCTTGCTTTGACAGTATGTAATCCTGAGGTTCGCGACAACGTAGGGAAACATGGACCAATCAGCTTTAGACGGGTAGAAGGTCCACCAAGACTTCTGACAAGCCTTCTGAATAATCAGAAGTCTTTATACGCGGTTTGTATACTATAATTCCTTCTTAGATCTCAAGTATTCGAGTGCTTCGCTCTGGGTATGCTAATCGACGCGTTTCGCGATGGCTAGGCGGAGGTTTAATAATTAACGGTCGCTGTTTAGGAATCGTCGATTGAGAGAATAAAAAAAACGCGGGATGTAGAAGTGTCCTCAAACTTTCTGGCCCCATTGGTTGGTCCGCTCGTATTATGTGTTTTCCGCTCTTGGCCTCTCTTGGCACTAGCGCGGAGTTCTAAATACTCCTCTAATTTTCTATCTTCCCTTCTCGTCAGCTCGTCTTCTTTTCTTTGCGTATCCTCAGAAATATTTCTCTTCCTTCTCTCATTCCCGTCTCCCCTACGCGGCAGCTTGTCTTCTCCGCTCCGCATCAACCCAGAAGTCTCTCTCTTCCTCCTCTCCATCTCCCCTTCTCGTCAGCTCGTCGTCTCCTCTCCGAGAGTTCTCCCTCTTCGTCCTTCGAATCTCTGCTTTGCGCTAGCTTGCCGTCTCCCGTCTCCATCTCCCCGGATCTCTCTCTACTTATCTACCCATCTCGACTTACCGACCTTCTTTCGCCCTCTTATCTATCCCATCTACATCAAGATGCCAGTGTAAGTTCTTTCTTTCACAGAGATTACTCGTCAAGTCTAACGAATTCTAGTGATCAAGATACAATCCACAGCGGCGCGCTTGGGGATAGCATGCAAGCCCCAGCTCCTGTGACCGGTCGCACACATGTGGACCCTGGTGAATGGGCCGCCCTTGCGCTCGGTATGGATTGGGCCTGTGCTAAACGGGGCAGCCATTTCAAGACCAGCCTTCTACAAGCCCTGTCAAAAATGCCACCGAGGCGGGAACCTACCGTCCGCCTGCGCTTGTTCGCGCATGGGCTCGACCTTATGCAACGAATCGGAACGCGAAAACAGAATGTCGAGGCTTTCGCCATTCAAACGGTGGGTGATGTCGCGCTCAGCCCCTGCATCCATTGTGAGCAAGGGAATGGTCCTTTCCCAACCTGTGTCACGATCCCATCTACATTTGGACAGCTAGCATGCGCAGCATGCCACTGGGACAACCAGGGAAGCCGTTGCAGTTTTGTCGCCGTTGACGATACTTCCGACGTCGCAGAAATTTCCGCTCGTCCCGTTACGCAGCCCAAGGATGTTGTGCAAAAACAGCATGGCAACATGATGAGAAAGCTCACATCCTTGAAGGATGAGCAGGTTGAGTTGGCCGCGATGATGTCCGAAATCAATGACTTCATCGACACCACATCCCGGACCATCGACATGGCGTTCAGGACCCTCAATGCGCTGAAGCGTATGAGCGGAAAGATGGCTCATAGCGTCACCGCTCATGGACAGAAGATCGCGGAGCTCGAGCAGCAGATCGAAGCCAACGCTGCCGAGCTGTTTCAGTGCATGGGTGCCGATGATGATGCTAACTCCCAGTGATCGCAACCTTCGCTTGTAGCTATTCGCTATTCCTTGCCTGCACCCAAAGATTATCAGGCCTGTTCATGATGCCCTCAAGAAGCACATCTACTTGAATTTTTCTATATCTTCGATAGCTATTACTATGATAAGGGATTGAGATACATCAATGCTCTGCTATTTGAAACATAATTCCAGTAGTCACTGCCCCAGTCTCTAATAAGCTCAATCGACGTCAACTTGGCAAGAGGTCAAGTCGTTGCTGTAGACCCGCATCAGTACTTTCTTTTCTCCCTCCGAGAGTTCGCTGATAGCCTCCTCGAGCGTGCGCTTAGCTCGAAGGTATGCGGTACGTGCCACAGCTAGCTGGTCATCTCCGGTGTGTGGTGTCTCCATAGCTGCCGCAGGAGTATTTCGAATTGGATCGATTGCCTTGGCCTTCTCCATAATGTCCTTGACCATCTTGATCGCGGCGTCTAAATTTCGTCCTAGGATCTAGAACCACAGTGTTAATAGGTAATAGATGGAGAGAATAAGATGAGCTCACTGTGTTCATGACATTTGGGAGGTTTACATCCTCGGATATTCCCTCAATCGCGAGTCTGCAGAAGGTAAAGTCCTCTTTGTAGACCTCGACAAGCATTTGTCTTTCTTTGTCCGATAGCTTTCCGATAGCCTTTTCAATCCGAGCCTTGGCCTCGAGGTACGAGGCACGGTAAACGGAGAGCTCGTTCTCAAGGCCTGCCTTCTTCTTCAACTTGCCGGGCGCTGTGCTCTTTTCCACGGCTTGCATCACCGTAAGGATCTTCTTCACGTTGAGCACAAGCGCTTTGGTCATAGTGACCGCCTCGTCTAGGTCCTTTCCTAGATACTAGACCCACAATGTTAATAAGTTAAGGTTTGATAGGAGAAGAGCTGCTCACCGATTCAGGTAGATTTGAACCAGTGAGCGCCATACTTTCGATCTTTTTCTGAGGCAGGGAGAGGTAGGCTGGGAAGAAGACCCTGAGACGAAGGAAAGCAGAATAAGGCAACGTATAGGAAGCAAGATGGAAAGTAGAGAGGTGGAGGGTTGGAAATGATGAGAATGAATAAAGGCGCAGGGGGGGAACAGAGAGGCAGAGAGGCAGAGAGGCAGAGAGGCAACACTCGTAGCTAGAGGCTCAACACGCTCATCTCCATCAAAGGTCGCGCTCCGAGAACAATAGCGACAGTCACCCACCCGCTCGACTACACACGCCGGCCCAGTCAGTGTGAATAACCATAAGCGAACACTAACTGTTGTGTGGGTCTTTTTTTGTGATTCGTGATGGGCGTTTTTCTAGATATGTGCTTCAAGCTCAAGAAAATGCCTATCCCAGACCATCATGGAGGAGGCGTGCTTATGTCTTAAAGACCATCACTAAACGGCTCATTCCGCTGATAGACCTCTCGCATGTCAGGCTCTGCCTGCCTGACCATTACCATTTGAGAATTACCATTCCCCCCAGCGCCTTCTCAGAGTCATTCGGCTCGGCCCGCCTCGCAGGTCAATATTGAGGTGTTCTCTTATTCGCACGACGATCCGTTAGGTTCGTCATATATGAAAATACCTGAATAAGCTACCAAGGAAAGTTGATTCTCTACCATTGGAGTCATACTACCGACCAAGGTGGTGTGTAGTTTGGATTTTCTAAGGATACTCTTATCTCGCGAAGGCGATCTTACTGGGTTCCCGTCTTAGCTCCGTGCGGCGCACCCACATTCTCTAAACAACACTTCAACCAATGAGCGCTGACTGTGCATCTGAGAATTCTAATTACTTGGTGTTCTCTTCGGTAGTCTGTAAAGCTTAGCCCTTTGCAGATGGTTCAATGCTTATTCTCAGTGGTTATGCGTGCTGATCTCACGGGGACCCCCCACATTGGAGCCGCGGGCCTTGCCCCCAAGGTCATTGTCATTTGCATCAGAGGACCTTGGGGAAATCACATAGATGTTGAATAAGACCCGGACTTTCGATCTTGGATTTCTTGTTATGGACTCTTCGCAATGGCAACAACTCGCACTTTGCTCAACCGACTTTCTCCAATGCCCGGATCGTGACCAGCGACAATTTTGTCTTCCAGAGAAGATAAATCCTTGAACATTCTGATAAAAATTTCACAAGTCAGCTTACAGCTCACTCGAACCCCAGCTCCGCAGTATGCCATTCACCTTTTTGCCCATGGTAGATCATATTCCTTCCTCACTCGACTACCATGCAGTGTCTCCATGCTAGGATGGTAGGCAAGAAAAGACTCACTCTCCATCCGCTTCTACGTGGACGGTACCATCCCGTCTAATTGTTCGACATTCGTGTCAGTCTCGCACGCCATTGCGGGGAGAAGAATCTGGACTGCACTGGCGACGAGGCGATGGCTATCAATTGGAGAATTGCCCCACCTCTTCAATGTCCGCATATATCTCTGCCATCCAATGGAATACCGGCGGATTGGGTTACCACTTTCAGACGCGCCCCCGCAAGTTATCTCGGATCTCCTCAACTGCACCCGGAGACAAATGACACACCCTATTCATGAGCCTCGAGGGATCCATAAAGATGTCAGGAAATCGCGGTTCTATCGGTAGAGCATCCGGGGCTGACCCGGGACGCCCTCCCGACTCCGATTTCCCCTCGTGAGGGGAAGCCAGGGGAGCGAAGAGATATACAGCCGCCTTCTTTAAATATAGAGATGTGTCTAGTAAATTGGGCAAGCACAACAACTCTAAACAACGTCTCTTCGTGGATATTTGAATATTGATTCTCGTCCATTCACCAGACTCCGGCTTTCTGTGCTCCCTGTTCCGAAAGTCGTCTCACGCCCACACATTCAACCACAATGGCCCCCTCTACCCACCCCCTCATCGATAACGGAATCACTCGAGGCGACCCCAACTTCGCCGGTGGCACTCTGCACTGCCACTGCCCATCCGACCAAGTGGTTATTGCATTGAAGAGCAACATCGCGCATAACCACGCCTGTGGCTGCAGCAAGTGCTGGAAGCCCCGCGGGGCCTTGTTTTCCATTGTCGGCGTCATTCCTCGTGACAACCTCAGTGTCCAGGCCAACGCGTCCAAGCTCGCCATTGTCGACTCTTCGGCGGTGATCCAGCGCCACGCCTGCCGGGATTGCGGCGTCCACCTGTTCGGTCGGATCGAGAAGGACCATCCCTTCCGCGGGCTCGACTTTGTCCACGCCGAGTTGTCCGATCAGAAGGGATGGCAAGAGCCCCAGTTCGCCGGCTTCGTCTCTTCGATCATCGAGCAGGGCTTCAACCCCAAGGGTATGGATGAGATTCGTGCCAAGTTCAAGTCTGTTGGGCTCGAGAGCTACGATGCCCTGTCGCCCCCCTTGATGGACCTCATTGCGACTTTCACTGCTCAAAAGTCCGGCGTGAAGTTCGCCAACCTTTGAATGACTCTTCGAAAACCAGATGGTATTCGTACTCAATTTTGTGTGAAGGGTGTTGAAGCCTGCACAACATGGTGGTCGACATCAAGACAGTATTTAGCGTTTGTACATAGAGAATCTTTGAATTTTGGGAGACTCGAACTGTAGCCATTTGTAGCCGGATGTTGAGACAAACAGGATTCAAGACAAGAAGCACATTGGTAAGTCGTGAACGATAATTCCATCAAAGTCCTGCTCTCAAGGTAAATCAAGGACTAGAGGCGTGAGGGCCAGCTCAATCAGGCTCTACACAATGACGTTGTCGCGCTCAGCCCGCTCCACCATCCTGACCAGCGCCTCTGCCACGCCGTAGGAAAATGCATACCCACCGCCTCCAAACCCATACGCCGACAGTAGCGTTCGTGATCCTTGAACTTCGGAGTCGAGCCGGAACCCCCCTTTGCGAGAGGGGCGAATCCCGATGATGTGGCTGATGGCGTCCTCGGGCGGATTGGCCGGGACGACGTCGGGGGCTAATCGATGTGCGCGAGCAATTTCATCTCGAGCGATCTCGAGGTCAACATTGGGAGATCTGAAACGAGGATTCAAGAAGGTTAGAATATCTCTAGATGAATAGATCTCGGGCCGGTTTTGACGGTGCATGCTTACAGGTTATCTTCCTGTTTGACACCACCCAATACTACGCCCCCCGAGTATGGCCGGGGGATCACATAGGTATACTCTTGCCCGTTGCGAAAGTACATGGTCCGACATCGATCGGTTCGTAGGAAGACGTTCTGGCCCCGTTCGGGAAAACAGCAATCGTCCCGGACATCTGCCAGAGTTTTACTGCCGAGCCCGCTAGCGTTGATGAAGACTCGAGAATCAGGGAACATGTCGTACAACTCATGCAGTGAGTCGACTTTGTGGCGGATGAAATGGCCACCTAGCCTTTGAATCTGTCTCTTCAGATATGGCATGTGTCGCGTGGGGTCGGTCACAAGCGTCTCATATGCCCAGGCACAGGCAAATTCGGATGGATATTCTCCTGGGGACAGACTCCGGAACTGGATACATGATAGGGTCAGTGGGTCGACGGTTAAGAGATAATTGTTTTTCAAGAGCAGCTGATCTTAGTAAAGAGACTAACCCTAGACACCACAGTCTTCCCCCAGAGAGCAGAATCCGGGGTCGGTGTCCGTTCAAGATACTCTCGAGCATCCACGATACTGACTCCGGACTCTGGCTCCAGGGCCATCTGGCGTAGGATGCGATGGGTCACAGCCTGAATATAGCGCTGGTCGGGAGTGATCCCCCCTGCCGCATGCCAGGCTGCACCGGCCCATGCCGAGGCGTAATGAATGTCTTGATCCCCCGGCAGGAGTTCAGCGACCAGAGTGACGTCAAAGCCCTTGAGCAGCAGCTGGCGAGCGGCGGCACAGCCGATGATGCCGGCGCCCAAGATGATGATCGGACGCTGGGCAAATGGCACCGGAAAGTCTTTAGCAGGATGGTCGCATTCACCCATGACGACTAGATTGCCTGCGTATTTGGCTCAAATCCTTGAGCGAAGTTGTCGTTGATGGTAGTCAAGGGCTGGACTGTGGCACTGCTGTATTCGAAACGATCGGTCGGTCCATATGATTCCCAGTGGACTGGCCTCGAGCAAAAAAGGACGAATCGTTGCTAGGAGCTGCTGGCTCGACGTTGGGATCACCTAGGACTCTTGTACTGAGCCAATGGATCCGTGGAAAGTGTATGTCGAATGTTTAAATTTGTCGAGTCTGTCAGTGGGCCGTTGATGCTTTGCGGGCCGGGATGGTGATGTCGTGCTGCATTCTGAGAATTTGGCAATGGCTCTCTTAAATTGGTGCTTTTCCGAGAAACTTGCAGTACCTCTCCTTATCTCCCTGGATTTTTTCTTCTCCATTTCCTCTTCATTTATCTTGGAGGCGCTTCGAACCGCCCGAGCGGAGTCTCTCAATGAGTGCGGATGCCAAGGCTGGCGGGTCAACCCGCCCGCACAACCCGCCCGTCGAGTTGGAAACGATCGTCTTTTCTGCCTTTCCTCTTCCTTCTCTCCCTCTCATTTGTCTCTTCCCCCCCCCCAATCAGCCCCTCCCCCCCTCCTCCTCCCCTGCAAGTCAAGAGTCCACTTCCATCAAAACCCGAGTCATTGATTCAACCCTTGCTCCCTGGGATCTACTGGAGCTAAGTCGCAACAGCCCGCCGACTGCGATCGGCCATCATCCGTCCCTCCCGCCCCCAACCAGTTTACTGTGGGCTCCTTCGGCTTGCGGTACGTGCGGGACATCCCCGTTCCATCGGCTCGACGCGTCGGATGCGCTGAGCTTTGAGATCTTGGCCCCCTCATTGTTTCCCACCCCTCAATGCCGTCGACTGCTGGGAGTCGAGCGTCGTGATTGGGGCATGGGCCATTGTTGATCTGGTCAAGCCCGCTGCCCACTCGGACAGAGTTGGTCTCCCCCCGGATTCTACCGGAATTGACGTGATGAAGTGGGACGAAGACGAGGACGAGAGCCGGAATGATGCACACTCGTCTCATCCTCATCATCAACAAAACCAACAGCAGCTGCATCTGGATTCTCCCGCTTTCTCATCTTTCGGCGATAAGTCTATAGACTCTCCACCATTCCCCTTGCAGGTAGAGTTCACCCCATCTCCTTTTCTCAGCCAGTGGCCCCCCGGTATCTACCATCTTCCACACACCAACGGCGTATTCCCCCACAATCACACACCGTTTGATTCTATAGAAAACTCTCTGTATATCTGTACCCTTGTGAATCATGATTCGCTCTCCACTACCTCCCACCCCGACTCGCTACAGGACGTGATCCCCCTTGACTTGTTAGTCGTGTCTTGGCAGCGTTTGGCGTGGGTCACTGCGGTCCCTCCCTAACGTTGTCGACCACATGGCTGCGGCCCCAGCCGACAACCTTCTTTTACGGTGGGCTGTCGACCTCCGGTCGGATCGCGTTCTGGCATGCGATCCATGTTCTATTGGCCAATGGTCCTTGACCATGTTGTTGCCTATCCCTCTCCCTATTTGGCCCCTGCCTCCCCAATGGCGAGCGCTCATGGTGCTCGGACATTGGATTTCACATTGACTGCTTGCCCCCATATAGACCCAGTTTGCTCATACGATTTTGCCATTGCGTGGTAATAGGACTCCTCCGGCAAACATCATGACGACGATATCTCTGTTCTACGCGACCGCGATGCCGAACAGATTTTGTCATACGATGCCGATGACTCGCCCTTTCCTGAGGTGCGCGCAGTCATTCAGCCCATCAATGACCTCTCATTGCCCGTAAACACCGTCCGTATGTGGACAATCGGCTTGCTCTTTACCATTGTGCGTTAGCTCCGTATCTTGTACCTGGAGGCACTGCTCGATCCCCATAGTACCTCGAACATACTGACGGGTCTTTTCTTCTCCTGATTGGCAGATTGGAAGTGGACTGAATCAGTTCTTTAGCTTGCGCCAGCCGAGCGTGACCATCAGTGCCCTGGTCGCCCAGCTGCTAGCATTTCCGGTAGGCTGCGCCTGGGCCCAATGGATGCCATTGGGCTTCCTGAATCCGGATCGACACTTCAATATCAAGGAACATGCCCTCATCACTATCATGGCCAACGTCTCGATTGGTTCCGCCGCGGCTACTCAGATCATCGAGGCAGTGGTCAAATTCTATGATATGCCCTCTCACGGTGGGTTCGAGGTCCTGCTCTGTGTGACGACCCAACTCTTTGGGTTTGGACTTGCAGGCATGGCCGCCCGTTGGTTGGTCACTCCCGCATCTATGATTTGGCCCCAGGTGTTGTCGAATGCGGCCTTGCTCACAACCCTGCATTCGCGAGAAAATGCAATCGCCGATGGCTGGCGCATCACGCGACTCCGCTTCTTCCTGGTGGTTTTCATTGTCGGCGCAATCTGGTACTTTGCCCCGGGGTATCTGTTCACGGGTCTTAGTACTTTCAGCTTCATTTGCTGGATCGTCCCTACCAACGTCGTGGTCAACCAACTGTTCGGGCAGGTCACTGGGCTGGGCATGTCCGTGCTGACCTTTGACTGGGCCCAGGTTGTTTATGCCAATCAAAGCCCCCTGTTGGTCCCATTCTGGGCTGGCTTAAATGTGATGGGCTCATTTGCGCTCTTCTTTTGGCTCATATGTCCCATCGTATACTACACAAACACATGGTATTCAGCCTACCTGCCCCTTCTCAACTCCAACACCTTTGACAATACGGGCAAAACCTACAACACCTCTCGCATCATGGATCCCGATGGCTCCGTCAACCAGACTGCATATCGAGAATACTCGCCCATGTTCTTACCTGCTGGATACGCCATCACCTTTGGTGTTGCTTTCGCCAATCTCACTGGCATCTTCTTCCACATCGGACTCTACCATGGTCGCGATTTGTGGGAACAATGGAAAGGCACAAGCAAGCCAGACGTCCATGCCCGCCTCATGTCCATCTACCCCACCGTACCTTGGTGGTGGTTCGCCGGAGTGACTGTGTTGATGTTTGTGCTGAGTGTGGTGACGAATGAGGTGTGGCATACGGGGCTCCCCGTCTGGGCCGTATTGGTGGCATTCGTGCTTCCTACCATCTACTTCATCCCGGTCGGCATTATTAAAGCATTGACAAACATTAGCAGCAATCAGCTGAATCTGTTGTCCGAGTTTATTGGCGGATACGCCTTTCTCGGCAAGCCGCTCGCGAATATGGTTTTCAAGTTTTACGGTTATGTCGCCGTTCAGCAGGGGCTAGAGTACGTTCTAACATTTCCAAGTCTCCAGTTGTATGCTGATACATGATTGACCATTTCTGCAGATTCGTTGCTGACATGAAGCTGGCCCACTACCTCCACATTGCACCACGAACCGTCTTTGCTGCTCAAGGGCTTGCTACACTGATCGGGGCTATCGTACAGTGCGGCGTGACGGTGTTCATGATTACGAGGATTGACGATGTCTGTACCTCGGATGCAGATGGGAACTTTACATGTCCGCATGGACGGGTCACGTACTCATCGTCACTTATCTGGGGTATGTCTTTTGCCGTGCCATAGCGAGCCATCTCTCGCTTCCGAATCTCCCGTCTCTGTGGTCATTGAACCGTCAAACTCATTCATTGTCCTCTCTAGGTGCGATTGGACCTGGTCGATTATTTTCTCCCGGCCAGATTTATGGTACCCTGTTGTGGTTCTTCCTGGTTGGTCCGGTGGTTGTCATCATCACGTATCTTCTGGGCCGTCGGTGGAAGGCCATGAACTATATCTCCTGGCCCGTTGCCTTTGGAGCGATGAGCTTGGTCCCACCGGCGACTGGAGTCAGCTTTTCGTCCTGGTGGGTGATCAACCTGATCTTCAATGGCTTGATACGCCGACGCAAACCTGCGTGGTGGTCCAAATACAGTATGTTGACTCACGATATCTATCAATGATAATATGGCAATCAGCTAACAACGTTCTAGATTACGTTTTATCGGCCGCGCTGGATTGCGGTGTCGCCGTCTCTACCGTGGTCATCTTCTTTTGCATCACATTGCCGGCTGGCCCACTGAATTGGTGGGGTAATACTGTGTATAGTAATACTGCCGATGGAAAAGGCACGCCGTACCAAAGTCTACCCAGTCAAGGCTACTTTGGCCCTCTTAAAGGCACATGGAATTAAAGATAATGAAATATAATTGTATAATGATTGAGCCATGATGTTGTAGCACTCGGTGCTTGTCCGGAACTGAAGATAGCAGCATATTCGTCGAGTGATGACTTCTTCGCATGAACAATCATCATTCCCAATTTTGGACTGTGCAGCTGCAGGTGGAGACTTGGAAGTCTTTGCTTCAGTATTCGAATTGGGATTACGTTTGTTTCTGTCGTGGCCACTCCAAGTTCTTGATCAAGCATCGTCTACCGTGATATACGTACGCTGCTCACACCTTCACCGAACGACCTCGAACATAGACCCTGGCAATATTTCGGTCATCACCCGTCATGAGGAATTTCTCAAAGATGACAAAGTTCGAATCCTCCTCTTCCACCAGCGACATCACTCCGGGCCGATCCAAATCGATGGTATGAACCTCCAAGGCATCGAATTCCTTCCCCACCGCAAAGCTGCCAATCTTATCATCCAAGCCACAGACTTGCGCACCGCCCATGGTCGCAAGATAGAACCCCTCGGCTAGTGACAATGGCTCATCTCGTCCGTTGGTGTGCGTCTTTTGGGCGAGTGATACGATAAAAGCTTGCTTCATCGCATCTAACATGGATGAGGAATACCCACCGCCACTGTCCGTTCCCAGGCCGACCTTGATACCCCGGCGCAGATACTCACGGATCGGTGCAATCATAAAGTCGCGCATGGTGGTATTTGAAATTGGGCAGTGTGCGACACCGCAACGGAGCTCCTGCAGCATGTCCATTTCCCTTTCTTCCAGGTAGATACAGTGGGCCAGGATGGATCGCTCGTTCAAAAGTCCAAAATTTCGGTATAGATCGGCTTCCAGGTGGAATTCGGGAAAGAGCTCGCGTGTGAAGTTGATCTCCTCCTTTTCCTCGTTGAAATGAGTCTGAATTGGCACATCGGGATGCTCTTGAACGATAGATCCCAGACCCGAAAGAAGTTCGGATTCACAAGAAATGGCGAATCGCGGCGTAATGACCGGCTGCACTAATTGACCTTCTGGGTCAAGGGTCCGGACGTGCTGGATCAAGGCCCGCGTCTCCCGTAACGAATCCGAGACGGAGGGATCGCGATACCAGTCTGGCGCGTTTCGGTTCATGTTGCACTTACCCACCAAGGCTCGCTGGCCTTTCTGGTAGCAGACATCGGCCAAGATGCGCGTCGCCTCGCCGTGGTAAGATCCATAGTAAGACGCAGTCGTGATGCCCTGCTGGAGGAAACCATCCACACATGACGCATACGTGCGTTTGGCGTACTCGACATCGGCAAACTTGGCTTCGTGAGCAAAAGTGACGTTGTTCAGCCAGTCAATGAGTGAGATGCCACGGCCCATACCGCGCTGTGTCCACTGAGGGGCATGATTGTGCGTGTCAACAAACCCCGGGCACAAGAATTCGCCCCGACGAAGGTACTTGACTGGGAACACGTCGGGCGCATATCCGTGATCGGAGATGATGGCGCTGATTTGAGTTGGATCCACGTCCGTCTGCAAGACTTGAATCTTGCCCGATTTATCCACAAGAATGAAGCAGTTCTCAAGGAATTCAAGTTCGACCAGGCTGCGGGAGTGGATTATAGTGCCGTGGAATGCGAGAGGGAGCCCCGATGCGGGGGATGAGGAGGTTTGATTCAAGTCCTCCATGGCGAAGGGGCCGCGCGAGGCGCTGATAAAACTATTCCAAGGATAGACCCAAGTACTGGCTTGATTGAGCGAGCACGGCTATCTTTGGAAGTTCTGATCTGGAACGCAGGTGTTGCTAAAGAAAGTATTCCTCACGAGAAATCGCAGCGGGGACTCGATGTAGAGTGAGGGGCTTTCCTGCGGTCAGTCTCAGCCAATAAACATTGCATGAACCGTGATCTTATCGTCATCTTTCAGGCCTCCATTCCTGATTCAGAAGAGGATTTCCTTGTTCCAATCCTAAATACGCGTACTAGTTGACGTTTGAGGTCGAATTCTTGAGATCCTGGCAAACAATGCCAAGCAATAAATAGGTTATAGGCAGAACCTGTTCTACAACAACCACTATTCATTTCATCAATACTTCATTCAATTGAAGGGGTATATGACTGAGATAACTAGTCAAGACAGAGAAAAAGGTGTGTAAATTGTTCATAACAAAAGGCGTTCCCTGGACGGTGATACATCCACGTCCATCACCCCATATCTAGTGCCAAAATCACGCATATCTCAGCCGTCTATGTGATAATGAAATTAAAAACGCGCTCAAAGGGTATAGTAACTGGCCATCTCCTCCTGGAACCAGTTATATGAATAGTAAAGTTGCTCTGCCATTTGCGGGTCGATAATCGGTATGACTCCGCTACCGTCAACCAGCAGAACGTCATCCAAAACGGGGGCCAGTGGGACTGGAGGTGGAGGCGGAGGGGCCAGAGTGACGGAAGGTTGAGGTGGCATCAGAGGTTGTACATGGTGTTGGTGTTGGTTGTGGTGTTGGTGCTGTTGCTGCTGGTGTTCCAGTTGTTGCTGTCGAAAGGCCATTTGACTGAATATGGTGGTGCTCTGGTGGCGGAACGTCTCTGCCAGTCGATCCACTCCCGGACGACGCTTGCCAAATTGCTCGAGCAGCACCACGACGGCCTGAATGCCCCGACGCATCATCTGCTCGTCAGGATGCCACGGAGCCGGGCGAGAGTCGCGCAAGCACCGGGCATTCTGTTCCAGACACCACAGAATCGTGATGCCTGCGAAATAGACCTGGCTCAGAGTCAACCAGATCCATTTCAATTTGCCCACAGAGTAACTATCCCAGTAGGATCGAATCACTTGGATGCTGGAATCTCCACAACTGACGATGCTGGTTGCATCCGGAGTCGGGTTTCGTGGGCTCGGGCGATACATCAACAGTAATGTAGTATAATACAGATAATCATAATAGGAGGTCGAGTAGAGGAGCGCTGATGGATAAACAGGAGCCGCCATGCGCCAGTCATCCACCTCGCGACGGAATTGACCCAGCGTGGCGGCAACCTCTTGCGGGGATGGTTGGGGGAGATTGCTGTACACTAAAAGTCAAGGCAGGTGAGTACAAGGTCTGGCCAAATGCAGGGGTAGGTTGCCAGAGGGGAAAGGTCTTGGCTGTGTGATCAACTTACGGTATTGATAAATACGAGAAAAGATCCGTCGTAAACGAATCACCTGTAAAGGAATCGTCATGGTGCTGGCACCGGGTGCTTCCAGCCCATCGTCGTTCAGCTCCCGTGGAAGGCCCACGCTGATATCGTCGTCCGGAATTCCCAGAGGCCGCCCAAGGGTACTGGCAATGAGACGATCCAGGTTGTAGAGACTCCAAAAGGCACGCTTAGCCATCTCTTCTTCCATCAGGGTTGGATATGACCGGGCCTTGTGTAAAGCCATGCTGATCGCGAGGCGTAAGGTAGCCCCCAAGACGTGCCAGATGCTGGGACCGGCAGTTGCAAACATGGTATACAGGGCCAACCCGAGCAAGGCCCGGATGGAAGGGAGATCCTCATTCTGAAGCGCGAGGGAGAGAGTCTCCTGGCTCGCACGGTAGAACTCGGCAGCCTGTGCAGGCTCGGCCGACCCGATCAGCAGTGAAATAGCGATGATGATATGATACGTATTGTGGACCTCCGGGGTGGGCACGCCGCCCGTGTAGATATGGCGCAGGTGGCCGAAGAACTCGGGCCGAGAAAGAAATGGATACTGGTATCCTATGCTATCAAAGTACTGGCCCGCGACGCGCTCCGCTTCTTCGAGCGAGGAGAGACGCAGCACTCGTGGGGCGACGGCCGGCCGTGCAACGGACGGACGGCGATTCTCCAACTGGTCGCGAAGGATCTCGCCCACATTGGGCAGCTCGACACCCACCCCCGTGGGCGAGTCGGAGATGGCAGCGAGTCCCGGCGTCGCCGCCGAGCTGCCATTACCCACCGGACTCAGCATCGAGCCCACGGACGCGTGACTGCCGCCGGTCGCAATCATCGCGGGCACTTGATACCACCAGTCCGGATCGCCCTCGCCGTCCACGGGAGTACCCGTGGCCAGATCAGCCACGGAGATGCCCATTTTGCGCCGCACGACGTCTTCCAACCATCGCACTCGTTTTTGTAACGTTTCCAGCTGATCTCGGGGCACCGAGGCACTGGCTACCTGGGGGCCCGGGGGAGGGATGGTGCAGCGCACCCCAGCGCGCGTGCAGGCCGAACAATTCGGGTACCGAAAGTCGCATTTCTTCTTGCGCTTGCGACAGAAGTCGCAAGCCGTCGAGACTCGTTTGCTGCGTGCGCTCGGGGTGGAGGACGTGGGGTCCGGGGTAGGCACCGAGTCGGGCGCTGGCGGGGGTTGCGGCCACGCGGAGGCGGATGGCGAGCTGGGCTGGTACGAGCGCGGCGATGGTTTGGGAAGTGTCGTGGTCGGAGACGACCAGGCCGGAGACGAGACGTTCGGGGATTCGAGGCGAAACTTGCCGAGTTGGTCGCGAAAGTCCTTGTTGCCCGAGCTGCTCGTCATCGTGAGGGAGCAGGCAAAGGGCGGCTGGGGCCGCAATCCATCTCCAGCCCTTTTCCCAGCCGGTGGACACGAAGGCCGGCCACTGGATATGAGGTACCGAACGAGCCACGGGGGGGGGTGGAAAACGTGGCTGGTCAGAGATCAAGTAGTCGGTGTCGGACGGGGTTTAGCTTCGGAGGAGGAGGGGGAGAAGGGGGGTTGGGCGGTTGACGATTGTTGCGGTGATTCGAGAGAGTCGGAAGAAGTGGAGAAGTTTCGGTAGTCGATAAGTGAAGGAGGACGACTCGGTCGGAAACCCTGCAGATCGCCAGAGCAGCTACGAAGCTTCTTGTGCAGAGTCCAATGTAACGATAATATCACTCGAGGTCATGTCGAATCAGATCGGGGAAAGTCAATCAACCAGACCGTCTTGGAGTGCAGTAGCGCAATGGAAGACCGGAATGGGACTGGATAACGCCATTCTGACGGGGCCCGACAATAGCCTCGAGCTCTTTTTGGTGGGATGATGCGAGCAGCATGAGTGGCTAGGTAGTACGTCTATGAATATGTGACCAATATTATACAATCTACAGTTTTACTACGTGTGGAATTATTGTAGTAGAAATCGAGGAAACTACAGTAGTAGCCGTGCAGGGATGATCTTGCAGAGAGAATGAATTCATAGAGGCCCAGGATAGATAGACCAGACCTGGTCGTGGTCAATATCCTCTGAACAAACGTGCACTTGCCCCTTCATGAGATGCTAAGTACCGTCCAGTACCTTGGTAGACTCGTGGAAGGAGGAATAGTTCCCTATGGATGTTCCTGTAGATTGAGTGATAGTTGGTACCTGCGGTGCCTCCAATATATACATGACCTGTCGGTGACTGGCAGGTGGATACCTTCTTCCATGCTATCTACACCAAGGAAGACAAAATGATGACCAATGGAACTTGCATAACTGCCCATGTTCCATCTCTGGAATAAACTTGAGCCCACCAACAAATCATACTCGAAACGGAACCTGATGCTCAATACGAGTCCCTGGCGATCTGCAAGGAACGGGCAAATGCCGAGTCTGCAAAACCAAAGTTTAATCCACGTTGGTGAGAACAAACATCCTCATCCTCATCCTCATCCCCATAGTACTCCTTAGTTCTTATTGGAATCCTTGCCAGTCGGGCGTACTGTACTTGAAACGAGTGCATCGGGATACAACCCTCCATCGGATGAGATCGGCTTCTATTTGATCAACTGCCAGCCTTTTGACCGTGACCCCGGGGAAATATACTCCGTACACGTGAAGAACGTTGGTTCGATATGACTGGCCAAGATCTCCGGCCCCAAGGCAGTACTACTGAAGTGTATCGCGGTAGTTGAGACTGGGCTCATAAAGTGTTTTGAGATTGTGGCTGGTGAATGCCGAGGATGTCGAGCATTCCTTACCTGCTGAGTACTGCAATGACCATGTCACGAATTCGAATCAATTATCACTCAGCGAAGATTGCCAGTCTGCACAAGATAGCATCACTCACTTTCTCCGGAGAAATAACGGATGATTGTTATCAAGGTCTTTCAGAGCTGCGACCACTGGAGATTTCTTGCTGTGCCCTGCCCTGCCCCGCCAGGAGTGGATTGATCGTCATGGGCTAATACCCAAACTGGTATGCCAGATTCTCGTATTCTTTCCTTCGATCCTACCTTTCCCCTCAATTAGACGAAGATCTGCTCTGATGCATTATTTTGGGATACAATACGATGCGCAGGGCGACGAACGGACACTATTGAGCTTGCTTTATCCCCTAAGGAACAAATGACGACCCATAAATAGAGCCGTTTGCCCCTGCCAACGCCGTATAGATTAACAATTCCTTCTGCAAGATAATCTTCGAGAATTTGCTGCAAAACCCACTATGAAGACTCCTGTTCTATCACTCCTTCTCGCCGCCGGTGTCGCCCAGGCTAGCGTCCAGGGCTTCGATATCTCCCACTATCAGGCAAATGTCAATTTTGCTGGTGCCTACGCGTCGGGGGCCCGTTTTGTCATGATCAAGGTGAGCCCTCGGGATGAGGCATCCTTGTCGCAGTTGATTATTAGTCAATGACTCACGATTATCTTCCCACAACCCATTAGGCCACCGAGGGCACTACGTATATCGACAGCAGCTTCTCGAGCCATTACACTGGCGCTACTTCTGCCGGACTTATTCGAGGTGGCTACCACTTTGCTCATCCGGACTCCAGTTCAGGCGCAGCCCAGGCCAATTTCTTCCTGGCCCATGGTGGAGGCTGGTCCAGCGATGGCATCACCTTGCCGGGCATGTTGGATATCGAGTATAATCCCTCCGGAGCGACCTGCTACGGCCTGAGCGCATCCGCCATGGTTGCTTGGGTGAAGGACTTTGGCGAGACCTATAAGAGCAAGACGGGTCGATACCCCATGATCTACACCACGGCCGATTGGTGGAATACCTGTACTGGGGGTAGTACTGCCTTTAGTCAGGACTATCCACTCGTGCTGGCTCGCTATTCAAGCTCCGTGGGTACGGTGCCCGGTGGCTGGCCTTATCAGAGCTTCTGGCAGAACTCGGACTCTTACAGCTACGGGGGAGACTCGGACATCTGGAATGGAAGTGAAGATAACCTGAAGGCATTTGCCAAAGGTTAGACCTCACGAATCATGTACATATGAGCTGCTGGGGATGCATGTGTCAATAGTTGAATTTGTCAAGGTCCTGTCTTTTCGTACTCAAGCTAGTAGTCATCTCCACTGAAGTGGTAACTAGATAGTCACTATAGCCCAATTTCTTTCAATCCCTATGTAATCTCATTATATGAGCCAAAGAATGCTTTCTGATAGGATAAAATTATCATGATGTACATCAACAGACAATCTTACTTGTCCCTGCTGTACAGCGTCGTGTCAATCCCGCACTCTTACAGAACACAAAAGATTTGTATTCTCTCACGATTGACCTTATTTTCTGAAGGCGCTACCGTTAATTCAGATATAAGCATTAATTGTGTTACTCTGCGGAAAATAGATGATGTGTAATGATTAACAAATACAGCAGGGACTGGGAGGAGGGCAATAAATGCTACTATGCGGAGATTAACTCAGGGAAGTCATAAGGCCCAGATGCTTGGGTTCACAAAAAACATATGATTTTTAATATCCAGTGCTATCAAATCTACTTATATTGGAAATCATAGAAGGCAAACGAGAAACTGTAGATGAGCATTTTCGACAGTCTGAGCAGAGAGAAAAAGAAACAAGTCGATCAACACGGCCAACATCTTTTCGTCGAACTGTCATCTTACATACATTTAAATGAGCGTACTTATTGTATAGAGTGTCATAGCTTTATATTCTTTAAATGTGACTGACGAGTGCAGTGGATGAAAGCCCGGTATACCAGTCTAAAGTCTTCTTGACTCATCGGTCCCACTCGCAAACTCCTTTTAGTCACTTGAAGTATGGCTGCACGGTATAGTTCAGATCCTATGTTTCTACCAAATTGTAGGTTATACCAGAAATACTTTTTAGAAAATATAGGTGATGTATGTAGAAGAGAGTTTATCAGAATTTGCTCATTTGATGCTCTTAATTCTTATTTTCATAAGTCAGCGATTTTGCTCTCTAAGTAAGTCCGACCCGAACCACTTTGGTGGTGGAAGAATACAGCATTCTTTACCTTTCTCTCTGAAATTAACGTGCTGGCAAATGAAACGGTTGCGTATCATTAAGCACCTCTCAGGGGGGGTTGCTGTCAATATTTATTTAGAAAGATTCTTCAGATGCTCTTGACCAAGCGCGGAGAATCTTGCATCTTCCTCAATTCAAGTTCCTCCTAATGGAAAGATATTATCTCCATATGTAATGAACTAAGAGGAGTCGAGGATGCCGTAAACAATTCTATATCTTGAAGCACATTTTCAAATACCAATTTTCATGAGGCGACTTGGTTGTTTGCAGAAGATTTGCCATGCCAAACTCTAGATCTTGGTTTTTCACACCTCCTCCGGGGGTCACTTTGTTAAAGTTGGATCGTGTCGAATATTTTGCTTGTTCATTATGAAATTGAGCTATTAAGATCAGGAAATGTCCATGGTTGCCTAGAGTTTCCTTCTCAGTGGCAGTCATAATTTAGGGGCTTTGACAGGGGACCATCCTTTTTATGTCATTCGTGGGAATCACCTTAAGCGTGGAGGGGACGTCGGAAGTTTGCGCGTCGCACTAAATTGGCTATGTGTTTCTGCAGATTCTTATTTCATTTGAAGGCTTCGGCTTAGTTGGAGAGAAAAACGTGATCTTTGTTGGAATAGAATAAAGACAAGGGATTAAGAAGACGGAGTAGGAATGTTCCCCGTCCCCGTCCCCCATTTTCGGCCGCGGGGCGAAGCTGAACTCGTGTAGTGATGACCCACCCCACGCAGGGTAGGATGGATAGTATCTGCAATATTTAGGCTCCTACCATTGACCCAAAATGAGTAACTTCTCGCGGATTGTGCTTATCACTGTGGAGGTCCTAGTTAATTACTTATCTATATATTCCGTGCGTTGTTCTGCCTCCGTGGACACCTAGGAATACGTTTTACAACCATCTTCTCCCTACCGCTAGCGGAATCCTATTTCTGGAACATCAGAAGCAAGGAGGATGGATAGGAGCTTCCAAAACCATGAAATGCGAAACCTTGCCTTTCTTTCTCTACTCTCAAGCAGGGGTACTTGAACTCAATCATAAACTTTCCGTGTGTAGAAACTCTCAAGGCGCTTGGCTGGAATTTACCAACGCACATCGGTCTTGGCCACTGAATATGGCTATATATACAGAATATACAGGTTTCCTTTCTATTGAGCCTTTAAAAAGGAAGTTAGACCGAAGACTTAATCGCGCCTTTCCACTTAGTCTTCCCCCCCCCCCCCCCCCCCCCCCCCCCCGGCAGTGTCAGGTTTGCATCCGGGCGTACCCCAAGAGTAAGCACAGGTTGGGCCTTGTGACCTTTAGCGCCATTATATTAGCAAAGGAATCCTTTCATGTCACATCACGAAGTCGGCACCTGCCGGAAGGTGGAGTTTCTCCAGTCAGCATCCTTGGCTCTTTAGTAATGCCATGGATCCAGCCCCATTACGGGTCAGGTTCTGCATATGAAAAACACAGCTCCTACGAGAAACCCAACCACGCGCGCCCTGCCATAAACCGAAAAATGAAAATTCCCCTGAAGCTTATCACATTGCGAAGTAGAGCAAGATGAACGACTGCAGTAGCCACATAAGTCCGACTAAAACCCGATATTCCCCGCATTGGGCCAATCATATATGCAATAACAGACTTTTAGGGTTGGCGGGGAAGTGGGGATCGTGACATTCGGCTGTGCAGGGTATAGATTCCGCTATTGTGGCGCTTCAGCAGAAAGTACAATTGGTACTAGTATTTTCTTCAGAGATTCGTGTTTTTCGAAGACCTCGGCGCGAATCACATTTCATTTGGCAATACCATGTGAATTATAGAGCTTGGCTTGATCACTCTTCGACTATAAATTGTTGTGCAATGCTCAATGTTGGTAGTGGTATCTCTGAGAAAGTTTGTAGCAGCAGACTGATCTTCTTTCATAATCAAATTGCAAACCGCAACGATGTTCTGCAAGCTTGAGAATCTTGTATTGCTATTTATCGCGCTCAATACCTATGCTTTTCCGTTAGCAGAGCCAAATGAGGTCACGATCAAGGAACGGGGTGCTGGGTTGAACAGCTTTTTGAGCATTCTCCTTAGCCATCTCCCTGCTATAAACACCTCCATCACCGATGCGACCCAAATAATCACTGGCTTTGACAATATTCTTGGAGCACTTACTGGTGCTCAAGAGACATACAACGAGCTTGGAGGAACATGCACCGAATGGACTGTGATATTTGCTCGTGGTACAGCAGAGCCAGGCAATGTATGCGAAAAAAAAGCGTACGGTTTCTCCATATGCTAAAGACTAATATTTAGGTTGGTGTTTTGGTCGGCCCACCATTATTCGAAGCGTTAGATGATAAATTCGGTGCTTCTGCACTGACCATTCAAGGTGTCAATGACTACTCGGCATCCGTTCAGGGCTACCTGGCAGGAGGAGATTCTAATGGAAGCGCAGAGATGTATGTCCCAAAACGTGTTACCTACTTGAATTCCTTGAACATGACGGTAGCTGATACCAGCTATACAGGGCACGCCAAATCAAGTCCGCAAAGTCCCAATGCCCTCATACAAAATTGATCGCATCTGGCTACTCCCAAGGTTGTCAGATCGTCCATAAAGCAATTGCCCAGCTCGACTCTTCTACGGCTAGCTGGATATCCAGTGTTCTTCTCTTTGGAGACCCACGTATGTTAATCCCACAAAGGCTACTGTATCCGAAACTCGCTAACCAAGACCAGTGCAAGGGCAAGCCTTAAACGGTGTTTCCCAATCGAGAGTGTTTACAGCATGTCATGCTCTTGATGACATCTGTAAAAATGGTATACTCATTGGTCCTTCCCATCTCACTTATGCTGTGGATGTTGTCAGTGCTGTCAACTTTGCGGCTTCTAGGTAGATGTCCTAAATTAAGTACGAGTGTATTTTGACTTTTGCTCAAAAGTATGACGATAACACTCATTGCTCGGGACGGAGAGACATCATTATTGGAATAATTGTTTCCAGCATATGTACTTCCACAGAGAACCACACGATTATGAAATAGCACTTCTTTGTTTCGTACTGTATTACTAGCGATAAAAAGCACGACATTGCTCAAAATGAGTCAAATTTTAAGGAGACGTTCGTCTGGACAAAATCCAGCCCACTACGTTCACATATCCTGAACTTTTGATGACGGGAAATCCAATCACGAAGAACGCCGCCACCGCGAATTTCCATCGTCAATTAGTTGTAAAATAATTGAAGGGAAACCGGATCATCATTTCTGGAAAGATTAGATTCCTTCTCTTTAGCTCTTCAAGACTGTTTGTCTACGAAGAATGACCCTTGAACTGTCTCATACAGGGACCAGTTTTAGCTCAGTTTATAATAAACTTCCGATTAGCTTTCGAAAAACAGCTTCCCTGCCATCGGTTTACTGGATAGGGAATCAGCGGCCACTATTCCGTCAAGCACCACCAGCGATCTATTCAACGATGATGCTAAATGGGCATAGAGATCTCCGTCCTTGGGAGTCTCCGCACTGTCAAACTTGTCTTGGAACTGACGTGAATATGGTCCTTCTAAAATCTCTATTGCGTACTGAGACGATCGAGAAAGCACTGGTGAAGCGATGTCGGTGTTTGATGGAAGCTTCATTTAGCATATAATAAATAGGCTTCCATGCGGTAGATTGAACCTCTTCTACTTTTGTCCTCTAGCTCCAGTTACTGCGGTGAATGTCGCCGAATTGAACCTCTCTCTTTCTCTGGCCTGTAAAACATACCCTTGTCCTGGACCCGGAATTGTGCTCTTTTACCCCTAAGAATGAATAAGAGGAGGATTCAGGGCGCCAATGAACAATAGTACGTTATTTTACTGTAGGTTCTCCGAAGCGCATGTACAGGCATATTGGAGGGATCTATTGCTCACCCAGCCGTCGGGGATGGACTGCGTTTTCGCTCCGTATTGGCGCGATGATCGAAGATCAACAAAATGAAAGTCTTCTGTAGGCCACTGAGTATGGCTCTTATTTTGTGACGAGAATACCGATGGAAAGTGAAGCCCAGGTCGATGCTCTGAACGACTTGCCATGCACTGGCTGGGTTGGTCATGGCTAGAACAAGCTGTGCGCTCCAACAGAGCTCAGAGCTACTGAAAATTGTTTAGCAGCGATTTCATAAATGATTCAATTACGTGATATGGATAGGTTCGATCAATGCATCGTCCAAAATCCTACCTCACGTGGAGAGTCCTTGTGGAGGCGCATTTGCCCCACTGAAAACTGGCGTCGTTGGCCATGAGCTTTGTATTTTAATACGACCATGCGACCCCCTGATAAGCGGAATGTCATCATACATACATCGGCGTGCCTGATTGACAATTCATGAAGCTATGTATCAGAGCGTTAAAAATACCTCAATTAGGATCCAGTAGGATGCTGACATATTTTCGCATGGTGCCGTTTGATATGGACCCGAAGGGCTTCACGTAAATAAGCCTCAAGAATTAATCAGCCCCTTTCCAACCGAAAGTCATCAACAAGTCATAACACACGGTCTAATTGTTGCTAGAACTAATAATATCCTCCACATGGACACCGTACCCTGAGAACGATGTTGATAAGAATGTCAGCATTGTCAGCATGGACCAATTGATTCTGGGGGCTTTATGGCCAAGGAATTAGCCGAGCACAGACCCAACGAATTGGCTCGAACATCACCAATCAATGGCATCACCAGAGTCATCGATTATCCTAAAGAGGTTTAAGCCAGGGACCATTCTAAGACCGCTCTAAGACCGTTTCATAGGCGATCATTGGCTCATCTACTCCGTGATAGCCAGGCTAACGCTAGCTTAGTTCCGATGGGCTCTCGAGCAATTTCACGCAATGAGTACTTATCCTCGTGGCCCCCATATCTGTCTTTCAACCGACAAAGCTTCTGTTCCAACCTTCAGTCATTCATTCATTTTCATTTTTTTCTTCTTTATTTTACAATTTGCTTTGGTTTTTTTCAGGGGTCCCTCATTAGATTATCGCTCCTCGTCTTGTGTTTTCTAACTGCCTCATCTTGCTCGCATAGTGCGCTCTGAAAACACATCCACTGAGGAAAAAACACAGTCAAAAGAGTACAGTAATCAACATGATGCTCTCTGTGATCTCCTTGCTCGTCTTCTTGTTTTTGCAAGCCACGGCTATCGAAATCACCAGTCCTGCTGCCAACTCGACCTTCGCAGCAGGGTCCACCGTCACCGTTGAATGGACCAGCGTCGATACTGATCCCAACGAATTCAGTCTCTATCTCTGGAACTTTGTGTCTTGGCCTCCATCCTATGTTCCACTCGCCTTGAACGTCCCTACATCGGACCTGTTTTACTCTGTCCAGATTCCCTGCGACACCAATCCCGAATGGGGCTATCAGATTAGCGGCATCAACGGCACCAACGTCTACATCATCTACGCACAAGGTGACAAATTCACTGTGTCGGAGGCCGTCCAAGGCACTTCGTGTGTCGACTCTTCCCCTTTTCCAACGATTTCCACCTGCACTAGCGCTGCGGCGTCTACCGTTTATGTCACGGTGAGCCCTACCGGACCTAGCTCCCGTCATTTCCATCATTCATCCCACGTCCATCTCCATCCTTCTCCCAGCACCACCAGCACTTTCACCTCTGAGAATGTAAAGCCCGGAATTGTGCCTAAGACTATTGGTTGGTGCTCAGACTATTCCCACCCTGTGACATTGGACAAAGTTCCCACCCCGACTCCGTCCGCGGCCAACAATGAAGATGCCTCTCCAGCGGTCACCCCGGCACCGGGTGAGATCACTGGCACTGCTGGTATTCGTGTTAAGACCATCACTACTACTAGGAGCGTGGTGGTCTGTCCTAATCCAAATGGCAGTTAATGAGGGTGGAAAGTGCTTCATCGAAGGATTGCTGTGATTTCTTTACACCGATATGTTTTTGAGTTTAATATCTGTATAATTAGCTTTGACCATTCACTGGCCCCAAAATTCTCCACCATTGGCCGTACACATGCTGGTTGTAATCATATGTCTGGTAGAATTTTGTTCCCTTGCCTGTAAATTTACTCGTACACCAACAATTACTAACCACCTTAACAAAAATCAAAACTGACGAGAACAGAGACCCGAAATCTTCAAGGGTTTCGCTCCTATACTCATGATGAGAAATTTAGAGCCCAGGGGAGTGGACCAATCGGATAATTTTCATATAGCTCTGTATCTTCGTTTGGAAAAGGGTAAACAGAATCCGCCTTGAAATTCTTAAGACCGCGAGCTTGTAAACGGCATCGAAACGTTCACGAGGGTTCCCCCTGGCTTTTTATGAATGATAATATGCTTGGATTTCTTGGAAGTTTCTATTGCAATCTTTCTTTCGCGAGCTCATGGGTTGGAAGTGAGATTCTAAATTAACCTCTGGGGTGCTAGAGGTTATAGTAGGTGAGGTATCAGTTAATCTGATTGATGGATTTGTTATGATTTTCGATCGGAAACTCGGTCCACCCGGTCCCGTACCGGCAAATCCGTTCCACCCGCTAGAGCCATACATTAGCTGCATCCTTAGTGGATGATTTCCTTGGGTGCCTTACCATTAAAGTGGGGATTGAATAGCATTATTGTAGCACTCTTTCCGCACAGCTTCATATCATAGACAGACTTGACTGAACGGATAGACTACCGGAACATTTAGAAATGGCCAGTTTTTTCGCCGGAACGATGTCTATGAACAATTGCTGTGATAATTTCAATCTAATTGACCTGGGTGAGTGCATTAACGGAAAACCTGGATCATACGTCCTGAGCATTCAATATTAAGCGACTCGACTATGCTGTATCAGACTAGCAAAAAGAGTTCTGGCGATGCTAGCCAGAACCAGTGAAATTGCTCAAAAGGGAGTCCCACTGTACGTCGTCGACAGGAAATGTGTCGCCCAGATCGCCGTAGATAGACGGCCAGATGGAGGGTGTTAAAGCAATGTCATTGGCCTGAGCTTCCATCATAGACGGATCCTGCCTTGCGTCCTGGGAAGGCGCAAATCCAATGACTGCCTGGATTTGATGTGGATAACAACGTGCTAGCAGCCGCATTTTCGAGCAGATGCTCCCCACGATGTCCGCGTCCTTGGCTGCAGCAGACATTCCGTCGAGTCTTGTCTCTAATGCATTTGCAAGCTCTGTAATAAGACTGGGGTATTCTGCTGTATCAACAATAGCCCGGACTTGAGCTTCTATGGCAGAGTCAGTGGTACTAGCGATGAGTTTCAGAATGGCCAATATTGCAGTGGGCATGTAGCCCACTGCGGCACATATACGAGCACACGTAGTGATTGTCATTTGGGTAATTTCCGACGCTGGTAGGTTGCTGATCGCTTGAATCAGCTCCTTACTTCGCTGAGCCACACCCATCAGCATGGTTGTCCGGACTGTGCTACCGGGCTCTGCAATCCACAGTTCCTCCCGAAGACATAATTCCTCGAGCCGTATTTCCACGTATTTAATTTCAGTGCGAAATAAGTTCTCTGCAGCGGTCAGTCAATCCCAATTAATCATTGTGGATTCAAGACACACCTATCGACGAAGGGCACCCCAAGAGTTCCTTTTCTACATGTGCCCTCACATTATCGAATTGCCGCTGGAGGGTGCCGCGCGTAACTTGGACGAGAGCCCTCCCACCGCTTGGCTGGATTGAAGCGTGAATGTCGTCCATCATTGCCACGAATGTTTGCAAGTGGATGAAGGGCGCAATCCACCTGTCCGATAGCTGCTCGGTAGAGGCTATACTCTTAATACACTCATCCATTCGAGTATCATGCTTCATGACGATTGGCCGGCCGAGGATGCTACAGAGGCTGATATACAGTCAGCGAAAGCCGCATCCACCAGCGGAGATTTCCTCACCCAACCGACAGCCAATATGTACCGAGCAACGCCCGCTGCTCGTCTGTATTTAGACTTGGCTTTCTGTGAAGTCCCAAATCATACAAAACGGACATACAAAACTGAATCAAGAGCAAAAGTCGAGGGTGATGTCTCTCTGCTGGATATGAGTACCACGCACTGTGGACCAATAGACCACGAAGCAGCTCGAGATTTCTCTCAGAATGCGCTACCAGTCTTTGCGTAATGTGGTTCATGATCTCATCAGCGACGGTTCTGCGCATGGGATGCGAGCTGCCTATGGTCGCTGCGACGACACACAGAAAAAGAAATGGTTCCCGGGCCTTGAGGCTAGCGGCCGTTTCGTTGTGTGCAATCACAACAAACGGAAACTTGTATACCAATTCAAGCTGGAAAGTCTTGAGTAGGCGTTCAGCCTCAGCTTCACTCAGAAGCCCTCGATCTACGATAGAGGGCTGGCCCGCTAGAACAGAGCTGGTCGGCGGATGAACACCGTGGGACGGGTCATTAGCAGCCTCTAGTAGCACAGGAATGTCTGCCACATGCAGCTCGGTGGTATGAGATGAGCCTAGGTCGTCGGGGAAGGAATTGGAATTAACGGGCGATGTTCGCCTGTTCTGTTGGGTCAAGGCAGCTAGCTGTGACATCAGCTGGTCGACCTTCTTCTCTAGCACATCCACACGGCTAAATCCGCAGTCAATACCGGAATTGCGTTTTCTATTAGGGATAATTACCTTGGTGAGGGCTTGTGCCTCCGCTTCGTCTGCGGAAGGTCAAGGTATGTGCATGACTTGCCCAAACGAGCGCACCGCTGACACATGTTCTCGTTCTGGGGTGTGCATTTCGCCTTGACAGCTGTGCACGCCACGCATGCTCTTCTCTTGACTGCGGGTGCTGTAGCGCTCATTATGGCACATACGGAGCCGGGGTAAAAACGGAGCGATCGGTTGCTGAGCAGTACATGAGCAGTGAGCAGTTAGTTAACTAAACTAGCTAACGTAATTTATGTGCAAGCGGACTAGCGGGCTACCCCACCAACTGGCCCTGGCCCCCAAAACACCATACTACTTAAGAATATTTTCCAACTTCATATTTCGATGTTTTAGGTTGATTACATGATCTCGAGGTATCCGAGAAAGGGATATATAATACTCGATTTTTTTATCGAGAAAATTTTAGGGCATACAAACATTGATGAGTGTAACAACATCACTCGTATGTTTTTGCCAGAAGTAATTGACTACTTTCTGAATATTGGTTACAGTTTAGTATATACTTTGCTAAGAAGCTACACCATGCTCATAATCATATATCAATGTGTTGTTGTGGCTGATGATGCATTGAGTTTTGAAAATCGGATGCAGTATGGCGTTCTGCGCTAGCCCGCTCGCCCGCTTGCGGAGAAACTACACAACCAAGCCGTTGGACCGGGAGAACCGGATCATCCGGTCGGTACGGTTTGTAATCCACGTCATTCATTCATTTCAATATAAAAAGGGATATAAACGAACGAGTATTATGATGGCAGCAACACTCAATCTATTTACTCATCATCAAAAAGATATTTCTGCTTTTCACTTTAAAAGTGACTGAAAGTACAGCATGTCCTCTTATGCTATCACCGGAGCCTCCAAGGGCATTGGTCGCGAGTTCGTGCGTCAACTCGCAGCTGATACAACAAAGACCGTCCTGGCTATTGTGCGAGACCCCACATCTTCTGGCATATCTGAGCTTGCCTCCAGACTCCCCAACGTACATGTTATCAAAGGCGATGTTACGGACCCAGACTCCATTCTCGAGGCTGCCTCAGCTGCAGCAGAGGTCACAGGCGGCAAGCTAGACGTACTTATCCATAACTCCAATGCTGTTGATGTGGCCACCATGTCCTTGAACCCGACCCAACTTCCCTTCGATGCGCAAGCAATTCGGCGAATTTTCGATCCGCCGTTCAGTACAGGTATATACGGTGGCATATGGACTACAAACGCCTTCCTTCCCTTGATCGAAAGAGGCACCCAAAAGAAGATTGTGCATATCTCCAGCGCCATGGCGGATCTGGATCTGATCAAGGCGACTGGCATCAGTTATGGCGTTGCGTACTCTATTGGCAAAGCCGGGATGAATGTTCAAGTCGCCAAGTACGCAGCGGAACTTGCTCCTAGAGGCATCAAGGTATTGGCGTTGAGTCCTGGGTGGGTGGACACGTGGGAGGGTAAGTGGCCTGTTGCAACCTTCACCGGAGTAATTATGGAAACTGATATGATTGCAGGAGAGAAGCCGCCTGAGGTAATGCAAGCAGAATCTGTCATGCTGAAGCAATTTCAGACAGCCGAGCCCGAACTCAAGGGGCAGATTCAACCCGAGGAGAGTGTAAGAAAGAGTCTCGAGGTGATTGGACGTCTTGATTCTAAGGCCAGCGGCTTTCTCTTGAGCCACAATGGAACCAGGGGAAAGTGGCTTTGATAGACACCGTGTACTTGTATCGGTAGCTGAAACGAACTGGGATGGTCTTGAATTGACAATAAATTGATTCTGTACCTAGCATGATATTCCTCTACTGGGACGGACTACTAAAGGCTGATGAAAGGGTCGAGCAGCATGCTTGTCAACTGATGTTTGATGCAAGGTTCCTCTAGCCTACGAAAAAGAAGCTTCCACGTGGTAGATAAATCTTTTTTTCCTTTCTCCTCTATATTTGGTAACTTAGTTGAATGGCAACAAATTGGACCTTTCTCTTTGCCTGGCTATTAACGTTTGGACGCAGATCGACTGCTTCCAAGGACGCTTCCAAGCTATCATGGTAGAGAGGGTAATGAAACCAGTACTGAGATATGATAAATCACACGGAAGCATTCAGCTAGAACCAATACCTAAACACCGAGTTTGCTCTCTTGGATTCCTCGTATATCAAGGGGTTTGCTGGAGATGCATATCAGAGACTCCATTTCCTTATACGCAGTATCATATTTTACCGTTCACTCTTTCCATCAATGGCATTGCCGCTTTTTGTGTCATCTGCTGTGAACCATCGCCTCCGTCATTTTGACAAGGGTGGGAATCATAGCATCGTTCAGGCCACCCTCTATTTCAAGTTCTGAGTCAACCCAGTCAGAGTGTTTATGTCTACCTTTATCGGCTAAATTATCTATGATTAGCGGCACTCTTAGATGAGAGGAAAGTTCCAGATTAGTATCTATCAAATTGCCTTACCTGTCCTGATGCGCATCGGTAGATTATTATTGCGTCTCATATGCTTACTTAACGAAGTCAGCAGGACCGTGCATGCCCGGCTGAGATCTGCCAACTTTGAGAGCTTGGCATACAGACTAAATCCTATATCATTAGTTTGTACAAGGATTCCAAGGATGAAATTTGTTCACTCCATATTCGTAGCTACTACGCATAGCCGCATTCAGCGAATGCTTCCCGCGCCATGAAGCCGGCTGTTGATAACCACGTAGTAGTCCCCATGGGAGATGGTTACACGAAGCCTCGTATATGCGGTGCTGATGCGATGCATGTGCAATACACATGCAACGCAGGGGCATAGCGCGATGATGATCGCCGATGATAGAATGTTCATGTGATAAACTCATTATCCACATGACTAGAGAAATAGTAGGGGATAGTGATTTCCAGGAAAAAGTTTGAATGCCTGGTGCATCAAGCTAAAAGAATTGCCAGCAGTTAAGACTCAAAAGTAGGCTCAATCACTAACATTAGTTATCTAGTCTAACACCAGACTAGTACTCATCGGGGGCAACACCCTATGTACACTATGTCCTCATTAAGGATGACCAGTGAGCCTTCCTACGATTGGATCTTCGATCGCCTTTCTTATAAGGTGATGCTGGAACCTGAAGGCTGAGTTAGTCACAGTTTTGCAGTCTATATAAGGGCTTTCGAAAATTTATCCTCTTATTGATCCCGTAGGATGGGATCAAAAAAGATTGAGGTAGCCAGAGTTAAGCTTCCATTGCTTAATCCAAAGAAATACATAAAATACAAATAGTTGTTTGTCACTATATATCTCGAAATTTGTCTCCAATATATACCCAAGCCAGTATTTCCTCGGCTCCCTCAAACCTGAGTATTGCATAACATCATGATACATTTATTCAACAAGCAAGAACGTCATATTCAACTCTGAGCACCCGAGAGTGAGCTCTTCTCAGGGAGCGCAGCTCCATCAGCAACGACTTCAAAGTTGTTGGAGCGAAATGGAGTGACCTTAAACTCAGAAAACTTCCTAGCTGAGACCTTCTTCTCAAACAAAATGTCGAGTTCAGACGCAGTGCGGCCATTTGGCTCAGGGAGGCGGAAGAATGACCAGACAAAACAAATCATACAGAAGGGCGCCCAGATGAAGCCTCCTTTGCCCTTCAAGTTCCAGGCAGTGGGGTTGAGAATAGGGGGATTGAGGAAGTTAGCTATGATACTTGCGATGTTGTAACAGTTGCGGGCAAGTACTGCGCTCTTGATTCTCAGCCGCGTGGAAGGAATCTCGGAAATGAGACAGTAAGTGACAGGGCCGACCGTGAGATCGTAGGTGAAAACAAACACCAGGAGGAGGGCAGCTGACGAGTAGCTAAGACCGGGAGTAATTTGGCTTGGGATACCCAGAAAGCCCACCAACATCAACACGGTGAACATAATGCCAAGTCCAGTAACAAAGAGCTTTCGCCGACCAATTCGCTGCATCACAAACCATGAGCACACCGTACCGCACCATCCAATAGCATTGACACCAAGACCGAAGTCAAATGATTGGTCGCTGCTGAAGTTGATTTGCTGCAGGAAATAGACAATATTGCCGCCGTACCATATACCGCAGAAGACTTGGCACATCCACACGCAGCAGACAATCTCGGTACGACGCCGGTCAACTCCTTTCAGACAATCCCAGTAGCTTACACCCTCCCGTATTAGCTTCTCATGGGTGTTCGTGATAATCATCAGTGAGACAGCGTCATCCGTGTCATACTCAGAGTTACCAGGACGGGCCAATTTGGTAAGCGATCGCTTTGCTTCGTCAATCTTACCGTGACGGACCAACCACCAAGGAGATTCAGGGGCAAAGAGAACACCGACGATGATCGGAACAGGCCAGACCCATTGAATAGCATAGGGAATTCGCCAGCCCCATTCATCCGTGCGGCCCAAGAGACCTCGCAAAACTCCAGTTGAAATGAATTGGCCAGTGACCCAGCACAGATTCACATAAGTGGTCAGATACGGACGCAGGATTATAGGGCTAACCTCGGCGGCATAAGTAGTTGTCAAGGTTTGGAACGCACCCCAGGGGATTCCACAGAGAACCTCACCCGCGAGGAGCATTCCAATGTTGCTGGCGAAGAACATGATGAAAATAAACCCGATAAGCGAGACCAGAGCGCCGAACATTGTCTTTTTGTAGCCCCATCGATCCGCAATGATACCGGCAATAAGAAGACCCAGTATTTGTCCCACATTGGTCGCGTTTTGTAATCCAGTTTGCCAATTTGATGTGACTTGATAGCCACCTTCCTTAGAAGGAACCCCAAATCGCTTCTGGAATGTCGGGTAGGCATAAAATGAGCCGAGCAGAGAAGTGTCGTATCCCTCCATAATGATGGCAAGAGACAACACAAACGAGAAAACAACTGCCTTCGGGAAAAGCCTGAATGCATCCCAGTTGGTCAAGTTGTGTTCAAATGTGGACGCCCGACGGGCTTTCTCGACCAGATTGGCGAAGTCCGGAATCTGCTCAGCCATTTGCAAAAGGACTTCATCTTCGATAGCGATGGTATTCTCCCCAAGCGATTGAGAGGGCACGGCGAGGCTTTGCTCAACATGGCCAGCCGCTTTAAGATCGTGCATTTTGATCTATTGGGCCGCAGGACTCCGAAGTACTAGTTGAAAGGCAGAAAATATGAAAGAAAAGTGGAGATCAGAGTACCTTGAGCTCAATAAGGGATAAGCTTAGTAGAAAATAAATAGATGGGGAGGAAAATGGGGTTTATATCACTGTCTCTTACCGTCGTGCAAAAAGGACTTCAAATTTTGCAGACCTTAATAAACAAGCCCTCGATTATGCGCCACCAGGGCGAGAGAACTTTTCCTTTGCGGGGTAAATTGTGGGGGAATCCGGTTGTCAGACACCATCTCGAGATTTACTTTCGAAAATGGCGGGACGACTGGCATTTTGAATATTAAGTTTGATAGAAAAAGAGAGTAAAAGATGTGATTGGATTGCTCTCGTTTTTTCTTTCGCTGTGTTTCTCGCTGTAACTGTGTCGACACGTGCGAGAGGCAAGGTCAATAATGTTGAGAATTCGATTAAATTCGGTGGCGTCAGCGAGACTGGTCACGCTGTATTCCTTAATAAAGGTAAGTTCACCAATAGCGGTGCTATATTCGCTTTTAAGCGCACAGACTAGGGTTTCATGATCAATGTCACAAGACGGTTTGATAATGGACTCAGAGCTTCAGCGAAGTTAGAATCTTTTGTTCAGATTGCACTAGCTCAGCCACAAAGACACCGAAACGAGCGACAAGGAGCCCAGAATAAGCTTTATCGTTCGATGCAATTCTCGCAATATTTAAGCCGTTCGTTCATCGATCTATGTTAAATTGGAGCGAACGGGACGACAGTGGTTGCGTATGTCGCAAGCTTTTTCAGCCTGAATACACCCCGTGGCTTGAGCACATGACTTGCAGAAGAGTTTGAGATAACTAGATACCCAAGTTACAGTACATCGGGATTATATGTATTTAAGTTATGCGCTAATCAAATGATAACTTTAGATCTAAGATCGACAGATCATCTAAGATCATCAGATCATGTTAAATCATCAGATCATCTTCAATCCCCAGATTTTCTTGACTCATAACATCATCTTGAATTGATCTCCGCATTGTGTTGCATTTCCTAGGGGTCTTTGCGGGCTTTCTGTCTTGCGTACTTCATCAATAGAGGAGAAAAGTGAATAGCGACCACTATATAATGTGCTTGGAGATGGTCTCAGGCTAGATAAAAGCATCTCCACAAGATAGCAACCATCTCCATACCAAAGGAAATATAGTGTCATATCTCTAATCATGCATTTCTCGCAACTACTCTTATTTGCCCTTTATACTCCATTTCTCAGTACAGCGGCTGTGATAGGTCAGCGATCAAGCACTACTACGACTGCCGTGCAGTCCACCGCTACCAGGGCTGTATTTGCTCACTATATGGTACTTGGGAATTATCATCCACGATATTCTAATATGTTCCTAATTATCAATAGGTCGGTTCGATGACCTCGGATGAGGCCGTGACTGACATTCAAGATGCTATGAATGCCGGATTTGACGGATTCGCCCTTAATACCCACACTATCAGTTCTTCTGACACATGGAATACTGATGCACTTAACTACCTGTTTACCGCGGCAGCAGGGACAAACTTCAAGCTATTTATTTCATTCGATATGAGTTGGGGTTTAGATGTTACGCAGCTTGCAGCTTTCTTGGCACCCTATGCCTCTAAAGACGCATACTATACGATCAACGGGAAGATTTTCATAAGTACCTATACAGGAGGTACCATATCAAATTCTGCCTGGAAGTCGGGACTCATTGATCCTCTTACATCAACCTACGGCATCAATCCGTACTTTGTTCCCAACTTTGGTGACTTTTCCGGTTATCCGACCGGTGTTTTCAGTGCCTATCCCATCTTGAACGGCGTCTTCAGCTGGGAGTCAGCATGGCCATTCCCTGGAACCACCCCTGTCAATGTCAGTGACACGGTAGATTCAGCTGCCTTACAGGAGGCGCGTGCCGCTGGCAAGACCTACATGATGCGTGAGTCAATCTAATATCTATCATCACATTCGTAAGAGTTTAAGGCTAAGAAGAGTTCAAAAAAAGCCTTATCGTCTTTCCAGTTCAAGTATCTCGGCAGTGATCAAGACTGGTATCGTATAGGGGAGGTCAATTTGCCTGAGCGCATGGGCCAGGCCCTGCAGCTGCAGCCCGACTTTGTCGAAGTCATCACCTGGAATGATGCCGGAGAGAGCCACTACGTGGGCGACGTCTGGCAAGAACAAATTGCCGGCAGTGCCATCGGCAAGTATAGCGACGGCTTCGATCATAAGGGATGGTTACAGATGATTACACCCTTCATTCAAGCTTTTAAAGCTGGTGCAACAAGTATTTCCCAGATCGCCCCACCCAGCACTAAGCCCGTCGGAACCCTCTGGTATCGAACACTTTTGACCAGTGCCAGCTGCTCCTCGTCTATTTCCAACTATCAATCCGCTCGTGATACAGTGAATTTTGGCGTGATTCTTCCTTCTACTGGCTACACAATCAACGTGTACAGCAACAGCAATCTTATTGGCACCTTTGCGGGTCAGAAGGGATTGAACTACAACAGTGTAGTAGGTCTTACAGCTGGTAGTGGGCAGATGATCGAAGTGCTTGATAGTTCGAATAAAGTTGTTGCTTCAGCCACAGGAACTAAGAGTGTTTTGGCTGAAAGTTCAGACGCAACTTGCAATTGGAACTATGAAGTTGTGGGTCTCTCTTGAGATGATTTGAGTGAGAAGCTATTGGAGAAATTAGCTCTTTGCCGTTTGGTCTCTGCTTTTGGTACAGTATGAAGCGTGATGTGACGATCATAAATGTCCATGCACTCTTTCATGGCCATTTCTATAATACGCACGTATTACTGACGGTCTTTACTGAAATCGAATCAATCTATTTTTTTTAATTTTATCTACTCCACTCCATGTTCTATTGCCCGTCCCTACTAGAGGACTCCATTGCCCATGCTTTGTACCCAGAGGGGATATCGACTACGGGCGTTTCCGCTACACTGGTGGTGTTGATTTTGGCCCCGATTCATTCTCCCCAGTCTTACTCATTCGTGCCTCAACCAGTCGGTTTTGCTCAGACTGCCACTAGCACATCACCCACCCCTTACACAAATTGGCATTATGCTTTACCTATGGCATAATTAATTTTTGACTTACTCAATGGCTTCGATGAATATGCAATTCGGGTATTGATGAAACAAACACAGAAATTTCAATGTGAAGGCTCTCACTGGGTGGTTTCATTTTCGGACCTGGAAATATTGAGTGTTAGAGTAACACAGGGTCCCCCAACAAATGGTTTTAATCCATTCTATAATATTGATTCAGGCACCTCCTCCTGTTCAGAAAGTTGCAACATGGGCGGCAAGGTGATTGAAGATGGAATTTGTGACAAGCGTTGGTGTAGTAGATATAGCCTCTCTGATTTTATTCCTCCAACCTGTGACAGTAATTTTTCCATTGCAAGAATAGCATCAAATGGACCAATACGACAAGTCTCAAGGTTTAGAAGATTAGGCATACATAGCATGAAGTCGAGTACAGAGTTCGCGACTTGGAGAAGCTTTATCTCCTATACGAAGAGGAATGTATTAGGGACGCATGTTTATAAAATTCGATGAAAGCAAACTTGAATTGCTTACCATGCCGTACCCATGGCTACGCAGAGAGCTTATGGATACGTGGGAAAGGGCTTCCAAATAGTCCTTGGCGATGGATAAGGGATAGTCAAATGATAATGGCTCGATAGATGTAGATGAAGAGAGCATGAAGCGAGAAGCTGAGTACTGCCATAGCAACGAACGGACCCATGCTGAAGTAGTCAAAATATCCACATAGCGTATTTCGGAAATAAGTTCAGGCCTGGGCATCTTGACTTGTATTTCTTGTTGAATGTCCGATAACTCATCCCTTGTATACACATCTGTTGCCTCTATAGCCTTACTTGTCGTCCGGGGTAGGAAAAGAAGACGTTGCACATGCAAGAACAATTGTACAAGAGTACAGAATCCTGCATAGAGATTCCCGCGGGAGCTATCGTCCTCGATTTCAGGGAGATTCGATATTCTGTGAAGTGAAATTGGGAGATCGTGCTGGATGCAGAATGTTCTGTTCCAGTAATCCGAGTGTATCCATTAGATTAGAGATGTTTGATTAAATCGCAGAAAGCTAATGAACTGACCTTTCCGTCACGAAGAGAACCCAATAACATCGAAGTTCCAGTTGCCACTGCTTTGAGTGTACTGAATCAGATGGGGATGTATGGCATAGATGCATTAGGTCTGCGTAGGTGATTGCCTCACGAAGCGATATTGTAGCCGGTGTAACTTGATCTCGATTGGCATAGTACATATGAAGGAAGAGGGATGTAACCAGAGCTTCAAGGGATGGCTCTTGATGGTAATAGTGTTCTAGTCGAATGCGAAGACATTCTTTGGCAAAGTCTTCGGCTGTCGCAGAGAGATCTCTAGGGCAAGGAGTTGGTGTGAGCCCAAGGCGAAGTTGTGCCAATGTCGCAGCACACAAGGCAGCTGCTAAAGCATGTGAAACCGGGTCAGTATCCGAGCTTTTCAGTTGGCATTTTAAATGCTCAACATCGGCTATCGGCCAAATATCATGAAGGCGTGCTTGAAAGACATCGAGTACTTCGTTATAGGAGGCAATCGAGATGCGAGAATTTGGGGCGTGAATGACTGCGCTTTCGGCCGCTGGCATCAACACCGGAGTTACCATTTCAGCGTTTGCTGTGGTTTCTCGTTGGATCTCTTCAATCTTGCGGGTGGTATCTGACCGAGGCCCTTTCGGGCCGGGTCTTTTGCGAACTCTGAAATAAGTACAAGTTTGTTGTCTAATCACGCAAGTCTGACATGGACGCTGCCGATCACACTTTACCCGCCGTACAAAACAACCGTCACAGGGGCTCGCCATGACTTTTGACAATATTCGATGATTACCGGAGCTGTGAATGCATGTAGGAATTAGAGCGAGAATTAAATCATTGACTCTGTTCGTCGGATTCCCCGCTTACCCACAGGTCTTTTGGTGGCGTTTGGACAAATGCGGGGTAGAAAAGTGAGACAATCCAATTGAAATTGAAGTACGAGTCGTGGCTCAAGCGCTACGACGGACTGTGCACAGTCCGACCACTCCGCTCTAGTTTGATCCGTTTATTCCAGCGAAAATTTTAGCGAGTTCAACTTCCCGGTATTACTCAAATCCGACAGTAGGGATGCAGTAATGCTGGAAAGGGTTCTAGATATTAGATGTCTATATATACGAATCACTCTGATCCATCGAAGTAAAGTATAGAACATCCTCGAGTCTAGCACGCAAGTGTTTGACCATGCATCGCTATTCCTTCCCACATACTCCAGTCGCTCATCCCGAGGCGATAATTGGTGCTGGCAAGTATCGATTCAGTGTTTTGACTGACGGCCTCCTTCGTTATGAATGGGCTGAGGACTACCAATTCGAGGATCGCGCCTCGGTTCTTGCTATTAATCGCCGGTTTCCAGTACCAGAGTTTCGCATTAAAGAAACCCGAGACAATCTTCAGGTTCTTACTTCTCGATTCCACCTTACTTACGACAAACGAGAATTTTCTCCAAATGGCCTTAGTGCCGTCATTAAGGGAAGCTATGGGCCCCATGTCAGCGTCTGGCGCTATGGGATCCCTACTTCAAATCTCGGCGGTACAACCCGCACCCTGGACGAGGCCGATGGCCGAGTTTCCCTAGATCAAGGCGTTATTTCTAGACAAGGCTTTGCGACATTGGATGACTCGACTTCGATGCTCTTTGATGATCGACAGTGGGTGACTCCAAGATTACCTGGAAATCGTGTGGATGGCTATCTTTTCGCTTATGGTCACGACTACCAACAAGCCATTCAGACGTTCTATCTTCTATCAGGGCCCCAACCACTCCTTCCACGATGGGCTCTAGGGAACTGGTGGAGTCGGTTTTATCCTTACACGGCAGATGAATATTTATCGCTGATGGATCGATTCCGTGAAAATGAGATTCCACTCTCAGTCGCCGTACTGGATATGGATTGGCATCTTGTGCAAGATGAGCGTATCAAGAAAGCAGGAGTGACAGGATGGACCGGTTACACCTGGAACAAGGAACTTTTCCCGAATCCCAAAGCTTTCCTCGCAGAACTCCACGATCGGGGCCTACATATATCTCTAAATGATCATCCAGCGGATGGTGTGCAGAGCTACGAAGATCTCTATGAAGAGATGGCCATTGCTCTACACCATGATGCGTCCATGGGTGATCCTATCTCTTTCGACATCACTAATCAAGCCTTCTTGGATGCGTTCTTTGATGTGCTCCACCGGCGAATTGAGAAAGACGGATTGGATTTATGGTGGGTGGATTGGCAGCAAGGGTCACATTCCCGTATCCCCGGGATTGATCCACTTTGGGTGCTCAATCATTACCACTTCCTAGACAGCGCTCTTAATAACAAGAGGCCCTTGACTTTTTCGCGATATGCGGGCCCAGGAAGTCACCGTTATCCTATTGGATTCTCCGGCGATACCGTGGTATCATGGGACTCTCTTCGTTTCCAGCCAGAGTTCACAGCGACAGCGTCAAACATTGGGTTCGGGTGGTGGAGCCATGATATTGGTGGTCATTTTCACGGGGAAAAGAACGATGAAATGCTCATTCGATGGGTGCAATACGGCGCATTCTCCCCTATCTTGCGACTCCACTCTTCGAACAATATTTTCAGCATCAAGGAACCCTGGAATCTCGATTCACAATATGAACAGATCATGACAGATTATCTGCGGCTCCGCCATAGACTGCTTCCATATTTATACGCGATGAATGTACGCGCTGCTATACAGGGTCTACCTCTTATCCAGCCCATGTACTGGGGCTACCCGGAAAGCGAGGAATCCTACAACGTACCAAATCAGTATTTATTTGGCACGGATCTCATTGTGGTACCAATCACTACTCCTCAAGATCACCGATCTCGAAGATCTCAGGTCCTCGCCTGGCTTCCCCCTGGCAGGCATGTGGATATTTTTACAGGGATGGTCTACGATGGAGACCGTCACATTTGGCTTAATCGACGCCTGAAAGATTACCCGGTATTTGCTGCCGAAGGAGCGATCATCCCCTTCGACGCAGCATCAGCTCTCACCAATGACTGCGCAGATTCTTCCAAAATCGAACTCCTGGTTGTTGTCGGGGCAGATGGCAATTTCGAACTTGTGGAAGACGACGGAAAGGGACAATGCACGGATAAAATTGCGTTCCGCCGAACTCGTATTTATTTCAATCAAGAGGCTGGTGAGCTGCACATTGGGCCTACAAGTGGTGGGACCATTCTCTCACGAGTCCGCCAGTGGAGCGTTCGCTTCCTCGGTTACGCATCACTGGAGATGATCCAAGTTTATGTCGGAGATAAAGAACGCATGGTCAATGGCCAGTGTATGAACAACGGTCTTCTTGTTGACTTAGGATCTCACAGTGAAGGTGCGCACATTGTGGTGAAGTTAAGAGGTCACCCTGCTTTAATGACGAACCGGCCCGGGCCTCAAATTATCGAATTCTTGCGTGATGCTCAAATTGGACTGGATCTGAAGGACGGCATTCGGAAGATTGTGGAACGTTCGGTATCTATATTGTTACAGATCGGCGACCTTCATGCTCTTGGCCTGGACAGCGTGCTGTTGAATCCAATTCTTGAGTTTCTCTTAGCTGACTCCCGGATTGTATTGACTAAAGATAACTAAGCGACCGGGTTCTCGGTAATTGACGGATAACTCACATAATCATTATCATATCCTTGGCCTTGAATTTGAGATTCATTGTAAAAGTGCGCTGAGAGCTAACAAGCCTAGAGAGCACAATTTTGGCCTATAAGAAGAGAAAAAAAGGCTGCCTTGAGCTGAAATTAATTGACAAAGTGGCCAGAGATGAATCTCAAATATCCCCTCGGCCTAAATAATGGCTTCTGATAAACATATATTAGTACTTGTGTCACTCCACTTGATTTAGTCCATAATTAGTTAAATACTACTTCAATTAAATATTATCCGTCACCATGATGGCCTATAGATAGTTTTAAGAATCTGGGGTCTGGTTATCGAGAAGTATATTCCTGACAATTTGTGGCGTTCCTCCTCCATTCTAGTTCTCACTAGGCATAAATCTTGGTATCACGATCTCATCAAGGGCAAGATAAATATCCAGGGACGGCACTTTAACCGTATGTTGTAAAGTCCTTGCTCCATTGTTCGAATAAATTAATAGCACTGACTTTTCCGAATCCCTTTGTTTTGGTGTTGCGAGTAGGGCCATAAAATGGATTTCCTCCATTATGATATAAAAATCCATCCACCTGTTTTCCGTACTAAGTAGTACCTCCTAGGCAAAGAAGACCTCACTCACTGCCGAGAACAATGTGTGGTTCATAATACTACTAAAGGCTCTTCTCGCGAATCTTGGTGCGTAACTCTACCAGGAAAGGTGAAAGATTGCCGTTGTTAATAGCCGCCATAAAACGTTAATTTCATAGATTGAATTGTTGACAGTAGCCTGGAAAGAATTTTAACTAGATCAAATTAGTTAGTTAGCTGACAATGAACCGGGATGATGTAAGTTGGCGAAGCTTGGACCATTTATCGATAGGGAGTATAATCTCATAAGATAAGGGCGATAATTATGGGTGGCTCTATCGATTAATGATAATCGTCTAGTCCTATTGTTAAGAAAGTGAAATTTTCTAAGTCTATTTTGTTACTTAGGAATTTCGCGGACCCTTACATTGCGGAAGGTCCTCTGGTTCTCCGTAGGTTCGCTTTCACTAGTTATTATTGAACGATCTAAGCGACTAAAGCCCGGTCTTTCTAGTGCTACTAGATAATGATCGTATTCCGCCTAAAGACGATCTAAGATAGTTAGCGAAAGTATCTAGTACTACTTCTACTATACTATACTCTCAACTTACAGTGGCCAACGTATAAGATAAATTTCCTTTTAAGGAACCAAAACCAAGCTAGGTTGTTGGACAGCCCTCTAACCATGCCCTCTTTATTCCACTGTAACCTCCCGCGTACGCCATATACCCTGCCGGCTGCTGTTGCTTTCCACATCAAAATCTATATTACTGTTGGTGTATTTTCGAGGTCCTTCCGAATCAAAGGGGTTCTGTGAATGTGAAGGCTTAGATGAGAGCTCAAAGGTAGAACCTGAGCGGCTCCTCGAGTTGGCCGCATTCGTGGAAACCTTAGAAAATTTGAATTTTGTGCGAAAGAATGGACGGAGCGTTGGGACACAGGCGGCGACAATGACAACATTTTGCTTAATACTACCATGGACGTTAGAGACTGTACAGCGGGTACATGGGGGAGAAGACTAACAGGCCCCAAAGAACTAATGGTACCACAATAAAAACTACCAAAAGTTAGCCAAATATCCGAAAACACTAAATGTATTCGCGCCATGCCCCGGGGGGGGGGCTCATAGTTAAAAAAGTCTTGGCGGGGGGGGGGGACCGAGAATTTCTTGCCCCCCCCCCCTAAGTAGGTCAAATCTTGAGATAATTTGATCGGGTCTTTTGGATTATTTATCAGAAGGATCTAAACTATCTTTCTGTCAAATTAGATTATAAGATTTCTACCTAGAAGGGGTGAATTCTTAAGGATTTGTGGTTGGTGAATTAATTTTTGATGGGGTGCCGGCCGCGGGTAGCCTTAGCCGTTAGGCCACTGTCAGGCCACGTTCAGGCTACTTTCAGGCCACGTTCAGGCTACTTTCAGGCCACTTTCAGGCCATTTCAGGCCACTTCAGGCCATAACTAGTCACCAGTTGGCTATGAAGAAGATCGGTGATTCTATAATATCTAGCTAATTAGTAGAGGAATAACTGCCGGGTTTGAATTTCTTGGTATGAGAGCCCTCTAACTATAAGATGAAGAGGTCTAGCTTATGTAAGCAGGTCGGATGCGAGGGGTGAGTAGGTATAAACCGATCAAAACTTTTTGGTTACTAACTAAGCAGAAATACTATAGTGAGATAGAGCTCGATAAGGCGGTCAGATTGATGGTAGTAGTATAATATTTAGCCCAGTATTAGTAGAGATACTAGCCTTTAAAGTTTAGATAATATATAGAAGAGAAATCTGATAAAGACCCCTAGGTAGGCAGGTAGGGAGGTAGGAAGATAGACTAGAAATCTTGATTCTTTAGCTACTAAAAATTTCTAGAGGAGGGCTAGGGGGGCGCTAGGCGGGCTAGGGGGCGCTAGATAGGCTAGGGGGCGCCTAGGGGACCTTTTCGCTATACCTAAATCTCGCTAGTTAGTAGGGCCTAGTGTTACGCGTAGCCAACTGGTCACTGTGAGTAAGTGCAGAAAGGGCGATAGTTACCTGAGTCGTTGTTGTAATCGAGTACAACAACGATATGTGCTGTCACGGCTGAGTCCAGCCCTCTCGGCACAACTTCGAATTCCAAGAGTATCTCTCAATCGTACCGTTGCCTCGTAAGGCCTTACTGCGGGATAGATCCTGTTGAGTATCTTGCAGAACGTGCCAGAAGTGCGCGCTAAGTAAGTTAATCACCAAGTATTGCTACTAAGTGAATCCCCTACTTATAGGTTGGGTTGTCTTAAAGGTGAACTGTGAAGTGCAAAGTACTAAAGGTAGTAACCAAGTAACAATGTGCAATTGATCGCGAAGAACTAAATACATAATGCCAAATGAATGTCCTTATATATCCAGTCCTTCCTATCCGGCGATGAGTCGTCCCGTCCTGTCGTAGGATGTGCCCCATCCCATAGTGGGATGCGCCCTATCCTCCGATAGGATTGGTTACGTGGTTACCTAATCGAGTAGTCCGTCGTGCCGGAACTTTCCTAGTATATATATAAATACACACACAGGATAAAGTCCGCCATAAGGACACAGTGTCCTTAATCACCCTAAGTGATCACTAAGCATGATCGTGTAAGATGCCCTCTTACACTAACCCACTTTGCTCCTAGGAGCCCTTTTTGTATGTAAACCTACTCCTAGGAAGCACATATATAATACGTCTCATTGGTTGCACGTGACTTATGTAGGTGTTCCCGTTCTTAAGGGCTTAGTTAGCTGTCGCTGCCCCCCGCGGGTTTCTAACGGTCTGCCTCGTAACATCATCCCCCCTCTTCTTAAGCCGATGTCCCTAGCGGCTATAAGTAGCGTCCCCTCCCTAGGTGAGTCTGATTTATGTTTGTTTTTTCTCTTTTTCCCTCGTTATGGCTAGCGTCCGAAAGGGTAAACTTCATCGGCTGATCGAGGAGGAAGGTTTCTAGTCGGTGGCGCCCTACGAGCGCTGCGTTCGTCTTTCTAAGATCTACGTCCGTTCCGATCGCTCTGATCGTTGTAGCTACTACGTCCGTGCCGGTGGTAGTGTTAAGTGCGTGATGCCAGAGCTAATATTTTCAGATGCTGAATGGTGTCGTTTGGTGAAGTTTCAGAGTACTCTCGAGGTAGAGGAGGAGGAGGCCTTAGCTAAGGTCCTTCGTCTGCGGAAACAAAAACGCTTATTGTAAAAGCGTGCTTACGACTTTATTACTCGTGAGTATAAGGAAATCGCTAAGTTAGAAGAGTTAGAGCGTCGCGAGGTTGAAGAGCGCGAGCGTCTCGAAAAAGAGCGTATTACTTCTAAGCAAAAAGATCGTGAGGTAGAGAGTGCTCGTACCGCGGGCGAGGCGCCTCGATCTACTATTATAGTTAACGACCGTATCCTTACGGCGACGTCAGAGGATCCTACTCTGACTCAGTTGCTGAATAATCCATCGTTTTCCTAGGCCGACCTAGACCCCTCCTAGTTAGGTAAGGCCGCTAGGTCCCCTTCTTCTGTCGGTGGAACTGTTAAACCAGCTGGTAGTAGCCTATTAGGTTCTCGATAGGTTCCTATATATTCTCCGAGGTATCGTATCCTTTCCATTTCACTAAGTAGTGAGGTCTTCCGCTAATTTTGTTAGCATCTAGGATTTCCTCGACCTTATATTCGTTTTCTAATATTTCTTCGACTTTAATATTAGTAGCGATTTCGGCGTTCTTAGGTACTTTTTCTAATAACGAGATATAAAACGTTACATAGATACGTCGTATACTATCAGGTAGCTTTAGTCGATAATTAAGTAGTCCTGTTCTTTCTTTAATTTCGAATGGTCCTAATTTTAGGTGGTCGAGTTTCGCGCTAGGTCGTCTAGTGCGAATATTGCGTCGTAAAATGTAAACTTTCTCCCCCCTTTGAAAGTCCGGCGCCTCCTAGCGCGATTAATCGTAGTAGAACTTTATGCGTATATTAAGAAACTCGATATCCCTTAAAAGTTAGAGATACATTTGCTTCAACCTAGTCGCCAGTAGTCGAGATGACTCTGCGAGTAGTCGCTTACCGATTAGTTCTCCGAGAATAGTGGGATTAAACCCGTAATTCGCGAAGAATGATGTTTCTTTCGTGGTTGCGTGCATTGCATTGTTGTATACAAATTGTGCTATTAGTAGTAGTCCTGTCTAGTCGTTTTGCTGGTAGTTCACGTAGTGTCGTAGATACTACTCTAGAGTCTGGTTAACTCTTTCCGTTTGTCCGTTGGTTTGCGGGTGATACGCGGTAGAGAGTCTATACTTAATGCCGAGTTGATCCGCCAGTGATTACCATATATTGGATGTGAATAACTTATCTCTGTCCGAGGTAATCTTGCTCGGTATTCCGTGGTGAACGAACACTTATCGAAGTAGTATTTGTGCTATTCGCTGTGCGTCGATACTCTCCGTTGTCGGGATTATATATACGTATTTAGTTAGTCGGTCGACGACTACTATGATTATGTCGTTACCCTCCGAAATAGGTAGTTTCGTGATAAAGTCCATAGTGATCTATTCCTATAGTCGTTTTAGCACTTCCGCTAGTTCTATTTCTCCGTATAGTGTATGTCGTGAGGCCTTGTTCCGTTGGTATGAGTCGCATTACTGGATGTATTTTTTGACTTTTCGGTGAAGTGCTAGAATATAATAATTTCGTGTGATTTTCTCGATGGTTTTTTCGATACCTAGGTGTCCTTATATAGGTTCGTCGTGATGCGATTTAATGATTTCCGTTTGGAGGTTTCTAGGAACGTACACCAAACTATAGATATAGACTAAGCCATTCCGAGTTAGTGTAGTGTTGTTGCCTAAGACCTTCTGCATTGATTCGTCGTAGGTGGTTACTTCTCGAATCCTTTCGATCCATTCGTCGTTCTATAATTCGCTTATTACTACGAGCATTTAGTGGTTGTAGACGATGTTTCCTTCTTGATCCGTGGTTAGGATTGCGGGTACTGTCTCCTTAGTTCTAAGTTCGTAGTCCGGCCGTCGACTTAGCGCGTCCGCTACTACGTTCTTAGTTCCCTTACAGTGTACGATTTTGAAATCGTATTGGGCTAGTGTTTCTGCGTATCTAGCTTATCGTCGTGTGAGTTTCTTTGTCGTTATAAAGTAAGTTAAGTTATAATGGTCCGTTCTGACCGTCACAGTGTGCCTAGCTCCTTCTAGGTATACCCTCTATGTTTAGAATACTGACACTATAGCTAGTAGTTCCTTATCGTGGACATCGTAGTTAAGTTCTACTAGGATCATCTTACGGGACTAAAAAGCGATAGGTCTGAGCTTGCCGTCCTTTCCTAGTTATATGAGCTGTGCTCCGAGTGCAAAATCTGATGCGTCTATCTCCACGATGATCGGTGCGTCGTAATTGAATATTGCGACAATAGCTTCTCCTGCTTTCTTATTATACATCTCTTTAAGTGTGGTGAATGATTTCTCTGCTTCGTCGTCCTATTTAAATAGAACTCCTTTCTTAGTAAACCGGTAGAGTCCTACTATATATTTCGAGTATTGCGGCACCAATTTTCGGTAGTAGTTAGCTAGTCCAAGAAAACTCTATACGTCCTTAATATATGTTAGTATTGGCCATTCGAGGATGCTTTTGACCTTATCTTCCTCTATCCCTAATCCGTTAGGGCTGATAGTGTATCCGAGGAAACTGGTGTTCTAGGCGTGGAACTCGTATTTCTTAAGTTTTAACGTGACCTTTGCTTTTCTTAACTGTTATAGCACTATTTTGTTGTGCTGGACGTATTCTTCCTTAGTCTTTGAAAACACGAGGATATCATCGAGATATACGATAACGAACTTATCGAGGTACCCGTTTAAAACGTAAAAGATAAATCGTTAAAACGATGCTAGTGCGTTAGTGAGACCGAATAGTATAACCTTATATTCGAAATATCCAAACTTAGTCCTAAATGCTGTTTTCCACTCGTCTCCTTCCTTAATCCTAAGTCGGTTATATATATTAGTGATGTCGTATTTACTAAAGTATTTCGCTCCCTAAATAATGTCTTAAATCTCGTTAATTAACGGTAGTAGGTGCCGGTCCTTAATAGTAATGTCGTTAAGCTATCGGTAGTTAACGCACATCCTAAGTTCTCCTCCTTTCTTAGGTATAAATAGAATTGGGTATCCTACTGATGACTTCGAGTGTTGAATATTGCCCTTTTTGAGGTTTTCCTTAATGTATTCGTCTAGTACCGCTGATTCCTTCTACGATAGTGGGTAAATTGGCATGAACTTTGGTTCTTGGCCGTCCTTAATCTTAATCTCATGGTTAAACGGACCATGCTCTAGTAGCTTACCGTCCGGTGGTGGCGTAAACACATCCTAGAATTCCTTGTATTCCGCGGGAATCTTATGTTCTTCCTCTGGTGATCCTGTTATATAGAGGGTAGTTACGTCGTCGTTAACGAGAACGTATTCCTTAAGTTCTTCGTCCGTTATATCTAGTCGTTGTTCCTTATTAACGATATCGGTGATATCGCTCACTTATTTGTTAGGCCTACCTCCTAGCCGAGAACTCCTTTCGTAATTTCCTTCGTACGGGATCTTATGAGTACCTGCTTCCCCGGTGTTAGGTCTCTTTAGCGGTATCGGCTCGATCTTTCTAGTCTATACTTCGCTAGTCTGTCGACACGAGCATCTATCGAAGACTATATTCCTAACCTATTAGTCGATAGCTAGGTTATACTTCCTTAGCCATAGTACTCCTAGTATAACGTCGTATATACCTAGTGGGGTAATATCGAAGTTGATGACTTCGAAATAGTCTCTAATGACTATTGGTAGTGGTCCACTCTCGTATGTGATACCCGGCCCTAGGCTCTCTCCGTTAAGCCCAATCAAAGGTACTATTCGTAGTTTCTCTACACCTTTAATCTTATATTGCCGTTTATATCGTGGGCTTATGAAGTTTCCTGCCGCTCCCGAGTCGATCATCACTTTAGTCGATCGAAGTGCGATATTAGTAAAAATCTTCACGTACGCGCCCTATATAGTGGCTGCGAGGTGTTGTTCGTTTATCCTCCGGTTCCCGAACTAGAGTCCTACGTATTCTGGTTTCTAGTTTGGTTTCTTTTCCTAGCGTAGCGGCTTTAGTTCTAGGCTTCTTTCGATTTTTCCTTAGTAATGTATTATATAGTTATCGTCATAATACGCTAATACGGTTCTAAGACCGTGATTAGGGTGGCGTGCGTATCCTCTACACGAATATTCGTTACTATGGTAGGGGTATTGCTGTTGTTCGCGTATCCCGCTGCTTACTCCTTAAAGCTTCTTAAGTATGTCGTTGAGTTCTCGTAGTGCCTCTGTAGGTAGGAGGTTGGTTTCGATAAGTCCTTATACCTAGTGTATCTGATTTAAGCATTCGATAATTAGATCGTCTACGGGGTTCTCTTAAGGCTGTTTAGTCGTATCCGCTTCTAGGAACTGGGGTGGAGTTTCTAGGATCTCCGGGGTTCCTAAAATCTCGATTAGTGTCTTTAGGATCCCTATACCCTATTCTTAGGAATCGTCGGATAGTTCCTAGGAGTCGATGGTGTTCTAGGGACCGTACTAGGTCCATCCTTAACTCTCGATATTCTCCTCTTCTTTAGGAGACTCTTCCTTCGCGTACGCTACGCTGTTTAGGCCGCGGTATTCCTTATCTAGCTACGTAGTTGTAATACGTGGTTACTTAACCCTAGGTTCTTTCCTGACTAGTGGTTCTTCGGTTGCCTACTAGGTAACCTGGTTCTTTAGGTACTCGTACTCGTCCGGAGTTGCCCTAGTGATCGCTTCTTCTAGACGCTCTATCCCGTCGTAGGTGGCTCGGAGTTACTAGGGTCGGACCTCGTTATCCTGAGTTACCCTTAGCTGTTGTGGCTTTGCGTTATTACGTCCGTTATTACGCTTACGCGCCTATAGCTTTGCGTTATTACGCTTATTGTTGCACTCACGCGCCCGATGTCCTACTTTTCTATATTTAAAGCATAAGTTGTTGTCCTTACGCCGTTTTTCCTCTTCGGCGGGGAGTCTCGCTGCGTCGAGCTCCATTAGTCGTGGTCTATAGGGGTCGCTGTACTCCCTAGGCTGTTGTCGCTGCCCTCGCCGGCCCTCGTGGCGGCGGGTATATCCGAAGGATCGCTATCCTTAGCTTCTCTACTAGCGGGTTTCCTTACGTTAGAGGTATCGTTCGTATAGTCGGTTATTAATACGAACCGCTATTTCGATTATTTCGCTAATAGTCTTAGGTCGGTCGATCCGGACTAACTCATCCTTAACGTCGTCCTTCAAACCATCCTCGAATATAGCGATGTGGGCGTCCTTATCCTAGTCTAAGTGGGAGATAATCTATTAGAAGTCGGCGGTATAAGTACTAGCCGATCCAGTCTGCTTAAGTCGTCGTAGGCGTCGTTTAGCGCTACGGATAGCGTCGATGTCGCCAAAAGTTTGTTTAAGTTTTTTCTTAAATACGGCGTACGATACGAATATTTCCTTAGTGGTGTCGCTCCACTCGTCCTTATCGGTTTTTTCCTAATACTCACGGATGAAAGGTTCGAACCATTCGAAAGCTTATCCGCGGAGGTAGGTGGAGACGAAGACCACTTTGTCGTCCTTATTTACGATTTAAGGGTTTATGCGTAGTTGCATTTCTATCTATATAAGGAAGCTACGAAGCTTAGATCGGCCTCCTTTAAAGAACTCCGGTTTCGGGAGTTTCATAGATCTTCGAGATTATCTAGCTTCTAAGGTGGCGATATACTCCTAGAGCTGGGTCACTATATCTATAAGTTCCTTAGGGGTCACTAGGGGCCTCCCACTCGAGGATACGTTACTGCTAGTACTGTCGTTACCTGCTATAATGACTTTGCTTCACGGTTTAAAGACAGGGCGATCAATATATTACGCGTAGCTAACTGGTCACTGTGAGTAAGTGCAGAAAGGGCGATAGTTACCTAAGTCGTTGTTATAATCGAGTACAACAACGATATATACTATCACGGCTGAGTCTAGCCCTCTCGGCACAACTTCGAATTCTAAGAGTATCTCTTAATCGTACCGTTACCTCGTAAGGCCTTACTACGGGATAGATCCTATTAAGTATCTTGCAGAACGTGCTAGAAGTACGCGCTAAGTAAGTCAATCACTAAGTATTGCTACTAAGTGAATCCCCTACTTATAGGTTGGGTTGTCTTAAAGGTAAACTATAAAGTGCAAAGTACTAAAGGTAGTAACCAAGTAACAATGTGCAATTAATCGCGAAGAACTAAATACATGATGCTAAATAAATGTCCTTATATATCTAGTCCTTCCTATCCGGCGATGAGTCGTCCCGTCCTGTCGTAGGATGTGCCCTATCCTATGGTGGGATGCGCCCCATCCTCCGATAGGATTAGTCACGTGGTTACCCAATCGAGTAGTCCGTCGTGCCGGAACTTTCCTAGTATATATGTAAATACACACATAGGACAAAGTCCGCCATGAGGACACAGTATCCTTGATCACCCCGAGTGATCACTAAGTATGATCGTGTAAGATGCCCTCTTACACTGACCCACTTTGCTCCTGGGAGCCCTTTTTGTATGTAAACCTGCTCCTGGGAAGCACATATGTAATGCGTCTCATTAGTTGTACGTGACTTATGTAGGTGTTCCCGTTCTTGAGGGCTTGGTTAGCTGTCGCTGCCCCCCGCGGGTTTCTGACGGTCTGCCTCGTAACACCTAGGTTTTCGCTATACCTAAATCTCGCTAGTTAGCGGTAGGTCTAGATTTTCGCCATACCTAAATTCCTAGAAGGGGCGCCTAGGGGGGACGTTTTCACCATACCCAAATTTCGAAGGGCGGCGCCGGCCGGCGTTTTCGCCATACCTAAATTTTGGAGGGCGTCCAGGGGGACGTTTTCGCTATACCTAAATTTCATAAAGTAGAAAGTGAACTGGTGAATTCAGTAGGTGAACTGGTCAGTTAATATACTAATAGGATCTTTTAGTCTAGATATATATAATAGTGATATAGAAGATTAATGGGGTAAAAAGGTAGGTAGGTAGGTGTTACGCGGTGCCGACTGGTCACTATGAGTTAGAATGTCCACGGGTTATACTTGCCTGATTCTAACTGCGGATTCCCAGAGTATCTCTCAATCGTACCGTTGCTTCGCAAAGCCTTACTGCGGGTTGGACCCTGTTGAGTATCTTGCAGAACGTGCCAGAAGTGCGCGCCAAGTAAGTTAATCACTGAGTGGTAACACTGAGTGAATCCCCTACTTATAGGTTGGGTTGTCTTAAGTGTGAACTGTGAAGTGCAAAGTACTAAAGGTAGTAACCAAGTAACAATGTGAGATTGATCGCGAAGAACTAAATACATGACGGTAAACGAGTGTCCTTATATATCCAGTCCTTCCTATCAGGCGATGAGTCGGAACTCATCACTCGATGCTATCCGGACTCATCAGTAGATGAGTCGAGCTCATCACTCGATGAGTCGTCACGTGACTGCTTATTTAGGTAGTTCGTTGTGCCAGACAATATCTGGTATATATGTAGCTATACACACAGGATATTGTCCGCCCCAAGGACACGGTGTCCTTGATCACCCTAATCGATCACTGATCGTGAGCGTGTAAAATGTCCTTTTACACGGACCCACTTTGCTCCTGGGAGCACTTTTTCTATATGATCTTACTCCTAGGAAGCACATATGTAATGTTTCTCATTGGTTGCACGTGACTTCTGCAGGTGTCGTCCTTCTTACGGGTTTGGTTAGCTGTCGTTATCCCCCGCGGGTTTCTGACGGTCTGCCTCGTAATAGTAGGTAGGTGGACTAGATATCTCGGATTTTTAGCCACTAAAAATTTCCAGAGGACGGCTAGGAGGGCGTCCGGGGGGACGTTTTCGCCATACCTAAATTTCGAAGGGCGGCGCCGGCCGGCGTTTTCACCATACCCAAATTCCTAGAAGGGACGCCGGCCGGCGTTTTCGCCATACCTAGACTGCGCCAAAAACCGTAATTGGGGGCAAAACTTACCCCCAAAACCCAAACCGCATTGGGTGCGGTTTGGAACAGCCTAAACCGCACTCAACCTACAAACCATTGCGGTTCCCTAATGGGGCCCTAACAAAAACCATTTTTGCATAAAATCTAGGTCTTAGTATATATAAAGCTACTGATTCATACTAATATATTACTGTCATTTAAACTTTATATTGTTTATAATTATACTTGATCCTTTTTTTCTACACCTAAGCTATGAAATCGATAGTAATTCACTTATATATAGATTGATTAGTAGAGGTAATAATTTACTCTTTCGCTTTTAAGTATATTGAACGATATATAGTTGAAGATATTAGGTATTAGATGTTCCTTAATGTTTGGTTGTGAGAATATATATTTAACGTACGTATTAAACGTATACCTCTCTATGATCACTACATTTTCCCTATAAGTTTATGACTAAAGGTGCTATAAGGCTATAATTAGTACTAATTAATTACGAATTATCTTACTTATAAAGATAATATTAATTTAATAATTATAACGTATATAGNTACGTTAGTAAGGATATCCTATCTAATCTACCTAACTATATATTAAACGTGACCGTTAAAGATATATCTTCGCTAATTAGCCACTATAAGATATATAAACTAGCTAACTTATTACGTTAAATCTCTCGATTACCTATATATTATAACCGATCTTTCGAATCTCTGTATTAGGACCTAATTCACTTTAACCTATCACTAGCTAAAACGACCTATCTATCCTATTCTATTAATCCCGTCACTAAATACTAACTGATAGAGGACCTTCCTTATAAGACCGATTCGGAATAATCTATCTACGATTAGATCGATTTTATTAAGAAGTAATTCGACCTATACGTCCTAATAATCCACTCGGACGAAGAGAAGTCTCTATCTGATTTCTTTACTAATAAGGCTAAATCACGTAGAATTAACTTAGAAACCACACTACCCTACTAACCGGACTAAAACGGCTATACCGAACGATACGGCGTATTAATTTTAAAAATAGCTAGGTAAATGACTATCGATTCAGGCCTACTAATCTATCTCTAGTATGAAGCAGCTAAAACAGCCGTCTATATACAAAACCGGATACCATATAGATCAATTGACTGGTAATCTCCACACGAAGCCCTTTCAACCTATCTTAGTGATAAAGCACCGCACTGGCTATAGGCTAAACTAGACCTCTCTAACCTACGAATCTTTAGATGTAAAGCTTACGTACGTATTAATAAGCTACCTAAATTAGCTAAGCTGGCGCTACGCGCGGCTATTAGCTATCTAGTAGGCTATGAAGTATATAATATCTAGCGTATATGGGTTCCTACTAGACGCCGGGTAATTCGTGCACGCGATGTCTAATTTAATGAGGAAGAATTCTATAACCCTTCGTCGGCTAATTAACATATACGAATATATGATGACGCTAATCTATCATATTAAATTATTATTCTTAACGAAGAAGAAACCTCTCGAATCCTCGAGGATATCGATATTCTATACGCTATTGATTAATAAGATTCGATAGAACTACCGGTGTAGCAAGATCTAGGGGGTGGAGGTAATACTATAACGTATTAGATAAGCGAGCGGGCCACCTAGGCGAGCGGGCCACCCCATCTAAAATCGCGTCTTCCCACTAACCCACCAACTTTAACAACCTACCATGCCACCAATTCGCTCTGAATATACGCAGAAACTAGCCAAACAAGAGGGTAAGATCTTATTAGCTTTATCTGATTTATAAGAAGGTCGTATCTAATCAGTTCGCGCGGCAGCTAAGCTATACGATATACCTCGCTCTACTCTGCAGAAGCGCGCTGATGGCCGGCTATCACGCGTTGACACACCACTAAATAGGCGGAAGCTTACTTAATTAGAAGAGGATTCGCTTGTTGAATGGATATTCTCTATAGATAAGCGTGGAGTAGCGCCTAGAAAGGATACTATACGCGAGATGGCCGATATCCTACTAGCTGCGCGCGGTAGCCACCCTCCGCCTACCGTTGGCGTGAAATGGGTAGATAATCTTATTAATCGTCGCCCTGACCTTCGCATACGCGCATTAATTCGATACGACTACCAACGCGCGTTGAATGAAGATCCTAAGCTTCTGCGAGAGTGGTTTCTTACTGTTCAACGCGTTATCGATGAGAACGGTATACAACCGGAGGATATCTATAACTGTGATGAGACTGGCTTTGCAATGGGTCTTATATCTAAGCAAAAGGTAGTGACCCGGGCAGAAATGTATGGTAATAGCCGTCGCCTTCTTCAACCAGGAAATCGCGAATGGGTTACTGCGATCGAGGCAATTGGCGCTGATGGCTATTCGCTTCCGCTATG